>OY776664.1:19624464-20239364 GCA_963675795.1 Crossocerus cetratus
TAAATTTCGACCCAATTCTCCAAAATCTTCGAAACCCTCAATTAATTGCTTTTGTCGATGGAAAGCGAAGCCTTTCTGAATGGCCATTTCGACAAATACAAGAACGCAATTCCTATCCGATGGATTCATTGCCGCAACTCTAAATTTCAACGCGTGGAAGAAATTCCTGGCCAAATATCTAGACTCCCGAACCACCGAGTTATTGTTCTTGGATGCGGGAGATGAAAATCGATAGAGGTTCGCAATTTATAGTACAGCGAGGACGAAGTGTAATGCATCGTCATAAACATTTTTTGATTTGCGGTAGTATATCTTTGGGGTCTATTTTTGACTCGAAATATTTGGGTTAAGATGAAAGTTAGCAGCCAACCAAAAAGGCGCCTTTCTAGTGCTTTCTTCAAACATGCGTCGGTTATATTGCCTGTTGACAAATTGTGATTGACGCGTTCTAAGATTTTGGACTTCGCCCGTAATTGCGAGCACAGTATAGACATAACCAGTAGGGTCACTCGGCGTCGGCACCTTTGATCTCGGTGAAGCCGAAATTGGCGGCGCTGCGAGCGCTGCGGAGAGCGATGGCCAATGATTTGCAAAGTATCCGCTAGGCACCACTAGTTCGCAAGTCCGGCGAAGCCGTTCCCCCTCGGCCCCGCTTGCTACTTGCCGACGAACCGCGGCCACCACCCCCTCGACCCCGCTCGCCGCTTGCCAACGAGCCATGGCCAGAGAACCCCCTCCGCCCCGCTCGCCGCTTGCCCACGAGCCGTGGCCAGAGCACCCTCTCAACCCGCTCGCCGCTTGCCAACGAACCGTGGCCAGCACCCCCTCCGCCCCGCTCGCCGCTTGCCCACGAGCCGTGGCCAGAGCACCCCCTCGGCACCGCTCGCCGCTGGCCAACGAACCATGGCCAGAGCAGCCCCTCGACCCCGCTTGCCGCTTGCTGACGAGCCGTGGCCAGAGCACCCCCTCGGCCCCGCTCGCCGCTTACCTACGAGCCGTGGCCAACTGAAAGAAGATCGTCATGCCCCTGGTGGCTGGCCAGAGAAACGATGGCCATCCTAATCTGATCGTGGCTTCACGAAATCGGCCGAGTGACCCTACTGGTTATGTCTATACTGTGATTGCGAGCGAAAGAGAGTGGAAGACTCCCGTGCTCGTTGTTCAGTTCCGATAACTGAGTCGCATTTAGGCAGGTAGGATCGCGGCGTTTGGCACTTGACCCGAAGGGTCACATTTAACTACGCAGTACCTGGAGCGTCAACAAAAACTATCCAACTTGCCTGGGGTTAGGTCCCCCCCCCCCCCCTTTTTCTTGTTACCGGGCAGAGGAGTACTTCTGATGCCCTGACACGCCAGTTCAAGTCAATTCTTCAGAGTGAACACTTCTATTAAACAAGCAGCAGAAATTACAGTCCACTCGTTCTTCCACATTAACGATCACCTATCAGGCTGTCGCCTAAGTAATTACGAAGGCAGGCTTGGACGAGAACATGGTCCTTCGAGCCGGATGAGCGACTCGACGATACGAAGATTATCAGCCTGGAAAGCAATATCTAGTTCAACATCAAGAACGGTGCAGAAACCTACACAGCACGAAGATCCCATAACTTCGAGAGCCCGTCACAGCCAATAGCAGCGTCGGTAAGCCAGCGGTTAACACCAAATTCAGTGATAGCGATAGATAGTTAGAGGTACAATGACAGAGGAGGAATCAGCCCGACTACGTCGAGCACATGAGATTAAGGCACTTCTAAAGGAACGTGCAACAATAAAAGGGCAATTGACGCGAACACTCAATCTGTTACGCACAACTGACAGAATGGAATCGTTCAAACTCGAGAATCGTAAGACGCGAGTTGAAGAATTGAATAGGGCGTTTTTCAATGTGCAAATCCGCATCGAATGCATCGACGAAGACACGGATTACGAACCGGAGAAGCAAGAATTTGAAGGAAACGTGTACGAATGCGAAGATATTATTGCGACTTTAATGCAAGGTAATCCGATGCCACAATCATCGCGCACTAGTACTAGTAGCATCCAGTCAGACAACCCGATAATACATCACACTCAGTCGATTATGCCAAAGATTCATATTCAACCATTCAATGGAAACTTAGCCCAATGGAACAGTTTCCATGATATGTTTTTATCTTTGGTACATCAGAATCACTCAATACCAGCAGTACATAAATTTCATTTGTTGAAATCCTATCTGATCGAAGACGCGGCTAGCGCTATAGCATCACTCAACGCGTCGGAAGAAAATTATATTACGGCTTGGAATTTAATTAACAAACGGTTTAACAAACCTCGAAGAATCGTCATTACGCACATCGGAGCCTTATTTGAATTACCAACCGTCAAGAAGGATTGTCCGTCGTCTATACGAAATTTAGCAGAGAAGGCCGAGATGCATGTGAATGCGTTGCGCTCATTAGGTGAACCAATAGAGTGGGATGAGATGCTCATATATATAGTCAGTGCCAAACTAGATAAGGATACACTCACTGCCTGGGAACACACATTGGAAGACGATGGGAAACCTACCTTTCAACAATTAATCAACTTTCTGAATAAGAGGTCTCGCGACATAACACCTATACCGCTGTTGACAAGGGACACTTCAGAGCGAGCGCAAGGTAGCAAACCAAAGAAGTATCCATCAACCACAACACATGATCGACCATACCGTGCCTTCATCAGCGCACAGACACAACGTCGTATATGTCCTATGTGTGAGGAAGCACATGTAATTAGCAAATGTGAGAAATTGTTGGAACTGGCACCGCGAGATCGACTGAAACAAATAATGTCATTGAAATTGTGTTTGAATTGTTTGCGACCCGGACATATTGTAGCACAATGTGAGTCGAGTAATTGTCGAAAATGTCAAAAAAGGCATAACACGCTGTTACATTTCGAAGAAGTACCATCAAGGAAGGTGATAACAAGGGCATCTAGCTCAGTAAATTCCCCGAACGGAGCCTAGCAGGGGGTTCAAGGTCGTAACCATCCGGAGATATTGTTGGCCACCACTAGACTCATTGTGCATAACAACAACAAAAGGAACTACTATAGTCGCGCATTGTTAGATTCTGGTGCTCAACTAAACTTCAACACGGAAAAATTGGTTCGACAGTTGCACCTACCAAGAAAAAGAGTCGAAGGTCAATTCGTTAGCGGTTTAGGCAACAATCACCAGCATATTACGCACTCAGTAAGAACCACTATACAATCGTGCCACAATGAATTTAGTCAGGACGTTACACTATTAATAATACCAAACATCACGGGACTATTACCAGGTAGAGCTATATCTCCCGCTGGTTTAGAAATACCACCAAACCTTAAGCTGGCAGACCCGAGATTTCACATACCGGCGGACATTGAAATATTGTTAGGGGAATATATATTTTATTTGGCATTAGAACACCAACAAATTAGATTAATGAATGAAACCGTCATCCTACAAAGTACCAGATTCGGTTGGATCATTTCTGGTAAGATAGATGACTATGATACAGTCACACGGGAGGCACATTGCTATGTTACATCTTACAATTTGGATGCACAATTATCCAAATTTTGGGAGCTAGAAGCCGACATAGAGACCAAATACCTATCGCCGGAAGAAAGAGCATGTGAAGAATATTTTGATCGAACCACTTGTCGAGATCAGTCAGGCAGATACATTGGTCGGTTGCCATTCAACGCGAAACAGAAACAAGTAGAGTCCGCTTATAACGTTGCATTACGAAGGTTCTACAACTTGGAAAACAAGCTGAGTCGGAATCCGGAGTTACACAAACAGTACAGTCAATTCATGAATGAGTATTTAAATTTAGGACATATGACAAATGTCACAAGCACTGCAAAAAACAATGATGGTTTCTATCTTCCACATCACGCTATAATTAAGGAAACTAGCTTAACCACGAAACTTCGCGTAGTGTTCGATGGATCGGCAACATCCAAGTCAGGAATAGCGCTGAACGAAACCCTAATGGTCGGTCCCAGCTTGCAAGACGATCTCGTAGACATTATCATTCGATTTCGGTCGCATGTGTATGCATTTACTGCCGATATTGAAAAAATGTACCGACAAGTGCTTATACATCCTAAAGACCGAGTATTCCAAAAGGTCCTTTGGCGGGAGAACAAGGACGGAGCGGTGAATACTTTCGAACTTAATACCATCACTTACGGAACTGCATGCGCTCCATACTTGGCCATCCGCACATTGCAACAATTAGCAGAAGATGAGAAACACAATTATCCATTGGCCGCTCAGGCATTCAAGCGCGACTTTTACGTGGATGACCTTCTCACAGGAGCATCCACTATACAAGAAGCAAAAACGCTTCACAAAGAATTGAGCAAGTTAGCATCTTTAGGCGGTTTCAACCTGAGACAGTGGGTCTCAATTGAAAACACACTCTTTGGAACATGTGATCGCGTCGCACCTGTCGACCACTTGTACCTAGACACACTAGATACCAGAAAAACCTTGGGGGTTTTCTGGAACGCTTCCAAAGATATTTTTAGTTATAGCATCACTAAGGTTGAAACCGCACCTCACATGACGAAACGCAAGATGTTGTCTAATCTAGCACAACTCTTCGACCCCTTGGGTTTAGTTGGACCGGTTGTGGTCAAAGCCAAATTGCTCATACAGCAGCTCTGGAAACTCAAGGTAGATTGGGATGAATTTGTTCCTAACAACATACAAACTAGCTGGCAATTTCTCAATGAAGATCTAAAGACACTCGAAAGATTTGTGATTCCAAGGGGAATACGATTAAAAAACGCGTTGGAATTACAACTGCATGGGTTTTGCGATGCAAGCGAACGTGCCTACGGAGCTTGTTTGTACATGAGGTCACGGGATGAGAACGGTCACATTCTAACACGTTTGATCTGCGCCAAATCACGAGTAGCTCCAGTAAAACCGAGCACTATACCGCGCTTAGAATTGTGTGCGGCTGTCCTATTAAGTCAGTTGTACGAAAGGATTGCAAGAGCATTGAATTTACAAGTTCACATTACTAAATTTTGGTCTGACTCTACCATTGTTCTGCAGTGGATTGCCACGCCACCATACCGTCTCAAGACATTTGTTGCTAATAGGGTCTCTGACATACTTAATCGTACGCAAAGTGTCGATTGGCGTCACGTACCAACTGCACAGAATCCAGCTGACGCAATCTCAAGAGGACAGTCTCCTACAGAATTTATTAACAATCATTCCTGGTTGACTGGACCGTCCTGGTTAGCGGAAGATTGCTCTCAATGGCCAAAATCCCCAGTGTCCATACCATCAGAAAATCTTCCTGAGTTGAAGATGCATCAATCACTCATTATTACCAAGTCAGACAGCAATTCGTTTCTAACGACATTTTCTTCCTTCGATTCCTTGGTACGGGTATGTGCTAATTGTTTACGGTTCAGTAACAATGCTTCGGGCAAACCAAGGGAGTCAGGCTCGCTGTCAATATCAGAGCTAAGAGCTGCACATAATGGAATCATCAGAATGGTTCAACAACAGGAATTCCTAGACGAGTTCCAGACTCTCACGAAGGGGGCATGTGTGAAGCCCAGTAGTAAATTACTTAGTCTAACGCCATTTCTTGATAGCAACGGACTTATACGTGTCGGCGGACGGCTGAAATACGCGAATATAAAATACGACGAAAGGTTTCCCTTGGTACTTCCACGCGGTCATCACGTTACGAAATTAATCATCCGGTCTGAACATCGTAGAAATCTGCATGCCGGAATACAGGCAACATTGAACGCCGTTCGGCAGCGATATTGGCCCATCAATGGAAAAAATACTGTACGCGAGGTGCTACGCAAGTGCATTATCTGTTTCAAATCCAATCCACCCACAAACAGTACGCTTCTTATGGGTAATTTACCAGCTAACAGAGTAACCGCTAGAAGACCATTCGAAAATGTCGGTATAGACTATTGTGGGCCATTCTTTATCAAGGAAAGGCGATATCGCAACACCAAACGGTTGAAGGTGTATGTAGCCGTCTTTGTTTGTTTTGCCACTAAGGCAGTGCATTTGGAATTAGTAGGCGATATGACTACCGAAGCCTTCCTCGCGAGTCTCCGTAGATTTTTTGCCCGTCGCGGACTTTCACGGAACATATATAGTGATAATGGATCAAACTTCGTTGGAGCGAAGAACGAAATCTACGAAATTCAACAACTAATTGCATCGGACAATCACCGCCAGCTCATCGAGAAGGAGCTGACTGCCAAGGGAATTCAGTGGCACTTTTCACCTCCACGAGCACCCCACTTTGGTGGGTTGTGGGAAGCAGCAGTGCGATCTTTTAAATCCCACTTGGTACGCACTGTTGGGGATGTGCTGTTTACCTTCGAACAGCTCAATACTTATATCATCGAAATAGAAGCAATTCTTAATTCTCGGCCACTAACGCCATTATCATCGGATCCGAATGATCTTCAGGCGCTTACTCCAGCTCATTTATTAATCGGTGAACCGTTTACTAGCCTTCCAGAACATAACCTTACTGACATTCCCTGCAACAAACTCTCACATTGGCAACATATCCAGTGTGTCCGGCAACATTTTTGGAAAAGATGGTATAAGGAATACCTTAACCAACTGACAACCAGATCTAAATGGAAGCGAGAGTCCGAGTCAGCACTTCCTATCGGAACGTTAGTATTGATTAAGGAAGACAACTTGCCACCTAGGCAATGGAAACTCGGGCGTGTGACTGCACTGCATCCTGGCGAAGATCAAGTCATTAGAGTCGCTACTGTGAAAACTACATCCGGTACCTACAAACGAGCTAGCCGAGATCTGTATCCCCTACCATTAGCTGACGACTGAACCATAATACTTAGGGTTTAATAATAAGATCTTTATGTTAAGTATGTTATGGAGAAATCCACAATGTATGTATGCAACTTATTTGCGTTAGGTTTAAGTCACGACTTCGATCTACATTACGATTAATTCCCTTGTAAGCTTAGACGTTAGATGTACGGTTATCATGCCAATCCCTTATACCACTACCAATCTGGTAGATCTCTTCGATCTGTTTACGGCGAACCCAGTGTCAATCAACCAACACTGTCAATGTACCATTCCAATCGTTGTATTTTTGTATGTAATTTTTTTTGAACATGACAGTTCAAGGCGGGCGGCATGTTCAGTTCCGATAACTGAGTCGCATTTAGGCAGGTAGGATCGCGGCGTTTGGCACTTGACCCGAAGGGTCACATTTAACTACGCAGTACCTGGAGCGTCAACAAAAACTATCCAACTTGCCTGGGGTTAGGTTCCCCCCCCCCCCCTTTTTCTTGTTACCGGGCAGAGGAGTACTTCTGATGCCCTGACACGCCAGTTCAAGTCAATTCTTCAGAGTGAACACTTCTATTAAACAAGCAGCAGAAATTACAGTCCACTCGTTCTTCCACATTAACGATCACCTATCAGGCTGTCGCCTAAGTAATTACGAAGGCAGGCTTGGACGAGAACACTCGTATCCCGCAGGATATTGCGTTCTGCCACTACTTCTTCAATATTAATTCCTTGATTTTCGACGTTCCCGTTGATGTCTGCCTCTCCTTAACGAAACTTTGGAAAATAAAAACTTTTACATTTTACTTGACAATGTTATATCCTTTAAAGGTGGTTAATCCGTAAGCCATAAATGACCCTCGAGGGTCGACGTTTGGGAGTCACCTGTGGGGTTCGATTGCATTCTGCATCACGAGCGAAGAAATAGCAAAGAAGAGCGGATCGGGTGGTAGCGACTGTCCTCCCTGACGCAGTTTTCGAGCAACGCTGATCTAGCGGGTTATATTGTTTTATAACATGCCTGGGCTTATCCCGAAAAAGGATTAAAGGCAATATGCCTTATGCAGCCAGGCGCACAGTATAGACATAACCACAGGCCAGGTACGGAATAGACCGGGCAATATATGGGATCGAGTGGCCCACGGCGCTGGTGTAGCATTTCGGCCAAAATTGGGGGTTTTTGTGGCGCACTCTACGTCTACAGAGCGGTGAAAGTCAGTACCCGAAGCGATGAGAGAGAAGGAAGAAAGAGAGAGAAACGTAGTGGCCGGGCATGGTTGCCAAATCGTTTTGCTTAGACCAGTGTTGTCAAATCGTTCAATGGATGTTCCGCTTCGAAGTCGAGGAAGGCGGCGTAAACACTTCTATGACTGGTGCCGGTTGAATTCTCTACGGGCCAGTCCATGCTAAAGTCATAAACAGAATTTCTCTAAATCGGTCGTTCTTTCAAAAACTCCAGCGCCACAACTAGAAGACATTGCAATAAACTAAAAACGGCATAATGTTCATAAAGTATCTAATTTTCATAAAAGAAATACGTTAACAATGCAAAAGTTGTTTAAACTATAATCAATGCAGATTGAATTCTTGAACTGCAATTATCTCCAACTGCACGATTTGACAGCGATAGTTAATTAACAATGCAAAAGTTGTTTGAACAATAATTAATTCAGACTGAATTCTTCAACTGCAATTATCTCCAACTGCAAAATTTCACAGCGATAGCTAACAATGCAAAAGTTGTTTAAACAATAATTAATTCAGACTGAATTCTTCAACTACAATATTTATTCCTCTGACTTTTCGTAGAAAGATACTCTGAAATGTCCTCTAGACATACTGTAAACTTGTTTTGCAACTCTCAAAAGTTTCGGAATTCAAAATTTAAGTATATTTATCCTCTTTTGACTTAGACAAATCCCGTGTATGGAGCTGGACGGCTTAGCATAAATTGGACCCATCAGTTTATGCTAACCCGCTCCTCTCCTTCATTCAGTTCCACTACTTTAAGTAATGTTAACGGGGCGGGCCGCGTGATGGCATGAGAGGAGGACTTGAAATGGTCGAAACGGTCACAGAGCAATAGACACCATGTAAAAAGAATAGAAGTTCAAATATTTTGGTACACTTTCCTAATGGACAATAATTAGCGCTGGGAATCTACTCGTGAGAGAGACTGGATTGAAGATAGAATACCTTCGAAAAATTAGCGCAGACGGTTCGAAGTTAAACTGCAGAATAGCATTCCATCAATTTGCTCTTGTATAAATTAATTTTGATTTCAATCATGAGAGCGAGATGAGAGCGAGATGAGAGGGAGATGGGAGATGTATTGTGCATCACGCGCGAAGAAATAGCAAAGACGAGCGGATCGGGTGGTAGCGACTGCGTCCTGCGTGACGCAGTTTTCGAGCAACACTGATCTAGCGGGTTATAATGTTTTATGACATGCCTGGTCTTATCCCGAAAAAGGATTAAAGACAATATGCCCGATGCGGCCAAGCGAGTTGGCCCGGCGCGGCGCGGGCAAAGACCGCGGAGGGTGCGACTCGCGGCATAGAGTCAAACGCAGCCAGGTAATGGATTAAGCAGCCCAAACTCTGAACTCGGTGACGCGGAACTACCGTAACCGAGCAGTACGCACAATACTTTTTGTCTCACAGAATAAGGTACTACCAGCAAGGATATAATCAAACATAATCCTAGGGCCCGCTGACAAGCTTTCGATATATCCAATTCGCAGAATCATTCTCCGCCAGTCACCACACTCAAACACTCCGAGCGCTCGAACGGAAAGGTTTTCCCCGCTCCTTTCATTTCGTACTGCTCAAAAGGACCATTGCATGATATGTACTCTGCTCTGGCAAACGCACGTCTTGTAATAAAATACGTTTATAATTATCGAAACGTATAAGGAATGCATATCGGTGTCTAAGGCACAGTGATCTTTGCAGCATTGTAGGATCAGTTTGAATGGGGAAAATCCCTGTCATTTGCGCAGTCCCAGAGACTTGGTGCTGCCGGCGGAAATAGATTCTGCGAATTGTGCCGCCTGAAACAACCCGCAGGTATGTTGAGGGCTAGCTGGTATACCGCAAGTCTACGTTTTATTGCACCCTTTACGCGCGTCACACTATGGTCTCGGACTCCGAATTGCCTATTCCCTGATCGCTCTCGCGGCTGTCGCTGCAGCAAGCAGAAAAGATAAGCTACAGTTCGTTATAGAACAATGCGACTCCTTAAACGAGTTCTTTTTGTCCACAATACTTCTAATCCTGCCCGCGCCGTTCTATGCACGAAAACGAAAAAGGCGCGAGAGCCAAAAAAGTTTTTCCTTACGCCGGGGAACCGAACTGGGAAAATCCACGTGGTAGGCCATGCGCCTTACCACGGCACTACTGCGATACCTTGAGTGCAGGGGGTCATTTCTTAAAGACATTTATCTGCCGGGTTGGGGCTCAGGGATAATTAATAAGGGATGATTAATGCGGCGTTGACGTCCAGTCATTCGCAATCGTGGAAAAATTATGATAAATGGATCACGAGTAAATAAGTATAGCGCAACACTAACAACTACTGCAAAAAGCGGCCTACGCAGATTTATTCCCTATACGATAATTTTCTGCAGTTTAAACTTTTCATCTACCTGCAACAGTTTCACGAAATATTTTGGCTCGGAGCAATTTTGTAAACAATTGCTTCGCTGTTAACTAATTGTAACCATATTAAGTAACTTAGTGTAATACTAAGAAATTATTGACGATGGTGCGCGATAAAATAACATTGCGTAGGGCCCGCCGTACACGTTGCTATTCTGAATAAGCGCATCGTGAGTCCTGACCAATCACCAATCGGCTTCTGGATGGTCAATAGGAAGTACGAACGTAGTGTAGATTTTCGAATTCTATACTGTCTTCGTACTAAGACGGGGATTGTCGGTAACAGAGAGAGTGACCCGGAAATGGTATGGGGTCCTCTCGACCCCACGGACTGGGCCGTTTCAATGCCCAGCTTGCCCGGTCTATTCCGTACCTGGTCTGTGACATAACCAGTAGGGTCACTCGGCCGATTTCGTGAAGCCACGATCAGATTAGGATGGCCATCGTTTCTCTGGCCAGCCACCAGGGGCATGACGATCTTCTTTCAGTTGGCCATGGTTCGCTGGCCAGCGGCGAGCGGTGCCGAGGGGGTGCTCTGGCCACGGCTCGTGGGCAAGCGGCGAGCGGGGCGGAGGGGCTGCTCTGGCCATGGTTCGTTGGCCAGCGGCGAGCGGTGCCGAGGGGGTGCTCTGGCCATGGCTCGTCGGCAAGCGGCGAGCGGGGTCGAGGGGGTGGTGGCCGCGGTTCGATGGCAAGTAGCAAGCGGGGCCGAGGGGGAATGGCTTCGCCGGACTTGCGAACTAGTGGTGCCTAGCGGATACTTTGCAAATCATTGGCCATCGCTCTCCGCAGCGCTCGCAGCGCCGCCAATTTCGGCTTCACCGAGATCAAAGGTGCCGACGCCGAGTGACCCTACTGGTTATGTCTATACTGTGCTCGAGACCTCTACTGATCGAGTATTATGGCGTCGTATTTGTATTCTCTAGTCTTTTTACAATCATAAGCTTTCACTTCAAACAAACCCTCCTTCCTAACCACTATGGGAACGGCGTCCTGTAAGAGATTCATTTTGTGGGAAAGTCTGCTTCGCGATCAATCGTGTGCGAGCAGCGTCTGTGTCAAACGATCGAAAAAAAGCGCTGTTTCACTAATGGTGAGCAAAATGGTGACCACAGCTCAATATATAGAATAGACATAGAGTGTATTCCATTTAAAAGACACTGCCCAGCAGCGCTCGTTCGATGAGTTGAACTCAGCTGGCTTTTCGTTTACAAATTAAAGAATAAATATATTTTCGAATGGTCAATGAGGAGACTTGTAAAACTTGTTCACTGATATCATCATTTCTTTATAACATCAGCCTCTGAAAAACTTTGAAACTTTGCAGTAATACAGTTAATTCTAGAATAGTTTTACTTTTCATTACAGCTCAGCTTTTAACTTACATAGTATGATCACTACAAGCTTATTATTAAACTCCTGAAACCTCAAAGATAACAGCAGTGAAAGTACGTCAAGACCAATGTATCCCTCACACAAAACAATTATGCATGTTTATATAGTGAATTCACCTTGTGCATAGCAAGTTATAATTAAACTGTATAAGAATCGTAGCTCATCTAAAGTTTGTCTGGCTTGGGATAAAAGTTTCAAACTAAATACAACTGGTATTTTAAACTTTTAGTACAGTAAATATAAAACTGAAAACAGGATTGTTACGCTACAACATGGCTTAGTTCAATTTCATTGGGAGATGAAATAGGATAATGTGGATTCTGAGTTTCAACTTTCTATGTCCTTACATTATTAATTCACCCTTGCTTATACAAGCGAATGTCACAATTGAACCTCCGCCTGTTGCAATGACTGCGGTACCGATTAGTATACCACTATCATCCAAGAGCGAGATTGAGTTAAAAGTTTTGGCAATTAGATATGAATGGAAACCGTTCCATGATTACTCTGCGAATGGGGACAATGGACTGTTATTTCTTTACCCAAAGGTTTCTAAAAAGAATTTAATTTGCCTAATAGCGCGAGAGGCTCTAATTGGTGACTATTTGTCACTGAAAATAGTGTATTTCAGTGGAGGAAAAGATTTCTCTTTGTTTCACATAAGTGTTAATCGTACTGGAAGCGTAGCTGGAGGTGTTCCTCCCTTCATTCAAAAGCAGAGATATTACTTCTTACCATTCAAATGTAGACTGTCTAGCTGCATTTTAATATGTTTGATATTTGTTTTAGATCCTATACATGGGAAATTGTTTCCATATATTAAAAAGGAAACGGATGAACTGCTCCCAGGTACACAAGAGCATATACAACCTGCTCAAATGATTGTTAGAAATGGCCATGTAAACAAAGTTCAAATACTAACAGAATCGTTTGAGTCCAGGGGTACAGAAAAGCGCATGGCAAACTTTAGGAAATATTAGTTTATAATGTAAATATTATGTCATTACAGCTGTGGAAGCAAATAATGAAACATGCATGAGCATATTGCCACTAAATACAAAGAAGATTCAAAACAAACTACTGCAAAATTGCAGTTATATAAGGAAACAACAGCCTGGTACTGATGATAATGTGGATTTGGATATTCTTCAAACAGGTAGAATATTATAACATTAAAAAAACCTGTACTTTCTCTCGCTGGAAAAGATACAAGGTCTGCCTTTCTTGTACTTGCCCTGAGACAAGACCTTGTCTCTTGATGCTTTGGAATAGAAAAGTTTGAAAGGACATAACTAGATTAAGACTAAAGTTGCATGTTTCAATTCAAAACCCTTATCCAGTGCCAACATCGCTTGCAGAGATTGTATTGAGAATTGCTAGTAATCCTTGTAGTAATGGAAAGGGAGGACCATGGGAAGAGTAAAAATTCATTTGCACAAGTATCTCAAATAACAGAATTTTCTTAATGCTGATTTGGGGAAAATTGTATGAGGCCCAAATCTTTGTTACTGTTAAAGCTATGATGTGGCCAGTTAAACTATTAGATAAATGTTGACCTCACAGGAGAAGTTTTGGGTCGCGAGAGTTCAGGAAAAAGTCATTTTACTATAACTCAATTTCAAAAGAGCACAGTCAGTCACATTTATGCAATGCCTCATAACGACTACTGGCATATGTAACAGCATTTCTCAGAATAGTACATCTTTATTTTGATGGTAAAGTTAGTTAATGGACAGTTTAGAACTAAGTCGGATTAGATAAGCTCATATAAAACTACACAGAATTTATTCATCTCTTACTATTCTCTTATAGATGCTATATGTAATATTAATGACTGGAGTGATTTTAGCATTTACCACATCCAATCAAAATGATATCAAAAAGGCTGATGAGGAATCTGAAGGTAATACAAAAGTCTTAATAATTTCTATAATGAATATATTTCATTTTGTCTAGTCGGCATGAAATTGATACATTCTGGTAACTTTGTAACAGGCTCGATACAGAAGTATTTCCAAGACAGAAACCTAAACTTACCCAAAGCTGACAGAAGATTGTAACAATCACATTTGCTCTCTTATGAAGCATGTTAGCCAGGCGAAAGAAAGAAACGCTTCAGGATTGCTGCGACGAGAATGTGCAGAAAAGCTGATAAACGACAGCCTTTTATATACATTAAAGTACCTAGGAAAAGTGGAAAAGCAACTTATTTGCCGCCGACTGAGGAGCAAAACGAGAAAAAAATTTCGTCAAGATTGGACTCCTCTGCAACAGGAGTACAAATACGTATAAATTCTAGCGAAAATATTTTCCTTGCCTAGTGTTAGGGCAATGCGCGACTTTCTAATCTAAGCGGAGTCGACGTGAGATCCGAAGTCGCAGATTCAATAGTCGAAGAATTGAAAATATCGTGGCTCAATGCTAAAAAGGCAGAACGCATATGCTCATTGACTTTCGGCCAAATTTCCTTGAGTAGATTTGTAAAAGAATTGAGTGATGATAAGCATCCGCAAGATAGAAATATTGTGGTTTATGCAGATGGATGTTGCAGAGCATTAGCCTAAATACCAAGTGAAAACGGCCAATCGCATATAGTTTCAGTAGTTCCATTTGCAGTTCGGAAGAAATGAAATCGACTTTCTTAAACATCGCGCGGCGCGTGGCGAAGAGAGACTTCGAAAAAGTCTCGTTCCTTTGCGATGTATCACCCAGTACTCTTAGAGCAATTCAGATGTTGGTCGAAAAGTCGAAGCGAGAGAATAACAGTCAATTTGCCACCGAGAACATAATAATCGTCGATGGATCCGTAATTGTTCCTCTTTTCAATCCCGTATATTTGTTAAGGTCCTTTCGCAACTAATTCCTGGCCAACAATTTGCGCCTCTAATTAGAAGACGGGCAACGTCACGTAGCCAAATGGACCGAAATTGTGGATACGGTTTTCATCGACCGTTCTTTCAAACTGTTCACTGTTTCATGCAATAATCAAGGATCACTTGCGGCCGTCGAATAAGACGAAAATGTGCGTTTCCCACTGCTATCAGTTTTTCAATACGAAACTTGCTTCATACATAATACAGTGTAGCCATGGTAAAATGAAAAGTAACTGCGGTACGTGCACAATGCAAGCAGCCGAAGACACTGGGCACTTGGCATTATTTATAAATGACATTTTCGACAGCGTCGTCGTCGGATCTCCCAATTGTAGTAAAAATTCTTTAAGACGATGCATCCCCATAGGCGATGGCATATATACCGAGGAAACGATATGGGTTCTGCAATAAATACATTCAGTTCGATGTCATTCATTCGAAACGCATTGAATCACAAGCGACCCATCGTTCTTGACAATTGGATCTTCACGCTTCAGAATTTCAAATTCCTTGGACGCTATCTGAATGTAATTAGGCAACCTTGCGCTAACAATATCAATTTTTGTAGATTCTTTACAGACTGTTATGAAATGCTGAATCTTCAATTCTTCGGTATTGTGATTTATAGCACTTATTGTTTTCAAACATTTCAATGCTTTCAGTGCATCAATCCAGATTTTTCGGAAAATTGAAAACATACTATTTTATGTCACATATGAGAAGTTTCTTCGATAAGTAGCTATAAATTATGAGATCAGGGCATTTCAATTAGTCTCAAGTCAACAGAAGAAAGTAATAACTGCGGTACATATATGAAATTTAACAAATTAAAATATATTTAGCAAGATTTGTTGACAGACATAGATTGCCTGCTGATCAAACGTCATGCTCGGTCCTCCTGAAACAAGTGTAATATTTTTGTGAACCACCATGGTATACTTAAGAATTGTCTGCCAATTCCAATTTGGCAAAGCAAACAATGCACCTTTTATTTTAATTCAATGAAAAGGTTTTATGTTTGCCAGGATTATGTAAAATTTGTAAAGTTGGTAGTTTTTAATCCCAAACAAATGTTACAAACACATCAACGACGTCATAGCCAGAAGATTTATTGTTATTTACAAAATACAAGCCAATCAAGTTTTTCTTAATTCTAAGCATAGAATTTAGTTGTTTATTCATTTTACCAATATTAATTAGTTTTAGTGTACAAATCTTTATACATGTCATGTTATTTTTATGTTCTCTGATCTTATATGCTGTGTGAGTGTCACGTAATGCTGCATGTAAATTTGAGAATAAAATTCTCAAGAGTAACTTCCAAGAATGATTGGAAATACAACCCGAGAGTTCTGGTTTGAAACACTGACACTTATTACGAGCCACTTTCAAGATTTTTACTCTCAAATGGACACGCAGCTTTTTGTACATATGTATTGCAAGGACTACCCTTGCATTCAATATCCTATCCTAACAAGCAATATCCTTGCATTCTGTGTGGAGTTGCCTGTCTTCAATCAAACACTGACTGTTTTCATGATCGTTGAGGGACTCAGCTACTCCAGTTAATTCTTTTCTTAAGATTGTCAACATCAGGTCTACTACTGACTCATTTTACGGTATCCAATACTAATTAAACAAATAATTAATTAAATAAATTATATTTGGTGATGGAATATAATTCTTGGGGAGAGAAACTACAAAGTGGACAAACTTTGTGTGATAGTTAACGTGTTAAAAAGTTAGTGGGGGAGGGAAATCTATAACTTTTACCGTGAACCAAAACAGACAAGTGTTTCCCAATGAAATTGCATTTAAACTTGTTATTTTAAGAGCGAGAAAGTTCTCACAGTAAACGTGTAAATTGTAAGTGTTGAATAATATTAAAATTTATAAACAGAATAATGCAGCATATTCAAGTAATGAATTAATACAAAGATTGTTATTAATCTATAATTTTTATTATAGATTATGTATTAATCTATAATTTTTATACTTATACTCTGTTATACAGTAGAACCTCTTTTATTAACATTTATCCCGAAGGAGTCTACCCCATGAACACAACTTCAGCAGCATAAAAGATTTGTCACCTACATATACATCTTCAATGGAATCATGTTTAATTTCCGCATTTGCAATTGGTATTATTGATATTTATGTGTATCTTTAAAATATGTAAAGCTTAACATAGAAAAGTGACTGTTCTGTTATCCGAACGTCATTTTTTCATCAAATACAGGTTTGGGAGATAACATGATTTGTCACCTGTAACTTTGAAACACAATTGCATTTTTAATTTCTGCATTTGGGATTACTGTTATTCATATTTATGTTTTTTTAAATTATCAGATTAACATTAAAAAAATTACTATTGTCTTATCCGAAGAGGCACATCCCACAATTATTTCCGACAATTGAGGTTTTTCTCCATATTTTTCACCATTGCTTTGTATCTGATGATTGACGTCTCTGTGATAACAGCTAGAGACTCTTAAATCTAAAACCTCAAACACAATAGTATGTAGTACGATTTTCACTGAAATCGGTTCTGTAACTCCGAAGCAGTAGAAACCACACACAAACAGTCTTACGTCTTCATCGATTAATTCTTAGAAATAATCAGTCACTTTGGACATATACGATCGCATTGCTCCGAGAAGTTGAGAGCCCAGACCAAGGAACCAAGGAACGTCCCCTTAATTTCTTCCTCTCAGCCTCGATCCTTGGCCCTCGGCGGCTCGGCCTCGGGGAGGATGCAATTTCCCATTAGGGCGCATTTTCATTCGATCGCTCGCGATGCGAAGTCACGTAGACCAAAGCCAGCGACGAATCGAGGATGAGGTGCACACTGGTGCACACAATAAGTATAATAGTTTCTAATAGGCCAGACGGAGAGCTCTGCACATCTTTCTCGCGAGAGGAGCCTGGGCCAATGAGAAGCTTCGTACCAAGCGAATGAGTGAGTCGATTGGACGAGGATTTCTTTGCTCGCGCATTTACCTTTGACAGTTCTATCTGGACGAGCTATCTAGAATCCAACTGACGTATGTTTAGGCGTAGATGAGGAAATTAGAGGGTAGAATTGCGAAAAGAAAATCATCGCCACGAGCTGTTGGAGTCGGGGAGCTCTCGCTATTTCCGATGGAAGATTTCTCCGAGTGAGGGTGGGAGGATAAACCGCAGAGATAAATTGTGGGAGAGGCACGCGTTGCTCTAGAACAAAGGAGATAGGGTTCGTCAGATTGGGGTTTTCAGCAGTTTTCAGGAGGAAGTTGAATTATCTGATGTATCTGATTGGGATGAGGTGGGATTGGTAAACGTTGGTTCATTATGGAGATGAGGAGGGAGTATTTGTTGGAGGTTGATGTTGTATTATAATAAGGTAGAATGGGGGCGAGTGGAGTTGGTTGGTAATATCGTTATTCGTTATTGTAGATTGTTGTAGATATCGGGCGGGCGGAGTGGGCCGGAGGTTGTTGTCGCTGTTTGAAAAGTGCACCTTAGAGGAGAGCGGGAGAGCGAGGAAGCGCGAGCGCGATGTATCGCACATCCACAAGATGGCATAATACATGCGACGCTGCTTTTGACGTTCGCGTATGAGTTTTTTTGGTTCCTTGTACTTTGAAAAAGGGCCTGTAAGGGAATTTTGGGTAGTGGCGGTGGTTGGTTCTCGGCAAGTTGGAGCCGAGGATGTTGGGGCAAGAGTCGGCGAGAAGAGGAGAGGCCGAGCTAATCAGGATTTCGATTTCAAGTACATAGTACGCGAGACACACGAGGTCCCGCGATTGGCCAGTTTATGAGACGACGATGGCTCCGTGAGGAGAGAGAACATGGCTGCGACGCAAGCCGAGAGCCAACAAAACGATGTGAAGCTGAACGAGGCCGTGAAATGCGCCCAGAAGCGTCCGCAACTCGGTGGGAATAGTGCGAGTGCTAATACGAAGCAGCAGCTGGATCCAGAGCCGGGTGATAAAGTGTCCCGGGGCGCGGCCCAGCTGCTTAAATATGTGAATCGCGGCGGGGACACGGCTTTCGAGATGAGTCAATACCGCGAGGACATTGGTGGACACACTGCCGGTGAGGTAAAATCACCACGAGAGCCTGGCCAGGCTCCCCAAGAGTCCATCGGCAAGCAGGAGAGCCTCGACGCGCCCGGCCATCCGAACCACCCCGGACATCCGTTCACGCCGAACGTTATACGCGATTACTCCGACGAGTATACCAACAAATCGAACGAGTTTCCCTCCAAGTCGTTGACCGATTATCCGGGCAAGCAGCTACCGGAATACGTGGGCAAGCATGCCGACTTCCCGGCCAAACAGTTGGATTATCATGGTAAACACTTAATACATGAAAGTGAGAGAGTTCATCGGGTCGACATGGAAGAGCATTATGCACCTTCCAAGATTGAATCGCGATTGGCATATGTAGGGGCCACTCCAGCCAGCTTTCCGGGCCAGCCGAGGTTTCTTTCCGGACAGAGTATATCTCAGGCTACCGGCCCCACACCCACGTTAAATCAGTTACTTCAAGCATCCACTCCCGTGCACCGATTCCATGGCAATTACCCTGGAATGGGGCCTGAATCTTATCAACAACCCTGGCCTATCCAGAGGCCCCCAGTTGTTCCTCCGGTTTATCCTCAACCTAGCCAACGTCCTCCGCAAACGGTAACTCACCCAACAACATATTATTATCACTTGCTTCTAGTCTCTTTTATTCCATTCATTTGAGAGCAGTCGCTTCCGCATACTTTAATCTATCTGCTTCTTCTCTCATGTTTCGTCTTGTCTTCTCTTGGTTTTTGCCAACGAGATTGATTTGTTCTTTCTTACGCGCGTCCCTTAATCCCTCTATTCTCTCTGACAAGCAGGCATCACCAAGATTACACGCGGGACCGGGGGGACCTAGTTCTCCCACTCCTATGCCATATCAACAATACACGCAACGTTACTCCTCCCCGACAAGGCCTCATACACCGTACAGCCATCACCAGGTATGGAACAGAAGCTTTTAGGATGTAATTGGCTTTTTTCAAAGGATTTTGCTCCAAAATGCAATATTCTTAAGATGGGACCTTTGCTTTATTTCAGCTGAACTCTTATCCCACGCAAACCGGCCATCCTTCCAGTTTATACACGGAACAAAGAGGCTGGAACCAAGGTGGCCCACCCAACCCACCGCCGCCTCCTTCTAATCAAGCCAATCCTTCTAGCCAGTCGCCGCAGCGTGCTCTTTCTCAGTCTCCTGCACCACCACCCTCCGCATCCCCGCAACCACAGTCGACCAACCAGTCCCAAGTAAGCCAAATCATACATCAGATTTTCTCCACCACAGTTTTTCTTTTTTTCTATTAGTTTTATTATTAGTAATCAGTGTTTCAAATATTTCTCTACAATTTTACTCCGTTTAAGTCTGGAATTTTGACAATCCATTGCTAACACGTACTCCGTTCCTGTGCTTGCAGAGTTTTCACAATCTGCAACAGCGATCGACAACACCAAATACTCAAGGGATCGATTCAGGGGTGAGTGTTTTTGCCGCGCGGCAGGATATTCTCGCCTCGGCGATTCTAATGGCAGATCCTGCCGAGGGCTTTATCGAAGACGACTTGTCGCCAGGAAAGCCCTGACTTTTACATACGCGCTCTATCGGGAACAATCGGTCGACGATCTCGAGTGGCGGTGCTGTGCTAGCTCAGCATTCGGGAAAGTGGAGCAAGAATCTAACGTGCTCCGATCTGCCGGTGCAGGCCTGAAAGATCCTTTAACTCTCGACGAGGCTCGCATTGTCTCAGTGGTGAATCGGAGCGAACGGAGCCCCCTCGGCTCTCCGCACAGCACATGCGCGTGACGCACACGTGTGCACGTGCTATAATCGTTCCATGTTTTCGTCGGCCGATTGATTCGCTTTAGATTGGGCCTGCGAAGGGAGGACACATCTCGCGCAGGAAGAGTCAGTCACGAGATGATGAGTCCTGCGAGCGGAGTAGCATTGCCGTAGCATCGCAGGGACGTGCCATTAGATCGGGCATACCGAGGCAGAGCCTCTGCAGGGATACATCTCGGCCAGTTTCGCCGAGGAAAAGAGCAAGCGTGAGCGGGCGAAAGGGAGAGAGATCTTTGGAGCATGAGGAGAGTCGCCTAGGGAAGGAGGGGTAGGATGTAGGAAGTGGGGATGGAGAATAAGCGACTTGTAGAGTTCGATTAGGGCGCGAGTTGCGCGGCCGCCGGAGCCCCAGATATTAGCGAATCCCCTCTTCTCTCTTTCTCTCTCGCTCTCTCCCTCCACCTCGCAAATTTCTCTCTCTCTCGATCCCACACGCGCGCATACACACACACGCATCGCTTTCCCCTTCCCCTCGCTCGTCCTCTCTCTCCCTCCCGCCCTCCCTCGCGTTTCTACCCTTCTCTCAGGCTCGTGTAACTGTTGGACTCGCTTGCACCCGACTTCTCGCACTCGCGCTCGGCTCTCCTCTCCTCTCGGTGGCATCGGCTCTCAGCGCTGGCTGCTGCTGCTGGCGGCCGCTCTCTCTGTTGGTCGGACGTGTTTCCCCTAGTTCCGACAGTGGCGAGGCTAGGCTCTCGCTCTCGATCCCTCGCCCTCGGTGCATCTCCGTCCTCTCTCCGCAGCCGGCGGCCTCTTCCTCCACCCAGGGTGCATGGGCGGGTTGGCTAGAGGACGACGGAGTGTGCTCTGCTGCTGCTGCTCGCGCTATATAGATAGCTGCCATGGGAGCGGGCAGAAGCGGCCACACGATTCGCGCTCGAACCGCTGCCGGGGAGGAACACAGTGACCGCGACATCTCTCTCTCTCTCTCTCGCTCCCTCTCTCTCTCTCTCTCTCTCTCTCTCGCTCGCTCGGACGTTTTATATCGTTCAGCTATATTCGGTTCGTTAGATTATGCGACTGTCACTCTGCAACATGCTATCGAGCACCTCGTATTCCCATGACGCGGCTCCGAAGTGACAAATGCTCCGGCGGTCGCTCCAAATAATCAGGAAAAGCCGATCGATCCGAGCACGCCTTCAGTATTAGAACATTGCTCTGCCAGTCGATCGACACTTGGAATCGAGATCGTTTATTTATACTGAAGGGGGTTTATAAACCGTGACTTCCAGTGTGAAGTCCCCTTTAGGCTCGTTCAGGCTGACCAGCGCTTGTGTCCCGAGTCCTGCAACTGTGTTGGCAGGTATCGAAAGGAAATCATAGAGAATCGACTGTGTCGAGGGACTCGTAGCTCGCCGGTTTCCGATCGCGCCCTGCGTGTGTTTACCAGCGCTGGAAAAGTTGAACGCACTTGGATTTAACCGGCTATTGTCATACCATTGAATCCGTTTGTTGCGATAACGATATTACGACACTGCTAGATAAAAATATTATTGCATAATATGCGTGCGCGTGTGTGCAAGTCGGTCGAGCGTGAATTGCTCGGTCCATTATCTGGCCAGGCAAGAGAGTGCGCGCGCGCGCGCGCCAAAGAGAGAGAGAGAGAGAGTGCGGTTGTCTTTCCGTGCGATAAAAATGAGCCTCCACGTTGCTCGGTGCATCCACCCCGACAGCTGCGCGCCTCCTGTAAAGGGGGCCAATACTCAACTGGACACAGTCGAAAATTTCACTTTCCCCCAACGCCACCCACGTCAACCGCGCGAATTGAACAAAGCGGGCGGAGAAGAGTGCACGCTCTCCCGCAATGCCCGATGCAATTCTCTCGCGCTAGATTGCCCAGAGAAAGAGAAGTCTTGAGCGGACAGAGTGATCGGGACAGTTAGGCTCGGAAACTCTGGGGCCAGGCACGGGGGTGGGACGGAAGCGACAAACTATCATCGGCGCGAGTAGTTTGCCCCGAGCCGCTGCTAGAAGGAAAAAGGCTGGTGGTGCGCGGTTCCTAGAGCAGAGCGAGAGAGCGCGCGCGGTATGGCGGCGGCTTGGCTCTCGGGGTTTTTGGAGCAAGCGGCAGTGGCAGCGGCAGCGGCAAGCGCGCACGGGTAGAATTGAGCGCGAGCTTAGTCGGGAAGAGTCGATAGTAACCGAACGCTTGCCGCGCCACGAAAGAACGCCCTCTCCAGCGAACGAGCGAGCTAGCTAGACGCGAAATCTCTAAAGCGAAGTCTCACGGCAGACTCGATAAAAAGACCTCAGGTTTCCAGTCGCTCCGGGCCACGTATACGCGCGCATACTTGGCCTCGCGCTACCAAACCATTCCCTGGCAACCTGTTTTCCCGAGGGGGGCGACAAGAGCGTGTGTCGATCGGCCGAGCGACGGACGGACGGACGGACGGACGGACGAGGGGTTTGCCTGCGGAGCCGCTCGGACTTATTGACACAACATGCGACGACGGCCGAGCGAGGCAGACCGCTCAGCCGGAGTGTAGAGCTGTGGGTAGAGGCGCGGACTAGAGCGCCGAGGAGGATATTATGCTCGCAGGCTGCTGCTCGGCTATGCCAGCCAGCGCCTTTCCCGAGGCCGTGCCGAGCGCCAGCCGAGCCTGTCCTCCTCCTGCTGCCAGTGCGTGAACGGTCTGCCGAGCATGTGAGGAGGAATCGCTCGAGCTGGCCCTTATATCCGATTTTCATTCTCTCTCGGCGTGGAGCGCGGGGTAACGCCTCTCCTACCGAGTCTCACGTCATGCCGAGAATCCTTGTGCCCCTAGGCACCACCGTACCTACGCTACCCCTTCCGTTCTACCGCCGAGGAAGTCTCCAATCGTCGACTCTGCGGTTCAACTATCCGCTGCTTGGTAGGTCTAATGATGCGCTCGTTTGCGACACGCTGTCTCTCTCCGCCCTCCACCTGCACATCACTCGGCCTCTCTCTCTCTCTCTCTCTCTCTCTCTCTCTCTCCTCGCTCGCTCTCCTGATAGTACAGCAGCCAATACAGTCGACCCTCGCTCTCTCGCTCGCACTCGGACGACTCCCAATGGCCCGACTCGGTGGGTTCTCGCTCGCACGCGCATCGGCCGTGTTTCTATCGTGTCCTGTCTTCTGCTCTCTTCCTTCGACTCTCCCTTCTACCGCTCGCTCGGCCCGTCCTCGTCCGTCTTGCGCGGCGGCGGTGGCGGCGGCCTCCTTGGCTCGTGTTTCTCGCCTCGTCCTCTCTCCCTCTCTCGCTCGCTCGACCGCTCGCCCGCTTCACGCCGGCCTCTCTCCTCCCTTCCCTCTCTGTTGCTCTCGCGAGCGAGCGCACACCCGCGCGCGCTCTCGCTCGCCTAATGCATCGTCGTGACGAGCAGTGACGAGCTCTGCGAAGTATGTTACATCCATCGGACCGAGCGAGAGAGAGCGAGAGAGAGGGAGCAGCACATGCACGGGCGGAGAGACGATTCGAGGCGTGTGTTGTCGATGGCTGTTCTGTGTATATCGTGCGATTAGACACGACGCCGCGTGCAGCCTTTCGATCCTCCTGCCTTGCCCGAACAGCCGTGACAGCCAACGACAGCGCGTTCCGCCTGCCACCGGACTCCACTCAGTTCTCCAGGATACCCTGCGCTCCCATCGATCCTCTATCCTGTATGTTGCCCGCTGCTCTCTCTGCCTCGGCGCCTCGGCGATCCTAGTGTCAGTTGCAATTGGTTAAATTGATCGGTCGTAAGGTGATCCAGCGAATGTCAGATCGAACCTGCCTCCACGTCCACCGGAACGACGTCCTGCGAGGCTCTTCCAAAGGTTGACGTAGTTGCCTTTCGCATTGTTTGATCGTTAACGATTTAACAGGTGTAATTGTTGTACGGAGAGAGTGTGTGATTGTAGCTGCTCGTGCTGGTTTCTGACTGTTGATGGTTTTTCGTTGCAGGAGCTCTCCGGACAGAATAGTAACGACAGCTCGAATGGACCTGCTTGCCCAGGGACACCTAACTCACAGGGGATGAGACCAACCCCTTCGCCGACAGGATCTACTGGCTCTCGCTCGATGTCCCCTGCTGTTGGTCTGTATTCTCTTTTGATTTCTTGATGGTCACTGGTTCAAACCGATGGGTTTTTGGAGGCAAAGTTTAATGGAGATGTTTTTCCTTGTGTCACAGGTCAACAAAACGTTCAGATGCCTCCACGTCCCTCAAGTAGTCAATCGGATGGTAGTGGACCAGCACGCATGAGTCATTCTCCTATGACAACTCAAGGTATGTGCTCTACGTGTGCATTGAAGTTTGGCAGAAGATTAGGCATATTGTGAAGAGGATGATTAACAGTGGTTTTTCCAATGTGTCCAGGAGCATACCAGCAACCATTGGGTCCATCTCCACACATGCATAGCTACAAGATGAACAGTACAGGTCCTGGCGTCGTTCAGCCAGGACCTGGCTCCACCAGTCTTGGTGGCATAAACCCAATGGGTGGTGGGATGGGTTACGCGGGTGGCGGAGCGGCTGCCGGTCAGCCAGGGGGTTATCATGCCCAGAGCACGTATCCACCTCCGCGTCCACATATGCAGTTCTCGCAAGGGTATCCATCTCCGGCGAATTCGCAGCCGCCTCCTAACAATCAGTATCAGCCTCCGAACAGACCTAACAACTTGGTGCAATATCCTCCGTACACGGTAAATAGCCTCGGCGATCGCGAGAGTGTGCGCGCTCGTATTACCGATCGCCTGAACGCGCGTCTTCTTCCCCAGCATAAGATGGGCTTCAACAGCGTACCGCCGGGAATGCCACCCAGTCCTGGTCCGCCTCAAGTGTACGGAGCCGGTGGTACAACGGGCATGGTGCCACCGGGTACTCCTGGGGTGCCAGTGATCGGCAATATGGGCCCACCTGCAAGTTCGATGGGTCCCCCGCCACCGTCGCCGAATCACGTTAGCAACCAGCCGCCACCTACGAGCTCGGGTGTACCACACTTGCATACGCCGGCAGCCACACCGCCCCTGAACCACGAGGGCAGTCCAATGCCTCCACCCAGTACCACCCCGAACTCGCACCCCACTTCCACGCCGACGCCAACCAGCCACAGTTCAGCAGACCTCTCCACCGAGACCTCCAACGACAGCGGCATCACCACCACAGCCTCTGGTACATCCATCTCTCATTCGCCACTTGTTCCCTCTAGTCTTCACCGCTTAGTCTCTTCTCTTCTCGTCTCGTCTCTTCTCTCTTTCCGACGATCCGCTTGAGATCTCCTCCGAGTCCAAAGCTAATGATTCCACAACTTTGTTGGAACTCTGTCGTTTCTCTTAGTAGAAAGCGAACATGGATATTCGTACTGAAAGACGTGTCGCATGCCTAGGTACATCAGCTATAAATGTTACATCCACTTCGAGCGGTACTGTCACGTCTGTAATAACAACAGGTCCCGATGGAACGTCCCTAGACGAAGGTTCGCAACAGTCCACCCTGTCGAATGCATCGGCTGGTGAGTATATTGACATTACGGAGAGTCCGTTGCCTGCCAATGATTCCTAATCCGCGCTGTTCGATGTCGATGCTCAGCCTCCGGCGAGGACTCCGCCTTCACGCCAAAGGTCCGGAAGGAGATGATCGGAGGATACCACAGCCATCCAACAACACCGCAGAGCACTGTTCCATCCCCGGGTGCTGCTAGTATTAACTCCATACACGAAGAATATTCAGATATGAATAGTCCTGGGTGGCCGCGTACTGCTGCTAGTCCTGTATGTATCATTCCTACCGTCTCTCAACTATTTCTATCATAGTCGTCACGTTATAGTCGAGGGTCATAGCCTCACGTTGTTCCTATACAACTCGTCTCTCCTTAAACGAATTACGCCGTCAGGGTAAAAGCTACGCACGGCAGACTATTCCACACTGCTCAGTATTTTCAAATTTTACAGGTGTTTAACAGTCATGTGCCTCAAGACCCGTACAGATCTAAGGTTATTGTTTTTCACTATCAATATCTATTCTGTCGCAAAAGTGCCGTTCACAGTGAATGCTTCCAGCTTTGAAATCACCACTCAAATCCCCTCGCTTCGCATATACCAATCGTCCATAATACCAAGTATCTTTTAATGCGGAACCAACTAACATCTTCCATAGCATCCTCGCACTTAACCAGCCACTCCTTTGACGGACCTAGGATACGAATCCTCATCAGCAGTAGATGATTGAAATAACTCAATGTCAAATGAGATTGTCGCTGCCGCATGAACGTACACAAAACCCGCTTACGAGTTTCGTTCCCATTGGTCCCACAAGTTTCTCTACTAATCGTCACACCCTTTAGCACTGACTACATCCCGATAGCCCATAATTGTCCCATGTTTTTTTCTCTAATTTGCACTTGTTTCGCCGCCTGCATGATGCAGCACTCGACGCCGCTATATTAACTCCCGACAGGGTGTTTGCGATTGCACCGTGACTGGGAAGATCGAGTGCAATTCAACACCTAACTCTGCATGGTCTACGTTTGATTAACCCGGTCCGATTAACGACTCTCTGTGTACAAATGAGAAAGTACTAGACTTGGGCGATTTCCTGTGGGAAACGGCCCTTGTAAGTACGCAGGAGGGAGGGAAATATTAATACGAGGATTTATGAACATTACAGAAGCCCGACAGTTTGGCTAAGCTGTACGAGATGGACGACTCGATAGAGAGAAGAACGTGGCTGGACAAATTAGTTAATTTCATGGAAGAAAGACGAACGCCGATCACAAGTTGTCCCACGATCTCCAAGAACCCCCTCGATCTATTTCGGCTATACCTCTACGTGAAGGAGAGGGGGGGCTTCATGGAGGTATGCAAGGTGCAGTGTAGTTCCATCTAGCCCTCGGTGTCTAATGTAGTTCTTATTGTCTTATGTGTTTTTTTTTTACATATTTCCTTTTTTGATACTCTACACGTATGTTCGCGAGGTGCCGCGCGCTGGTCCGAGTCCGAGTCTATCTCTCGATTGTTCGGACTTGACCGGCTGCCTTTTCCAAACTTGCTATTAAGATCGTGGATCGAGCGCACCTCCGATCTGGATCACGCTTTGTTTTTTGTTTGTGCTGAATTTTGTGCATGACATACATATATTTATATATATATCGTATACCTTTTTGCTATTAGTGTCCTCCTTTTTCTTGTATTCTGTGTAAGAGATGAGAAAAAGGTGCTTAACACATCTTTTCTTGAAGTAGTCGTTCAGCGCGTACGGATATGCCCAGATCTACAAACCTTGGTGCTATATGGAATTATTCTAATAATCAACGAAGATAAGCTTTTAATAATCGATTATCATAACGGTAATTCGTCCCCGATTGTACCTCTGTACTTCTCTCATTTTTGTTTCCTTCAAGCTTGCATGAACAGAAAGACTATCCATTCGAAATACACGGCTGCTTGTGTCAGACTGGTATTTTTGTTTCCTCCGTCACTTGCCGCAAGACACTTGGTCTTCTCTGTCTCTGTTCTCTTTTGTTTTAATTGGTTGTCAAGTTGAGTTTCGAGAAATGCAGATTTTTTCTCTGTTTGGACTCCTTCGCGAGAGAGGCGTTCGTGCGAGCGGTGTAAAGACTGACGGTGCTCCTCTCTAGGTGACGAAGAACAAAACGTGGAAGGACATCGCGGGTCTGCTGGGGATCGGTGCGAGCAGTAGTGCCGCTTACACGTTGCGTAAGCACTACACGAAACACCTGCTGGCTTACGAGTGCCACTTCGATCGCGGTGGTGTGGATCCGCAGCCGATCATAAACCAAGTGGAGGCGGGCTCGAAGAAGAAGGCGAACAAGACAGCGTCATCTGTACCCTCACCGGGTAATTTTGCCTTCCTCGTACATCTACTTTCTGCGAAGGGACCGAGAACCGTTCATGTAATGGCAGATGTTTGTGAGTAGGGTCTTCCAATTCTCAAGATTCCTTCCCTGCAGCTGGATCGAGTAATGCTTCCATGGACGGCTATGGAAGTTATCAGAGTAGTTACGCTGGTGCTACACCGGGGCCGCCTTCCTCGGAATATAATCCTCCTCCACCTAGACCACCTAGCCAAAGTAGTGCACCGTCTCCTCATCAGGGTACGTCTGCAAACGATATCCAGCCCCGAAACGAAAGCCGGCATTCAAATCTCCCCGCGGTATCTTACAGTTTGTGTTACATCTTCCGATTAGGCATGCAACAAGGGAGTTACCAGAATACAGGGTCCTACCAGAACTACCCTCAGGATCAATATATCCGACCGCAAGGGAACGCATTGTCGCAACAAGGAGAGTTCAATCAGCCTTATTCACCCAGATCGCATTATCCACCTTACGTGCCCGACGTGGACAGGTCAGGAACAAAAGATCAGACTGGCAAAGAGCCGCTTGAGACAATCGAAGCAACGCGGCCTCTGGCATTTTACAGGGGATACCCGGGTGGGAATATTCCGCCGAGTAACGCGAGTGGGCAAGACATGTATAATAGATATACCAGTACTCAGCAGCCAGGCAGTTATCCGGCAGGTACGCCGCCGACTGCTCGGAGCAACAGTTATCCCTCCGCTCCACAACCACATCCACCTACAGTGCCGCAACAGACACCTACCAGTCAGCCTTCTTCACCCTCGCAACCATCAGCCGCTGCTTCCTACTCGTGCCCTCAGGATTACTATAGACAGGAGCAGGTGAGACAAACACGCACACATCTCTTTTCTCCGATCATGCCAAGTTCCGGTCGTATATCCGATCGATCCCTTTCTTCAACATTAGTCCTCGGCATTCAAGGGTGGATATGGACCTCCGGGTGGAAGTCAGATATACCCAGGGGGTGCGGGCGCCAATAAGAACATGCCCCCGCCACCGCCAGGTCCGACTCAACCCAGACGTCATCCTGATTTTGCCAAAGACCAACAGTATCCTCAGTATAATCAACAACGACCAGCTTATCCAGGTATGTCAGCCAGTTTTTGTCTTCTCTCTATTGAGACGAGTGCGGATGAATTAAGAAGGTTTTTTCCCAATACAGGATGGCCAAATACAGGAAACCAGTACAATAGCAGTAGTGCAACCAATAGGGTTCAGTATCCAAGTCAACCACCGCCGTCACAGTCGCAACAGCCACAACCACCACCGCAGCCCCCAGTACCTCAAGTTGTTTCAGCCCCCTCGACACCTGCGCCGGGCGTCATACCCACTGCTCAGCAATGGGGTAGTCCTCAGGCGAATAGACCGACGCCCCAGCCAAGCTTGAACGCGATCGCTCATGCTCCACCGCCCTGGGATCATCGTTACACGAATCAACCGTCCCCTCTTTACCCCGCACCGGGAAATCACCAGGTATGGAATTGGCGAGAGGTTTTCGCGCAAGACGTGTGGAAATGGATTCGAAGCGATTTCTTTGATTGTCCACAGAGCCAGCTTGGAATGAGTCCAATGATCAGTCAGCAGCCAACGTCAAAGAGAGAAATAATGACATTCCCTCCTGACAGTGTGGAGGCGGTCACGCCACTCTCGTACAAACGGCGGAAACTTACGAGGGCGGACGTCGCACCTGTCGAAGCCTGGCGCATCATGATGGCGTTACGATCGGGCCTGCTTGCGGAGAGTTGTTGGGCCCTTGATGTATTAAACATTTTGTTATTCGACGATTCGTCCGTGAGTGCTCACCCTGATTTCATTTCATAGTTTATTTAGTGTGTTGAGAGGAGATATGAGATGGAGGAATATGATTCTGTTTGGTAGGTAAGTTATTTCGGCTTGACGCATCTACCCGGATTGCTGGACGTGTTGCTGGAGCACTTCTCGCGTTCCCTATCTGACATGTTCGAGTCAGCAACAAGCGAGGAGGAGCGATACTGGGGCCAGTCGGCAGACGGGCCCGAAGTCGATCTCGGCGCAGTGACTCGGCCCATAGACCCCGAGGATCGGACGAAATTACTCTCTTCTTCAAACTACACGTTCCTCTCGCGGAGAGGGCGTCCTGTAAAGATAGTTCCGCGGGACGACGACCTGTTCGTCCTGGACACACGACGAAACTGGGATCACCAAGAGTGCGAGGCGGATACCGAGCCTTGGCAAGTCGATGTCACCGCTACCAAGTATATCGTGACCTGCTTTCAGTCCGAGATCGGATCGGTACCGTTCGCCCGACACCTTCGGGACGAAAAGCCACCGCTTCTCCAGAAGGAGGTGGAAAGCAGCACCGATTCCAAGGACGAAGCCAAAGCGGAACCCGGCAGTCTCGAGGCATCCGACCTCTCGCAAAAGGGTAGCGACGCCGGCGAGAAGCCGAAGGAAATCAGTGAGCGGAAACAACTCGACAAGAAGAAGAAGACGAAAACGTTGAGTGACGTGCTGTCGCGGATCAAAAAGGAGCCCGTCGAGATGAACGATCTCACGCGCGAGCTGTTCGAGAAGAAGAATGACGGCTTCAAGAAAGAGTGCGACTCTGACTCGAAGGCCAACAACAACGTGGGCGAGCACGTATCCTCCGAGGCCCAAAGGCCCGAGGAGGAGCTGCATCCGACGCAGAACGGACTCAACGACTCGGCGAACAATCCCGAGTTGGAGAAGACGGAGATCAAGGTCGAGAGCGAGGATCAGGAATCGACGTCAACGTCGGTGACTACGAGCGCGACTACTGCTGAATCGAAGAAAGACGACTTGGAGGGACCAAGATTAAAAATAAGAGATCCAGCGGGGACGCTAAAGCGGAGACGAATAAGTGACTACGAGGACGAGAGTTACTCGAGGGACGAGGCTAGTCTCTATCTCATCACCGAAACCCAAGACAATTTAGCCCGGCGTTGTGTCTGTTTATCGACGATCCTCAGGAATCTCACCTTCATCCCCGGCAACGAGGCCGAGTTTGCAAAGAACGTGACGTTCCTAAGCCTCCTTGGCAAACTATTGTTACTGCATCATGAGCATCCGGTGAGGGCGCAGAAGACCCGGAACTACGATCGCGAGGAGGATGCCGACTTCGCGGATTCGTGCAGCAGCCTGCAAGGTGAAAGCGAGTGGTGGTGGGACTTTTTGTATCATATACGGGAGAACGTCTTGGTGATGGCGGCGAACATAGCAGGACACATGGATCTAAGTCAGCATCCGGAAGAGATCTCACGGCCGGTGCTGGACGGCCTTCTCCACTGGGCAGTATGTCCAGCCGCCCACGGGCAAGACCCCTTCCCCACAGTCGGCCCAAACTCATCCCTCTCGCCCCAGAGACTAGCACTAGAGGCTCTCTGTAAGCTCTGTGTGACCGAAAGCAACGTCGACCTGGTCGTGGCGACGCCCCCCTACTCGAGGCTCCAGAGACTTTGTTCCGTACTGACGAGGCTGCTCTGCCGCAGCGAAGAACAGGTGCTCCGGGAGTTCGGCGTGAATCTGTTGCACTTCCTGTCGGCGGCGGACAGTGGTGTCGCGCGCACCATCGCTCTGCAGACGCCCTGCGTCGCTCTGCTGGTTGCGTTCATCGAGCACGCCGAGACGAGCGCGCTCGGCGTGGCGAACCAGCACGGATTGGCCGCACTCCGCGACAATCCCGAGTCCATGGGGACTAGCCTTGACATGCTGCGGCGCGCGGCCGGCACTCTTCTCAATCTGGCCAGGCATCCTGACAACAGAACTCTCCTGCTCCAACACGAGTCCCGGCTACTCGCGCTCGTCATGAGCCAGATCTTGGATCAGCAAGTGGCCGCGATCGTCGCCCGCGTGTTGTTCCAGTGTTCCAGGGGCACGTAACTTTATCTGGACGGTACTAATTAGTCCGCGGGTGTTATCGAGCCGTAACGAACGACCTTTCCGCCGTGACGAACAGCGAACGGAGGTGTTGCTGTAACTTGGGGACATCCAGAACGAACAAACGGATATGTGCGGAAGTCGAGATGGAGCGAGAGAGCGAGCGGGAGGGGGAGGGAGAGAGAGAGAGAGTGGGAGGGAGGAGAGGAGAAGACCGGCGTGTGCGGGTGGTGTGCGTGTGTGTAAGATGCAGAGGCCGTCCGACTGAACCTTCTCTTCGGTCCAGGCCACGTGTCAGGAACAGAGAAATGTACAAATTGATGGGACACTTGGTGGATGGGATGGTGAGTTGAGCTGAGACGGTACGAATGCGAGACGAGTGAACTAGGTAGGAAGGTGTGGGGCTAAACGGGCTCGGTGGTAACAGCGCAAGGAGATGGGCCAGAGCGGGAGAGCGAGAGTGGGCGAGGAGAGTGTGGCGATAGACAGTACAGCAACGTGGTCGTAGTTTTATATTGAGTAAACTGAAAAAGTAAGAAAGTTAATTATCGGTGTTAGCGCGTTAGGTACGCCCCAACGCGAATACCGCACCGGGCGTACCTTCCCCCCTTCGTGAATTGGAATAATATCGATAGTGTAAGATATCTCATATAGCTAATGAAAGGGAGCGAGGGAACTGTTGACGGTCGGGAGGGATCAACTGGCACAGAGGCTGCGATTTTAGGAGAGGCCGAGAGACCGAAAATAGAGAGATATAAACTGAGATAAACCGAGAGAGAGAAAGAGAGAAAGTAAGAGCGCGAGAAAGTGAGAGAGATGGCAGAAACAGGGGAGGCGAGAAAAAGAATAATGAAATACGATGAATTTCATGAAAGACGCCCGGGAAAGTGGCGCGCGTTGTCGTGAAGATAATGATGATTAGCCGCATAATAATATATAAACCGAGACGATTGAAACGACAACAGACCCACACACACACACACCCACACTCACACACACAAAGACAGACAAGGAAAAAAAATCTGTTCGACGAACCTAATGGTGCGATGTGGAACGATTATATCGGGTGACGATTATATATATAAATATTAACGATAATATAATGCAAATTTTTATATTTGCATGTTTTGTGCTGTAATTAGCGAGTAATTAAGATATTTTGTAGATAACACACACTTCCATTGAATCTTATTCGATTTGCGCCACGGCCGCGCGGCGAGAGAGAGAGAGAGAGAGAGAGAGAAAGGGTGAGAGAGCGAGAGCGAGAGCGAGAAAGGGTGAGAGAGCGAGAGCGAGAGAAAGAAAGCGGGGGCGCGTGGCGCGAACGCCCCGCGGCAGCCCCTTGAACCCGGGGCTGTCGAGAGTCTCGACTTTAGAAGCACAGGCAGAACTAGAACTGAAGAAAGACATTGCTAGAGGAGAGCGAGAGCGAGCGTGAGAGAGAGAAAGAGAGAGCGAGAGAGAGAGAAAGAGAGAGCGAGAGAGAGCGTACGAGAGGATAGGGACAAATGACCGATCGACTGACCGACCGCTAGATTGATTAATTAAACGCGTGGGGCCACGCGATGCTTTCGGGCGAGGAAACCCGCCTGTGATGCGCCAGACGCATCGTTATTTGCGCCTACCAGGGACACTTTGCGTAAAGTGTGCGAGGGCGAAGGGAGAGCAGCGACAGAGCGGCAGACCCGATTACACGCGCTCACAGGCTGAGGGAACTCGCGGTAGAGAAGTTGTCCGTTGGGCGAAGGGGATCAAGGGGAAGCAGCGGGGGCGCTTCGAGACAATTGACAAGGCGAATGAATTGTAGCGCTTGATTGCGACGAATTCCGAACTAGATAATTGGCGGGCGGTTAGCCTCGAGGCGAGCGTGTCCAGATTGTCCGCGTGTGAACTGCTGGTGCGTAGGTGTGCAGGGCTGCAGACGCGCGGACGACGACCAAGACGACGCCCATCCGTCCGTCTGTCTCGCGGCTGCAAGTTCTACGCGGCTACGCCGTGTTAATGCGTGTTCCTCTTGGAAATTGTATAACAAAGAGGACGAGTGAGAGCGAGTGCCTCGGTTGCGTGCACGGAGGATGGGGGTGCTGGTAGAAAAAGGGGGTGGGGAATAGTGTCTGTCAAATCATGATTTTTCGAACGACGAATCCGGCCCCGGCGGCAACGCACGTCGCGGGCCGTCGCTGGAGGCCAAGAGGGCGAAGAGCAGCCACACTCATACGGAGCGACTGTCGATTAGGGTATGCGAGTCAACATCATATTATGCAAATTTCACCGATCAACGGGGGAAGAGAGAGAGAGAGAGAGCGAGAGCGAGAGCGAGCGAGCGAGCGATAAGCCGACAAACTCATAGGTAAACGGTACAAACGATACACACCTGATACGGAGCAACGCGTGCGCGATCACTTGAGTAACAGGGATTTCGCATTTCAGTGGATTTCGTTTAATTTCGTGGCTTCCTAAAGAAGAGAGAAAAAGAGGCAGAGACAGAGAGAAAGAGAGAGCAAGTGGACGAGAGAGGGAGGGATTTTCCAAAGTAGCGATGTCTAACTGCAGTCTTTTGGAATAAACGTATTTATAAACGTAATTACAGTGCCGTTGTGATACAACCAACATAAAAATGCAAAGTAGGACATAGTGGCAGCATAAAGTAATAGTAAAGCTTCAAGCAGGGCACGGTCAACAGGCGGGGGAACGGCAGGCAGAGTATAGGACTTTACAAAAGTAAATGGGCGCACGAGGAATTCTCGTTGGAAATCAAGCTTCTCGACGCATATACCCACATGGACATTCAAAGAGAGAGAGAGAGAGAGAGAGAGAGAGAGAGAGAGAGAGAGAGAGAGAAATGAAACAATACGAAAAAAAGTCACAAACTTCTGGGCGGGGGAGAAGGAACAAGGAAAACGTCTTAAATCTAAGCTCTCAATCATGCCATTACCATAAACGATTCTAATGGAACATATTTATAACCGAGATTTTATGCTTTTCCAAGCGCAAACGTTACTATAAAACTAACAAGTACCCCATCGTCAGCTTGTGCACATATTTTGATGATTCTTACATATACATTTACCTAATGTAAAGACCCACTTGGTAACAGCCGTGCAAGCAGCAGCAGCAGCGAAGCTGCATTGGACTCGTTGTCGCGCGCACCTTCCACCGGTAATTATTTCCTTAATTTTTTTTCGTTTTTATTCCCATTAATTTCGTGTAGAAAAACGGGCTTTCCTTTCGGTCGAGAAGAGAACGGGCTTTAGTTATTCATTTCGAAGCGGCGGGCGTGAATGGGCTGTATTTCGGTTTCAATGGAGCGACGATTAGGAGGATCTTACGAGAACGCGAGGCAGAGAAAAAGAGGACGAGAGACGAAGAGAAAGAAAGAAAAAGGAAGAGAGAGTGAGTGAGAGAGGAGGGGCGAGTAATGAGAGAACCGAGGTAAATGAGTTTAAAACAAAACAGAACACTTTCCCTGATCCCAGCTTCTCCCTGACCCCAAAGTATCCTACTCTATAGATATCTAAATACGTGTAGTTCTTAAATTATTTACTTTAGTTCGAGTGGAGATGCCTGTAAGTGTAATTTACTAAGACTTTTTGTAAATAAATTATGAAATAAACTAGACGTACTTTATCCAGACGAATATGATATACCAATCTATATGAATGACTTTACGTTTAATCGACCCTGGGGAGTGATGTGTGTGTGCTTGTTCTCGCGGCGGCTCCCGGCGGGGACGAAGGCACCGAAGAAAGCGTAGCCCTCAAGAGAGTTCGTTTGCCATCAGAGAATTTTATTGTGCCCGACTAATGTAAATATACACACTCATCTCTTCATCGGATAGTTTCAATTCGCGTTATAAGTCCTTCTGCGAGCATATACTGTTCTCCAGGTTGAGGATCATGGCGATGTTGATCTTGCGGCACAGCCACTCCAACGTCCCAGTGGCCTCGCTCTCGAAGTACCAGTCCAGAGCGTTCGACGACGACTTCTCGTCTTTGCTCACGTGCAGAATAAGCTTGTTCTTGGCGACGGTAGGCGGTGAGAGGAGCTGGTCGGTCTCCAGGCTCCAACGGACATTCCACGAGCCCCACGTTGCTCCTTTCTCCAGCCGATACAGTCGTCTGCAACAAGTGTACGGTTTAGTGGTTTACCTTCTCGAATTTTCGTACGCGTCACTTTAACACTTTGACTGGCCAATTTGTGAACTTTTAATTCTTTTACTACAACTTTCTAGGAATGTTTATATTGTTCGGGAAGGATTCAATCTTCATAACAAAATATATGAATAATGCGAAAAGAATTTAAAGAATAACTTCAGTATTTTTAATCCATTTGTTGCAGTTTGCTGGACATTTTCGTTTCTCCGCAAAGGATTCCATTTTGGTAACAAAATGTATAAATAATTAAAAAGTTATTTAACTCATAATTATGTCGGATAAGCTACTAAAACGTTAAATTATAAGTTGTAACAGTGTAAAATTGCTGAAAATGAGTATTAGCGTAATTTTCGAAAAATAGGTACGCTAAAAAAATAATCATGTCAGTTATAGGTACTGGATGTATCGTTGTGATAGCTTCATTGTGGAGATACAAAATTGATCAAAGTTATGTTATAAACTTCATGTTTTCACAACTTCAATGTCTCCACAATGGACTCTGCCAATTTTCAAAATGAGTTCATGAAATTGTTTTGATTTCATAATTTCTACGATTTTCCTAAAATAATCAAAGAACAAATCTGCACGCGCAGTGTCAGATTTAAGACAAGATTACAGTACTGTGATTTCTTCAAAATGTTGAAATCGATCCCGTTAAATCATACAATAAAGTTTATTAAAAATCTATCAGTTTTCAGATCAGACAATTTTTAGCCGGAATACTTGAAGCAAACATAGGAACTGTAAAAATATGGCGGAAATTAACTTTTCAGTCATATTTGTTTATAACAAATTGACGATTTTTCTATGTACACTCTAGTACGCTATCTTTTAAATCAAAAAACAAACAATGGTATTAAGTCACCGAGGATTTCTGTTTAATGCATTTTGAAAAAGCACTCTTGCGGTTTCAAAGGTATGTAAAGCTATGTAACAGGGTGTTTCAAAGGCGGGTGAATAACTCTATACAAGTAATCGACTTACTGCAGAGACACAAGGGCAATGTGCTTCCCATCGCTGGTTAGAGCCGCGTGCGCCCAGTAGGTTTCCATTTCGGCGCATCGACTCTTATTGAGGATGCTGAGAAGGTGCATACCCCTCGCTTTGTGCGTTGAAAATACCTCCACCCCCTGAAAATCCATACACATAATCGTTTAGCTTTTCTCCTTTACAATTTTAAAATTAAATGTCTAATTCATTTTTATCAACTAAGGAGGGACACTTAGAAGAATAGAAGCATCAAAAAGATATGCACTTTCGGGATTATTTATTCAAAAATCTTATGCACGTGACTGGCCAATATTTTTTCATTTACAAAGGCATCTTTTGCCTAAATACTTATAACTTTTCAATGCATGTATATGTAATGAAAATTATTCGAGAAAATTATATTTCGAAAGCGTTTTGCGGTGTCCATTGTTGCTCGCGGCTCGATCATGCAAAATAACAAAATATAAATTTTTCGATAGCACATTAGTTTTTCTAGCGATCAATGGAACTCGATCTTTTTCAAAATAACAAAGTGGCGTTTGGTACAAGTTCTGGAATATCATTGATCGGCCGTTACAACCTCGCCGCCATTTTGTTATGAATGTATTAAGGAAAATCGAATTCTATCGCTTCCTGGACAATTTAATGGGTTATCAAAAAAAGAAAATTTTGTTGATTATTGGTAATCCAACTCCGAGCAGCAGTAGCGAGGACGAAAAACAAAGCATTCCCAGAACTTGATTAATGTCTTCTACACTGTTCATTATTTTATAATTCGAAAGTGACTATAGTCTCCGTCGACTTAATAGGCGGTTTCAAGGTCGCTTTTCTGATTACACTCAAAAAATGATAACACAGGAATAATAGGAACAGATCCAACTTCTATGACTCGGTACCAAAAATAATAGAAGTTGGGCAAGCTTTTACCAAATATTATAAATTAGATAAGTTTGGTATCAAATAATAGAAATTCAATGAGTTCATACCAAATCATAGAAGTTGAAAAGTTGGTACCAGATAATTGAAATTGGATAAGTTGGTACCGAAAATAATCAGAAGCTCGGTAGTCTCGACGCCAAGCGTATGTGTCAACCGACTGGCTGTCGAGACTCGTCGAGGCTCCTTTCTCCGACCCAGCTCAGGTCACAATGGATTTGCAGACACACGAAAAATAAAAAATTGAATTATGTAAGTAATTACGGCATTAAATTAATCTTGCATGGTGTCATTTGATGGAAGTTGGACGAGTTGGTATGAAATATTATGGCGAAAATAATAACACACAGGAGGAATAGGAAGAAAAGCGACCTTCAAACCGCCCATTCAATTGGCAGCGAATATAGTATTTACTTAAAAACTGCCCTTTGAAAAAAAACGTCATATTGTTTTCGGAAGAACACAACTGAAACTGCATGTTCTTCTTCACAGCGTCCTAGGTAGCGTCCCCCCACCACTGCCTTATATCTTTCAAGTAGCCAATGATTCATACACTCACCTTGAAGGGATTGACGTATCGCGGCAATTGTACTCTCGAGACAAACTTGTGTCCTACTTCCTGAGCCCTGCAACAGAGTGCGCCAATGTTACGTTCTCGTTTAGCAGAAATCGATGTGAGATTGCTTACCTTTTTATGACATCCGTCACCGCTTGGGAGTTCGCCCTGGAAGAGGGACATTCCGTTTTGAACAGCAGCGTCGTTTTCTTGTCGAGTGTCTTCAGGAAATACTTCAATTCCTCTTGATGAACACCTGCGAGCAGAGAGACAGTAGAAACTCGATTATTCGAGCAAATCGGAGTCACATATGTTTGTTCGGATAAAAGTATAGTTACTTTTTTCATGTTGATCTTCGTATATTTTTAAAAAGAACGTAATTATTAATAAGAGTAATCAGAGAGACTGGAATTAAAATTGATTTAGTTAAAGATCTCCCGAATCTTATTAACTACTACATTTGGCATTGTCAGGAGTAACACTACCAGAAGTACAAGCACAGCCCAGGTACGGAATAGACCGGGCATCTATATGGGATCGAGTGGCCCACGGCGCTGGTGTAGCATTTCGGCCAAAATTGGGGGTTTTTGTGGCGCACTCTACGTTTACAGAGCGGTGAAAGTCAGTACCCGAAGCGATGGGAGAGAAGGAAGAAAGAGAGAGAAACGTAGTGGCCGGGCATGGTTGCCAAATCGTTTTGCTTAGACCAGTGTTGTCAAATCGTTCAATGGATGTTCCGCTTCGAAATCGGGGAAGGCGGCGTAAACACTTCTATGACTGGTGCCGGTTGAATTCTCTACGGGCCAGTCCATGCTAAGTCATAAACAGAATTTCTCTAAATCGGTCGTTCTTTCAAAAACTCCAGCGCCACAACTAGAAGACATTGCAATAAACTGAAAACGGCATAATGTTCATAAAGTATCTAATTTTCATAAAAGAAATACGTTAACAATGCAAAAGTTGTTTAAACAATAATCAATGCAGATTGAATTCTTGAACTGCAATTATCTCCAACTGCAAGATTTGACAGCGATAGTTAATTAACAATGCAAAAGTTGTTTAAACAATAATTAATTCAGACTGAATTCTTCAACTACAATATTTATTCCTCTGACTTTTCGTAGAAAGATACTCTGAAATGTCCTCTAGACATACTGTAAACTTGTCTTGCAACTCTCAAAAGTTTCGGAATTCAAAATTTAAGTATATTTATCCTCTTTTGACTTAGACAAATCGCGTGTATGGAGCTGGACGGCTTAGCATAAATTGGACCCATCAGTTTATGCTAACCCGCTCCTCTCCTTCATTCAGTTCCACTACTTTAAGTAATGTTAACGGGGCGGGCCGCGTGATGGCATGAAAGGAGGACTTGAAATGGTCGAAATGGTCACAGAGCAATAGACACCATGTAAAAAGAATAGAAGTTCAAATATTTTGGTATACCTTCCTAATGGACAATAATTAGCGCTGGGAATCTACTCGTGAGAGAGACTGGATTGAAGATAGAATACCTTCGAAAAATTAGCGCAGACGGTTCGAAGTTAAACTGCAGAATAGCATTCCATCAATTTGCTCTTGTATAAATTAATTTTGATTTCAATCATGAAAGCGAGTTGAGAGCGAGATGAGAGGGAGATGAGAGATGTATTGTGCATCACGCGCGAAGAAATAGCAAAGACGAGCGGATCGGGTGGTAGCGACTGCGTCCTGCGTGACGCAGTTTTCGAGCAACACTGATCTAGCGGGTTATAATGTTTTATGACATGCCTGGTCTTATCCCGAAAAAGGATTAAAGACAATATGCCCGATGCGGCCAGGCGAGTTGGCCCGGCGCGGCGCGGGCAAAGACCGCGGAGGGTGCGACTCGCGGCATATAGTCAAACAGCCAGGTAATGGATTAAGCAACCCAACTCTGAACTCGGTGACGCGGAACTACCGTAACCGAGCAGTATGCACAATACTTTTTGTCTCACAGAATAAGGTACTACCAGCAAGGATATAATCAAACATAATCCTAGGGCCCGCTGACAAGCTTTCGATATATCCAATTCGCAGAATCATTCTCCGCCAGTCACCACACTCAGACACACTCCGAGATCTCGAACGGAAAGGTTTTCCCCGCTCCTTTCATTTCGTACTGCTCAAAAGGACCATTGCATGATATGTACTCTGCTCTGGCAAACGCACGTCTTGTAATAAAATACGTTTATAATTATCGAAACGTATAAGGAATGCATATCGGTGTCTAAGGCACAGTGATTCGATCTTTGCAGCATTGTAGGATCAGTTTGAATGGGGAAAATCCCTGTCATTTGCGCAGTCCCATCAGAGACTTGGTGCTGCCGGCGGAAATAGATTCTGCGAATTGTGCCGCCTGGAATGGTCTCGGACTCCGAATTGCCTATTCCCTCATCGCCCTCGCGGCTGTCGCTGCAGCAAGCAGAAAAGATAAGCTACAGTTCGTTATACAACAATGCGACTCCTTAAACGAGTTCTTTTTGTCCACAATATTTCTAATCCTGACCGCGCCATTCTATGCACGAAAACGGAAAAGGCGCGAAAGACAAAAAAGTTCTTCCTTACGCCGGGGAACCGAGCTGGGAAATTCCACGTGGTAGGCCATGCGCCTTACCACGGCACTACTGCGATACCTTGGGTACAGGGGGTCATTTCTTAAAGACATTTATCTGCCGGGTTGGGGCTCAGGGATAATTAATAAGGGATGATTAATGCGGCGTTGACGTCCAGTCATTCGCAATCGTGGAAAAATTATGATAAATGGATCACGAATAAATAAGTATAGCGCAACACTAACAACTACTGCAAAAAGCGGTCTACGCAGATTTATTCCCTATACGATAATTTTCTACAGTTTAAACTTTTCATCTACCTGCAACACTTTCACGAAATATTTTGGCTCGGAGCAATTTTGTAAACAATTACTTCGCTGTTAACTAATTGTAACCATATTAAGTAACTTAGTGTAATACTAAGAAATTATTGACGATGGTGCGCGATAAAATAACATTGCGTAGGGCCTGCCGTCCACGTTGCTATTCTGAATAAGCGCATCGTGAGTCCTGACCAATCACCAATCGGCTTCTGGATGGTCAATAGGAAGTACGAAGATAGTGTAGATTTTCGAATTCTATACTGTCTTCGTACTAAGACGGGGATTGTCGGTAACAGAGAGAGTGACCCGGAAATGGTATGGGGTCCTCTCGACCCCACGGACTGGGCCGTTTCAATGCCCAGCTTGCCCGGTCTATTCCGTACCTGGTCTGTGGTACAAGTCAATTCAAAATAGAATGGAAATCTAATCGCCGATATTTCATGCAAAATCGAACAAAAATTGTTAATGGGGTTTTGCAATATTCGGATTAGTTTCGTCACATCCATTTTGAAAATTCTGCAGATTATACAAGGCGATACAAAATATATATGATGAGATTTAACTACCGATCTTGGAGAGACAGAGTTCTAGTCGGTGCGTATAAATATTACACTCACTGTCAGTCAAAGTTGTCAATAAGCTGGACATGCCGATTTCGATTTCCGTAGAAAAGAAACTTTGGCTCGCTGGCATCGGCGGTGTATCGCTGTTGAGGTATAAAGGTTCCTTGCTCTGAAAAGTGAGGAGACAGAATACAAGGGGGTGGCACACGAGTCTATGTTTGTTAACCCAAATCTCACTAGGATAAATAAATCTAAATAATCCTAAACTATTTAAGTAGAGGATAAGTAATAGGTTTTTTGAGAGTTTACCCATGAAAGATTTGCTAGGAAGTTTAAAGTTACGTTACACCAATGACATATCAGTGGCTAAATAGCAAGTTAATCAAAGACACGTGAAGGTCAATAAGTTGTCCAAAGCCCAGAATATGTACCATATTTCTTTCCATGGAAGAAAAAGTTAACGAAAGCACATAAGTGTTAACAAACACTTTTGTGCATACCAAAATTACTTACTTAAGTTTCGTTAAAAAAATTACTTACCTACTTACTAACTTAATAGGTCATCGAACTCAGTCGACCGTCAAAACACATACGAGGATAAAAATATTTTTAAAAAACAAACCAAAACTCTCCCGTTGACATACTCGAGTTTATCAAGAAAGTTACGAGTTAAAAGGTCACCCAAGTCAGATTACCATTAAAACACATCAAGATATAAACATGTCGTTGTGTGTTTACCTTGTGCTGGAGTGCATTCGGTTCGGAATGATTAAAGTTCAACAGAGTGGTCTGCGTGGTGTCGGCGGTGGTGTATCCCAATTGGCACATGATCTCGTGACTCAGTTTCTCCGCGATCTCGTCGCCATACATCAGCAACTGCCGCAATAGCCGAAAATTAGTTTTAATTCTTATTGTTCTTTATCGGCTGCATTTGGATTTGTTTGAAATCCAACCATTCAGTTTATTCAATACTTATTGACTGTTTTTTTGCAATGTGCAGTTTTATGTTACGTATAATACGCAAAATTTCATTAAAATATATCAGTTGTTATTCTAGAAATCCATGACTCTAAAGTCTAGAGTAATTCTACAAATTCTTCACGTTGCTCTAGTTAAACTACAGAGCTAACTTGCAAAGTCGGTTCAATTTAATACAGAAAATGGAACAGTTTTGGAAAATATTTCTAGTGGATTTTTCCTATAGTTTTAACTTCTTAGAGTTCTTTTTTCTACACGAGTAGTTAAGCATTGATAGTGTTGTTTCAATATACGACAGAAACCTTTAACGTTTTTAAGATTTTTTCTTCGGAAGATTTTTCCTACAGTTTTTAGGTAAAGTTTTTATAGCTCTTTCTCCATCGGGAGTTCGGTTAATTCTACTCAACATCGTTTATCACGGTTTCACCTTACCGTGTCGGGCTCGTAGAAGTGATTGCCGGGCGACTTAAAATTATACGCGTACTGACTGCCTAAGACAGTGGTCGATCGGACCAGCACGTGGAACTGCTGCATCGCCTGGGCACTGTAGATTCGTGCGAGATCCACAACCTGTTGCTTATTGTCAATCGTCATAAAGTCGCTCTGGTAAAACGGAAATCTGGAAAACAGTCGTGTAAAGCAACATTTCATTCGCATATGTTTTTAACTTTGTAATGCGATTATTGCAAAGGAATGGTCTCAATTTATTTTAAACAAATCAGCCTGTTGCTAAATCCACAAAAATGATCGACTTAGTGTTTTGAAAATTTAAATTCAGAATTTTCTAGTATTTTAACGGAAAGGCCACAATTAACTATACAGAAAGTAATTTCTTTGAAGTGACTTTGCATACACAATTATTTACATCTGAAATTTGGTCGTTGCAGCAGTCAGGTGAAAATTATGGGACAACCGTAAGCCGCGGGTTAATTATCGGACTCACTTGAATTCCGCGTGCTTTTCGAAGCCGCCCTTCTCGCCATATTCAAAAATAAATCGGACGACATTCCTGTAGTCGGCGACATTGCTAATATTGTAGGCGTTGGGCCCCTCGGTGTCGGCCAGCAACTTTAAGCGTATCAGGATCGGGGAAATGTACAGGCTTTCAACGATGTCCTTCCTCTTGCCGTTCGAGTTCTGCGATGGGAGTGAATGGTTACTTCGTTTAACTCTTGGATCGCAGCTACTCCGTGTTAAACCGTCACAGTAAATCAGAATCAGAGCCTGGGCCAGCTGGCGCGTGGAGTTTTAGCCGAATTGAACGGGCTTGCAGTAAATCGACAGATTTTCACCAAATCAGGTTTTCCTTCTAAAAATCTTGTTCCGAAGCTATAAGCAACATCCAGAATCGTAAAGCGGCATATTATTCCGAAAAGATCTAATTTTCACTTAAAAATTCTGAATAATACGGAAGATTATTTACCACTAAATTGTCAAACCCGTTGAAATTCAGTGTTTCAGATTTATTTTTATAACAATATTAATTCCAAAATTACTGCTGAAGGTTTCTAGTTGTTTTCTATAAAATTGTGAACATCATGTTGGTGTAGTTCTAGGATTTTATGATGATTTTTAATAGAATAGAACAACTGTATACCCAAACATACCAAAACCTGTCGGTGGTTCGAGTGTACAATAATCATTATTTAGATTAAATTGCTTAATTGGAAATATCTTCAACAATCATATTTATTAACAAACCTTCTGAAAAATAGAAGTATAGTCATTGAAGTATATACAGATATTTGCAATTAAATAATGTAATCTAAAATTATTATTATTACCATAATTCTTGCATTGTTCATATACTCTTTAATGAAAACTTATAGTTCCCAATTTGGAATAAAAAAATCATTTAGAGACTGGGACGATTTAGCATGGATTTGCTCACAGAACAGTTGCAAGTGTTGCCAGTTGCAGTTTACAACAGTTGCTGTACCAATTTGTTCAACGAGACACCGTGAACAACGGAGACGTCCGAGCGCAATTTCGCTGCGATCGAGTGCTTCGTCTCCGCCCGCTTTGGTATCAGATCGATCAGGTCGAGTAGGAATCGCTCTTGCAGATTTACATTAAGCTCCCGTACTATCACACAAATGCCCCTGGAAGCAATCATTGTCAATTACAAATACTGAAATTAAGTATGAATTGGTTAAAGGTTTCTCAACTTCAAATCGATTTCGCTGCTAAAGATATGTTACCACCGGTTACACTAATACAGCGCTATTCCAGAGAAATGTGAGGAGAAATCTTACCGCTGATTCTTCATCACAAATCAAACGGAAAGAGCAAATGGTATTTGCAACATTTTATTTGGTTTCTTGTTCGGTTTTTCGGTCTCAAATGGATTTAGTTGCTAATGCTGTGTTATGACCGGTTTACAAGTTAAAAAGTTCGTACAGCAGATTCTTGATGACACATCGAACGGAAAATGTTAATGATGTGGTTGCAAATTCTATTTGGTTTCACAGATTTATTTGAAAAATTCTATTGGATAATGTATAGGATGTTTGACAGAACTATGACTAAGAAATCGAGCCGAATTTTGCAAATGCCATCAACATTTTCCAATATAATTCGGCATCAACATTCGGAGGATAGATTGTGGTGCATTTGTTTTGAATAACCCTATATAATCCATAAGATTTTTCAATCCGTTATAACTAAGAAAGTAAGCCGAATATTACAAAATTCTATTAACATTTCTAGTTCGGGTTTACATTAAAAATCGATTGATAGATTCTGAGTATTCACTTTGAATTACCGTGTATAATGTATAAGATTTTTCAAACGGCTGTAAACCAAGAAGTCCAGTCGCATTGTGCAAAATCCTATTAACATTTTCCGTTCAGTTTAACATGAAGAATCAGTTATTAGACTTTCTCATATTTCCTTCGAATCTCCCTGCACAAGACGTCTTTGAATAACGAAACGTCAGATAATAGAAGTTCTACTGTAATGGTCATTACAAGTTACATACTTATAAACATCGTGTCTGCGTTTCCGCTGCTTCAAGGAAGCAAATTCCACGCAGTGCTTGAGTTTCCGATTGCCGGCGTAGTCTGTCAAACCCTTTTGAACGTTCGAGTGCATGATGACCGGGAACGGCACTTTGCCCAGTTGATTGTCCACCTAAGTCGTTAACAAATAACAACTTAGTTCTTTTCGAAAAGCTATTTAAACAAATGCGGTTCTTAATTCGTCGCGGACAGGAACATTTGTTGAAATATGGACCTTAATTGCAAAGGGGGCCTCAAATATGTACTTTAAGAACTGCCATTAAGGTTTTTTCAGGAATTACCCAAAAAACTTTAACATTTTTTCAAATTGCCATTAAATCATTTTGTTCTCGACAGTAATTTGTTATTTTGAATATTTTAGTAGGTAATTTAGTTCTTTTGAATTTAAAGTTTGCATAGTTAGTCTAATTCGGCATGTTTGAATTCATTTGATTTAGTCAGAAGGGTACAAAGGCCGTGTTAATATAAAGCATGAAGCATAAAGCATATAAATAAAAGCAAGTCTGTCTTTTACACTATAACACACGAACTAATTTATCAATTCTGATGTGATTTTCTTTCGCGCGCAGCGTAATTCTCGCCGAAGGTTTTTTGATATTCAATTTTATATAATATTGTTGACACACAATAATTCCCTTGTAGAAATAAACTCTAGGGTAGCTCAGAGTTCTCTGTATAGTTACTCTAGAAATCCTGGAGTTAACTACAGATGTTTAAGAGTAAATTGAAACATATTCTAAAGTAATTCTTGGAGCAGTCTAGAGTAACTCTTGCTCAAGAGTAACTTCGTTCAGCGTAACTTTAGAAACTCTAGACTGATCTAGAGTAACTCTGTTCAGTGTAACTTTAGAAACTCTAGAGTAACACCCAAGTGCTCCAAGAGTTACTTTAGAATGTTTCAATTTACTCTTAAACATCTGTAGTTAACTCCAGGGTTTCTAGAGTAACTACAGAGAACTCTAGGCTACCATAGAGTTTATTTCTACAAGGGTTATTATTCGTGTATGTGAAGTTGGCAGATCCCTTCGCGGAATATTATAAAAAATGGATAGTTCCGGGTTAATTATTAATAGTTCTATAGTTTTTGATAGTTTAAACAAATAGTTCTGGCCGTTTAACCAAAAAAATAGCTTCGGACAAAGCGATATTTCAACTTCACGCAGAATAGCACTTTTTGCCCTATGGCGTTTTCTTTACCAGTAATTGTTTAAAATCAATTCCTTTATATAGTTCTACGAGAGTTCTAGGAAGAGTTCTACCTTTTGCTAATAAAAAATAACACCCCTCATAACCTGTAAAATTCCTGCAGGAATTTTTTGCAAAACCTGCCGCCAACGTCTGATGGCAAAAAAACAGCAGTTTTGCCACAGGATCTGTTATATTCGTTTCTGCTAGTAAACTGCCAGCAGAAATACAGCAGCTCCTGCTACATCAGATTGGCGACAGAATTCGGACAGAGTATGCTGAGCCATCTGGCAGCAGACGGGGCGCAAATTCTTAACAGAGTATGCTCAGCAGAACCGCAGCAGAGTCTGCATGTCTACATGCAGTTGTAAAGATCTAATATAAACGTGTGCCCCGGTGAAGCGCAATAAAGGGGTGCAATTGTCGTTGTTCATTACTTATACATATATATTAAACACGGTGTCTTGAGTGTCCTTGCACCATCCAAATAAGGAACCAACTTACAACAGATATATCTGTTGTAAGTTGATTCCTGATTTGGAATCTCAAGACTGAGCATACTCCTTTAAGAATCTGCGCCCCGTCTGCTGCCAAACTCTGCTGAGCAGGCTTTGCTCGGTTTCTGCGCCCGTTCTGCTGCCAGGCCTGCGTAGCAGGCTCTCACGCCAAAACACATGCCAAAAGCGGACACAGATGGATATGAATTTGCCGACAGATCTTGCTAAGCCTGTTGCAAATCTGCTGCGAGTCTGCTAGCAGATTGTGGTTATGAGGGATATTTATTGAACGTAAGTAAAAATTCGTATCAGTGCGTAACATGACGCCATGAGCTGCTGGCACTATTTCGATAGTTCTGACGCTCGGGGCATAGTTCTCGAATAGATCTGGGTATGTACGTGTTCCAGAACGCTTTCGAAATAATACGTACATACCCAGAACTATTGGAGAACTATGCCCTGAGCGTCAGAACTATCGAAATAGTGCCAGCAGCTCATGGTGTCATGCTACGCACTAACACGAATTTTTACTTCCGTTCAGTAAATGTGTTATTTTTTATTAGCAAAAGGTAGAACTCTTCCTAGAACTCTCGTAGAACTATAAATTAATTGATTTCGAACAATTACTGGTAAAGAAAACGCCATAGGACACAGTGATATTCTCTGCGTGATGTTGGAATATCACTTTGTCCGAAGCCTTTTTTTGGTCAAACGGGCAGAACTATTTGTTTCAATTATCAAGAACTATAGAACTATTGATAATAAACCCAGGACTACCATTTTTTTTATATTTTGCGAAATGATCTGCCAACTTCACAGACACTTACTATTCTTAATAAAAGTCAAGAGAGTAAATGCACACGAGTGTTAGCTATCAGGCGAAACCGGCTAGACTGGGCAGCTATAGTAAATAAAGCGTACAATAAAGCTATTTATGCCCAGTTTAATACATTTCTAATTTGACAGGCGGATAAGAAATCAGGAGACTCGGTAGAGTCTCGCGCCAAGTAGAAGTTCCCTCTCCATATATATATATGACACTCCGGCGCGCGACAGCCGAGGCTATATTATCCCGATATAATCTTCAAGAGAACTGAGCGAGCGGGGGGGGGGGGGGGGCTATGCGGTAGCATCAAAAGTGCAGTTTTACGAATTTGTCTTCGGCCACATAATGCTCGAAATCCTTTAAAGGTATTTTCGTTTGCAGTAAGAACTGCCATTAGGCCATTATTGAAAGTACTTTTATTGGACACGTTTTGCGGTGACTATCGCTCTTTGGAGATGAGTCATAAAAATTGAAAATAATCTACATTTCTGGATAGCCAATTAGATGGTCTAGGGACCTATAGAACCCGATTTTGTAAAAACAAATTGTGCTCCGAACGACAGCGATAACTTTGGCAATTTTCATTATCTGTACATAACAAAATCTCCAGCATTTAACCAAAATATGCTTCGTGAAATATATATTTTTTTAACGATTTCGCGCATAACGTTTTCGAGAGGAAAAAAATTGTACATCTGTATTGCTAGATAGGTCCCCTCTTAATGACACTGTTGTACCCAGTTCGCGGCATCCCCAAAATCTCAAAGGCACCAAATCCGAAACACATACTTGTAACCGATGCACATATCCTTGAAGGTAAGTGAGAGTGAGCGACGTTCTCCAGTGCAGCCAGACTGCCGACGAGTAGGTCCTCCGTAGTTTCCCGAAGAACGGCTTGGTCATCTGCATTTTCACCAGGTCCGCGTCCACAAAGTTCTCATCCAACTGCGCTCTTTTCGCCGAACTGGTGTACTTGCTCTCGAACCAGGCGCTCATCTCCAAGGACAGGCTCCGCCACTTCTTGTGTAGGTAGAGCTCCCAGTGGGCGGCCGAGTCAATTAAACTCGCGTTCATTAGTTCCTTCGGTGTTTTGTTCATCTCAGCGCTCACCTGTTCATAGTGTATTTCAAAAGAATGAGCGATACAAATATGGGGATACCAGTGCATAGCGAATTGGGCTAGCTTAGTTTAAAATAGATATTTCAATTGCTTGGCAAGCTAGTACCGTTTTGGTGATTTTTTTTTTATAATTGTGGTTAAAAATCACTTTTCTTAACAATTTATTTAAACTTTCAGACATTAATCTTGCCGACTTGACCGCATCGTTTTCGAGGTAATCGACTTTGAAATTGGCAACTTTTATACGTGTGACATACCTAAAACCTGTCAGCCATATTTAAAAACTTTTCGAAAAAAATGATGAAAAAAATTTTAGGGTCCAGTCTAATAAATTTTGATCAGTAGTTTCGAGCGTTTGCAAAGATCATTATGTGCAAATTGAAAGAAATTCTTAAGAAAAGTGATTTTTTGTATCAAATGCCATTTATTTAAAGACTATGTGCATCAAGTAATAATAATTTATAAAGGAAATTCTCGAAAGTGTTAAATCGAAGCTTTGAAGTTTAACAAAATAATTTATGACATGGCAATTAGATATTAAAAGAAATAATAATATTTAACAGCAATAATTGATTTATACGTCAATTGTATATTTGAAACAAATAATAATATTTTGCAGGAATGTAAAAGTGACGAGATTCAGATGGGTTTCTTTAAAATTATTAACATAGACTGGCACAGTTTATAACGAGTAACAATTTATAACGAATTTTCATGAAACAGGACGGCTACATTATTAGTTTCCTTTTAACCGTTTTAATTTTTCATTGTCTCGCGAACATTTAACAACAAAAGGCCCTGGATAGTTCTAGTGGTAAAATCAAACGTTCGCCAATAATGATGCATCATTAATGTGAACAACTCAATTAAGTAATGAGAGCTGCGCGTAATTTTTTAAACAAAATTATCTTTCTGAAGGTCAAATGTTAAAAAAAAAAAGAACCGAATATGGTCGCTTTGTAAACAACCGACCAAGTAACAGCAGTAGCAACACCGCGAATATTTTAATTGCGCATGGTAAATGGGATGCGTAAAATATGGACTAGTAACAAGATAATAGTACACTTACGACACTGACACCAATCCCAGCAAGCGACAGGAAGAGTTCCCGCCTACTCGGCTCAGGATCAATGATACTCTTCGCCTTCAAATACACCGTCTCGTGTTGCGCGAAGAGCAGGACCCTCTGATTTCCCTCCATGTAGCTCACCCAATAGACGACAGTCCGGTCCTTCTGCAGGTGCTCCAATTTGCCGGACTTGGTCTCCTCCTCGTACAAGTTGCTATCGCTACTAGTACTCCCGTGGCGCTCCTCCGACCAGGACCTCGCATTTACCAGGGATTTGGTGACGGTGTTTGTTCCATCACGCCTTTCGACGATGACAAGCGGCACAAGCTCGTGTCCGGAGCCGTCCTTCTCGAATTGGGCCTTGTAGCCGGGTTTCTTGTTGTTGTAGATGTTCCAGATGAGCTCTCGGGGCTTCGTCGGGTCATCCCAGGTGTAGAGGAGGCTTTGGAAGGGGTTCACTAGCGCTACTTGGCCAAGGTTGCTCTGGCTGACCTTGAGGAAGAGGTCCTCGCAGAGGTTGTCTATTCTTACGGGTATGTCGCCCGCGGTGTACTTCTGGAAGGTGATGTAGTAAGGCGAGTTGTTGCCACCCTCGATTTCCACGCAGACTGCCGTCTGTGAAGGAAGAAGTAGTGTTAGAGAAGAATATTGAAGAGTATCTTTTATCCCCATTATTAATTACAACATTTTTTCATCGAAATCTCTATTATGATCGATTGTATGCAAACCGTCTGTTATTCCAACGCTCAGTTATAATGTATATTATTATATCACAAAAAGTGTTCCGCATTCCGCACTTGCTCCACAAAAAAGTGTGACCTATTCCACTAATGCCCCACAAAAATTATAATTATAAAAAAAAACCGTACTACTTGGCCCGCCCGGTTCGAGCCTTTTACATACAACAATTGCCAAGCATGCAGCTTGACAACTGTCATGGTTTGAAATTGGACCGAATGAGAAAGCATACAAATTCACGCTTGCGGCTGTCGAACGTGCAGTGAGCACTACTGACAATATATTAGTGCTAACGATAATTTTGAATCTTCAAAATTTTGTCATTACAAAAACCATTTAAGCAAAAACCTGAAATTTCCTGAACAAACATTGGCTGCCACTGGCTAGCATACCTTAAAGTTTAACAATAGGCCCAGTGATTTATAAAGAGCTACAGCAGATAGACAAGTAGTTTCCTCATTCAATCTAATTTCAAAGTTTGAAAATTAGCAAGAGTGTAATACAAAACCCACCTATGCTAAAGATCGGAAATTTCTTGACTTAATGCTGGCTGCTAATAACTACCATACCCTTAAATTCCAAGTTATTAGAACGAATGCAACCTCCCCGTGGTGCACATCGGGTAACGCTAATGCCGACAGTACATGAGCAAAAATGCAAGAGTAATTTCGATATACAGGGTGTTCGAAAAATGTCCTAAATGGGTATAGCCATCTTGAAGGGAATTTTACGGCGATCAAGATAGTTACTTTAAATTTGTTGATTCGTCCTTGATTTCGCGACAAAATTGAAAAAATTATACGTCAATAAGATATACTTTTATGGCCCCTCTGGTCAGCGGATAGGACCCACTGCTAAAGGTCAGCCCTTTCCTCCGGCAGAAGGGATAATCTGTCCTTTCAGTGATGTGTTTTATTGATGCATAAACGCGACTTTGACGCCACCCATTTCCGAGAATCAACCGAATAGATCAACCGTATTGGCGCATAATTTTTTGTATTTTGTCGCGAAATAAAGCGCGAGACAACATTTTGAGAAAAGCCATCTTCATCGCCGCGAAATTCTTAACAAGATGGCAATAATTGTTTAGGACATTATTGAAATACCCTGTATAGCCTCGGCTGTCGCGCGCCGTATATGGGTGGGGGACTACTACAGTCCGTCGCTGGAAAGAAGGCGCCTGGCTTACGAAGTGGGTAAATCTAAGAGTAAACGGCTACGCCTTGCAACCCTCAATCTCCACTTTTTCTACCTGTCCTCGCACGAAACTTCTACACGGTCAAGGTATCTACTCGCGTAGGGTCCAATTACTTGCATACCTGAGTGCCGATCAATTAAGTTTCTCATTAACCAATAGAGTTAACCCGCGCAGTGGCTCAGGGGAAAGGTGTCCGACTCGCAATTAGCGGGGCCCGGGTTCGATACCAACACCTGTCACCGCCGATTTTCGGCACGTTCACGCACTGCGCGGGGGGTGGTTCGGAATTCCACCTTAAAAACTGTAGGTCCACCCGGAATGAGCATAAATTTGGTGTTCCCCTCCGCCTTATGGACGCTTATACCGGGTCGGTATGTGAATACAGAAGGTATTCCATACCCGTCGCAAACCCTGCGGGGAGTGGACGTTAATGAAAAACAATCAACATTAACCAATAGAGTTAAAGCTGACCCTTGCTAATCATAAAACCTTTTCTTCCTTTCCGTAAGTCCCGGACTTTGAGGTTGCAGACAAATTTTTCGCGCCTGACTCTATCGAGTCTCCTGATAGGGACTACTACTTGGCGCGAGCTACTACGGCTACTACGGCAGTTGCCGGGGTGGTTGCCTGGAGCCGTCGGAGGGGGGTTTTAGTGAGTAGGCCCGGGTTCTCGAGACCCGGGAGAGTCCCACACACGGGGAGGAGCGTACGCCCTCCCTACGGTGCATAAAAGCGTTTCCCCCCTCCAAAAAATACTAAAATAATTGGCGCGAGACTACCGAGTCTCCAGACACTAACTGCTGCGTCTGGGTGGTACTTTATATCAACGTTATAGTCGCCACCAACTAAATAGGCGGTTTTAAGGGGCTAGGCTACCCATGTGACTTTTCGCGAATTGGTCGCTGGCCGTGTTACCTACAAATTTTGACGGTAACATAAGAGCGAGATGGAGCTGCACGCGATGTCTGTTGATTGACTCGCCCACAAACGCATTTGTGTTGGAGTGAATATATGTACGTGTTCGTCCGGCGACAACTTTGTGGTAAGCCTTGCGATGCTCGCTTGTCGCTTTGCCGATCTCGGACTGGGATACTGCCGACTCCCGGGATTCCGAGACCGGGGCTAGAATTGTAGGCATATATTTATGTGTGGGTACATATGTATATGGGAATCGATGTTTCTGTTTCGCTTTGGATACAAAAAGTGAGGAAGACTAGTTGATTTTCACTAGTGTCAAGCCTGTCGTATCCTGGACCGTACTCCAAAATCATGTTCTAAATATCTAAATGTATCGTGAATCAAGTACTAATAATGCAAAGCAAAAGAAAAAGCAAAGAGTATCAATAAGCTCACTCCTTACTGGGTGGAATCGAACTCGGTCCTTCCAAATGTGGATCCATTGCTTTACCCATAGCACCACTTGCCAGACTGCCGTCAAATCTCTCCATTTCAATAAAAGATTTGTGATTCTTCTCATCATTTTGTTTACTATGACAGGAATTTTATGGGAAATGAAATATGGTATGACAAAAACTTATAGCTTTGGTTTGAGTGACTTGTATGCCGTATACAATTGCCTCAAAATACAATAATTTTTTGATGAAATACTACTTGATGTGTAGAGAAAAACTAGACCATTAGCCAAAGCTGTTTCGATATTTTCATGATAATTGAGTTTGTAGTCTCGAATTTAGAGAGAAAATACACCATGAGAACAGATAGTGCGTCTTAGGAAAGGTACCTCACTATGTTACAAACTCGATTGGAACATCTATGACAAATCGTCTACAGTTTTGGTCAATACACATCGGGGGCTATTTCACCGAAAAAGTATTTGAATATTCGAAGAATTATGTACGTCATAGCAGTCATTCAAATCCAAATTATGTATCCATGCCATAGCAAAAAGGGCTCGAATAATAATTATGTTACATTTTGGATATCAATGTATATAGTGAAATAGGAAAGTTGACATACTATAAATACTTGTTTGTCCGAAAGCACACAGTATTAGAAGCACAAAGGAGAGCCACTATTCTTGTAGTGGAATGGGGAGATTTTACTTCTAGTTATGCAAATAGTGTAATGAGTAAAGCTATGGATTTGCATTTGAAAAGAATGAGTTCGATTCCGCATAGTACGTAGATTTTTTTGATATCCATATTGTTGTTTTTTTCTTTTACTTTACATTTGTATAACGTCGATACACGATCAAATTCAATTGATCACTTTACTTTTGGCAATATATGAATGAATGAACTTATCAAATTATTTGTAATATATGTAGGTTTGGTAGTAATCAAAGTGAGGAAGTCTACTTCATTTTGCTTATCTGAAATGAAACCGAAAGACTCTACATATATTCATCATTCATTTATCGTATTATAATGAGCGTAGCTTTCGAGGCTCTTAGGAATAATGCGAACGGCTCAAAAAGTTACAATGACGAAGCATCGGATAATCGCGTCGAACGATTACTGCACCTATATCCTTATGTTTTGAAACAACACTATTTCCTAGGCAAAATCACAATCCCATAGAACGACGACAAGCCCAGTTTATTGAACATTCTTCTTTCCATTTATATATTTCATAGCTAAAATCGGTGATTCAGAATAGAGAATTTCTCCAAAATCATATTGTTATGAACTGTCATCCCTGCATCTCGTCAAAGTATGCCTAACCCCACAACACGCCGCGCTGCCAAGCTTCGGTCTGACGTTTGGCGCGAATAGCCCTCTAAATTAGGCGCCATCTCGGTCCCTATGGGCGACCTAAAGTATTCAGAAATATTGAGCTATGTGATCGACACAACGGCGAAATCCGGCAAAAAACAGGGTTAGTCGGGGGAACGTCCTACGGCTCCATTTCTTACAGTTTCAAGACAAAATACACCTTGACGTGTTCTTTAGTTCGTAAGGGAGGCCGGGCTGGTGGTTATTTTGGAAGGAAAACACGGAAATGGTACAAAAATGCCTCAGCAAAAAGCCAGAGTATTTCACGACCATCTTGGAAAATGTGTAGACTTTAGACGACTAATTTGCTACAAAAATGACATAATCCCCTGAAACAAATACCAGCCCGGCCTCTATTGGACTCTTATCTTTCGATTGAAATCTTTCCCAACCCAAGATCGGTTCACATAAGCGAGCAGGAAGTTCCCCCGCAAACTCATATTTTGGGCCAATTTCGCCGGTCAAACAGCGACCTTGCATTGCCGCACAGCCCGAAGCCTAGCCCCTTAATGCCGAATTAAGGTCAGTTTTCTGATTGTACACCGAAAATGATGACGCAGGAGGATTGGGAGCATATCTAATTTATATAATTTGGTACCAAAAATAATAGAAGTTCGACGAGTTTCTACCAAATATTATAAATTGGATGAGTTGGTACCAAATAAGAAAAATTGAATGAGTTCATGCCAAATCATATGCGTTGGAAAGTTGCTACCAAATAATCGAAGTTGGACAATGCTTGGTATCAACATGTCTTTGACTTTGATTATTTGGTACCAACTTATCCAACTTATATTATTTTATTTTATTATTAATATTTGCCCTTTGTATAAAAATACGAAGATTAGCGTGAGGAAACCTGTTCCATTAGTCGAGAATTCCCTTCTAGGAAGAGACATGTTGTCGCATTTAGTTCGGTCAATCGACTTTGTAGCGTAGTGATTAAAGTGATAATTAAGTTATGAATGACACTCACCCCATTATCCATTCTAAGTACAGTCTTGCCAGGCTGCGTCATGTCGAAATGCTGGGAGACCAATTGACTGTTCTTCCACTTGATCCTCATCTTCATGGACTCTGTGACCGGCCAGAAGGACATGTCCTCGCCGGGCGACAAGTAGTACCAAAGGTCCGCCTGGTCGTTCTCCTCCATGATCCTGAGAGTCCTCTTGGTCTTGTTGTAAATGACGAACGACGGTAGGAACTGAATGATCTTGGTGAAGTGGGGCGAGAGCCGGGAGTTCTCGATTTCCGTGAGGACCTTGTACTTCCGGCGGCGTTCGGCGTCCTTGCAGACCACCAGGGACGCCGAGGTCAGTCCATCCAGACCGAAGGGCTGCGACCACTCGCTTTGGTGAGCTCGTAGCCTCACCATACTCTTCTTCTTGCTGCTTTTCTGGGCGAACACCAGGAACTCATCCGTTGGCACATCATACGTGGCCAGCGTGTCGTATACCTTTAACATCAATTTGTGGCAGGATAGAGTTAAGGAATCTCAAGATAAGTGTCGGAGAGCAGTAGCCTTAGGAGTAGAAAGAGACATGAAGTACATAGTCAGAGAGTTAAGATTATTAGAGGTAGAGTTAGTGTCATGGAACCATAGAGTGATTGAGTCATCGGAGTATACAGCCTGAGTCTTGAAACTACAGAATGAAAGTCATAGAGTCGTAGGAATGATATAAAATCGTATAGTCACATAGAATCATAGAGACATAGAGAGGCATAGAGTTATACATAGAGTGCAATTGAGTCATAGATTCACAAAACGCAGAGTTTGAGTCACGGGTACAAAATCAGAGTTGAGAATCCTAAGTCTAAAGTTCAGAGTCATAATGGAATTTCAAGTTGTATTACAAGAAAAACAAATAATAAAAACTGTTTCATTTACATCGGCAAAGAAATTGAATATTGCCGCAATTACCTGGAGTGACAGCGGCAACCTGGACTTATTAATAATCCAGTACTGAGCCCGAATGACAATCTGCCAGCTGGTGTGATCGCACAGTTCGACGCAGAGGTAGAACGGGGTGGCCAAGTCGGAGCCGCTATCGGTGCTCATCTGCATGAACTTCTTCTCCAGATTTCGATTCAACTTGACGCTACCCGTCCACAGCGAGCCCAGATAATTCGGAATCTAAAAATTAACGCCCGCAAACTATTACAGGAAAGTACTACTCGTGGGAAATGGAATTTTTAACCGACTTCAAAAAGCAGCAGGCTCGCAATTCATTGCGTATATTTTTCTCTTACGTTTATCTAGCAATCACCTTGCGACGAATTAAATCTTTGAAATTAATCAGTGTTATTAAAACGACATTAAATTGCGCGACTCTCAGATTTCGAAACTTGATGGATTGATTTCATTGATTGTTTTCATTAATATCGATTCCCTGCAGAGTTTCCGACGGGCGACGGGTATGGAATACCTCCTGTATTAACATACCGACCCGGTATGAGCGTCCATAAGGTAGGGAGGACATCAAATTTATTCTCATACCGGGTGGACCTACAATTTTTAAGGTGGATTCCGAACCACCCCCCGCGCAGTGTGTGAACGAGCCGAAAATCAGTGCTGATAGGTATTGGGATCGAACCCAGGTTCCGCTAATTGCGAGTCGGACACTTATCCCCCCGAGCAACTGCGCGGGTTAAATTTTGAAACTTTACATATAGTTTGTGTAACTTTTTCGTTTTTGAACTGCTTAACACCGCAACTATTAAGTCAATCTTAATGGCGTGTTCCAGAATTTTTAAATGTCTTAAATTATAATTTTCATAAGTCAGTTAACGATAAAACTGCCAAACCGGTAAAAATGTAGGGTTTCTGATCAACATCATGCTGGGATAGAATTGAACTACATTAACTTATAACTTCTCTTTCAAGATAATTGTTCATTTTCTGCCAACCGTATACCAAATTATACCAAAACGGCAGTTTTAATAATAATTGCAAGCAGTATTTCAGTCAAGTTTCAAGCCGCTAACGCAACAGAAAACCGTGAATTGTATTTTGTGTTGGCAAAACTCGAAGTCGGTTAATTATTTTCCGAAAAATATTTTCTCCAGCTTTCCAACTTTACCTTTATGGCAAATTGTATGTCGGCGTCGCCGCTCAGCGAGTGCATGCTTATCCTCTCGCCCGGCTCGATTTTCACTTCATAGTTGATGGCTGGAATGCTCACGTCCGCCACAAAGGGTAACTGATTATTTAGGATCAGTGGAGGGTGGATGGTGATGAGGTAATTTGGTAGGAGGCAACCTGAGCTGGTACTCGATCGGCGTTCGGTGCACGAGACTTTCACACAGAAAACCGCGCTTTCCTTTTCGGACTTGGACTTGCAGTAAATGTCTTTGACAGTGTTGTTGGTGGTGCAGAGTTCCTTCCAGAAGATGCCGGCTTCACTTACTCTGAACTCTCTGTGGGAAGACAGTTCTTTGTTTATTCGGTCTCCCAAATACAGTAGAGGGTGTTTCATAAATCTCGAAAATGACTTCGTAGAGAAAGTATGAGGCAAGTATGAGAATAGTTCCTTTCAAAATCCTCATACGAGCTTCCTTTTGCAAGCGAATCAAACAAGTTGTGATTCTGAAGTCTCTGAAGATACAACCCAGGGACATTACCTTAATTACTCATTAACTTGGAACTTGTATCAATTTCGTAGGACCGAATGAGCATTTTGAAAATAATTATCTTCATTCTAGTCCCATTCTCTACAAGATGGCTAGAATCATTAGCAAACTGTGGATTTCTATGCATGCATCGGTCTTAATCGTTGTATTGCACATGACGAGAACAAAAATATTAAAACACGGTTAATATGAAGCACACGGTAGACGAGAATTCCGAATTCATCGGCGTTTATCGGACATTGCAGATCTACCTTACTTGCATCAATATCCTCAGGCTAGTCATTAGACACGTATGAAACACACGATTTATGTATAAGCGACTTACCCTAAGTATGTTGGTAGTATGTGTATGGGGAAGTGGTAGGCAATGTACATGGGAATGGAATAGGTGGTATCGGGCTCGATTATAGCCATTCGGATGCTGTCGTCGAAGGGATTCGCCGGTTCTCCAATGCAGTTCAGGCCCATCTTGTCCAGCAATGATTTCTTATAGTACAGGCCCAACGCGTACGAGGTTTCATTCCGGAACTGCGCAATATTTACTTTATTTAATTGTCAGTTCAAATACGACATAGGTCAGATAAATCCTATAAAGTCCTCTTCATAACCATTTCTCAAGGTATGATTTTTTTTAATGGTTGTAGCTTTGTTATTTATGGATCAACTGATTAAAAATTTTAAACACCTACTATAATGCATCAATTTGCCAGGGAATGGTCGAGCCATATTTTTGAACAAGTTTTTTGTTTAAGGGTAATAGGTTGGAGGGAAGAAAATTGGATCGATTGTTTCCTGTATCCCTGGGGAATAGTTCCGTTAGTACCTGATTAAAATTCGTAGTTGATGAGTCTATAAATAAGGAAGCTATGACCAATTAAAAATCTACAATTTTCGAGAACCACGATGATGTTGCCTCTAACGATCGAATTGGAAATCTGGCCGCAAAGGGCAGTGCCTCGGAGGGCGACAAGCGACTCTACAAGGTGTCCTACAATGTCGTGAAGAAAACGGAGAAAATCCGTATCTCCTGAACGACTGCACCGATTCGCTTGATTTTTAGCTCATTAGATTCAGAAAAATAATCGGAAAAGTACAAAGTTCGTAAAAAAATTCTCCGAGCTATAACTTTCGCATAAATCAAGCTGAAAGTTTGGTAACTAAGAATAACAGCTCCAGTTTGGGATAATAGAGTCTCGGCTGTCGCGCACCGTCGGTAGGGGACTACTACTTGTCGCGAGACTCTACCGAGTCTCCTAATTAGAACGGCTATTTTCAAAATTTGTGTTCGAGCCTTTTTTACATCAATGAAGTGCTTTCACAGCCTGTAGACTTATAGCTACATCGCAAAAACACCTCTTCGGCGTACCATTTTTTTTAGTTTCTGCAAAGGAAGACTCGAGCTTATCTCCATCCATCACCCTCTTCCCAACAAGATGCAAACCCTGTAGAAAGTATATCTGGCTAATGTGCTATCTGAGAAATAGATTACCTGTAATGGCGAACGGACAGAAATCGTTCTGTGCAAATGCTTGTCTATAGTGGCTTCGATGACAAGGTGATAGCGGGTCTCGTAACGAACTGGCCTCAGTGGCACCAAGTTGCAGCTCTTTCTTTTTGGACAGCAAACGTAGAGGTCCTCGAAACCTGGATTCAATTTGATAGTCGTTTGCATTGGGTAATCTCCCGCATTAAATTTTATGATACTGTAGAAGCTCGATTATTCAACGAAATTGAGGCAATAATAATTCCATTATCCAATTAAATATGATTTGTTTAAAGACTTATTTAGTGGCCAAACCGAACGGAAAATGTGAGCAGCATTTCGTAAAATTTCGCTTAGTTTGTTGAAAGCTCTTCTCTCGTCGATTTCGAGTCTTCTCGAATGCTATGCCGAATCCATGCCGATTTTTGCAAAGTTACTTAACATGTTCGGTTCAGTTTGGCATGAAGAACTGCTGGTTACAATTCACAACACATATTGTGAATCACCCTGCACGCGAAGAACATTCGCATAACAAACAGACGAAACCGCTTCCAATCCATTGTCAGGTAAAATATCATTTTTCCCACATCTTGTTTGGTAACTAAGTTTCTCGCAAGTACTTTCAAATAGCACTCAAATAACATCGTATTCGAATGGTATACATTTCATGCAAAAACTCGGACTGTAATTCAGTCTCACCTTCAAGGGCGACGTGCAGTAATTCTCCAGTGATCATCTTGTAGACGTCGATCGACGAGTCTTCCACTAGCGCTTCCTCCACCAGGACAGCGTGATTCTGCGAATTGGCACATGCCTCGGCGAAGTCTATCTCATTCTCAATCATTTGGGAAGCCATAGCCGAACTATGCTTCTCGGGCTCGTGCAGATCCAGCGCCTTTATACTCGCTTGTACAATTGCAATTCCACTTGTGCTCTGCGCATAAGCGCTCATCCCCATATCGATGCTGGCACCTTCGCTTAGTTGCGGGCTTGTTGGTGCAGTGTGGACTTCCGGTTCTGGGCTGCTTGGTGGAGTTACTGGTGGACTACCCATTCGGTAGTCCTGGGCAGCGATTAGGCGATTGATTTTAGTCCCGTTTACCTGATGCAGAAATTGTATTCATTTAATTAATATCGATTTTTTAATACTATTTTCTCATCCGACGCCTTTTTGGACTTTAAATTACGAAAGTGAGCATTTAATTTCTCGATTTTTTTTGGGTACATTATTGAAAACTGGTTAGTAATTTGTAAAAATTGGGTTTTATTGATAATTGTTTCGTTAACGTCCACTCCCTTTGGCCTTTTTATAGATAGGCGTCTTCACGTCCTCTCTTAAATTGGGAGCGCAAAAATTGATATAAATACCGTTTCTGCAGCGAGTAGCTCGATGCGACTGGCATGACCAATGTCATTGAGCAGATTAAGCTTCTCTATACTCGTCGGTACAATCGGGATTCCACTCTTGGTCTGCACAAATGCGTCCAGCATCATATCCACCATAGTTATCGTATTGGTTGTAATCACGAAGTTGAGTTTCTCCTCCGAGGAGATGGTGATGTAGGTGCACAGATCGTTCGACTTTATGGACTCGCGGCCGACTGGACCGACTGGATTTCAAGGAATGAAAAAATTAGATTTTCGGAAGAAATAGACGAAAAATTGCGAATAAACCGAAATTTTAATATAATTATGAAAGCGAAGTTTGTGGTCCTCAAAATTAATTGAAGTTCTGCAAAAAGTAAAGTTACAACTACCAGGAATGAACTTCTACTGCAGTTTTAAATCATATGTTACAAAATGAGCAATTCCTGTATGTATTGAACTTGATCTTGAAAATAGACTTTACGGTTTAGTGAAGCTCTTTACGTACTAATAAAGTATACTATACCCACATTATTAAAATCGTAAATATTATCTGGAAAATGGACAATTTTTATGAAATAAACTAATCCACCACCTTTGTGCACAAAATAACGATTGAGATCAATTCTCAACTACGGAAAAATTCATTTAGGGAATCAAAAATAACCAAATCGATTTCTACAAAACAACAATTCTCGAGTAATAACATCTAAGTTTTGGCAGGCAATGCTTGACTTTCCGGGCATTGTTAAGTTAAAAAAAGGACCGAATAAATTAGTGCACTTACAAGAATCAACATTGCACTCGAGTATGGCCTCCATAACTTCATCGCCGTTCGAGCTGGAATCGTCGGATTCGCTTTCTTCGTCCTCGCTGCTGTTGTCCTCCAACAGTGCCGCGCTCCATGTGGACTTCTTCTTGCCCTCTTCGTCATCTGTGTCGGAGTCGTCCTCGTATTTTGAGAACATTTGTGTTTCTGAAAAATAATATTCTCCTGATTTCGGAAAACACTCGACAGCACGTCAAATAACCCAAAGCACACTCGCCGATTTTCTGGCAACCCTTTTAAAGGGTGGTTTTTGAAAGACATATGTTTTGTTTATTGGTTGATGTGCACTTCCATTCGATCTTTCGGAAATTACCGTTCAATACACTCGTCAACAAAACCAGCCATTTTAAAACATGAATGTTTGAACTTTTTAAATAGTTAAGTCAATTTCAAATATCCCTTAATTGTTCGGTGCGAATATCAGCTGATAATGCCCGTATGATCCTCTACAATGCTAAATTTAAAATTTGTATGTCGACGTTAGGAAAAAAATGCATGAACAGTTTTGCTCAATTATTATAGATTTTCGTTGTATGATTATGAAAAACTTCTGCAAAAAGCATGAAATTTTGATCATGCTCGATATGCGTTTACTGTAAACCATAATGCAAGACATGACTATTTTGGATTTCTTAAATATTTTTCGCCCCCTCAGAGTGAATATCAGCTGATGGAAAAAACACATCTCTAACAGGTTTCGGGGCGTACACGTGTCATGTAATGTGCCTTGTTAGTTTATTATCTTAGGTACCATTAGACTTTGGCAGGTTCAGGTGTTCGGGTGTGATGAACACCATATCCATGCTGTCTTGCTCGAAGCTCTTGAGGCTCCTCTTCTTCGTCGGGCAAACATCCTGTTTCACGTGAGATCGCGGGTCGGTCCAGCTTGAATTCACCATGAAAGCTTCACCATGACGCATCTGTGCGATTTAAACACCAATCAATCATCGAAGCAGAGTATTTTGACATTAAAACATCCGGAAATTAGTTTACGCTTGCTTCTATCCAAAGATCTAAAATCATCTGCTTTCGAAAAAAACGTGTAATTCAAAAAACAAATCTATATTTACATAAATTCCTTAAATGATCTGGCAATAATACGTGAAAAGTAAAGCACACGCCCTTCTTACTAAAAAAGTGGAAATTACAAAACATATGTACAATTATTATTACTTTTGAGCAATTCATAATTGTTTCTCAAAAGCAACTAATACGCACAATAATAACATTACACCTTGCGTTTGAAGTACTCTCAAAATATTCTATGTATTATTCCCGGATGTTTCAGGCACTGAACAAATTCGAAGAAAAACAAATCTGCGACCAATGATAGTCTAAACTAAACGATCCTCCAAAAACACTCGATAAAAAAGCCGTGACAACAGAAAACCGATTTGTTTAAAAAAACATCTGGACGAATGACTTAAATCAAAAAGTTTTAGAAATGTGTGCTAAGTATGAGCAATTGTTAAACAAGTCCCATTGGTAGTTCTTCAGTAAGGCAAACCTTCTCCGAGAATAAAAACAACCACTCACTTTAACTGACAACTCCCAAGGCCTGTACTGAATATCATCGTCAGTGCAAAGGTCAATCAAGGGCTCCCAGCATTTGTAGTACATATTGTAACAGAAGGCATGCACTTTGATGCTGGATTCGAGATCGAAGTTGTTGTACCAGTCGCTGATTGTGCCTGCGACTGTACTTTCCACTTTGATGACTGGCAGTCTTTCGACAAAATACTCCATCTCCAGTAAAATGCAGACCAATACTGGATTCAAGTTGATTGTCACGGTTTTATCGCCTCGGATGTTGAAAAGATCCGCTTCATCTAGAAGCATACGTAATACAATTATATACCCCCCTGATAAGAGGGTGCAAAAGGTGTTCCAACAAGAACGCACTTTTTATTTGTTTAATATAGCCAATCATTTGTTGGAACACTACTAATATTTTCACTTCGAGTGATTCATTTGAACTTCGCATGGTTTACGGAGGTTTAATATTTTTAAATGGAAATATAAACAGTTCAAAATAAATTGGGCGTTTTCTTAAGCAATTAGATCGTGCGTCCTTAATGAGACGTCCTTTGAAAACGTTTTAAGCTCTTACTGTACTCGAAGTTCTTGTACGGAACATTTGAGATCCTCTTAGGTGTCCAGAGATTCACGTGGACTCCGAGATCAGGATCGTAGTGCCTGTTCTCCGACTTCACGTACAAACTGTCCAGAAAGCCGGTGGTTTGGCTGGCAATCTGAAATCCATTTCCTTGATTATCTAACTTGTTTCTCCACAAAGTCGGTTTTACACAAAATAAGAAAAATACTTGTTTACAAAAAAGAAGCTCCTACAAGAATATGGTCAATTCGTTATACTAATTGTGTTTCACAACAAACATAGCGGAAAATGTAACCATCGATTCTTCATTCTAGACCACAATGAATATTTCAATGGTATTATGTAAAAATCGGATTAATTTGTAAGTTAGAATACTTTGAAAAACCATCATAATAGGTGGACAAATCCTATTGGCCGATACGTCAAACGGCTTCAACCAAGGGTACAATCGGAATTTTGCAAAATGCTATTAAAGTCTTCCTATTCGTTTTGACACGAGGAATAGTTGCTTTGATTTCGCTATATTCTCTTTGAGTCACCCTGTATAATGTATAAGTTTGATTAAGCAGCTCTAACTAAGAAACCAAGTAGATTTTTGCAAAATGTTATAAACATTTTCTCTTTAACTTGACATGCAGAATCGGGTTTTATTTTGATAACTGTATAATGTATATGATTTGTTAAAAATGTGGCTATAAAAACTAAAGCGGTTTTTGAAAAATACCGTAAACTTGACACATAGAATTTCGGATTAGATTACATCATGTATTTCTTTAAACATCCTGTATGTATAATGTGTAAGATTTTTCAAGAATCTATGATTAATACACTAAACCAGTTTTTGCAAAGTACCATAAACTTAAGACAAAGCATTTCTAACTGGATTATTCATATTATTCTGGTTTTCAAAATAAATTGAAAGGTCACTTCTCATCAAAAGTATTCACATACATCGATAAAAGTCTGGATGATGCCCTCGGAGAGATGCAGGTCGATCTTGCTGACACTGGCAGTGTAATTGACATTAAAATCCGGACCCTCTTCCTTCCGGCAGATCTCGATATCACACGGGCAGAGGAGCCAATAGGGCGGTTGGCGCAGGTAATTCTTCTGCCGCTTGGACTTAGCGTGGACGTCGCTTAAAGTGCAGACAATCGAGGAACAACAGTTGTGTCGGCTGCTCTCGATGGTGACCTCGCCTTGCAGGAGGACCACTTGGGAGTTGGTGGCGTTCACCTCGCCGAACAGTAGGATCTCAGGCTTGCGTATCCTTATCGAGACCGAAGCGTCTGAATGTTTGCAATGTTAAATAGTGCCAGGTGTAATAATCGAAGAGTTCGTCGAGTCGCGTCTCTTTGCACTAGAATACCGACGAACAATGGTGAGAAAATGATCAATGAGGGGTCTCCACGGGGCTAGCTTGAAGCGGCCCAGATAGCAGGAAAGTCCGAAAGATCTCTTAAACAAGTGCTTTCTAACACTATACACATAGCTGAGCCGCAGAAAAAAGAATATGATTACCGCGCAAGGGAAATAGTAGAATATTGGCTTATCCAGTTAGTTTTGTGGTTGCGTCTTAATCATTAAAACACCTGCTTTCGCGGTTTATGTATCACAAATGACACAGATAGGCTACGGATTTGTATAGAAATTGAAACGTAAATGAATTCCAAATAATCTATAATATTTGATAAAACCAGGTAAATTTGAAATTCAAATGTACTGCGTATTTCACTATATTTCACATATTTAAATGCGTAATATAACAATGACAAAAATATATTTGAGAATCTCTTCCATTTCGACGTTGGTTCAACATTGACGCTTGAAACAAAATCTGCATAATAATCATAAGTAGCGACGAATATTGGTAAACGACGAGTGACGCCGTTTCCCATTCCTATTTAGTCTCAGGAACATTTGTCGAATTTTCATATAAATCAGTGACATCACTAAAAATGTGATGTGCGCTCCTTTTTTCAACAAATTTAGAAGCTTATAGCTTAGTACTGTCCAAGCCCCCCTCGATCATAGCCATCTGATCCCAGACTGGCGCCAGATTTGCGCCAGACACGACAGAATCTGGGGCCAGATCCATACACATCTATGACCACATTTGCGTCCTGTCCTGGCGCCAGGGCCTGCTACTCAGGCCTGGCACCAGATTTACGCCAGAAACGCACCAGACTCTGGCGCGGCGGTAGATCTGGCACTAGATGGGCGCCAGAAACGGACCAGACTCTGGCGGTAATATGGGCGCAGAAAATCTCCAAATCAAAAAATTCTAACCATGAATTAAAAATTTCGATTCATAAAAATTCTCCAAATCAAAAAAGTCTAACCGTGAATTAAAATTTGCGATTCATAAAAATTCTCCAAATCAAAAAATTGGGTATTTAAAATTTAAAAATATATACAAAAAGTTATATTTATTAATATTTGTTTATTTTATCCACTCATACAAAACTATAGAAATGAATGTTCTCTTCTCCGGCTACTTATTCCATTTAAGTGGGAAGTATAGATGATCACAGCAAAGCTATGCCTTGTATGAAGAAGAAGGTTTCTTTTTAAATACTAGGTGATCGAACTCGTTTCGTTTTGAGCCTTGCATCCCCATTATTTAGTTCTTAAACTACTTCTTTATACAAAGCATAGCTTTGGTGTGGTCATCTATACTTTCCACTTAAATGGAGAGCACCCGGAGAAGAGAACATTCATTTCTAGTTTTGTATTAGTAGATAAAATAAACAAATATGAACAAATATAACTTTTTGTATATATTTTCAAATTTGAAATGGCCGATAGTGCAGGATCTGTTCCAATTTTTGCTCCCTTTCTGGTACCAGAATCTGGTGCGTTTCTGGCGGCAAACTGGGGCTAAATGACCTGAATAGCAGGCCCTAACCCCAGAACAGGACGCAAATGTGGTCATAGATGTGTAGATCTGACCGCAGACTCTGCCGTGTCTGGCGCAAATCTGACGCCAGTCTGGGGCAAGATGGTTAAGAAGCAGATCTCGAATCAAATCCTGTGCCATTTCGACGTCAGATCCCGGCGACAGGTTTTGCGTAATTCTGTGACGCACAGGTTTGGGCCTGTACTTGGATCATCATCCAATAAAAAATCCCAAATCAAAAGAATGAAACATGTACCCTCACAGCCAAACCTGTCCATAACAGATTCCTGCAAAACCTGCTGCCAACGTCTGTTGGCAAAAAGACAGCAGTTTTGCCGCAGGATCTGTTATATTCGTTTCTGCTAGTTAACTGCCAGGAGAAATACAGCAGATCCTGGTACATCAGATTGGCGACAGAAATCGGACAGAGTCTGCTGAGCCATCTGGCAGCAGAATGGGCGCAGAAGTCGAGCAGAGCCTGCTCAGCAGAGTCTGGCAGCAGACGGGGCGCAAATTCTTAACAGAGTATGCTCAGCAGAGCCTGGCAGCAGAGCCGCAGCAAAATCGCAGCAGAGTCTGCATGTCATAATTCTGGCCTGGCAGCAAAACCGGCGCAGAAACTGAGCAGAGCCTGCGCCCCATCTGCTGCCAGGCCTGCGCAGCAGGCTCTGACGCCAAAACACAGGCCAAAAACGGGCACAGATGGATAGGAATTTGGCGACAGATTCTGCTAAGCCTGTTGCAAATCTGCTGCCAATCTGCTAGCAGATTATGGCTATGGGGGTAATTGTAAGACGATCCAATGACATTATATCGAAAATCCGAATTATATCGAAATCGTCGCGATATTTGGCCTCACTAAACAAAATATATTATTAGCACGTATCAAATCATAACATTTAAAAAAGAATGATAGTAAAATGTTCTAACTACCGAGTTTTTCGAAATTTCGTGCGAAAGGTTATTTCAATCCAACTGTTTCATTGGCTCAATTAACGCATAAGGAGACTTTATACGGACTTTATGAGTTCTATCTGAATTGTATGCTATCTGGGAGGCAGCCGAGAGTACTCATAGCTGTAAGCACACAGAGAATCATGCACTTTATGCTCACACAGAGCTCAGTAAGCGAAGCATGGATGCTGGGAACGATACGAGCAGATGCCAAGTACGTTCTCGAGAAGATGCGTGTCACGACATGAAGACAGTGGGAAGTACGGTGGATGGATTACCTGGCTCCTCCTTAAAATACCGAGCGTACTTCAACTTATCTCTTTCCGCGCTCGTTAAGTTCCTGCTCTTGATTTAAAGCAAAGGAGTTTTAAGAGGCACTCTTTCGTCAGAATGGTCGTTAAGGTAGTTGTCGCGCTATATCATTTTTTTGAATACCCGTCGGAACTTTACCAAATGAGATTTCGTTACTTATCCATTCATAAACTAGCGAATTTCCACGAAGACAGATACTCTCAATGAAAGATTGTGCTTTTTGTACGTGTTTCCAATGTGGCTGGCAAGTGCAAATGGCATACTTTGAAACTTGGCGTGAAAAGGATTCATACAGTTTAGATAAAAAAGCTAAACAGGCTTATAGAAGAGTATACTATGAATATTAGAAAAATTATTCGACAATAGAGCTCTCGAGAGAATGTTATTGTCTTGTGAAACTGAAGTTTCATTGTTTCTGGCATTATAGCGGCAGTTGAACTACAGTTTACGGCTCGATCTATATTATAATGTCTAGGATGTTCCAAATGTCTATAACAACTATGAAGGTAAGTCAATTTGTGCAATATGCTGTTAATATTTTCCCTTCGGCTTGACAGGAAAAAACTGTGAATAGATTTGAATCACCCTGTATAATTTATAGGATTTTTGCAACTTCTTCTATCCAAGAACCTAAGCCGATTTGCACAAAACACCGCTAAATTTTTCTGTCCATTTTAACACAACGAATCGGTGGTAAGATTTTTTCATATTAACTTGGAATCACTTTATATACGACTTGTCAATGCGAAAGAGTTGAAAGTATACGAATCTAGCTACAAGTTTCTATCGGAGAACTGAGAGAACACAGGTGAGATGACCCATTTTGTATATTTGGCCTTTGTACAGTGTGCAGCGAGACAACTACCTTAACTGTGAGATTCTTTCTGGCCAGTGACATAGGGGAAGAGTAAAAGAGTAAAAGAGGTGCTCTTCCACTTAGCAAGGATACTTACTGTCGCCTGGTGGTTGCTCTCGTACGCCAGATTAATGATTCCCTCGTCGATCTGGTCCCCAGGCAGGGAGTCCAAGATGTATCGGATCAAATGCATGACGAACGGAAGAGATAGGTTGATCCTAATGTCCTGGATGAGAGCGTCCACGCATCTTTCACCGCCGGGGCTCCTCGTGAAGGAAATGTCAACGATGGGCGATCTCGAAACCAGGATACACGACTCGGAATTCATCTCCATTTGTATCGCCGGAGATTGAATGATTCTGTGGAGACATCATTGTTTTTAAAATCCGTTCAATATTAGTTGACTCTTGCCGAACATTAACCAACGCATATACGTTGATTTTGTTGAAACCTTTTGGAGGGTTCTTCCCCAAAGATTATTTTGACGCCTGCTTTGTTTATTGGTTCGTGTTCGTTCTAAGACACTGAAATATGGGGTTGAAAAGTGAAGGTAATTTCTGTGTGAGCTTTAATGTCTGTAAAACTATAGTGTGGATGAGGGAAAATGATAAATGCAAAACTCACATATCTTAGCGAGTGGCCTAAAAGTGCGTACAAGGGGTTTTCTAGATTGTGATTAAGTTTCGTTATATTCCATACTTTCGTGAATTAGTATTAAAAACCTCAGTAAGAAACTTTGGATTGCGTTCATAGTACGTTTATTGCGAACCATCGTGAAAAGGTGGTTTTTTGATTTTCTTAAATATTTGTCGACCTCCTAAGGAACCTTTCCTTTGGAAGCAGTTGGAAATCAGATAATTTTTCGTTTTTTGTGTAGAAAAATGGGAGACAGAATCTTAATCAAATTGAGCACATTTGTTATATGCACTTTGAACATTGTGTATGATTTTGTACACCCCCAATTATTAAATTACTCAAGAGCTATCGATGCTATAAACAATCATTGTTTATAAATAAGGGTTTTGCGTGTGCAAGATTACGCCGCTCTGAAGCACGCAAAATAAAAATCCCCACCATGCTGTTAAGAAAGCTTTGAGGCATGGCATGACCCTTGTAGAAATAAACTCTAGGGTAGCCTAGAGTTCTCTGTATAGTTACTCTAGAAATCCTGGAGTTAACTACAGATGTTTAAAAGTAAATTGAAACATATTCTAAAGTAACTCTTGGAGCAGTCTATACCAACTCTTGCTCAAGAGTAACTCCGTTCAGCGTAACTTTAGAAACTCTAGACTGATCTAGAGTAACTCTTACTCAAGAGTAACTCTGTTCAGTGTAACTTTAAAAACTCTAGAGTAATTCCCAAGTGCTCCAAGAGTTACTTTAGAATGTTTCAATTTACTCTTAAACATCTGTAGTTAACTCCAGGATTTATAGAGTAACTACAGTGAACTCTAGGCTATCCTGGAGTTTATTTCTACAAGGGGAACTAGGGAAATTAAAAAATATTGAGAGATAACAATCAAATGGCAGCTATCTGTGTGAGAAAACACGATTATCGACTAAAACTTCGTCCTGGGGTCCCAAAAAAATAGTTATTTTTGGAATTTTCGATTTCTTTTAGTTTATTCCCTACCACTCAAGATCTGTGCCACATTTTGTGGAAATCGGCCTAGTTGTTTTCAAGTAATCCTGCCCACCGATTTTGGAAAAGTCATTCCAAGATATACCCACTTAAAGTTTGCCGTAACGCAGGTTACGGCTATGATATATGTTGGATTAAACACATACAACTTTGTTAAAAAAAACAAATCAATTTTTTAATTTTTTTAAAAAGGAAACGGCCTTTATAGTGAATGTCAGCAGATAAAAAACTCACGTGCCAAACTATCTTCTACAAATGTTTCAACAAAATTGGCTTATATGCGTTGAGTCAACATCCCTTATTGTTTATACGAAAACCTGGAAAGACACGCACTTCTTTACAAGGCGAGACTCCTTGCGAGTGTCCTGCAGCAGGTAGCTCTGCAAAGACAGCTTCATCTTCATACTCTTATCATTATAAACCGCAAAGCTGCTGACGACCTCTCCAAGCGTCAGTTTACACAACGCGTGGTTCAAATCACGCACAGGAGAACTAAGAACCTCTTCAGAATCGAGGAACAGATAAAGTTGACATCCTTCGAGAGTCAGATTAGCATTGACTTCACAAACACTAGTCTCATTGTGAGCGAGGAAGTCCTCCAGTTTCTTCACCATTGGATCCTCGGCAGACTTCATCGAACCCACTCCGTTCGCCAAAGTATCCTCCGGCTCGTACGAGTCCTTGCAAATCATTAACTTTGATAAATTGTCCTTCCACACGAGAATTCCCGCTTTCAAGTCGCGATGGCACAGGTTGATCTCCACGAACTCCATTGTTCCTTGGATGTTGAAAATACCGGAAGAACTGATGCCCGAGAAGCTTCGGTACTCGATCTTTCTCTTAATATCAAAGGTAATCCGGATTGGACACACGATGGTACCCTGGATCTCCATGTCTCTCGTCAGCATCATTATCGCCCTGGAAATGGTCATATTGTTCAACTCGACCAGAATGTTGTTGATCACCAAGTGATTTGTGTCGGCGGAAGTCTTGTTAGGCTGCACTTGACAGGGCTGTTCTACTTTCTTGAAGAAGTTTTCTACTCGTAGTTGACCTGCAATTAATTAATTCGAGTTCCTTAATTTTGTTATTGTACGGATGTGCAGGCTGATGCATTGGTCTTTGATTCGTAAACCCATTTTTTATCACACAAACTTCTATATCGTATTATACAGATTTTACGTGCAATAGACTGTGTAAGGGTGAATTGGGAAACATTTGTATATGTAAAAGTAAAATAACTGGCAAATTTAAATAATTTCACTTGCCAAATGCTAGTAAAACACCCTGTATCGCGAAACAAATTCAGAATGGTCCACTAAATAGAAAAAAAGTTATCCTATTATGAGATTAGAAAATGCACATATCTCCTAGTTATTGGTTTAAAGAATCAAGATTGTTTTAATCGTTTAACAGAAACGCATAATTTATTTTGAAGTAGCTAATATTTTTACTTTAAAGACACAAACCTTTCGGAAACCATGTTGGGCGAAAATTGTTATTTGTATTTAATATTTAAATATTTAAAATATTAGTAATTTTAAAATAAAATATGCACTTTATTAAACAATTGAAAGACGCCGTACACAATTAAAGTAGGTACCTGTATTGAACATTATAAGTGTCGGCACGTCCTTCCTCTGCGGCAGCAAGAAATTGAATCCGTCAATGGTGACGAAAACGTGCAACTTGGTTGTACTCCTCGTGAACTCCTGCACGCCCTTAGAAATCGTTTTTCTCAAATACTCTCTGATTTGCGTGCAGTAAGTGGAACTGAAGGGACTAAAGAAATGCTGAAAGAATCAGTATTCGCTTCTATAAATATCGTCTTCCCCAAAACCAGGTTCACTAATTAAAAATTAAAACGTACCTTCAGATCGTGGAGAATCTTAGCGAGCACCACACAATTAAGTCGACCCATGGTGAACTTGAAGGTCCCATCAGTCATCACGTCGTCCTGACTCTGCACATTCTCAGGATAAAGGAAGTTCGAGAGGAGCTTGGGCGTGTGTCTGCCGTACTTGAGGTCAAAAACTTTGTCGCCGCTGGTGGTGAGGATCTTCGAGTACAACGTCTCCTCGTTGAGGTCTTCGACTTGGAGGTGTCTGAGGTGGGCGGATAGGTACATGCGTTCGTTGGCGATGTAGCTGCAGTCACTCTCCAAGCCGAGCACTCGGATCTCGAGGAGGTCGGTGTCCTTGTCGCAGATGCGGAGGACGAGGGTGTCCAAACTGGCGTAGTACTTCAATTTAATAGCACCGGGTGGTATTGGTGGGTCCTCTACCCTGGTCGTGTACTGGACGATGCCCCGGCACACCTTGCCGACGAACTTGAACAGCGGACTGCCCTCGAAGATACTGCAGGTGTTTTCTTAGTATTACAATGTTAGTCTAATTGTTATAGTATATTAATTAATAGACTGCGGATGTTTACATAAGACGGATGAAGCTGCATTCTGAATAATGCACAATCTATATCTATGTGTATGTATATTTTGCGTGTATTTACCAACATGCGTTTAATTCGTGGCGTGTGTTGCATCGAAACCGTGCTATAAGAGGGTTGAATGTAATACTAATAATACATACTAATAGTATAATATTAGTTGTAATACGAATTCAAATACTAGTACGGAATACTAGTACCAATACCGTAGTCACCGCCACATGAATACACAATTCCAAGGTCGCTTTTCTTCCTATTTGTCCCGTGTTATCATTTTTGGCATAATATTTGGTAGCAATTAGTTGAATTTATATTATTTTTGGTACGAAATCATAGAAGTTTGCTGCGCAGGCCTGCCGGCAGATCGGCTGCAGATTCGTGACAGAGCCTGCTGAGCAGAGTCTGCCAGCACAGAGGGCGCAGATTGTTAACAGAATCTGCGCCCCGTTTGCTGCCAGACTCTGCTGACAAAGGGACACTCAGGAACCGGAAAATTCAAACAATTATGAAAATGATTGGAAACGGAAAAGTAACTCGTCCCAAACATACGGCAATTTTTTATTGGTGCCCAAAAAGGGTTTAAACTGTTGCAAATCTGCTGCCAATCTCCTAACAAATTATGGCTATGAGGGTATTCATATATATATAGCGATACGATACGGTACTTGCGGGGACATTGCTATATAATATGCCTTCCCTAAGGATATATGTATAGCAATTTTAATTCACAGAAGGGCTTAAAATAACCAAAGGATCAGGATTCGCTAGTGAAATTGAGGTATACTCAACATTTTTGAAAAATTTGAATTTTGTTCCTTATCGGGGCGGGCCCCAGAAATGACACAGATATTTTTTTCAATATAGTATAATTGGCTCCAGAGTAGTACCAATCCGTAAACGTACTATAATCTCGGTGATCGCGCTGTTACTGTTATGATATTACCTCAGACTAATACGTGTACGAGTGCGAGTTATCCAACATGAAATTGGACCAACCATTCCTACGTTGGGTGCTCACCCAGTCCCGGATTCAGACACATATCGGCCTGTGGTTAGCTTTAAATGCTTTTATTTCCGTTAATATTACAGTTATATGAAGTGAAATGGGCATTTGAATAGCTTAGCAAACAAACTTTCTAACGAGATCTATCTTAATATTTTATCGTGTCTGTTTCGGTCCCGCGGAAGAAAAGTAACATCACTATTCAGGCAGGGTATATAAGATATATATACGAATATATGAATGAACTCTCTATGATTCCTTCCTGGGGTACTTATGGGGTCCGTCCTCATAAGTACCCTGGAAAAAGTTATGGGGACATCCCGATAAGTACCATTTTTCATAAATGTTTATGGGTACGGTACCCCCCACAAATCAAAAATGTCCCCGTAAGTACCGGGATGCATGCACTTTCGTCGTCAAACGACCCTTTCGTATGCATATATATGCATATATTTGAAAATACTCGGGAAAGCATCCCGTTTTTGTGAACATTTTGTGAAAATGATTGAAATCCATCGTGAGTATTGTAACGGGGCCGTCTGCCCCGTCACTAGCAGTCCCATTCGTCGCTCGCGCCCAGACGCAGCTCAGCCCGCACGCTCGCTATCCGAACAGCCGTTGCTCCAAGTGGAACCCCTAGGCCAATTTTGCGTATACTAACTTGCCTTCGGGCACCGAGTCCTCAACAGGGAATCTATTAGTTGAGGCGACCTCGAGGGGAATAGGGACATGTCTTGTCGGAGCGAAGGAGCACCCAAAGCCGACGAGAGCTGTGGAGCGTGAGGCTGGCGCCCGTGGAGGAGGCTCTTCCAAGTACGAGCGGGCGAGCGGGCCGAAGCACAGCCTGGGAGTTGCCGAGCTTAGAAGAAGGCCCGGCGACGTACAGCGGTCCCTGCCTTACCGGCGCGGGTCAAGGCCCAAGATCGGGTGTCCTAGGCGCGCTAAGACACCCGATCCACCCTCGAGATAGCGCGGCACCGAAAAGACCGACGGGACAAGGGCGGGTGCGCGGCGCGCGGGGCAAGCGATTAGGGAACGCGTGCCGGCTCGTCACTCTTGTAGCGACTGTACACGTGCGAGCGTACGATTACGAATCTCTATCATCCGTATTGAATTGAGCGAGCGAAGTGAGCTAGGACGAGCGACGAGCCGAGGACGGGAAGCAGCGCAGACGTAACAGCGTCGACCTACACCCGGACGAGCCCGGTGACGAGAAGGCCGAACGGCGAGGAGGCTTGCGACCGATCAACTAGATCCCGGTAAGCCCTGCGCACTCCTTTGTGTACGCCGATACTTTTCCCGTGGTGTCTCGGTGCCGGTCGCGATTCTGTCTAGTTCGAAGGCTTTGGGGGATAGCCTTCCGTTATCCTGGGTTCCCTTGGGGCGACTCATCTAGTCGCCAGGAGTCAGCGTAGTTTAAGTTAACTGTAAGGCCTCGGGCAGCCAGGAGCGACGCATCCACCGGCGACGCCTACCATTGTCTTTGTTCGGACGTGTGCCACGCGGCGAGCGGGGTACCCGACGTCGGAACGACCGACCGCCTGTCGACCGGACTAGTTCGAGGCGTTAGATCATAAGAGCGTAAACTAAGTCTTCCACCGCGCGCGCATCTTCCATCTAGGTTAACGTAGATTGTAGGCGGCTACGGGAAAGCCGAGGCATCGAGCCGCCCGTAGGCTCGATCGTAGAGTAATCTAAATAAACAACGAATAACTAGATCCCGCGTTTCGCATTCAAAGACCCGTTTCCCCACCAGTAGGAACTCCACGCCCGCTCCCTGCTGCTAGCCGGGAGGACACCAGCCAGGAGGCTAGGCGGACGAGCCGATCGTCTCCTTCGGGACAGCCGTCCCCGTGCGCGGAGCACATAAATTCGGCCCTTTCGGGCCTGGCGCCCGCTTCGCGATTTTCAGGGCGACGACGGAGACGAGGCTCGGGACGACTAGGAGACCCTTGTGAGCGGCCAAGCCTCGGGGACTTCTTCCCCAGGAATTCCCCTCACAGTATGTCTTTGTAAATAATTACCCAGGTTTCTTTTTTAATATTAGCAACATCCGGCTGGGATAGTTCTAGGAATTTACGATGACTTTTAATTAAGTAAAGTATTTTACTATGTTAATTTGATTTCAACTATTCCAATTTGTTCATAATCTATCAAAAGTCTATCATCTAAATTATACTAAAAACCCGACGGCAGTTTTATTGGTGAAAGCTCAATTCAACAATAAAAATGAAGGAACAGATGAAAATCAGCAGTCAACAAATCTCATTCCACTGACTCACCCAACCATAGTTTGCCAGTAGTCCCTGATATTGAGCAAAGCCGGCCGATGCAGATTCAAATTGACATTGAGCACGTTAACCACCAGCTGGCGTTCGATGCTCTTGAAGTGGGACTTGAAATCAGGACAGTTGGACCTTACCTAGGACGGACATTTCTTACAGATACCAATTGAACGAGAAAGGGTAGAAAGTAGATGAAATCAACGAGGAATACCTTACGGTAGGATACGCGCAGGATCTCGTGCGGCTCGTCGGTGGAGATAAGCTCAAGATAGGAACCAGTCACACCGGCATTGGTTTTGTCTACTAATAGAATCGATCCAATATCGAACTGTATCGCCGGGCCGTATTGCATAATGGCAGTTGTTAGGCGAAGGGTGCCTATCCTCAGGTTCAAATAGGGCTCTTCCCTGCCGTGATTCAAACAGGCCAAATGGATCGAGAGCTGTAATTAAGGAATTCATGGAATTCAAAATGGTTCGAGTGTACTGAAATTGATAAATAGGTTTCGAGTCATCAATACCCAAAGTTCCCTTTTATATATTGGCCAAAGATTATCCTTTATAGCTTAAAGGGAAACAGATTATTCGAAAAAATAATCGGAAAAATAAAAAATTCGTAAATAAATTCTCGGACCTATAACTTTCGCATAAATCAAGGTGATAGTTTGGTAACTAAGGATAACAGCTCGAGTTCGGGATAATAGAGTCTCGGCTGTCGCGCGCCGCAGGTAGGGTACTACTACTTGGCGCGAGACTCTACCGAGTCTCCTGATAGTTCCATCTCCTAACTATACTCTCTGAAAGTCTTATTCAAAAATCTCAAGAAATAACAATGGTATAAGCTATATCCAAGCATAGTACAAGCAATTGTTAAGAAAATATGTTTTTTCGAAACAGTGTTTTCGTAAACGGTAACCACTGTAATTTGTACAATATTGTACAGATTGGACTGGAAAATTGAGAGAACCTTCATAATACAATTGTCTATTTGAAGCTTGGATTTCTTTTTACATTAATAAATAATATCATCTGTTACTGCAAAAATCTACTTGGTAAATACAAATAACAATATCCCCGTGATTAAATCAGAATGTTCAGAATTGCTCTCACAATCAACTAGGGTTGAATGTATGTTTAATACAAAAAAATTGTTGCTTTCAATTAAAATAAACAATAACCGGGCTGCAATGGTTACCACGAATCCTGTTTTGAAAGAAGTCTATCATTTCAGCTGTCACAACTTCGCTGCATTTACATAGATTTTAGTGATATTTACGTAATATATTCACCACTACGTATTATAACAAAGAATCAACAAGTATTGGATAAATCAACTGGTTGAAATGCCGAATTTTCGAGGTTCCACAAATATGTTGCCCATTAAAACACACTAAAAGTCATCACGAAATATCATGTTTCTCTCACCTCGCCAATGACGAATCTCAGCATAATATTAATATGATTGCAGGGTGAAACATTGTCGTCGAAGCCCGACAGGCTGATCGTCTTCGACAGGAGTTCCAAGTCCTCCTGGCTGATCTCGGAGGACCCAACGCTTCTGTCTAACTTTGGCACACCGCACGTCAGGAGGTCCTTGGTGTCTTGCGAGACCTTGCCCGGCACCCTCGTAATCGACGGCAGATAAATGCACCGCTGCACCTCGCTCAATTCCTTCGTCAGGACGAGGCGAGCGCTCCAGGTCTTTTTGGCGATGCATCGCGCGAAGTCGCTCTCGTACTTCTCGATATTACGCTGGTAGACGACCAACAGTAGATTCAGGAAGTGCATCATCAAACGGAGCTTCGTCTCGGATAGGTTGAACTTTAGGCTCGTCACCGACACGCTCACTTTAGTCCTGCGATCAATGAATTATAACAATCACCAGTGATTACACACCAAACAAACATTTTTTAGCAGCATATCTTCCGATTTTCATGAAATTGTTACGAAGGCTGAGTTTCCCCAGAAAAAAAACTTCAACCAGGGATTACTGTTGGTGAACCGAAGCAGAAATTTTAATGTCATTTTGCAAAAACTAGCTTTGTTTATAACAAAGAACTTTTTTACAAAATACAAGGTGTCGAAGAATATAATTTTTTCCGGCAAACTAAATATAAAACTGTATTTGAAATAATACGAAATATTGAAAGAAGCCAAGTTAATTTAATTCCCTCATAGCCAAACTTATGCGTCGCAGAATTACGCAAAACCTGTCGCCAGGGTCTGACGTCGAAAAGGCACCAGATTTGATTCAGGATCTGCCTCGTAACCATCTTGCCCCAGACTGGCGTCAAATTTGCGTCAGAGGTCCATACACATCTATGACCACATTTGGGTCCTGTTCTGGCGTCAGGACCTCCTATTTAGGTCATCTGGTCCCAGATTGGCGCCAGAAACGCACCAGACTCTGGGCCGTAAATCCGGCGGCAGTCTGGTCGCAGAAACGCACCAGATTCTGGCTCCAGAAAGGCAGCAGAAATTGAACAGATCCTGCCCTATCAGACATTTAAAACTTAAAAATATATTTATTAATATTTGTTTATTTTATCAAAACTAGAAATTAATGTTCTCTTCTCTGGGTGCTTTCCATTTAAGTGGAAAGTATAAATGACCACACCAAAGCTATGCCTTGTATAAAGAAGTAGTTTAAGAACTAAGCAATGGGGATGCAAGAGTCAAAACGAAGCAAGTCCGATCACCTAGTAATTAAAAAGAAACGTTCTTCTTTATACAAGGCATAGCTTTGGTGTGGTGATCTATACTTCCCACTTAAATGGAAAGTACCCGAACAAGAGAACATTAATTTCTATAGTTTTGTATTAGTAGATAAAATAAACAAACATTGATAAATATAACTTTTTGTATATATTTTTAAATTTAAAATGCCCGATAGTGCAGGATCTGTTGAATTTCTGCTCCCATTTTGCCGCCAGAGATCTGCTGCCAGAGTCTGGTACGTTTCTGGCGTAAATCTGGTGCCAGGCCTGAACAGCAGGCCCTGGCGCCAGAACAGGGCGCAAATGTAGTCATAGATGTGTATGGATCTGGCCCCAGATTCTGTCCTGTCTGGCGCAAATCTGGCGCCAGTCTGGGGCCAGATGGCTATGAGGGATTTAACTCAATATCAATTTATTGCAAGCATTTTAAATTAAATTGGATTTAACTTAGTTAGGACGAAATAACGTAGCAGGTAAAAATAACATAAATAAATAATAAGTAGTAATAACTCGTTTGTTGAAATTGGAGGATGCTCGGAAAGAGAATAGCATTCCAAGGTAACAGTAAAAATTATTCTGACATCAAAGCAAAAAGGTGCAACAATGTAGATTAAATCAGATTATAATAATTATTCATGGCCAAATTATGAAACTGAGTTTGAATGAATAAATGAAAGGAAGTATATAAACCAAGTATAATATGGAATTCTATTTCACATTTTGTGTATAGAGAAACAAAATACCTCGATAATTGACGATACTCTGGTTTTATGCTGTAGGCGATGGTGGCGACAGTTTGTATCTTTGGAACCACGTGGAACTCGGAATCCTTCTTCTTCCTCGCCATTCTCCAATCATCTCCTGATTTGATAACAATATTTACATTACTGCTGCTCTCTTTTTGGAAATGTGTGAAAGTAAATACGAAAGCATTCGCAATGAAACTGCATTGCGAATACCGTTAACAATGTGGTAAGTACAAAATTGTACAAGCAACCATCAAATTATATTGTGATACAAATAGATTTTGTGCAACAAGCAAAGACCATACAAATTTAATAATATTTTAGTATTGTTGTATTTCATTAAGTATTTAAATGATTAAATACTTAATTGCCGGTCAACATTGTGTTCAAATTTAAGCTCGCGACCTACAAAGACCAACGGGGAATGTGTTAATATGGGATTAATGTCTCAATGAATACAAGGTGTACCAGAATGGCAGCAGAGCACTTGGCATCCGGTGAACACTACATGCACCCGATCGTACAGTAGTTCGTCGAGTTCCATCAGCGTCGCGTTCTCCAGCTGGACGTCGGGCGCCTGGAGTTGGTTGTGCAAGGAGACCTTGCCGAGGTCCACGACGAGCATGTATCCACCTCTAAAAGTAGCTTGTGTTAGCTCCATGGTTAAAGGAGTCCGATAAATAGACTGCGAATTTTTATGCAGTTATTATTTTTATTGTTATATCGGGGATTTCAATTTAAATTAAATTTATCAATTAAATTTCAGATTTAAAATTATTGGAATCGAAATCGAAATAGTTTTATCAAATATTGTGGAATATTCAAAACTCGGATTCGCCGTTTAATTTATTATTAAACGAACGCTTCTTGTACGTTGTTAAACTTTTCTTAACAACGGATCTAGTGATTTTCATAAAGTGGCGTAAAATCAACCCTTTTCAGGCGTAGGAAAGCGATTATTGCTAAAATTCATTTACGGGGTTAAAATAACTAGATTGATTTTCTATACTGTTAAGCGGGCAACTCTTATGCTCTGAAACTAACTATTTTGATAAAATTCTCTGTTCGATCGTTTTCGGATGCGAGAAAATGATTTGAATATATCTCGACTATTGATAAATGAATTAAGAAGCTTAAAAGTAATCAGATTAATTTTGACGGAGTAATAATTAATCAATTAATCAAATAATTTTAATCGATAAAGCTCTGCCCAAAGTCCCTAAAAATAATAAGAAAACTGCGTTTTAGCGCTGACAATGAGCGGGGCTTGGCTCCCCAGCAACTTTGCATAAATATCCGCATCTACTGGTAAAGTTCGCCTCAGCGAAAAACTTGGATCCGCACTTTTGTACAGAACCGTGCTCAGGGAAGATGATGTACGGCGCCTTAATGTCGATCTTGAAACTAATCCTGAGGGTCTGCGAAACGATCGCCTCAACGAGGTCGAGGACTTTGCCCTCCAGGTACTCGTACACCCTGTATGTCCACAGAATCGTCGTCTGAACGTCCGCGTCATTGAGCTTGAAGAAACTGATGAGTTCCAAGACAGCATGCTGCAAGAAAAGCGACGACATAAGGTCTGTTGAGCTCAGGTCTCCTGAAATTGTTTCAGGCATTACATGGTGGTAGGTGACTTCGAGGGCTTCCAGCTTCACCGAAAGGTCGAAGAGTGGGTCAACGTCCGGCGAATTCCGCTCGAAGTCGATAGCCAGGAAATTCGTGGAAACGTTGTCTGCGAAGGCGAATCAAAAATACATTAATTAAATCAAATTAAATAATCAATATTTTACTAAGCGGGATCCAAAATTTGTTATTAATTTGTTTCGATATAATCCGTTAAATGATATAAGAACAATCTTTGTGCGTAAATTATATTATCTAAAATTAAGTAACCGAAACTCTTGCCCGAAAACCCTGTTACAGACGAGAGAAAACCGCATTGAAATTGATCAATTAATACCCCAATTATAATAAAGTAATAAAGTCAAATGGACTTTCTTTTACATATGTAAACAAGAGAAGAATAGATTCCCGAAATGGTTCCAGTATTAACTATGACGTCTCAAAAAACATCACTGTTTAAAATCAAAGAAGGTAATATGGCTGGAATTCCCTTTTCTTAAGATTTTTTCAAGAATAAAGGAGCAACTTATTTTCAAATCCAGTTTTCTAAAACTTAATAAGTGTATTTGTTTATTCATTTAGATCTTTCAGGATTGTATTTCAAGATGTTATATGTTCTATTAAAGTGACGTATCCTGGAAATTATGTATCTTTCGAATTCGATTCCACTCCTATGGTTCGTACGGTAATTTTGACTAAAAAAATTTAAAACAACAAAATTAAAAATTTCAGTATGAATCTCGCTGGCGTGTAGACCAGGATAAAAAGGCAAACTTCTTGTTTGACAAAATGGAGTCCGGTAGAAGAATAAGCATCGAAATTCAACTATTATAAAATTGTAAAATTTCAAGTATTTAATTTGTTCAGATTCAATTCCACATTCATACTATTCAAGCGTCATTTTTGTTTTGTGGTTCTGAATGAGTTTAACTGAAGTTATTTTGTGAACCATAAGAAAGGTATTTTGGGAAATTCGTGTATTCCGGGGTAAGTGAATCTCAGACACCAACATACACAACATAAAAGTTCTATACAAATATACGAGCTACGTATAAAATTTCAAAAGACAGATTGTTTCGTTATTATATACTGATGAAACTACCTGTTAGTACATTGTCGACGGTGATCAGTGGCACCAAGTCACCCTCAATCGAAACACCCTCGATGACAAAACTCTCGGCTCGAGCGCTTATTTTATAAGCAGCCAGTGCGGCTCGCGTTTCAATGCTCGTCAGCAACTGCGTCACCGTCATCACGAGGACTTCTCGATCAGTGTTCAATAAACTGAGACAACAATTGCCCAGGGTGAAATTAATTTTATAATCGAGCGGCCTCAGCAGTTTTTCCAGTTTGATCTTCTTCATCACCGGTTCCTTATCGTCAAGATTGCCATTCTGAAAGGTCCGCTCGTGCCTCGGCGACATACTCTCAACGGCATTCTGCTTGGCCAGGGTGGCTTTGCTGCTCAGGCATTCTCGCTCCAGTTCAGAGTTCCTTAGCTCCTGCTTGGCGTGTTCCCGGGCGATCACAATGTTCAGGATACTCAAGTTGTCCTCGTACTTTTGCAGATCCAGCTTCAGCTCCATGTCGTTCGGCCGCTGGAGGGTCTGCATGCAGCATTCCTTGTACTTTCTGTAGTTCTTCCGGTGCTCGATTACGTTCCGCCAGGTGTACGGCCTCACGTTGTGCTCGAGGACGGAGTTGCAGGCGTACTTCCACCAGGATGCGGTGCTCTCCGATTCTGGGTTGTTTGGACGATGCTTGCTGTAGGGCCTAAGTACATTGCGTTTACCGCACGAGTTTAAACTAATATGATGTTTCTCGCAGGATTTTAAAGAATTTTTTATACAAAATTCCACTTTAAATATTTAAATCGAAATTTTAATCTTTTTGATGCTATAATATCGAAAAGTGGTATGATAATACATTGGAAGTCGTATGATAATTTTGAAAATAGGCTGCATCTCCATCTCATTCCATACAAGGTAGCTGTGGATTTATATATAACTTCTGTCAAGTACATACTCTCTGCTGTATGTAAGATACACATAAATTATCTACTCATTTTAATTGTAAATAAATTAATTAATTCGACGGATTATTGTATATTCAGGTTGATTTCAATTTTTCAATTCAATTTTTCTATTCAATATAATTCTTGAATTCCCATTCTTGAACGCGAATGGTTAAATTACTAATTTTAAATAATTATGAATCATTTTATCATTTTAATCACATACAACAGTTTTAAAATTCTTTACCGCATCATATACATTACGTATAACATTATATTGTATGCATTAAATATATACAGGATGATGCATTAAACTTTGTGCCTGGAGCACCATCGCATCCTTAAGAAAGTGAGCGTATACCTGATGCGGCTTTATTAAGTACTATGTAATATTTGTTTATGCAACTCATATAGTGCGGAAATTGATTTTTCGAGGCATGCGTATTGTGCGGAAAGTGGCTGATTTCAGCACTCTGATTTATATTCATTCTGTTACTGCCCAAGTGCAGAAAGTGCCATTTTATTTCATTATATCGATCGGTTTACCGCACTAGTGTGGGAATGAGAAAAGATTAGGCCGTACTACATTAGTGGTTCTGTGTAGACACTGTGTCAGTTTTGTGTCGGTCGTGAAGCTGACGCGTGAACCGAAAGCCTGGGGACTCGCCTTCGGCTCGTGCGATAACCACACGAGTCCTCCTCTCCTGTGAGTGCCACTACGCTTTCGGCTCAAGCGGCAACTTCACGCGTCTGGAAATTGGCCACTTTCTGCTCATGTCTCAAAAACTGCTATTAACGATACAGTACACTGCTTCAAATGTCCGAATTGGATATACCAGTATTCATTTGTTTTGAGAAAAACCATAAAAATGAATTAACAAAGTGCTTGCATAGTACAAGATTCGAACGTTTCCGTTCAATTCTACGCAATGGCTGCAAATCACAACATTTATGAAACAACCTGTATGATTCATTGGACACCTACCTGTTGATCACCGCTCGTAGCAAAGAGTCGTAGAGCTGGCAGAAAGCAACGTATTGCGCCTCGGTCACTTGCATCGCGACGTCCTGCAGGACAATGTCGATCAGCATTCGGGAACTTTGGTTCTCGGTCCCTTTATGCACGATCACTTTGATCCTCGCGCTGAATGGCTTGAGTACTGGAGGAACGACAGATATATTGCACTAGTATTATTCGTTATTCCACCCTTTCCTCTTTTCTTTACGACAACTTACAAAATTAGATATATTCCAATTTTCATATGCTTAAAGTTGGATATACTGCAATTATTATATGCATATATTGATGTATTGCACAAAACAGATTTAGCGCGACAGAATTTTGGGTATTTTACATTTTCTCTTTCTTCTTATTACAACTTACAAAATTGGATATATTCCAATTATTGTATTGATATATTAATATTTCATACAAAGCAGATATATTGCGAAAAATTTGACATCCTTTCTCCGCGAAAACTCGCGCAATAAGATACATAACAATTAATGTGTTTCTATAATGTATATTGATATAGCGCAAAAACAGATACATATACAGGGTGTTTCAAAAATGTCCTAAACAAGTATTGCCATCTTGTTAAGAATTTCGCGGCGATGAAGATGGCTTTACTCAAAATGTAGCCTCGCGCTTTATTTCGCGACAAAATACAAAAAATGATGCGCCAATACGGTTGATCTGTTCGGTTGATGAAATGGGCGGTGCCAAAGTCGATTATGCATCAATAAAACACATCAGTGAATAGGCAGATTATCCCTTCTGCCGGAGGAAAGGGCTGACCTTTAGCCAGCGGGGCCATGAAAGTATCTTCTCTAGGCGTATAATTTTTGCAATTTTGTCACGAAATCAAGGACGAATCGAAAAATTTAATGTAGCTATCTTGATCGCCGCAAAATTCCCTACAAGATAGCTATACTCATTTAGGACATTTTTGAAACACCCTGTATGTATTGCTCCCTTGTTGCTCTTTTATTGACTAAAACTCACGAAATTGGAACTCCTTATTCCGCATGCCAAAGGTCTGCAACGCCCTGTACATGGTGCTCTTCCACGCGAGGAGAGAGGACATGTCCCAGTCTCGGGGATGCCCGCTGAGTGAGGACTCCGTGTCAGGATCCATGTAAGCACTCAGCGATTCCGCGCGAACCAACTGGTAAACCGTGTTGGAATTGTTGCCGGAAACGCCGGGTTTCCATTTGCTGAAAGTATATAAATCTCGCATAGCCTCTCGTCTCGATAAAGAGGAATCTCTAGCTAACATAATTACTTGTTAGTTGTGGTAACAGAGATTGTCTGAATGCAAATGCCACAGGCGCAGAGAGTCTTGTTCAGCAGCGTCTCCTCGTATCTGATGTGCACGTTGTTAATGGTAATCTGGAAATTTTTCCTAACGGACGCGAGGAGACCGTCCATCAAGTCCGGCGAGATGCCTGCAGACATCGACCAATTATAACCACGTGTTCGACTCTACCCTAGTTCCAAGGGAATACGCGACGCATTGAATTGAACCACGTACCGGACTTGTACGCGTCGTCTTCCTGGAGGTCTTCGAGGATCTTTCGCTTCTCCGCGCGAATCAGCCGCTTTTGGACCTCGGCGTCGTAGGCGCCGCATGTCGCAGGGACCGCCACTATGTAGACGTCCTGGAGGTTCCGGGGCGAGGGCGAGTGCGTTCAGAGGGGTAATAAGCGGTCTATGTGAGCTAACATATGGCTCGGTCGGAAAGGGAAAGTGGCGGAGGGCGGCTGCGGTGCCACCTGATAGCATACCTCGACGCAGAGCACTATGGGCTGGGAGAAGAGACTGGCCCATGGTATTTTAAGGGCGATCTTCCCGATCAGTCCAACCTCAACCCTGATCGGCAATCCCAGCTGATACTGTAATCCCAGGGAGAGAGAACGTGTGTGACGCGCACAGTCGAAAGTGAAACTTGGCGAAGGAATCGTGTGAGAGAGTGATATAGGTGTTGCGTGTCACGGAGTAGTTTCCCTTACCAGAGCCTCGCTCTTGAGCTTGAGATCGGTGAGGCACGTATCACCGGAGAAGATACCGACGTTAAATTGCTCGGTGTCCAGGTCCTCCACGTACTTGCCTAGTAGCCGATTGAGAAAGGCCGCGATGGCACCCTCGAACATTATTCCGCATTTAGTAGCACACCGCTGTCCTGTTTACTACGCTCGCCCGTCCACTGGATGCTGCTCGGTGCTCGCTCCCTCGCGCACTTCTCTCCCTCGGCCGCGCTCACTTCGCCGAGGAACTCGCACTTCGTGCGAGATAATGCCCGCATGCGTGAACGTGACCGGGGCTGGGCGGTATCGATCTCCGTCTTTCTCACCGCTTCTTGCCGATGCTTACCTGCGCAGAGCCCAGAACCCTCGTCCTTTCCCACCAACGTCCCTGCTCCGATCATCCAGCGATTATCGAACTTGACCCATTCACCTCTCGCCATGAGAACACCCTCCTTTTCAGCGCGAGAGTTTCGGGGATGGTCGTCGAACGACGGGGGTGTCATTAAGAAATGGACGGTGCTTCTGTGTAGACGTATATTGCGCTTGTTTATTATCTTGTCATGTAAGGCTGATAACATTGCGAGTGTGTGGTATATACAGAAACATTGAATGTCACTCTTTAAGAATTAACAAAATATGGCGAGTCGATTTGGAAATGCAGCGATTGCAGATCGGCGCCTCCGGGTCTTCAGTGTATAATAATAATAATAATAATAATAATAATAATAATAATAATAATAATATCACGGCAAGGAAAACAGTTCCTTCTCGCACGATCTTCCTCTCCATTTCTCGCTGTCTGTTTCTGTACACGCCGAATGTCTGTAAAACGACAAGTCGAGCCTCCGCGATAAACGGGCCACGTAAAACTGCAGCGGCGCCGGGAACGCAAGGCTGAATTCGAAAATGAGGGAAGTAAGTCGCAAGGTAAAAGGAACGGTGCGAGACTCCAGTAAGATCGAGAAGGATAAAAAATGCGTTGGTGCACACGATAATTGGGACAAGCGCTTGTCCCGTAGCGATTGTACGGAAGTTGATGATTCGAGTGGTTGTTGATAGGAGATCCGGCCTCGGCACAGGAGAGACTCAAACTTTAACATGCTGCTTGGGCTCTCCAGTGTTCGGGTCGACTATCACCTTCTCCTTGTAGGAATTGACCGCAGGTGAAAAGCATTTCGTGTCTACCACCGGCAGATATCTTCCTTCCGCGTACTCTTTGAAGAGGAGCTCCGCCGGCTTCTGCTTTTCGTCTTTCTTATTCGTAGGAATCTTCTTCATCGTGAGCGTGAGCATCTCGATTATCAGGTAAGACTCCGGTTTGTACAGGCGGGTAAAATGCAGCTTTATGTGATCGCCGACGTTCTCGTCCTTCCGTGGAATGTAGTCGCAGTGCGGGCAGGACGGTGTCATGCGCTCGATGCCGTGGCGACGCTTGTGCGCGTCCATCGCGTCCTTGTCGCAAGTGGAGAACGGGCAGCTCTGGCAGCGCAGCGTTTCTATCTCCTCGCTCGGCGAACAAAGCAGCCCTCTCTTCTGCAGTAGAATCATCGACTGCTTGTCTTGGTTCGAGGCGTGCGCGGCGCCCGCATAATTCAGCGCCGTGGAAGCGCTGTTGCTCCCGATTCCAATGGACACTCCCGGCGGCGACTTCAGACTCTTCCCCGAGCGCGTGATGGTCGTCACTTCCGGCTCGACCTCGTTGTCGATCGTGATAGTGTCGTCCTCGAATTGCCGTCGGGAAGCTTGCGCCTCGGCATTGGCCTGGTGCTTCTTCAGATGCTGAATGTAGTTGGCGTAATACTTGACGGAGTAGTCGCAGGTGTCGCAGCGATAACGCTGCTTCGCGCCGTGCAGAGTCAGGTGGACCCTGTACTGTTCTCGCTTCTCGAAAGCGGACGGACACTTATGGCACTTGTACCGCTTCTCCTTCATCCGACCGTTCCTAAGGTAGCCCGGGTAAACGAAGTTGGGGTTGCCGCGCATGAAGTGCCCGAACTGTGGGTCTGGCGGTGAGGTAATATTGGGGACAATGTTCTCGGGCGCATGACTCTCCGGTATTCGCCGATGGACCACTTGGTGCTTCACTAGGTTCTGAGCAGTTTTCGAGGAGTAGTCGCATTCGGTGCACTTGAACCTGTTGTTAGAACCGTGGAGAGTCATGTGGTACTCGAGAGCGTCTAGCTTAAAGTAACGCGCCGGACATTTGGCACAAGTGAACACCTGATTGCCAGTTCTCTGAGCTGTATTCGGTTGATTGTGGAAGCTGTGGCTTGAGTTCTCCGATACTTCCACGACGATCCAAGCAACATTCAGAGAGGACGGGTCGTTCGTATCCGTGCCGGCTGCTTCGACGCAGGCAGTAGCGGGCGGCGGGTAACGCTGGGAGCTTCCGTACAAAGATAGTAAATACTTGGTGCGCTCTTGATATTCCATCGAGTGCGCCTTTTGGTGGGCTAAGAGGTGAGCCGGCTGACGCGCAGCGTATGAGCACCATTGACAGGAGTACGCCAATTCCGTCGAGTGGTAGCGCAAGTGGATCCTAAGTTCCTTCTCACAGAGAAATCGGGCGGGGCATTTGGCGCAACAGTGCACCAAGCGTGTATCGCGGAGGTCGGGGTCGTGAGCTAGAGTAGGCGGATGTGACAAGCCCAACAATGTTGTCAAATCCGTCAGCTGCTGGGCATCCGTCCGCGAACTATCAACTAAGCAGTGCACGGTTCCCAAGGATCCCGAGTGCATGTCCGTGTGGGCGATCATAACTTCCCGCCGAGTACACGTGAAGCTGCAGTCGGTACACGCGATAATCGGACCCTGGCTCGGGGCGTCAACGTGCATGCTCTCGTGATCACAGACTTCGGCGCGCCGCGCGCAGACAAACGGGCAGTGTCGACATTTCAGCATCTTTCCCACGCTACCATCGGGCTTCGAGACCCAAACGAGCGGCGCCTCCGGTAGAGCACGTGTGTCTAAAAGCAGAGGCGGTGGCGGTGGCGGCGGCGGTGTATCTTTCGAGGCAGAACATATTCCGCCAGCATTGTTTTGCGTTGTTATGTGGATCACTTGCTCCATCGCGTTCTCCTCTTTCAGACGACCCGCACCTGTGGCAATAGAATATTATCCCGAGTTGAGCAAATAATACTAAATAAGCGAAGGTAACTGGGAAGAGAACTTCGTCGCGGACTCACCGCTTTCAGTGGCCATGCTTTTCGACGCGGATAAATAATAATCCGAACTCTGCTGGTGAACTACTGCTAGCTCCTCGCCATGTAATCGCACATGGTCCAGAAGTTCTCTGTTGGACAGCGGGTCATGTTAAACAGCTCTGTCACGCTGCTGACATTTATATTGTTTAAAGATCGAATACTTACGCTTTGGTACTAACGTAGTACGGGCATAGATAACACTTGAAAATAGCTTCCAAGTTAGGACGATGGTGAACCCTATGCATCGATAGAGTTGCGGCATCCGGCGCTGAGAACGGACAATCTCCACAACCAAATGCATTCTGTAGTTAAACGTTCGTATTAATTGTAGCACTTCTACTGGCTGGGCTTGTTTTTGAACAGTGTTAACGTACCGTCCCGGTAGTTGTACTTTCCTCGGGCGTGTCGTAGTGGGACTTTACGTGCGACACAACGGTCTCTTTATTCGAGTCACGGAAGTTGCACCTCTTACATTTCCAGAGAGTCCGTTTGTTATCCTCGACCATTATTGTCGACACGGATGTGGCCGCACTGTTATTGCCACTCTTTGCTTGGGAGGATATTGGACTAGTTTTGAGTAAAGATTGGCCACGATTTTTAGCCGCCGCTTTCAACGGCGGCGGCGGCCGCAGACCACTTTGTATGGTGGAATTGCGACTTCCTTCCGGGCTCGATAAGACAGTGAGGGAGTTTGTCGCCATGTCTGGCGCCTGTGGATATTCCTTACTGTTTAGAATGAGAACCTTATTCGGTGGTTCCTCACTGTTCTGGCCCTCCATACTAGGTTCTTCCATGTTCTGATCGTCCCAGGACTGTTGCTCGATCTAGAAAAAGTCAAGATAGTCAGATCTGTTTGTCGGCTGGTGCGCGTAGGGTCGAAATGTTTAGGGGCTTGTGAATGGGTAAACTATACGAATGATAATAATTCAGTATCCCCAAGATAGAGCTCTGGCAAAAAAACAGTAATCTCATTGTGTTCTCGAGGTCACATATTACTAAGAATATGCTTATACTTCGGCTGGTGAAAAGGAAAGAACCAATCAAGTGTCCAAGCGCCTCAGATGACTGGATTTGCTTAATGAAGTCTCAGAAAAACAGAAAGTTGATGATGGATTCTCAATGAACTTAACAGACTGAACGAATATCCACTTAATACGAATGCGACAAAAGAGATGTTTGGTGAGTTCGATAATTAGTGAAAATTATGTTTTCACCTGTGCAAGATACTTGTTATACTTGGAATAATTCCGGCGACCCGTTTCATCCGTCATAAGTACCCTCGCAGTCATATGAACTGGATCTTTAGCTGCTTTAAGTTTAATATGTTTTGTGATGTCCCATCGCCAGTTAGATCGGTACGCGCATAGGGAACACTCGAAAGGCTTCCGATTCAAATGACCGACTATATGAACGTGAAACCGGCTAGCCGTGGACGCCCAGAACGGACAGTGTGGGCATTTAAAGACCCGCCGGCCGCTCGGTTGCGTCGAGGCACCATCAACCTGACAAAACATTTAGTAATCTCTTTATCGTTCGTAAAAGAAGCGATCTCCAAATTTAAGGAGCTACATGAGAGAGCAAACTATCGACTCCGTTCTAAATATATACGTATATATCCATAACATGTAAAGCACATTCTTAATAATAAAAACAAATCAAAGATACAGCTACTAACATATCTCAACAGCCTAAACTAAAGTTTACGTTCCGACAATAGTACAACGTCTCATTACATAGGTGTCTCCGAGGAGAGAAAACCAAAATAAAAAAAAAAGAAAAAGGACAGGCAAAACGGATATTTGCGTAAAATACTCAAAGGAAAAACTGGTGAATTCATGCTGAAGCAAAACGTGTACGTACTTGAAGACACATGATAGTTTGATCGGACACACGGTGGCCGTACTACGTGGTAGAGATATATCAAGAATTGGGGGAAAGAGGCGCACGTGAGAAAACGGTCGGGTGAGAGTCGGATTCCCCGGGGGGCCAGTAATTCCTTAGTTTCTTTCACGGTGTGAGAATCGTGGTACGTGTATGTAAAGTAAATTAGCGAAACTGCATACCGATGTTCCGGCGGAGGAATTCAGTCCACTGAGACTCACATCCCAATCCACGTGTGAGGGGAATGCACAGTCACGACGATACGGGCTCATGCGTAGTTCCGAACAATTCGTTACTCTTTCTAAGCTACTATCTGCAGAGAGCTTGCTGCTAGTTGCGGGACAACATTGCATATGTAATTGTAGATCAGTCGAGCTTTTACAACGTCTCCTGCATTTAGGGCAGCGCGTCGTATCCACAGATACACTGAGAGCAGTGTGATGTGTTTGTTTGTGACAAGCCAGCTCCTCCATGCTTCTAGCTTTAAACGTACACCAGCATTTCAAGTCGGTCTCAGTACTTACTGCCACCTCAGGTATGCCGTTACTAATTGACGTCGCCGTCGTAAGTTTCTCTTTTAATTTGTCGAAGAAGGGGGCATTCTTTTTCTCGAACAAATCGGCCGCGCTACCGATCTCCTTCTTCAAACCACCGCCACCCTACGCAGAGGAGACAGTCTACCGTGAGTAATGGTGGAGATAGTGCGCGCGGCAAACAGGTAGGTGCACATCAGGGCATGCAATGAGAGTAATTCTCCAGAAAACAATCAACTAACTTCCTTGCTGCCATAGAGCTTGGCCAGCTCGGTGTCCCTGGCGATCTGCGCGAGTTCCGGCCTCACGCGCACGCGGGGAACTTTGAGCAAGGTCGTCGGGGTGCTACTGCATGCATTGTTCTTTCGCTTCACGCCCATCGGACTGAGGGGTATCAACATTGGCAGCGGTTTACGGGATTTGGTGGGCGTCAGGGGCGCGTGACATTCGGCCAAGTGCCGCTGCATCTCCGAATCCCAAGCGGTGATAAATTGACATCCCTTCTCCTCGCATTTCAGAGCTATGCATTCCGCGTTCGCAATCGCACTCCTCTTCTCGTCCAACGAGTGATCCGAGAGAAACGAGTCCCCAGTACTTGCTGATGCTGTGCTACTCCCAGACATATTATAGGACTCCCGAAAGTCGCTCGCTCCTACCTAGAGACACCGCGCGCCCAACATATCACTTAGTATATCTCTCAACCTCTCAACCTCTCTCCTCTCTCCATCATTAGTCGCTCACGATCACTCTCATGCGACCCGAGACAGTCGCTCGAGACTCTTTACCTGGTTGTATCGTTTCGGAATGTTCCTCGGCTTACGCTCGAACGGGGCATTTCCCTTGCGGATTATTGGTGTTACGGGGGGTTCGTGGTGGTTGGTCTCATGCACTGTCAAGCTCTGCCTGATATCCGCGGTAAAATTGCATGCACGACATTGAAACGCTCCCCCGCCACCGTGATTTCGTGTGTGCCTATCCAAATTCCACTGCAATCAAAGTCATCCCTTTTACTACATTCCTTTCACATTCCTCACTCCGAAACACTCATCTCTACCACCCCCCGGCTCCAACCTACCTTGTATGGAGTTCTAAAGTCGCACGAATCACATTTGATCATAGGCATGGAATGATACTTGACATGCTTGGTGTACCTAGCGCGGACATGGGTAACATAAGCGCACTTGGAACACCTGAAGAACCGCCTTTTCAAATGCTGCACCCTCTGATGCGTCTCCAGATCCTTGAGATTGTGCGCCACGTAAGTGCACGCAGGACAGTGATTCCCAGCCTCTCGTTCCAATTTACCCTGGAAAGCAATACAATGCCACGTTAAACAATACCAATCCTGGCATCCCTTTTGTTTAAATTTCTAGTCGCAAGCAAAGCGCAGTCAGTGTGGTTCCCCAGCCCATGAAATCTGTCCACCGACAACACGTATGTCTGTGCGTGTGTGCTTCGTGTACCCAACACAGGTGTGGCAAAAAAAGGGCTACTCTTGTGCGCCGCACAACAACAGACTCTCCAGGATCTCCAGAGGTTGCTCACCGAATCCGAGTGCGCGATGTGCGAGAGGAAGAGGATATTGCGCTCACGAGCAACTCCCAAAGGAAACTACGGCGGTGGTGGGTGAAGGGGGGAAAAAAAAACAAAAAAACAGACCCCATTCAAACACGCATAAGGAAACGAGGTCAGTGGTGAGCCGCGAGGCAAAAAAGGAGGTCAAGGCTGTACGTCGTGCAAGTAGTCGGTAGGATCGTGGTGATCTGACTCGCTGTGCAGCATCCGGGGAGCAAATGCATTCTCGAAGCGATCGATCCTCACTACCTTTTGTTTGTGTTCCTTCTTGAGGTGCTCGAGGTACGCCTTTAGATTGGGCATCGGCCTCGCCGGGTTGCACGTTTTGCATTCGTAACTCTGCTGGGGCCTCGCGATCCCGACATGCTGCGAATCATCGGTGTTAACAGTGGCCTGGCCACTCTCGGCGAGCGTCTTCCCCTCGGCACCGTCCTCCTCCTCCTCCTCCTCCTCCTCCTCCTCATCATCATCATCATCATCGTCATCGTCGCACGCTTCCTCGTTTTCCTCCTGCCCACCGTCGTCCTCGTCGTTCGCGTTCGCGTGCTCGTCGGTACAATCGTTGTTATCGTCATCGTCCTCGTCGTTGTCGTCCTCGTAATCCTTCATTGGCGATGCGATCGCCTCCTGAGTTTCTTTAAGGTTACCTTCTTTGTGCGGCTGCTCGGACGGCTTCGGCCTCGGCTGGAGTTGCTGGTGTGGCTGCTGCGCCCGAGGACGAAGTGCACGCAGACGGGGCAGCCTTCCTGACATCTTGGACGAGCACTCGTCCCTCGCTGCCTCTCTGTCTTCGCGCTCGCCTATCTCCTCTCCTCCTCCGCAGCCGCAGCCGCAGCTACCGCCACCTCCTCCTCCACCTCTTCCTCCTCCTCCGCCGCCTTCTTCTCCTCCCTTCGTCCTTCTTCTACGCGACGCCGAGAGAACGAGAGCCCACCACCCTTTGGCCGCCGCTGCCGGACATGCCCAAGATGGCAAGGAAATGGTGCGAGCAGACGGCCACCTTTCCTCGGCTCTTCACTCCTTGCGCATCTACTCCAGCCTACTTCACCTAGACACGCACCTCTCCTCCGACTCCGCTCTACTGCTGCCTCTTTTCCGGTGACATTCGCGCCGCTCCCGATATCCACGCGATTACCTTCGATCCGCGCTAAGCACACACTCTTCGATCATACTCGATTTTTATTAACAATTCCTGCCTTGCCTGCGACGATAACTACTTTCTACCCCCTGCAGAATGACACTGGCGTCACTGGCTGCTCCCCGGGACTACGCTACTCTCGCGGCTTACTCTCGGCAGCCATGGTACCGCCAGGCACACGTTCTGCCTCGCTTTGCGGAAGTGGCCAGCATAACGCGTGCTCTCGCCCGCCGCGATCTAGAGCCGAGGGGACGGCGCCATGTTTCCTTCTTGGCGACGAAACCGCTGACGAGCAACAGAGTTAAAATGAGCACGGAGCCTGATACCTCGCTGGCCAATGATTCTTCCGACCTTTCCTCTTCTTAGATCCAATACCCGGGGATTCTCGACCATCGGTTCTCGATGAGACTTTCTACGAGGAGCTTTCACTGTCGGTTCGCCCACCCACTGCGGCCTCCGCGTTCAATGTTTTATGTGGAAACGATTTTAGGTGATAGGATTTTTGTTTGGATGGCTGATGGGAGGTTTGCTGGTATGTGTTTTGGTTTACGTTTCGGGGAATGGAAGCGGAGCCTTCCGGGGAGAATCGCATCGCATCAAGTTCATTGTCAACGGGCGGTCCAGAAGCTTTTAATCAGAGTCCGGGTCGAGATCAGGAGTAATCTCTTCGGCAGATTTATATCCGCGAGTCTCGTCGAGAGATCCGACTGGTTTCATCATCCAGTACACAGGAAGATCGACGAGAGCTGCGAGAATTATCGATTGCTAGGATTAATAATTGATTACTCGCTCCGAGGATAGCCGAGCGCGTTGTAGCATCGCGTTCTCTGCCGTAGTTTCCGTCACGGCGAAACGGGCGGAAATGAACAGTTCGGCCAGCGTGCCCAAAGAACAGAAACTACAACAGCTCTCGACTGAAATATTCCAAGAAAATCTGGCGAAAATTAAAAAAATGCTGGTAAAAATCTAAAGAAGACTAAACGGAAGGAAGATTCGATCTACGAAATGTGGAAGGAACGAGTGGTCCCTGGCCGACGTCGGAGCACATCGCAGTGCCACTTCCGGTCCGGCGTGCCAGGCTGTGGCCTACTGTGGCCCCTGATGATCGGCGAGGCCGAGGCGCGGCCAAGATAGAGGTTTTCGGGGGAAGGCGGCGAGGCAGGAAAAGAAGGTCCAGGGTTTGCGGCGCAGCCAAGTGAATATAGCTCGAGTAGGTTATCTTACAATGGAGTGACGGTGGGACGTCGTGTATGCGTGCGGCGATAAACGCATCGGCGAGCGTCCTCCTCTGGTGGTCGTGCGAGTGCTCGGCCGCTCTCGCAGCATTCGGTGAAAGCGCGTCGAATTGGTTGCGGGCAAGGAGGTATACACGCGTGCGTACGCTTTTTCGACAAGCCGGAAGGCCTCGGGTATACGGGGATATGCCTGTGTGTTCTCTTCGCTCTCTCTCTGGCTCGGCTTCTCCGGCTGGCCGCGAGAGTCTTTCTACCCTCAGGCCTCTCTTTCCCACTCGACCGCTGCTTCCACTCTATCCCTCTCTAGCTGCCCGGACTCCTCCACTTCTCTCTCTCTCTCTCTCTCTCTCACTGGGCCACACTGGGCGCCTTCTCCTTCTCCAGGTCTATCCTTCCCCGGCCGAAAGAGGTTCGTTCCCCGCTCGATCTACCCCGCCGATTTATTTATTTCGGAGAATGTCGCCGTCGCTGGTAACGGGACCCGACGAGCCGGAGGATGGATCCTATCGAGACTACAAGAACCGGCGGCAGCCCCTCCCTCCTCGACCACGGGAGTCCGCTCGATCAGCGATGCCGAAGTAATGCAGGCCGTGCGCCATCTGCAGCTATCCCACTGTTTACTCTTCGTAGATCTCCAACTCCTTTCCCGCTGTCGACAATTTTCCTTCTTCGGGCTGGCTCGGTTCGATTTTAGCTCAAACGCCTTTCCCGTTCTTCCTTTTTCGACTTCCCCACTGGTCCTGGTAGGGACATACGTTTGTTGTCCGGGTCGGCTAGTTCCCCGGGGACAACCACTGCTCACCTTTGCCCCCGGAGTACGAGAGTGTCGGGGAATACCTGTGCGGCGTATACTTGACACTGGCTGGCGGAAGTAGCACGGAAATCGAGGCGATTTCGGCGATACCGAGCCACGTGTCTCGGAATAATGAGTCTGTAGAGTGATTATTCCTTCTGTCTCTCTTCTCTCGCTTCTTGCTACCTCCGCGGGCATCCATCTTTCTTTCCGTTCACGGCTCATTGTACTTTTTATCAGTTTAATCGGCGGCAATCGGCCGCCGGCCGCTGCTCGCCCGGAAGTGTTAATGGGCTGATAAATGATCGTCATCGCATGTCGTAAACAGGCTCTACCGTGGGCCGAGTTAGGCGCCGGAGGCTAATAATTGTGGACACCTATTTTCATACGTCTTCGGGGAAAGCCGGCTTTCATTCAAGTGTACCGCAGTCTTGAGAGACGATGGAATGCTATGTAATACGCGGGATATTATACGGGAATCCGACGACCTACCGTGCATCCCATTAGCGAGAGACCTGTTTCCTTGCTGGCATTCGGCGGCGACTTCCGATCTTTCGAGTAAACAGAACCAACGACGTTCTCGCCTTTTCTTCGTCGTGGACGTTTTTTGCGCCCGGCGATACAGCACTGCGGCCGTTAGTATCGCCGAGGAATTTCACAAGACGGAGTGCTTGGGCCCCGAAGCTCTTTAGGTCCATTGATCTCCGAGTCATTCGGGTAGGTCATCGATTACGTCAGGAGGCAATGATTTCGTAGCCCCGTGGAAAATAAGTGTGGCAAGCGCACCGACTTGCGTCAAGTATTATTCTCTGTTTTCGTTAGACGAGTGCATGCGTGTACTATCGCCGATGAGACGGCACTTGCCGAGCCAGCGCTTATTCCGAACGGCGTTCAAGGATCCCAGTGCCGAGCAGATAACAGTATTGAATTGTATATTAGCTCGCGAGAGCAGCGAAGGATAGCGCACCGGGTAATTTCAATTCCCCCTTCAATTTGTACGCCGCGATTGCGAAACGCCCGAGAAAAATCTATAAAGTAATTTGCTATCTGCATACGAAACGAATGCAGTATCTGGTCAATCGTTCGCCGATACCTGCGATTACTTCGAGAGGGAGGGGGGCCGCTCGAGATAAGATAAAGAAGCGTAGGAGAATGGAGTAGCGTGCGTAAATTCGTATTGTTCCTCGCGGCCTTCCGATCAATATTAATAATTAAGCCGAGCAACCTCCGAGCGCAAAAAGAGCGAAGTAGGTCGTCGGGAAAAATATCCCTTTCTATTTCTAATTGCGCATTCCACTCGTGGTTACGCATATCCGGCGCTGTGCCGCGACGAGTCCCCGCGGTCAAAATGTGTTCATCTGAAATTCAAAGTTATGTAATTTATCGGGCGGCTTGCGGAATAACACCACGATACAAACAGCCTCGTACGAGGATGGAAAGAGTTGGGCGATAGTTAATCTATGCCATTGACCCATATTCCACGGGCGAATATCCCTCGAACCTGTATTTGTTATTAGCTGGATGAGGCGATCGGATCATCAGAGATAAATCATCGAACCCATTGCTGTACGAAAATGTGTCTTTATTATCAAAACGACGCTTGACAATAGAGTGGCCGCAGTCTTGTTCAGTCGCAGTTACAATATATTAATCTCAACTTGTCCCTTCGTCACGACCAGGTCGCTCCTTTCTTACGCACCGTACATACAGCCCACCGGGATTCCCTACTTGAAGCTTCACTTTTGCCCGCAACCGGAGTAATCGCTCTCTCCTTTCTCTGTTCCTTTTGTGATAAATGCAAAGATGGTAGGCTAATATTTCGCGAGGATGCCGCGTTTCTCCCGAAGGAGTCAACGTTTCAGTTGGGTCTTGAGGTTCTCAGCGAGTTTATCCATGAATTCGAAGGTCTCCAGGTAGTCAGATCTAGTTACGTTCTTCATGCCCTTGATGCAGATCGCCAGGTCCTTGGTCATAAAGCCGGACTCGATGGTATTGATGCAGACGGCCTCCAGAGTCTCGGAAAAGTGCTTGAGCTCCTCGTTTTTGTCGAGAGACGCACGGTGTAGAAGACCGCGGGTCCAAGCGAATATCGAGGCAATGGGGTTCGTCGAGGTTTCCTTTCCTTGCTGGTACATTCTGTAATGTCTGGTTACTGTGCCGTGAGCAGCTTCGGCCTCGACAGTGCGACCATCCGGGCAGATCAACACCGACGTCATTAATCCCAAAGATCCATAACCCTGAGCAACGGAGTCCGACTGCACGTCTCCGTCGTAATTCTTACAGGACCAGACAAATCCACCATCGGACTTCATGGCGTACGCGACCATGTCGTCGATGAGCCTGTGCTCGTACCAGACATTCTTCGCTTCGAATTGGGACTTGTATTCCTTGTCGTAAATCTCCTGGAAGATGTCTTTGAATCTACCATCGTACTTCTTGAGAATAGTGTTCTTGGTGGACAGGTAAAGAGGATAACTCCTGGAGAGGGCATACTGCATCGAACTATGGGCAAAGGCACGGATGCTCTCGTCAGTGTTGTATTGAGCCTGGGCAATTCCAGCACCCTTGAAGTCGTGAACGACGTGTTCGATCTTCTCTCCGTTCTCTCCGGTCCATTTAATCTCCAACTTGCCTGGTCCAGGGACAATAAAGTCTGTCGCCTTGTACTGATCCGCATGAGCGTGTCTGCCTATGATAATCGGCTGGTTCCAGCCAGTGACTAGCCTGGGAATGTTCTTGCAGATGATTGCCTCACGGAATACAGTGCCTCCTAGAATATTCCTGATAGTACCGTTGGGGCTCTTCCACATCTTCTTTAATTTGAACTCCTCCACTCTCTTCTCGTCCGGAGTAATGGTGGCGCATTTGATGCCCACATTGTACTTCTGAATGGCCTCGGCACACTCCACCGTGACACTGTCAGAAGTGGCATCTCGGTTTTCCATGCCCAAGTCGTACGTGTGGAGTTCAATGTCCAGGTAGGGTAGGATGAGCTTTTGTTTGATGGAGTCCCATATAATCCTGGTCATCTCATCGCCCAGGACGTCAACGACTGGTCCAGTCTGAATAAAAAACCGACCTTTTAGTCATCATTACCCACAATTTCCACATAATCAGTAACCATTATATTATATTTCCTTTAGATTATATTCCCACATAATCCTCAATATCAGAAAGAAAAAAGTAATCCCAGTGTCTCCTATCACAGGGAAAGCAAGGTGAAATCTGCCATGTCACCATCTCTCAACTTTGAGGGCGGAGTGTTTTACTGCCAAGTGAAGATCTTTCTCCGAAATGACAATATCACCGAATCGAGCACATCGAATTACTACGAAACAAGTGGGCCGCCCTCGAAAAGCCGACACGTCATAAAATGGGGAAGATACTCGGGGGAAAAGTGGGCCTGGGGCCCGTTTGGTGACAGATGTCAATGGAGTTGCGGTGTAATAACGGCGCTCTCACCTTTATTTTCGCCATGGCTGCGTGAGAAGTGGTGAAGGTCCTCGCGAACTGGTGTACTGATTGACCGTGGCCGCTGGAATGATCTTTGGACGCGAGTAGCCTCGGCGAACTGACACTGTTACTAGCCGGCGAGAGGCAAGGTGCACTCCTTATAAAATGCAGGTTTGCGCGCACGAGACGGTGGGGCGAAAACATGGCAGCCGTCTATGCGCGAGATTCTCACCCACTTTCGCTGATACTCGTCTCTCTTTCCCCCTTGTTTCTCCTTTGCTCCTCTTTTACCGGGCAGTAACCGCTCGCCACGCGCGCAGAGTATTTCAGTGGTGTAGTAGCCGCTTCGCCGCTCGACTAATTCTCGCTCGAGACTTAGAGCGCAGTTCTTCTACGAGATTTATCTTTCTCGCGCGGTCTCTTCTACTATCAGTCTAAGTACATAATAATCTAACTCTGCGACGCCGGCCTGCGTTTATCGCCTTTTTTTAGAAGATCGTGAAAACTCTCTTGGCACTGACTCGGCTCCGAGTTGGGGAGTCGCGTGGCTTTTTGGTCTGATAATATTTGCGTTTGAGTCCCCGATGATGTTCGGTAATAATAGTTGGATTGATTATCAGAGTATCAGTGGTACTGATCGCCGAGTGATGAACTATTTCTATCTAGTCAGGCCACTGCAGATTCCTTATCTCCACGCATAAGATCCCGATGGGAACTTTGGATTTTGTACTTTGATGCCGGAGAATTCGAATGTCTGACCTGTGCCGGGCGCTCCTATCGCAAGCATGTTGTACAGGGTGTTTCAGTCAACAATGTTGTGTTTCTCCTACCATCGCAGAGTCCAAACCTGCGAAAAATACGTATAAGCGCCACGTCTAGCTCCTGTTGCAGACAAAATCTACTGTTGGAACTTGCTCGGGTTTCTAGTTTTTGCCATCTGAGTACAAACTTTCGCTGACGAAAGGCCCCGTGTCTTATTATTAGTATTTTTTCCTGAAAAATGTTAGTTATTGACAGAAAAATGTATTTAATTACAGTTATTTAAAAGCAAATGTTAAAGAAAGTTATTTAATTATTTTCGAGTGAAGTTATTAGTCGCAAGAAAAGGTATAAAATAACTTTTGGATATCGGAGTGTTCGAGGTTGTTTTTGAATCTTATTAATTTCAATGCCATATGCGCGCAATGACGTTCCGGTATATCGTAGTATACAGGTTATTATGTTAATACAAGGCACACTGTTGACTTGCAAATAACGAAACAAAGCATATTGAAACGATATTTAGCTCCAAAAGAATTGGAGTCAAATATGTTTGACTGCATTTGACTCCAAAATCCTCGTCGTGCGCGGACTCGTCGATATACGCGTGAAATAACGTTATTTGTTCTCCATATGGAGAACAAATCATAACATCTATATAATAGAAGTTATGATTTATTCGCCAGTTACTTTTATATATTGTTGCACATTAATGTATAAAAGTAACATCTAAATAAATCGTACAATTCGTATACAATATTGTATACGAGGTACGAGGTATAGTTATGTTCGTATTCCAGGTAGCACAAACAGTTGAAAAGTCTCCATGAAGTTCTTATCAAGTTTTCTTATGTGTTCGAGATATGATTTCTTTTAAGTTTTTGAATAATTTACTACTACTATTAAACTAACTACACTGCTATAACCATATAACTTTACATACCAAAGTTAGTCAAATATAATTATGAAAGCTATGTTTAAATTTAATTAAATTGAGTTATAATTATATAATTCAATTTAATTACTTTCACTTGGCTTGTTTATACTAAACTAACAATAAGTTAAAATATTTAAGGTACCACATACAAGTAAAACGCTTTAAAAAAGGGGTTCAAAACAGCGTATTTTTTATACACATCGATTTGTTTTTCAAAAAAGTATTATACACATATTCATATTTCTGTTTTTTTCCTGCATCAATATTTACCTCTTACTTTTATATAAAAAACGACTTAATGACTTTAGATAGTGATATCTTTCGCTCAAAATAAAATGTAAAAGATCTGGTTCCGTAGTGCAGTAGGGCTGTCTTTCTATTAAATAAAGAGTACTTTTTTATTCGTTTCAGATGAAAATTAGTGAAGCTAGAGCGATTACCGCAAGATATGTTTCAGTGACTATGACATCACGAAAATTGCTGTAGCACGCTAGCTACTGCACGGATTGTAATGAAATTTACTGAATATATAGCCCAAAGTATGCACTTGAATATGTGTATAATACTTTTTTGAAAAACAAATCGATGTGTATAAAAAATACGATGTTTTGAACCCCATTTTTAAAGCGTTTTACTTGTATGTGGTACCTTACTATAAGTTCTATCTTAATTATAATTTAGCTGGTATAGTAATTAATTACACCCAGAAAGGTTTAACCTTTCACGCGACGATCAAGCACATTAGTAGACTTTCCGTTGAAATGAATTACTCGCATAATATGTTTTGGACTTACTGTAGATACTCTCGAGATTGAATCATCTCTCAGGCAACATATCGCTACATCGCTAGCATCAAAGAGGCAACAAAGGCTGAAACACGAATGCAACGAAACAAAACCGTAGACATTGCAGCTAGCTAATCGTCACGCGGAAACAGCTCCGGAGAATGTTCTCCCCGTGCAATGAATCAGGGATTAAAAGGTTAATATAGTAGGACAAATTAGGTGGAAATGAAAGAAACGATTTTTTACATTAGAACAGGACCCATAGAGGAACCCGGAGAACCTGTAACATTGCCGTAATGTAACCTCAGCGTAACACCGTTATATTTGTTACTTACGAAAAAGTAATGTATCGGCAACGTAACTCTGCAACTAAAAAGTAATGATTATACATTTCTATACTTTACCCAATAGGTACCTTTTCGTAACTTATAAAAATGTTATCAAAAACTTATTACATATATAAAAATTATAATTTTCTATAAGTTTTCATTATACGTAAAGTAGTGATTGGGAGCTGTGCTGGAGAAATAATTAACAATTTTGTCAGAATTCAGGAACTGTATCAAGATAATTTTCAAGAACCGCTTACTTCTCCACTTGCACTTTCTCCCTGTAAATATTGGTCCTTCTAGATATTATCTTCCAGACTGTCTCGAGCTTATTCGAGCAGTTGAACTACGCTTTTCCAAATCACTCTCAGCGTCGCACTATTTGATTTGCGCGCTTTTCTAATGACGAACCAGCCGGCAAGTTGAAGGCGGCCTTCCATGTGGGCACCAAGTGCATCGAGTATCCAGCGAGGATCGATAGTTGCAAATTCAAAGTAATCGCCCGTTGTAAACGCGGTTTGGAGAAGGAGTTTGGCCATCTCCAAGTAGATATCGTGCATGAACCGAGAGTCCGAGAGAGGGAGAGAGAGAGAGCGCGCGAGGCATCCTCGAAGCAGATCCATCTCTGGTGAGAGAATCGAGTGAGGGAGAGAGAGAGAAAGAGAGAGAGGGAGAAAGCGAGCGACTGGTTATGGGAAACCTATGCTGGCACTGTTCGTGATTCATGTGGACGGGAAGCTCCGAGTGCGGCCGAGAGACAGTGGAAGATCGGTGCGGGTGATATTCGGCGATCGTGGCGGGTTGGGTGATTGTATGATCGGCGAGGGCGTCCCGCGAGCGTCGAATGCGTCGAATCACTATGCATCAGCGAGAGACGCTGCGCTCGCATCCACGAGTTCGCTAACGAGAGGAGCCAGGCTCGCTACTGCCAGTCGGTGCCACCAGGAGGAGGAGGAGGAAGAGGCGGAGAAGGCTTTTGGCAGTTCGTCGTCCGGCTTGTTGACAGAAGCGAGATTTCTTCCCTCTCGGCCGAGTCTCATCTTGCTCGCGGGGAGTCCGCTCTCGGCTCCCTTCCACTCGCTCTCGCCCGTCCACGCTCCCCCTCGCCCTGCAACCCTTAAGCGCGCCGCATCATCTCCTCGTATCCCCCATTTCGTCCGCCGGCTAGGCAAAGGAGACCTATCTCCTCTCCTCTTCTTCCTGCCGAGCGCACACCTATCTCCCCTGCTCTCCAGATCATCTCGCCAGATCCTACCAGCCGACATCATTGTTTTCCCTGCCCCGGGTTCCTCGGCCCCCCCGGCCGAGCAGCGGCTACTACATCCTACGTCGCATTTGCCGCCGCACTCTACATGCGACCGGGACCTGACCCGGAGAGCATCGTCCCCGAGCTGCTCTTCTTCTGGCGCGCGCTCCCCTAGACTGCGAGATCACCGCCACCCGCCTTCCTCCTGCTCCTGCTCCTGCTCCTGCTCCTCCTGCTCCTGCCTTCTCTCCCCGTGGCCGCTGCGCGAGGTTCCCAGCTTCGCTCGGTGAATGAATGCCAGCTAGGTCTAGCTGGTGTCAATGTGCACGCAGTGCCGCGGCAATATCGCAGCGTCGCCAGCAGCAGCAGCACCTGGAAGCCGCCTTTTTGAGAGAATACCACTGCGTCCCTGAGAAATCGTCGACATGATGAAGAATAGCTCTATGCTTAAAAAAGAGAGCAAAATGCGCATTCGTGCTTTTCCGGTGAGTGCGAGTAAACGTCTGCAATCGAGGGAACGGTGAGGCTGGCCTCGCGTTTCGGAGTCGCGATCGGACTCGCCGGTCGCTTCGCCCGAGAGTCTGCTAGTCGGCCTCGAGAGCATTCCTTGGGAATATGTCTGTGTGTCCACTCGTATTTTATAACCTGCCAGTCCAACTGTATATCAGGCTCTATGACTCCCTACTGTCAGAATTCAGCCCCCTTTCTTTCCAGCCAATTATTCTCTGCGAGCACTGCTCCTTCCTCGCGTACCAATCACACCGTGCCAAATCAAATGTTTAGTCATATCTTGGCTTGCGACTGCATTTACTCTGCAACGCGACCCTTGCAAGTTAAATTGATTGACAGAGAGCGTACGTGCGATCACCATGCTTCCTGAAAAACAAAAGAATATTACTGCAGGGCTGGCCAAGAGTAGGAAGTTCAGGCAATCCTGTCAGAAAATCTCCAAGTGCAATATGTAATCATTATAAACCAAATTCATAGTTGTACGAATAATTCCATCGGGGGCTGCACCGGTGGTTCGTTGCCTGCTGGAAACTCACTGGAAACAGCACGGGCTGTTAGGGACACGCGCTTCCTCTTTTGTTTCACGCGTCAAACAATATATTGCAGCTAACAAGATCCAATATGCATTGCAATAGCTTGTGGGATCTTGGTGTGCGGTTTAGCGAGGTGTGAGATCAGATTGGGTGTTGGGAAGGGATTTTGGACACGGAGAGGCTGAGAAATGGATCATTATATGGGGCAGGAGCAGCAGAAGTCGAAGAATGAGGAAGGAGGGTCCAACAACCTCAAAACCACCTTTGTTATCCATAATATCCCTGTGAGAAAGGAAGACGCGAGCCTGGCATATAATTTGACACGCTAGACAGTGGACACTCGCGCTGGTACGACAAATTAATGGTGGATTTTGTGGTTTATTCTCCACAGACAGCTATGGATGAAAGATATGTGGAAAGCATTTGGGCTCTCCTTAAAAATGCTATCCAAGAGATCCAGAAGAAGAATAATTCTGGTCTCAGCTTCGAGGAGCTCTACAGGAATGCCTATACTATGGTCCTCCATAAGTATGGCGAGCGTTTGTACACCGGCTTGAAGGAGGTCGTCACCCACCATCTGGAGAATAAAGTGAGGGAGGACGTCCTACGCTCGCTCCACAATAATTTCCTGCAGACGTTGAATCAGGCATGGAACGATCATCAGACGTCGATGGTGATGATTAGAGACATCCTCATGTATATGGACAGAGTGTATGTGCAACAGAATGACGTAGACAATGTGTATAATTTGGGACTCATCATATTCAGAGATCAGGTGATTACGCCAGCTTCCGTGAGTTTGCTTGAGAAGTCCGTCTGGACACTATCGGCCAGACAGTGCTGTGATTGTTGCTTGCAGGTGGTTAGATATGGCTGCGTGAGGGATCACTTGAGAGAAACCTTACTAGGCATGGTAGCGAGAGAGCGGCGGGGAGAAGTAGTAGATCGTATCGCAATAAAAAATGCCTGCCAAATGTTAATGTTACTTGGCATTAACAGTCGTCAAGTTTACGAAGAAGACTTCGAAAGACCTTTTTTACAACAAAGCGCCGAATTTTATAGAGTACGTTGACCGACACTCCCTATCACGGGGCACTTGTCTCTCTGTACATAATAGCGTGTCCGAATTCGGCTAAGCTCGAACCCTCATTGCAGATGGAATCGCAAAAGTTTCTCGCCGAAAATAGTGCATCGGTATATATAAAGAAAGTCGAGGCTAGGATCTGCGAGGAGTCCGAGAGAGCGAAGCATTACTTAGACGAATCTACCGAGCCTCGAATAGTTGAAGTGGTCGAGGAGGAATTAATTAAAATTCATATGAAAACTATCGTTGAGGTAGATTCCCACTGTTTTACCAAGGAGCCTCGTCATTGTTGGCAGGCACGATTCAACTAATCCAATCTCTCCATTCCAATCTAGATGGAGAACAGCGGCGTAGTACACATGCTCAAAAACCAGAAAACGGAAGATCTCGGTTGTATGTATAAACTATTTTCGAGAGTCTCTGACGGCTTGCGCACAGTGTGCGACTGTGTGTCTCAGTTTCTGAAGGAGCAGGGTCGTGCCATGGTTCAAGAAGAGCACGAGTCTGCGACGAATGCAGTTCTTTTTATTCAGAATTTATTAGATTTAAAGGATCGCTTCGATCATTTCCTACACTATTCATTCAATAACGATAAGAATTATAAGCAGATGATTGCATCAGATTTCGAATATTTTCTCAACCTAAACGCTAAAAGTCCCGAATACCTTTCGCTCTTTATCGACGACAAGTTGAAGAAAGGAGTCAAAGGGGTAAGTACACTGGCGACGCGGCGATCCTTCGCCAATTCAATGTACCTTCCCTTCACGAGTGCTTCCTTCGATATTCCAGATGACAGAACAGGAGATCGAGGGTATCTTAGATAAAACAATGGTATTGTTCCGATTCCTGCAAGAGAAGGATGTTTTCGAACGGTACTACAAGCAGCACTTAGCTAAGCGTCTCCTCCTCAACAAATCCGTCTCGGACGACAGTGAAAAGAATATGATATCAAAACTTAAGGTATCGTATAGCCACGTTAAAGCAAACTCCGTCGACTTCTCGTCCAAGTCCCATTCGCTCGAATACGCGCAAGCTTTAGGGATCATATTGGAAATAAGCTCAATTTCACTCACAAGTTGATAACATTTCATTATGACTTTAGAGGCTCGGATTTAGATTCGGCAGTTCATATTGGAGGTAGTGGCCAAGCGAAGTGGAGGGATGTTCTTGAGCTCGCTGGATTTCCGCATGATTCGTTTAAAGCTTGCACGTGCAAAATTGGCTCTGTTGCCCGTTGTATTCTAATATCTTTCCCTGTGTGCTTCCATTACTTCAGACTGAGTGTGGATGTCAATTCACATCGAAATTGGAGGGGATGTTCAAAGACATCACAGTCAGTAACACTATTATGGACGAGTTCAAAGATCACGTTCTTACGTCCAATGTAAGTCCAACCACCATTATACCACCGGCAATCCCCCTCCCTCTTTCTCCCAACTCTTTGAGCACAAAATGATTATATTCTCCCCGTTCGACAGACAAATTTGCATGGTGTGGATATCAGTGTGAGAGTCCTAACGACCGGCTTCTGGCCGACACAGTCTGCCACACCGAAATGTAGTATGCCAGCCGCACCGAGAGATGCCTTCGACGCCTTCAGGCGTTTCTACCTTGCGAAACACAGTGGTCGGCAATTAACATTACAGCCGCAATTAGGTCAGTCTGGCTTGAGAGCTAGATCTTCTCAAATTTTTACGCTCTTCAAGTTTTCCGCTTCACTCAATCATGTACAAACACACCGCACAGGTTCCGCCGACTTGAATGCTATATTCCACGGCCCACGGAGGGAAGAGAGTAATTGTGGTGGCCTAGACACACCGTCGTTGTCGAGCTCGATGGGTACCAGTTGCGGAAGTACGAACGAGAGTTTACTAAACCAGCGTAGTAGCAGCAGCAGTGCTGGATGCTTGAACACGAGGAAGCATATAATCCAAGTATCGACTTATCAAATGTGTGTCCTAATGCTCTTCAACAAAAGAGAAAAGTTGACGTACGAGGTCGGTCCGCCGCATATCTATCTCCATCCGTCGGCTCTCGCCATACGATAATCTCCAGCCCGTTCTCACCAATAAATATTTCTCTAATGCCTTGCCTAGGAAATTCAAGGCGAAACCGATATTCCAGAGAGGGATTTGGTTAGAGCTTTGCAGTCCCTTGCGATGGGCAAAGCCACCCAAAGAATACTACTCAAACACCCCCGTACCAAGGAAATTGAACCTACACATTGTTTTTGTGTTAATGACAGCTTTACAAGTAAATTGCACAGGTACTGTACTTCTTCCCGGAATACTCTCGCCGAGTCCCCTCTCTCGTGGCCGAGTTTTACGCCGGCCCCCCAATGCGCTCGCGCTTCCACTCGAAGGATCGGCGGCGTGGTTTTTCTAAAGAGCGAATCCTCCAATATTCTTCTCCTTAAAGAGTGAAAATCCAGACGGTAGCGGCGAAAGGTGAATCAGAGCCGGAGAGACGAGAAACCCGCAATAAGGTCGACGAGGATCGAAAACATGAAATAGAAGCGGCTATCGTTCGTATTATGAAAGACCGAAAACGCATGCCTGTACGTATCGCATCCTGCTTCCATATAACTCTCTTCTTTGTGTCCGGTGTATAAACGCAGGTAATTGCACTGTTGCAGCACAATGTACTCGTCACTGAAGTGACCGAACAACTGAGAGGTCGGTTCTTGCCTTCGCCTGTAATAATTAAGAAACGCATAGAAGGATTAATCGAACGCGAATACTTGACGCGTACTCCAGATGATAGGTGGGTTCCTTTTGGGTAATGTCGAGCCGGCGAGAGAACGATCTTTGAAGCGGGAAAGTCTTTGGGGACAATTTACCGTGTGTGAGAGAGGCCGTTCTCTCGGCGGTCCGATTGTAATAATGTGAGTACTTTGACGCGGATTTAACACGTAATTCCGATTGGTCCGTTGCAGGAAGGTGTATACGTATGTCGCTTAAAGCCTCGCATTGAAAAATTGGATCTGTACAAACATGTAAGTAACTTGTAATAATATATCTGTATACATCATTTTTGCCGTATTATTGATTCACTATGTTTTACTGAACAGTTTGTATCCTTATCACCTCATAGAAATTATTGTTATTCTCTTAATCATTTCGATGTATGCGCTGGAGACTAGTACGTACACGAGGCATTCCACATCGACGAGTTAATCGTGACTATGTTAAGTACATGAGCGCCGGCACCGCCGTCCGAGTCCCAAAACCAAAAGGATGTCGAATGTCTCCAACTCGAGATCTTTCAAGTTTCCCTTGGTAATTGACCAGTTCGGTGGAAAAGGTTCACGGAGGAATCGAGACGTAGAGGGCCGATTCGGAGCAATCAAGGCTCGCCCCCCGTGCGTGCATGTTCTGTTACTTTTCTTTTCCACGTTAACGCATTTCTCGGAGCATAGGAATTGCCATTGAAATTGGCTGGATCGTGGGAGCAGAGCGCCCCCAGCCGCATTAGGGACTTGTATGCTGAGAGTTTAGATAGGATTTTGCGGAGGAATCCTCGATCGCGTTACGATTAGCAAGTTTTCTACACTCGCAAGACTGTGATTGTCTATGAGATATATAATGTGCGATCAGACCACCTGGCACAGAAGGGCGACGATGATATATATGGGATTTAGTTGAAGCTAATGATTAAATAACGAGTTTCTGTTAAGATCCCTCGGCTATCTTACTGTGTGTGTACATAAGCATTGTGAATGTATATCTAAGAATATAATTGCCTCATTTTCAGAACTGCGACACATCTTTCTTTCTCAAACATCATTCGAATTCCAGATCCCCCGGACATTACACGTTCCTCAGTCGAGATGAGATCTCTTTCTAGCTTCTCGCATAAGTAGACGAGCGTTGAGATCCACCTCTTCCACCTAGCTCATCAATTGTTTCTTCCTCCTACCCATCGAACGGTTAATTCGACTCCCTAAAGCGCGGACTACTCTTTCTTGTAGTATGCCAAAACTGGAATCGACGTGAGAGCAAACTGTAATAATGAGAGCCAGAGTTTATTGATGGCATAGTATATACTATGCGATGAGAGAAAATGGGCTTATTCGAGAGCGAGCGCCGTGAAAAGACACCCGAAAGAAAGAGAGGGAGAGAGAGATATTACGAGTGTATTATGCGAGAGAAAGAGATCATACTGTGTCGTAGAGACCGAAAACCACCTGAGAAAGCATACATATTTTTATTTCGAATTACTCTTTTATTTATTAATATAGAGTTTTAATATTTAAACGAAGGTATTACCCTTTCTTACGCAAAAAACTGGATACAATAAAACTGTGTAAAATCATTAGTTCGTACGAGCATATTTTAAATACAGATTAAACCAGAGCAGTTGAACTATGCCCTCCCATATCCTTTCCTTCTTAATCCGCCGCCGCTGCCGCCCCCAGACCGAGCTTTCTGGTGCTGGTATCCATTCATTGTAGCTTGTACTAAATCGAGGTGTCCACTTGAGAGTAACTATCGACAATAATATTTATTTATTTTCAAGGTAATCCATTTGCATTTACTACTTTTCCATATATGTTGCTAACATAAATTCTCTAGTAATTTCAATCAAACTTTAACGTTTTCGAGCTTTTCTAAGCTTGAAAACGGTAGGTAGTGGTGATTTAAAGGCAAGAAGTCCATTTGAGAATAAAAATTTCGAGAATCTGGGGTTTTTGACAGGCGCTCTCCCGGGGTACATTTGGGTTCATGTATCGATAAAAGTCTGGAGTTACTCTCGAAAATGTTACTCGCAAATGATCATTTAATCTAATTATCCATTTGAGAATAAAAGTCTCGAGATCAATAATCGAATAAGATGAACTTGGATATTTAACTGGAAAGCGGTTTCTTACTTTTGCAACAACTTACTCCGAACGAAGAAAAACAAGCTGAAGCGACTATTTTATATTGGATGGACACGATTTGCAAATATTCACGAGTAATTAAAATTAGATTAATTTACAATTATTAATAAAATTACTATATATATATTTATAATTATATTCCAAGTACAGAAGCTTTAGCTGAGGTGATTCAAAGGGCGATCGCCCTAAGTGGCCTCCGCGTATTTTCAGGTGCTATTTGATAATAAATCGACTCTCCAAGATTCTTACTCTCAAACGGACACTTAGCTTTAAACCCCAATTCCCCGCCGAGTGGCAATGTTGCTAAGGTGAAACGAGACGGTTCGAATTCCAGTATGGTTTATTAAGATCAGTACCATCGATTGTTCAGGTATTACAAAGTAATCGATTATATTTTATAACCATCTACAGATCGTTAGAGTAAGCGCGTCAGGCCTTCCTGCGGCTCGTAAGTACTACTAAGTACAGTCGAATTGGACTCAGACTGTAGCAGGAAGGCTGCGCATCCAGGTAGTACATGGGAACCTTAACTTTTAGTCTGCGATCGTCGGGGACCCCGCAACTTGTGATCGAAAATGAAAGGCAACGGCTACAGTAATGCTACAGTAATCCTGAGAATAAATGCATGATATTAATTGCTATATCATGTGAATATAAAGTATATTCAATATATATTTATATGCGCGGCTGTCGCGCGGTCCGTGTACTGTCTGTGTGTGTTTGTGTCTCTGCTTGCTGTGGCACACGCTCCTCCGTACACACACTCCTACCGGAACGTAAAGTCAGAGAGCAGAGATAGAGAACTAGAGCAAGAGAAAGAGAGAGAGAGAGAGAGAGAGAGCGCGGAAATGCCAGTAGAAATTGTATACAATATCATACAGTTCGTTTATTATTATAATTTACTTCACTCTGAAAAGTTCATCTCCACCGTAGAAACATTACATTTTGCGAATATATCCGTATGTATATTGTTGTTGGTGTGTGTCGACCAATACTGTACACGTGTGTGTGTGGGGGGGCGGGGGTGTGTCGGGGGCGGGTGTCAACGTTCTTTCCATGTAACAGACAGGTATTTATGGGCTTGAATTAAGTTAGTTGGCGGGCGGCAGGCATCATGGTGAGTATCTCTAGTCACGCATGGTTATTCGTTCGACGACGACGACTCCCGCCTCTTCTCCGCGTACTTCTTCGTAAACTCCTCCGCGTGCTTGAGGAACTTTTTCTTCTCCTTGAGAAACTCCTCGGCTATGTCTGCTCTCAGCGGATGCTCTGGCTCAGGATCATTGACTAGGGCTAGCAGAGCCTGGATCACTGTGGGCAAAACGATTAGTAAAACGAGTTCTCTCTCCTGGGAGATGAACGTGTGGTTGTGTCTGTTTACGTGTCTGTTTACATCAGGGAGTTTTAAGATAAATCTGAAATATGTTTCACTGGAAGTATTGTGTAACTCCTTGAACCTTTTTAGCTGGTAAAGCTGTGTTACTGGATCGGCACTGTACTGTGTACACGCAGGATTGGATAAAAGATCTATTGTAATTATACTTTGAAACAAACATCATTCAGCCAAGGGATTCTGGCTCTTGAAATCTTTTCAGTTGCTAAAGTTGTGCAATGACCAATTACGCTACTAAACGCTCCAGTTCATAAAAGAATGTTTGGATAAAAAGACTAGACTAAAATGATACTCCGAAAGAAAACGCTCCTGTTCCGGCTTCAGTGCCGCATTGTGCATACACTTAGGGCAGGAGTCCATTTTCATTATATAAAAAACATTAAACGCTAGCGGATTTTGTGCGACCAAAGGGTGTTCAACCGGTTAGAGAGCCGGAGTCCCAAGACCCAAGGGTTATAGGATCAGTGTCCAAAGACTCAAGGGTCATAGCATCGGTGTCCAAAGACTCAAGGGTCATAGAATCGGTGTCCAAAAACTCAAGGGTCATAGAATCGGTGTCCAAAGACTCAAGAGTCATAGAATCGGAGTGTGAAAACTCAAGGGTTATAGAATCAAAGCTCTAAGATGATTAAATTTTGATTGTACAAAAGAAGGACCTCAAATTATCACCTGCCTAGAACCCCTAATGGTCCTAACAAGCCACTCTCTACCTCAATACATCTTGGTCGCAGCGGCTAGTCCCTGCTCCAATCCACAAAATCAAGTCTGGACAAAAAGAGCCGAGTAAATTCACTCAAAAAGCAAACACTCCTGTTCTACCTTGATCGGTCTTGGTCGCCGGCTTCCAATGCTCCGCGGTGATGATCGGTAAACAGACCTGTCCCTTCTCGTCGACGTTCGGGTGGTAGATTTTCGTTTTGAAACTTATCCTCGGCGGCTTGAACGGGTACTCCGCCGGGTAGTTGATCTCGATTCGGAATGCGCCTTTGTTGTAAGGCGGATTATCCTGGAAGGTATAGCGTCGGAATTAGTGGCAACTTTGTCGGACTTCGCCGATCAGCCCACGGGCACCCACACACCGATAGATCCTCTCTCGCGCGTACACACATGCATGTATATGTGTGTGCGATCGTAGCGAGGCTATATAGGCGCAGCAGGTTATGATAATAGCAGGACTCTAATTGCAACGTTGCTTACTGGTAGTATGAGCCCCTGCCAAGTTAACATGTTCGACTCGTCCACTTGGATATTTGTGAAGTTCTTCATCGCCGAGTCCCGCAATTCGCCGAGCTCCTGCAAGCAGAAATCGCACGACTCAAGAACTCTATGCCCGCAGAAGGACCTTGCCTCGGGCGCGCTTCTCCCCGCGGATATAATCGCTCGAGGAATTCATCACGCTCGCGGGAAGCATAGTCGGGCATGAGAAAGGAATCCCGACTGCGCACATAAGCGACGTGAGAGATATTAAGAGTCCAAGTCATGATCGGGTGCCTTGGTGTCAGGAGGATCGGACGATCACGATGACTCCGCTCGGCCGCCCGCACTCGCCACAATGAGCAGACTCGCAAAAACTATCGGCGGACCCTCACACTCGCTGCTCGCCGTCGTGATCACCGGGAAATCGCGAGGAAACGGCCCAATTACCTTTTGCAATCTTTTCGTAGGTGCCATTTTGAATATAACTTGGACTAAAACCTGCGGAACTTGTCAAGTCCGGCGGAGTCGGCGCTCTCACACATGTGCAGGAGCGCGGCCGCGATGAAAAGTCCCTGTGCGGCAGCACAGCAGCGGCACAGGTAGACACGGATTCGAGGAGGTGCAAACTGCTCGTGCTCGCCGAGACCTATAATGGAACGAGCGGCAACGCCGACTAACTTTGCCCCGCTTCCTCCGAGGACAATGCCCATTGGCACTCGCGCCCCTGCATCGCCGCGCTCATTGGACCCTTTCGCTCCTCTGCAATTGCGCGGCCGAAAAGGCGGGAAACACGAAAGAAAAGTGGGAGGGAGGGGGTCGCGATCCAACAATATAGGCGGCTTTCTTTCTTTCAACAAATTCTTATTTCCACGGGTTAAAACTCGTCTCTTTGGATACAGTAGCGTACAGTTTGCGCTAGACACTTGGGCGTTGTACAGTAGAAAACTCGGAGGAACGACAGGCCGGTGAGGAATGAACGGATTGGTGTACTTAGAAAAATATATCCTTGTTTCTGTACACACGCCTCAAACAATTCTGATAGTTTTTCGGCTTTGACTGCATGGCCACTTCTAATAGAATCGTTGGAGCAGGCTGTACACAGGGCGGTGTTAGCTTAGGACTGAACCATCAGGGAGTAGGTGAAGAAGCCTGCGATACATATGAGTACAGATAGGATCCAGTATTTCATGTAACTCCGTGCATTCTTGTCGAGGGAGTCTGCGTCCGCAGTGTCCCTACGCCGGCGAGACTTGCCCTTTCGGTTCTTCTTCTCGAATCTCGCGAGTTCCTCTTGATTTCGTAATTCCTCCTCCTTTCGCTTCTGCTCAAGTGAGGCAGCCTTCGCCTGCTCCCTTTCGGCAATCAACTTCTCGCACGTACCGTCGCAGGCGACGGTAACCGGCTGCTTTTGAAGCGCCGAGCAGATGAAGTCCTTTTTTATTCTCTTGCAAGCGCAAAAAACTTTGACTTTCCTGTTGCACTTGTCCGCGTTCTCGCAGACTCCTGGGTGACAGTCGCTCATGCACCGGTGACCGCAAGGATACTGTAATCAAGGAACCCATTGAAATGGGGGTCTGCCAATGGAGTTACAAGTATGAAATGAAACTTACATTCTTTGGACATTGATTGCCGCATCCGAGTAATTCGTCGCGTTGCTGCTTCGTCGCTGAAGTCAATTCTACGCATCTCTTGTAGAGGGTGCCAATTCCACAGTGGCACGTAACTCGGACTAGTTGCTTGCATGGACTGCAAGGAGCTGGGTGACAGGGTTTCGGACATGGATGTGTGCAACCTTGAGGCCTAGGGAAAGAACAAGGTTCCTCGCACTCCATGCATGAAGTACCCGCGTCGCCTTTGCCACCGTTTTGAGACTCCAATGTAGAATTTACTCTATGACAGACTATTGTACATGTGTGGTTCGTGCAAGCAAGAGTGCGACCGCATTCTCTTTCGCAGGATGTCCGCTTGGCCATGTGGCAAGGCCATGGTCGTGTTTCGTGTTCTCCAAGACATGTTACCGGAACAGAAACTTCGCAGGGAGGACAGGGCAGAGTCTTCAAGGACTTAGTGACCTTCTGGATTTCCCACGGGCCAGCTGGCGCCGCATTAAACCCGTTGACGTTCTCCTTCACCCAGACTTTCGCGTGGCAAGGTGCAACGCAACTGTGCCCGCAACGCTTGTACACCAGGTTGCACACCTTTTTACAAGGTGGGCAAGGACCCTGATGACACTTGTGCGTCTCTCGCTTTGGGTGATGACAGTTCGGCGGTATTTTACAGGGCTTGTTACAAGCCGGTGGTTTGATCTTCTTGGTGCCGCATGGCACGGAGATCTTGTTGCGGCCGCAGCGACATTGAATAACGTCGGTCCGCGCACAAGGATAACAGGGCCCGCTGTGACAGGGTGCGGCGCACTTGTGCTTCCGGCAGGGCAGAGTATTGTCGCATGTCTTCTCACAGACGTTGAATGTGTTCTTGATTAAGCAGTCGCAGCATTTTTTGTGGCAGTAGTGCCTGCCACAGAGCCGCATCTGCGAGCACTTCTTACTGCAGTGAAACTCCTTGGCGCATGGTACTTCTTTCGCGTACGAGCCACATCTACAGGACTTTCTAACTACCTCGACGCACTGGCCGCAGCGGTCAGGGTGGCATCGCATGTTGCAGTAGTGCGATCCGCAATCGAGCAATTTAGCGCAGGTATCGCCGCATGTGGGTACGTGATCCTGCTTGCAGGAGATCGCGTAGCGTTTCTTGCCACAGGGACACGTTCGATTCTTCTCCTTCGGACATATTCCGCAATCGCTGCTCGAGTGGCAAGCTCCCTCGCACATGTGAATTTTGCAAGAGAGTAGTTTGCGACAAGGCTGCTCGCAGCTCCAGTCTTGTTCGTGGCAGCATCGCAATTCTTTATTCTTCTTGCACCTGCATTCGAGTAGTACCGTTTCAGTACACGGGGGACAGTCGCCTGGGTGGCATAACTCCTTGCAGGAGTGCGAACAGGATTTGTAACTATTGTTACAGACTGTGCCGCAACTCCACTCTTTTGCGTTGCACCTGCGCGGCCGCGGCATTTGCTTGTGGCAATAACACGCGACCGATACCATCTTCGCGCAAGGCGGACATGGCCCTGGATGGCAAAGCAGGACACATTTGTGGCCGCAGTTCGGCTGGAGTGCTTTGCCGCAAGTCTCCCCGCAGGAGTGCGGAATGCACCATGGTTGATATTGGGGGTCGATGCTTTTCTTGCAGAAGCATTGGTAGCTTCGGGGAACATCATCTTGACTGTACTCGGTTCGACACTTTGGACTGGAAAGATAGATTTATATTAGCTTTGATACTTGTTGCAGGATTTTGGATTCCGACACAAGTATTACAATCACTCACACTGTTGCTTAGGGAAATCTAATTTTTAATAAAAGTGATGGAATGAATCTCAATTTTTCTACCATGTGTTTTTGCAACTGCCACCTTGTATACACTAACTTCCATGGTGAAATCACATTGAATAAGTTAATAACATAAACAAATTTATGAGTGACTGTATTCAGTGGTGTGTTATGCAGTTGGCAAATTAAGTAATAGCCTAGGTCTCTTTCTTAGGGCAGGGACCAATTTTCAGGGACTGATTTTGTGCAACCAAAAGGTCTTTCGAGACCCAAGAGTCGCAGTTATAGAATCAGTGTTCTAAGTCCAATAAAATCGGAGGTCCAAGACCCAAGGGTCATACAATCAAACCTCTAAGAAAATGATTAAATTAAGGTTTAAAATAAAGAGCTCAAATTAACTTCTGCCTAGAACCCATAATGGTCTTAATGCAACTACTGATTGTATCACTATAGCAGACAAGATTTGCTGACCTACCATGCCCAAACCAAGGCTACGTTCTTCTCTCGCTTGTCGTTCAAGCAGTTCCTTATCCAATCAAGAATACAGGACGAATGCAAGAAAGCAAAGCATCGTTGGCAGTTCCAAATAGCATCAGCCTTTTTCACAGTAGAAATGCAAATCAGGCAGACAGCTCTTCCAGACTGAAACGTGTTTATCAAATAAGAGAGAATCTTCTCGGCGTCGGCGCCTTCGCCTTGGTAAGCCGACAGCACTTTGCCGACAACCGTCTGCATCTGCTCATCATTCTGCTCGTCGTCATCGTCGCTCGACGACTCCGCTTCGATGTTCGCCTCCAAGTGCTTGTTAATGGCAATTCGGTTCTGTGCCTGCGCTCGGCGAAACTTCTGCATTGCGTCCTGAAAGGATTCACATCATAATAGCTCTCGCGCGGTCTCGGAATTCTTCCGCCACTGCTCGACGGATCTGAACGGTCAAGTGTTCCACCGGCGAAGACCAAGTAGCACAGTATAGACATAACATACTGTGCCAAGTAGAGTGAATTCCGCTTACCGGCGAGTACTGTGCACCCTGGGTTCACAGTGATATGGCGTCAAACTAGACTTTCATAACATTATTTGTTATCGCATCGCTTCGCTGTGCATTAGTTTCGAATCATCCGAAGCATCGGCCATGTTTTGCCACGCATTACTATTTGCAAGACGCATTCTAAAGTGGTCGCCGCGTCCATCCGCTGAACGTAGTCACAGAAATGTGATTTCGCGACAGGGAGGGAAGTGGCGGGAATTTAGATAACATTTGAATAACTGGTTGTGGCGCATCTTTTTTTAAATAATTCAACTCAAAGTTTATTCAGTTCATATGGTTTAATATGAAATATACACGTGTATGTAACATTTGTGTTAAGTGTATAACGATCATTACTACGCCGCTCATCATCTCTGTCGCGTTTTTCGAGAATCAGCAGAGATGGGGCAATTCGTTTTTATTTTCTTCAATATATAAATTCATTAATCGCAAACGTTAATTATATTATCGTCGCATGTGATGTTGTGTCAAAGCGCAATAGAAACGATATATAATAAAAATATAAAAATATATTTTATATTTAAACAGCCAGAGGGCGCGGGCCACTTTTTTCCTTCATGCCGCGTAATACAATATAACACATATGGACCCAAACACTTCTCGGGTAGATATGTGTGGCACAAGTAAAGACAGAGCAGATTCCACGAACAAAGGGAAAAACAAATGACAATATCTGCAAAAAACCAACAGTCGTTCACCATTCACATCCAGCACACTTGTTCTCAAAGGACAACCAAGCAAAATGGAAAAGGTAGACAACGAAGTTAAATCGGAATCGGCCTTTAAGATACCGAATCCTCAGGTGGTTCCAAATGCAGCAGAAGCGAACAATGAGTTTGGAAGTATCCGGTTGCCCTCGTTTTGGAAGAGTCGGCCCAAGCTGTGGTTCGTTCAACTAGAATACCAATTTGTAGGATACGGTATTCGCTCGGACGCCGCCAAGGTGGGTATAGTCTTAAGGCATCTGGACGAAGAGACAATATTGAACATTGCTCATGTGCTGGAGGAACCACTCGAATCCAACAAGTATGAGCAAATCAAGATAGTACTGATTGAGAAGTATTCCGAATGGTTGGAGAAGTTTAAGATGCGCCTGGAAGAAATCGAGCTGGGCGAGAAGAACCCTTCGGTGCTTCTGCAGGAAATGCGTACGTTGGCAGGATCGAATATCACAGATGACGTGCTAAAAAAATTATGGCTACAGAAACTACCGAAAATCACACAAGAATTATTAATAGTAGTGCAAGACAGTATGATCCTGGATAAAGTAGCAGAGTTCGCAGACAAGCTCTTAGAAGGAATGCTGCTGGCGCTTGAGACAACTTCCGCCACGGATGCTGATACCATTAAAAAGCTGACGGAGCAGGTGCATAACTTGACGGAGTGTGCGAAGAATATGCCGTGTACCAGTGAGACAACTTCCAGCATGGATGTTGATATGGTTAAAGAGGAGTTGGAGAAATTGAAGGATGAGATTGAGAAAATAAGGCTGACTAGGGAGATAGCTTCTCTCAAGGACGCTGATACCATTAAAAATCTGAAAGAGCAGGTGCAGAAATTATCGAGTGCTGAACCAGGAAGCAAGAATGATGAACGCTTTCGGCAGGTACACTTGGACCTAATGGGTCCAATGTACGATTGCGACGGATATAGCTATTGTCTAGTAATGGTAGACCATTATACAAGATGGCCAGAAGCAACTCCGATTACGGACGCATCTGCGGACACCATAGCTAGAGCATTTGTTGCAACATGGGTTTCACGGTTCGGAGCACCCGCGATTATCACAACGGACCAAGCATCGCAATTCGAAGCAAGATTGTTTGCTAAGCTCACTAAGCTATTGGGCTGCCAGAGAATTGTGTCGCCACCGAATTCAAATTGCTTCCTTGACCAGTGGCACTGCACTTTGCACAAATCATTCGTATACCAATTACAGAACGACTACGATTGGCTGACAGGATTACCGCTAGTTCTATTAGGTTTACGAACAGCCTACCGAGCAGACCTCCAGTGTTCACCTTCAGCGAAGCTATATGACAAAAATATAAAGCTGCCTAATGAATTTTTTGAGGAGTCCTACGAGCCTGTGGAACCAGACACTTTTGTACAGGAGCTTAGGGACAAAATGTATGACATTAGGCCTAGATGCCTTTACGATTTCAACGCACCTACATCATTCAGGCAAAAGGCACTTCATGAAGCAACACACGTATTCGTAAAAGACAACACAATGAATGGTTTGCCACTGCTGCAGCCATATGACGGTCCATTCAAAATTCTGGAGAGGATAAAAAACGATTTCTGCACACTTATGGTCCATGGCAAGCTGTACCAGTTCCCAGTGGATCGATTGCAACCAGCGTTTGAGGAGATTGTTCATTGGGACTCAGATTAGGCTGTAATCCCAGCGGCAGCCATGTCACTGCAAACATACTCAGGACCCCCAGGACCAAAGACTAGAGAAACATTAAATCCTAAGACTGCATTGGACGAGCGTCATGTTTATCTCATCAAGACAAATACAGTTTTTGTTTTATTTTTGTGCCACGAGCCAAATGTTCCAAGCTAATTTTTAAGTTTGAGTTCCTGAGCAACTCAGCCTTTTTGTGATTTTTGTGCCTTATTGCCTGTTAAGCTGCTATTTACTTATGCATAGAAACTAATGACATTTAGTACGTATATCCTTGAATCTTCTGTTTGATAATTGTTGCTATAACGTTGATGAGATTTGAGGCAAGAGTCCCTGTAAACGTTTAAATAAGTTGAGAATAGTGTTTTGTTTTGAAACTCACATGAATATATTTGTTAATTTTTCCTTTATATGCATTGGTTTTTTGATTTTATTCAATCCCTCATAGCCATCTGCTAGCAGATTGGCAGCAGATTTGCAACAGGCTTAGCAGAATCTGTTGCCAGATTCATACCCATCTGTGTCCGCATTTCGCTTGTGTTCTGGCGACAGAGCCTGCTGCGGAGAGCTGGCAGCAGATTGGCTGCAGATTCGTGACAGGGCCTGCTGAGCAGGCTCTGCTTGGTTTCTGGCCCCGTCCTGCTGCCAGACTCTGCTGCGGTTCTGCTACGGTTCTGCTGCCAGCACAGTATAATACAGTAGGGACACTTGTACCACGTGACTGGCCAGGGCCGATCTGCGCTCCCCCGGTGGAAAAGCGGCATGTCACCTGTAAATCCACCAGGCGCCGACACAGTCGCTGCGAGGGAGCGAGAGGGAGATACGTTCCCTCGCAGTCACACTCAGTCGCGACCGAGCTGCGGGTAGGGGCTTAGGAGGCCGTAAGGGGAAGCGACTTTCACTTCCCCTTACGGCCTCCTCAGCGCGAGAGGGAGCGCGACGGAGATATATATCGACATGTGGGCACGCGGTATAGAAAAGGAGGCTCGATATCCCCACCGACTCCCGATTCTCCCGAACCAGCCGGCCGCTTGCCGAGCCAAGCCAAATCGAGGCTAGCGTCATCTCGTGCCGACAGCGTGAGTTGCCGCTTAAGCCGCCATTTTGGTGGGGACACCGACATCAAAGGTGCCGACAGAGAGTGTCCCTACTGTATTATACTGTGGCTGCCAGGCTCTGCTCAGCATGCTCTGTTACGAATCTGCAGCCCACAGTATAGACATAACCAGTAGGGTCACTCGGCGTCGGCGCCTTTGATCTCGGTGAAGCCAAGTTGGCTGCGCTCCCTGAGCTGCCAGCTTGGTTCAGATGGCTCCGCTAGGTGCCGGTGGTGCGGTTAGTCTGTCACGTCGGTAGGTCGTCCCCTTGCCGTCACTCTGATGGCTCGCCCCGCATCACCCCGCTCGGCCCCTTGCCGTCACTCTGTTGGCTCGCCCCGCATTACCCCGCTCGGCCCCTTGCCGTCACTCTGATGGCTCGCCCCGCATTACCCCGCTCCACCTCCTTGCCCTCACTTTGATGGCTCGCCCCGCATCACCCCGCTTCGTCACCTCGTCCGAATTAGAGTGGCGCGCCCCTGGTGGCAGACCGGCAACCAGAGCCATCAGCCTACTGAAACCGGCTTCACTTATTTCGCCGAGTGACCCTACTGGTTATGTCTACAGGGTGTTCCAAAACTAGGCGTTTCGGAGATGGCCATCTTGTGGGGTGGGGCATTCTAAGGACTATAGCACTTTCCGAATTTGAAAGCGCCATCGAACTTTGGGAGGTAATTGCGAAAAGATGTAGCCAATCCGCGCTTGAGCCTGCGAGCGGTCGCTGTGACACGGCGCGAAGCGGTGGGATGGGGTGAGCCGGCGAAGACTCTGGCCGCCTCGCTGGCCGCGTCATCCGCGCACGTCGCACGCTACCGAACCCTACGCGCGAATAAGTATTGCCGCGGAGCAGGCTCGCAAGTGGCTCTAACGCTAAGGGGGCTATCCAAAGTGCCCTTTTGCGGCAAAGATGAGCGGGCGTATTTCGGCGGTACGCCTCGCCGATCTTGGAGGGGACAACCGTACTGCTGGTTGCAGGTAAACCAAACTCGGAGAATCTTTCGAAAAGGCTTCGATGCATCTACCAATTTAATTTCAGCAAGATAATGCCAAGCGAATCGGATTTATTCCCGATTTCGCCAGATAAATTAGTGTAGCGAGAATTTAGCGCTGATCTGATTATTAGAATATTTTGTTATGAAAACCTAATCCTTTGCCAACAATACGTCGCTTCCCGATTGCCGATATCTGACGCAGGTTCCGAGTTATGATTTTTTAAAGGAGGGTCGGTGTCGCGCGAGCGACAACGCTGCCGGCGGCGCGGCTGTCGTGACCGGTCGGGCAGTTGCACGCGCGACACCGGCCCTCCTTTAAAAAATCATAACTCGGAACCTCCGTAAGATATCGACAAACGGGAAGCAGTGTATTGTTCGCAAAGAATGAGGTTTTCATTTAAAAAATTCTCTAGCAATCAGATCGCCATTAATTTCTCGCGACACTGATTTATCTGACGAAATCGGGAGTATCTCCGGATCGCTTGGCATTATCTTGCTGAAATGAAATTGGTAGATGCATTGAAGCCTTTTCGAAAGATTCTCCGAGTTTGGTTTACCTGCAACCAGCAGTACGGTTGTCCCCTCCAAGATCGGCGAGGCGTACCGCCGAAATACGCCCGCTCATCTTTGCCGCAAAAGGGCACTTTGGATAGCCCCCTTAGCGTTAGAGCCACTTGCGAGCCTGCTCCGCGGCAATACTTATTCGCGCGTAGGGTTCGGTAGCGTGCGACGTGCGCGGATGACGCGGCCAGCGAGGCGGCCAGAGTCTTCGCCGGCTCACCCTATCCCACCGCTTCGCGCCGTGTCACAGCGACCGCTCGCAGGCTCGAGCGCGGATTGGCTACACCTTTTCGCAATTACCTCCCAAAGTTCGATGGCGCTTTGAAATTCGGAAAGTGCTATAGTCCTTAGAATGGCCCACCCCACAAGATGGCCATCTACGAAACGCCTAGTTTTGGAACACCCTGTATACTGTGCTGCAGCCAATCTGCTGCCAGACTCTGCTGAGCAGACTCTGCTCGGTTTCTGCGCCCGTTCTGCTGCCAGATGGCTCTGCAGACTCTGTCCGACTTCTGTCGCCAATCCGATGTAGCAGAGGGTCTGCTATCAGGGTAATAGCCAAACCTGTGCATAACAGATTCCTGCAAAACCTGTCGCCAACGTCTGTTGACAAAAAGCACAGACCAGGTACGGAATAGACCGGGCAATATATGGGATCGAGTGGCCCACGGCGCTGGTGTAGCATTTCGGCCAAAATTGGGGGTTTTTGTGGCGCACTCTACGTCTACAGAGCGGTGAAAGTCAGTACCCGAAGCGATGAGAGAGAAGGAAGAAAGAGAGAGAAACGTAGTGGCCGGGCATGGTTGCCAAATCGTTTTGCTTAGACCAGTGTTGTCAAATCGTTCAATGGATGTTCCGCTTCGAACTTTCGAAGTCGAGGAAGGCGGCGTAAACACTTCTATGACTGGTGCCGGTTGAATTCTCTACGAGCCAGTCCATGCTAAGTCATAAACAGAATTTCTCTAAATCGGTCGTTCTTTCAAAAACTCCAGCGCCACAACTAGAAGACATTGCAATAAACTGAAAACGGCATAATGTTCATAAAGTATCTAATTTTCATAAAAGAAATACGTTAACAATGCAAAAGTTGTTTAAACAATAATCAATGCAGATTGAATTCTTTAACTGCAATTATCTCCAACTGCAAGATTTGACAGCGATAGTTAATTAACAATGCAAAAGTTGTTTGAACAATAATTAATTCAGACTGAATTCTTCAACTGCAATTATCTCCAACTGCAAAATTTCACAGCGATAGCTAACAATGCAAAAGTTGTTTAAACAATAATTAATTCAGACTGAATTCTTCAACTACAATATTTATTCCTCTGACTTTTCGTAGAAAGATACTCTGAAATGTCCTCTAGACATACTGTAAACTTGTCTTGCAACTCTCAAAAGTTTCGGAATTCAAAATTTAAGTATATTTATCCTCTTTTGACTTAGACAAATCCCGTGTATGGAGCTGGACGGCTTAGCATAAATTGGACCCATCAGTTTATGCTAACCCGCTCCTCTCCTTCATTCAGTTCCACTACTTTAAGTAATGTTAACGGGGTGGGCCGCGTGATGGCATGAGAGGAGGACTTGAAATGGTCGAAATGGTCACAGAGCAATAGACACCATGTAAAAAGAATAGAAGTTCAAATATTTTGGTACACCTTCCTAATGGACAATAATTAGCGCTGGGAATCTACTCGTGAGAGAGACTGGATTGAAGATAGAATACCTTCGAAAAATTAGCGCAGACGGTTCGAAGTTAAACTGCAGAATAGCATTCCATCAATTTGCTCTTGTATAAATTAATTTTGATTTCAATCATGAGAGCGAGATGAGAGAGCGAGATGAGAGGGAGATGAGAGATGTATTGTGCATCACGCGCGAAGAAATAGCAAAGACGAGCGGATCGGGTGGTAGCGACTGCGTCCTGCGTGACGCAGTTTTCGAGCAACACTGATCTAGCGGGTTATATTATTTATGACATGCCTGGTCTTATCCCGAAAAAGGATTAAAGACAATATGCCCGATGCGGCCAGGCGAGTTGGCCCGGCGCGGCGCGGGCAAAGACCGCGGAGGGTGCGACTCGCGGCATAGAGTCAAACGCAGCCAGGTAATGGATTAAGCAGCCCAAACTCTGAACTCGGTGACGCGGAACTACCGTAACCGAGCAGTATGCACAATACTTTTTGTCTCACAGAATAAGGTACTACCAGCAAGGATATAATCAAACATAATCCTAGGGCCCGCTGACAAGCTTTCAATATATCCAATTCGCAGAATCATTCTCCGCCAGTCACCACACTCAGACACACTCCGAGATCTCGAACGGAAAGGTTTTCCCCGCTCCTTTCATTTCGTACTGCTCAAAAGGACCATTGCATGATATGTACTCTGCTCTGGCAAACACACGTCTTGTAATAAAATACGTTTATAATTATCGAAACGTATAAGGAATGCATATCGGTGTCTAAGGCACAGTGATTCTTTGCAGCATTGTAGGATCAGTTTGAAAGGGGAAAATCCCTGTCATTTGCACAGTCCCAGAGACTTGGTGCTGCCGGCGGAAATAGATTCTGCGAATTGTGCCGCCTGAAACAACCCGCAGGTATGTTGAGGGCTAGCTGGTATACCGCAGGTCTACGTTTTATTGCACCCTTTAGGCGCGTCACACTATGGTCTCGGACTCCGAATTGCCTATTCCCTCATCGCCCTCGCGGCTGTCGCTGCAGCAAGCAGAAAAGATAAGCTACAGTTCGTTATACAACAATGCGATTCCTTAAACGAGTTCTTTTTGTCCACAATATTTCTAATCCTGACCGCGCCATTCTATGCACGAAAACGGAAAAGGCGCGAAAGCCAAGAAAGTTTTTCCTTACGCCGGGGAACCGAACTGGAAAAATCCACGTGCTAGGCCATGCGCCTTACCACGGCACTACTGCGATACGTTGAGTACAGGGGGTCATTTCTTAAAGACATTTATCTGCCGGGTTGGGGCTCAGGGATAATTAATAAGGGATGATTAATGCGGCGTTGACGTCCAGTCATTCGCAATCGTGGAAAAATTATGATAAATGGATCACGAAAAAATAAGAATAGCGCAACACTAACAACTACTGCAAAAAGCGGTCTACGCAGATTTATTCCCTATACGATAATTTTCTACAGTTTAAACTTTTCATCTACCTGCAACACTTTCACGAAATATTTTGGCTCGGAGCAATTTAGTAAACAATTACTTCGCTGTTAACTAATTGTAACCATATTAAGTAACTTAGTGTAATACTAAGAAATTATTGACGATGGTGCGCGATAAAATAACATTGCGCAGGGCCCGCAATGTTGCTATTCTGCAACACGTCCTATCCTCCACGTTGCTATTCTGAATAAGCGCATCGTGAGTCCTGACCAATCACCAATCGGCTTCTGGATGGTCAATAGGAAGTACGAACATAGTGTAGATTTTCGAATTCTATACTGTCTTCGTACTAAGACGGGGATTGTCGGTAACAGAGAGAGTGACCCGGAAATGGTATGGGGTCCTCTCGACCCCACGGACTGAGCCGTTTCAATGCCCAGCTTGCCCGGTCTATTCCGTACCTGGTCTGTGGCGACAGAAGTCGGACAGAGGGTGCTTTCCATTTAGACACAGAGAGACACTATGTGTTCGACTGTGTACGACACAGAGAGACCCAGCCGTGCACATTGGGTACATACACGGTGTTCCATTTGATCTAGCACAGAGCGACACAGTAGTGTCTCTCTGTGTCTCTCTGTGTTGCCTAAATGGAAAGCACCCAGAGTCTGCAGAGCCATCTGGCAGCAAAACGGGCGCAGAAACCGAGCAGAGTCTGCTCAGCAGAGTCTGGCAGCAGATTGGCTGCAGATTCGTGACAAAGCCTGCTGAGCAGAGCCTGGGTGCTTTCCATTTAGAGTTAAGACACAGAGAGACACAGAGAGACACTGCGTGTTCGACTGTGTACGACACAGAGAGATCCGGCCGTGTACACTGGGTACACGGTGTTCCATTTGATCTAGCACAGAGCGACACAGTAGTGTCTCTCTGTGTCTCTCTGTGTCTCTCTGTGTCTCTCTGTGTTGCCTAAATGGAAAGCACCCCCTGGCACCAGAACCGCAGCAGAACCGCAGCAGAGTCTGGCAGCAGAACGGAGCCAGAAACCGAGCAGAGCCTACTCAGCAGGCCCTGTCACGAATCTGCAGCCAAGCTGCTGCCAGCCCTGCGCAGCAGGCTGCCAATCTGCTGCCAATCCGCTGCAGCACTCCGTAAGCAAGCTCTAAAAAGTTAGCCCCCGAAAATTCGAATTTTGGAATTTTTATTATTGCAATCGTTTGACAGTCGTTTGCCAGTCTTTGACAGTCCAAAAAAATCGTTTGACAGTTATTAGTTTTCTAGAAAAATAAGAAATAAAATTGACCGTCAAGTTAGCCCCCGTTTTTTTATTTTGTAAAGAAAATAAGTTTTAAAGCATATAAATCGATAGAGAATCGTTTGACAGTTCCAACGAGACTAATTAGAACGTTTGACAGTTCCTAGTTTTCTCACAATCTGCAAAAATAGATGCGGGACAGGTCTGACGTCAGCCGCGTTTCCACGAAAACGTAATCTAGCCCCCGTTTTTTTATTTTGTACAGAAAATAAGTTTCAAAGCATATAAATCGATAGAGAATCGTTTGACAGTTCCAACGAGACTAATTAGAACGTTTGACAGTTCCTATATTTCTCAAAATGTGTCAAAATAGGTCGACTTCAGCCGCGTTTACATGAAACCGCACCTACTGCGTAATTTTCCTATTTCTTACTAACAACCCAGTTAGCACAGAGTCCGCTACAAGTCCGTTCAAAGCCTACTTCATTCGGATAGAGGTAACTTTTATCTACGACGAAATGCTAACTTGAAAGCCGCTTAAAACGGACACTTGTCTGCTCCGAAGTCAAAAAATAGTACACAAAAAAAGTCCTTCTAAAGTCGACTTCTGTGCGCGTTAAAGTGGAGAAAAAAATATCCGCAGAAAATCCACTTAATGTGGACGACTATTTAGAGGTGCTTTTTCGTTGCCATTAAAAGGAGGTCTAAGGATTAGGTTAGGTAAAATGTATTTTTCTGCAGATTTGCTAATAGAATTTTGATTTTATTGAAAAAGAGATCAAATTTGAACAAGTCTACCTTTGAACAAGTTTAACATATCAAATAGCAAATTCCTTTCCACTATTCTCCACAGTTTCATTACAGTTCCATAAAATGTCTCAATAGTGGCGGATTTGTCGGAGCCTCGGTTTAACGTCGATGCGTATTGCGGGCGGGGGGGCAATAAATCTCTGTTGGGTCTGAGGGCAAATCTGCGTCTTGAATATTTTCCTCCTCGTAATTATAACCTCTACGGTCGGATCCGCACGATGACCTGACCGCTGGTCCGTTGTGGTCCTTTCTATTGTTATGTTTGACCCTTCGAGGCATATCGAGCCCTTTTGTGTTGTAGGAGTTAAATGCACAAAACGAAACGTATTAGAGAAATATATCCAAGTTCAGGAGCTGACGCGATGCACGCACAATATGCACTACATACGATATCAAAGCGTGATATATATATATATATTATAGAAATATTGGTAGTACGCGAAATACGCGCTTTTGGCTCGCTTATTTTGGAGGCCTTACATATGTTCCCTTTACGGGGACCTATTGCAGCGGATAAAAAGCGGACTTTAAAAGGTGCCCAGATAGCACGGCGTTGACTTCAAGTCGACTTCAAGCTGACATCTGGCAGCGGACCGCGGATTTGGCGTTGACTTCTTTTCCGCGGGAGTTTGACTTTAAGTGCACTTGAAGTTAGCTCATGTCCGTAGAAACTTGACGCGTAAGTGACTGTTTTAAGCGAACCTGAAGTTGATTTTTTTGAGCGAACGTAGAGTCGACTATTCAAGTGCGCTAGAGGTTAACTTTATTCAGTGAATAAATGGTGCTCTATCCCCAGGGTTATAGGTTATGGAAATTTAATGCTTTTTAAAATAAAGACGTTTATTAAAATGCTATCAATATACATAAATATTTAAAAAAAACACGACGCAACAAGAATAAAACTTACACTAATACTAACATAAACAAAATAACAAAAAGTAATTAATAAAATCTACCTTAACTCTATTATAAATATAAAAAAGAAAAACTTGAAACTATGAAATAAGAAAAATAAACCTTAAATTAATTCTAACATAAATGCTAATATAAGTAAACTAACAAAAATAACTATATAAAATCTAATAACACTAATGTACTAAGAACGCTTTCTCTTCTCTGCATTACGCAAGCGGTCTCTCGCACACTGAAACCAGGTCATCACGCAGTGTTTTACTTCGTCTGACGTGGTTGTGCCATACACCTCCATTATTGCTTCTGGAAACAAAACAATGCAGAGAAATTATTTTTGTGTAAAGGAAGTTACAGGGTATCTGACTCTATTTATAAATATATCTATGGTCAAGAGAAATCTATAGGGTAACAAGTATCCCTGCTGCACTATAAGTTCAGGTCCTATTCTTTGGAGCAACGCTATTCAATCAACAGTCCTACATGAAAAGAATGGAATAAGTGATGGTGTAAGAGGAAGAGTATACAAGAATTAACATGGTAATTGGACACACGTGTGGATACACAAACCAACAGATGAACGGATTTGAAAGTATGCGCATTGAAGCAGATCATCTTTTCAGTAACAGGCCTGGGAATGGTGATATTGAAAAGCCAGTGCTTGGTGCGAGAAGGTGGCCCACTGATTCAATTGTATTAGTTTTGTGGCTATGTGCGATATTGATCTTCATTCATTTCGATAAAACCAAAGAGTATTAAATAGAAAGCTACGGATTGTTTAATTTTAATTACAATTGCATGATCATTAGCTTGTGAGCAATTACTGGGCTGCAATGCTATAAGTTAGGCAGAAGCCGAACCTATAGGTTCAGACTTGCTCTAATATATTTAGAGATATCCTCCCAGAAACACTGTTGATATGGTACATTGTAACCTATTAATGAAAAGCTATATACTAAGAATATATGGAGAGGGAACTTCTACTTGGCGCCAGACTCTACCGAGTCTCCTGATATTTTGCTACCCAACATCATAGATAAGCCAAAACTAAGATTATTATTAAATATTATATATACCTTTCATCTTGTTCTCTAACAAAAGGGAGAATATTTTATCAATTAAGCTTTTCTTCTCCTACACAATAACACTACTAGCACTGTAATTATTGTACAATAAGACTGCAAGATGCACAGTGCGGTGCACACTTGGTGCACACATCACACACGCGCGCGTACATGTGTGGGTGTGTGCGTTTGGCAAATGGCGAGCGACGTCGCACTCTAAACTTTCAATAACTTATAGTACGCTTACTAAAGTTGACCAAAAGTTGACTGCAAAAAGTCCATTCCAAGCGGACTTTCGAACGTCCACTTGAAGTGCGCGCCGAAAAGTAAACGTGACGTTGACATTTTGCGAACTGTGCTATCTGGGTGGCAGTCAGTTGGTATCTGCACTGATGTTCGCTATTCGAAGTGCGCTAAATGCGCGCTTAAAGTTCGCTTATTTTGGAGGGCTTACATATGTTCATTGTACGGGAACTTATTTCAGCGGAGAAAAATCCGACTCTAAAAAGACTGCGTCCAGTTGGCATTTGGAGACCTGTGCTATCTGGGAATCAACTACCGTGCATTTTTCTCATTATGAAATCGTTTGACCATTCAGACTATGTTTTATTAGAATGTTTAACGGTTCATGATTTCGTCCAAAAATATATAGGTCAAGAACACAGAATAGGTTATCTGGTTTCCCAGGATTCAAGATGGAAATTATTCTGGAGCATTTACATTTCGGGGCATCGTTTGTGTGACAGATTTAAGTTGAAGTCGTATTCTTTTTATATTATATTTTTGAAATGATTGAATCTAATTACTACGTTTGTTTAGTGCATAGGTATCTGCTGCCAGTCCCAGCTTCAAATTTTGGAGTTGACAGTGTGGGGTTATACTTTTGCTATTGCAAAATTAGATATGCTCCTGATGGGCGACAGGCTACTGCAAAGCATCCTAGATCTGTGATAACACAGTGATCACATAGTGATGAGATACGATTGTTATTATACATAATATATGAATGTATTTGTAGTATAACTTATAAAATTATTTGGTTTAAAGGGGCGAAGGAGTGGGGGTGGGTAGGTAGATGCATAAAATGTCATAGCTGGGTACAACCAATACCAGATTTTTTTATCCTGACTGGGTAACAGTTGTCTTTGTTAAACAATATCGCTGTATAAGGTGATGTCAAGAGTGCCCTAAAACCACATCCAATGTGCTATTTGACATTCAACAGCTAAACGAGTCATGGAACTATGATTACACTTTTTCAGAACGTACGTAGTATTGATACAACTCCTGTGATTTTTTTCAGATGTTGGCATCAGGTATGTCATAGTAAAAAAATCAAAGACCGATACTGGTTGGAGCAATATAATACATAGCAGCTTCTGTCTATGCTTGAACGAACAAGGGTTCAACCGTCTACTTCACATGGAACAGTTTGGAGCATAGCGGAGTCCAGTAGAGTGTTTGGAGCATAAACGTCTCATATGTTAGCGTAATATATTTATCTTGTAAGTGGAATTATAAACAAAATATTCTATTTCCCTTGAAAGCTCCTGAAGTCTTGCATAATTTGCTGAAAATTTACTTGAAACTGCTAGACGTCAATATGTGGAAATCGTTTATACTCCTTCCACCTTATTTTGTGATGTGCATCTAGCTTATTATTTCAGCTATGTATATTTTAGTTCTGCTCAAGCTGAACAATTATATACTGGTACAATCTGAATTAACTTATTGTGTGCCTGTGACTTTCTCTCACTCTATCCAATGATCATGAACGAACAATAAATGAGAGTACACTGAATTATGTACACTGACATATGAGATGATGATGCTTCAAACACTGCGCTATGGTCCAAACTGTTGCATGCGAAGTAGATGGTTGAGCACTAGTTCTTTGAAGCACAGGCGGAAGCTGCTGTGCATATTCCACCGACCAGCAAGAAACAAGAAAGTCCGTAATTCTTATTTTCACTATGCCACAGCAAGAAACAAGAAAGTCCGTAATTCTTATTTTCACTATGCCACAGCTGACACCACACTCTGAAAAAAAATCCTAGCAATTGTATCAATAGTATGTACGTACTGGAAAAGTTTAATCATAGTTCAAAGACTCCTTTAGCTGACGAATGACACATAGTACATTGAATTTAGTTTTAGCACACTCTTGACCCCCTTATCCGACTACTCTGTTTAATATAGAAAACTCTTACTCAGAAACGATTAAAAAAATCTGTTTTCAGTTGTATCCAGTTATTACATTTCGCGCATCTTCCCACCCTTACTCTTCAGTTGCTTATATAATAATCCAAATTCCTACTCCTTCGCCCCTTACAACCAAATAATTTTCTAACTTATATTACAAATACATTAATATATTATGTATAATATGAATCGTACCTGATTGCTATGTAATCATCGTGTGTTATGCACTTGTCTAGGATGCTTTGCAGTAGATTGTTGTCCACCAGGAGCATATCCCATTTAGCACTAACAAAAGTATAACCTCACACTGTCAAAACTCTAAGATTTGTGGCTAGGTCTAACAGCACGTACCTGCGTTAAACAAAAAAAGTAATTAGATTAAATAATTTCAAAAGTATAATATAAGAACAATTCCACGTCAACTTAAATCAAACAGGCGATGCTCCAAATTATAATTTCTATCACGAATCGGAGTTGATCGGAGTGGATCGGAGTCAGACGACCTGTCCTAGTTTTCATGAAACTGCGCCTGAAGGATCCTATGTCTATTTTTGCAGATTTTGAGAAAACTAGGAACTGTCAAACGTTCTAATTAGTCTCGTTGGAACTGTCAAACGATTCTCTATCGATTTATATGCTTTAAAACTTATTTTCTTTACAAAATAAAAAAACGGGGGCTAACTTGACGGTCAATTTTATTTCTTATTTTTCTAGAAAACTAATAACTGTCAAACGATTTTTTTGGACTGTCAAAGACTGTCAAACGATTGCAATAATAAAAATTCCAAAATTCGAATTTTCGGGGGCTAACTTTTTAGAGCTCCGTAAGCACAATAGCTTTTCACTCGGAGCCGTCCATAGCCTCGCGTTTCCCAATTTTTACCAACATTTTTTGGTAAATTTTTTTTTCCAAAATTTAAGTTCGATTGCCCTAAGTTTATATTTGATAACCATTTTTTTGTAAATTTTTTTTTTTCGTGGCAAAACCGAAGTACAGATTCGTCGATTTTGATGAAATTCACTTCTCCCTTTTTCCCACTCCGATTCTTTGTCTCTCTGCAATCTATAATCTTTCTAATTTCTATCCCTAAACTGTTTCTATTCCATCCTACTCTGGAAACTGGGATTGGAACTAACATCCATATTACTTATTCCTTGGCTACAAGTTCCTGCTATAAAACTATTAAGAGCCCGTGCGCGGTCGAGCAGAATTTGTCGGCGAGAAAGACAGCAAAGTTCGGAGTGAGACAACGAGCTGTCAATGGGCGGAGCCTCCAATAGCAAATATAACGAAGTAGGGAGAAAATCACAGGCCGTTTTCGTGCATTTTTCCTAGTCTGAGTTTGACCGTCGCTTGCCAGTTATACCTGAGTCCAGTGACAATAGCGCTCGAAGGTTTATGACGGTACGCGCCTCGGGCTCTCCGTAGCTCGGCCAGGCGACTGTGAAGCCGAGAGCTGTTGGGGACTTTTGGCTAGTCGACAGGCTCATCGGGCTGATGAGCCCGCTATGCCCCGCGCTTGAACTTTAGTAAAAGGGAAGCACGAGAAATTATAGTAGACCTCAATGGTGTTGTGAGTAAGGTGTCAAACTGGGAATTCTAGAATACTTGGTTCGGTACCCCGCGGTGCAATGCAATTTTTACACAGTAAATATTCTGAATAATAAAATCAATTTTGAATATAAGTATTTTATTCATGATAATTGAAAATTTTATCAATGAAAATTGTAAAATTTTTTTTGTATTTCTTTGTAGCGATTATATAGGTCATACTATTTTTCTACGACGGTAAAACCGTCGTTCCGTCAATTATTGTTATGTCAGTGCTCAGTACGAGTATCGTCAGTTGTGAATTATTATTATGTCGTTGTGCCAATAGTCCTTAGTATAAATTATAATAGTTTATTGCTCTCTGTAATAAGTACCTTTTTGGGGACAAGTCAGAGGGAAGAAAGAACGTTTTTTCCGTCCGAGTGAAGACGGGCTTTGCCGTTCAAATAGTCAATATTCACCGTAAGTAATCGATAAGAAAATCAGATTGGACAGTAAGAGCAGGTATCGCGCGAATTGCTAACGATGAGCTGCGATGTTTGTCTCGATGATTGTCTGGCCGAACCGCGGCGGGATCTGATTTGGTAAAAATTGGGAAACGCGAGGCTATGCACGGCTCCGAGTGAAAAGCTATTGTGCTTACGGAGTGCTGCCCGAGGCAATATACAGAAGGGACAAATGGAAAGATCAGTTACGAGATGCGGTCAAGAAAACCTTATTCTAATGGCTGGGTGTACGTTTGACTCTCCCTCCACAGTCGCCTGTTATGCTCCGAGGGTCCGCCCCCGTCGACTGAAGGGACCGTACTTCTGAGTTTGCCGCTAGAGGCAACCTAATTAGTTCCCGTAAATTTCGCATTTTCGAACAGTCATAGCGTCGTTATTTATGAACCGATTGATTTCAAATTTCGGTTACGTACTAATGAAACTATTACCTAGTACATGATCGAGCCAGATTTTTCCCCCCAAGACTATATCTCTTAAACAAAAAGTTTTTTCAAAAATCTGGCTCGATCATTTTGTCGTAATCGCCTGTTGGTACGCTGCAACGTAAGCCTTTTCTTCTTTTCTTGTGCGATTTCTTCTTCCAGAAACATGACTCGACAGATAAGATCACTCTTTAAGCTTTGCTCGAGCTCAAGCTCATTGCGACAAATCTTTTTTATCAGTCCATGAGTCTCCACTTCTTCTGCAATTCTTTTGGTAGCTCTCCTTGGGCATTCTTCAATCATTGGAGAATGCTCTGAAGTTTCAGCATCCACTTTGAATTCAATATAGTTGATGATGGGCTGGATCCACCAACTAGCAGAATGTTTGTGTTCTCTTCCGCAGTAGAGAATTCTTCCATTGCTTGTACATTTTACCTAAATAATAATTACCTGTGTTGATTGCTAAATTTAATGACGGAACACTCCCATCTCGCAAACATCTCCTACCACGCACCAAACCATAGCGGAAGGACTCGTTCGCAAAGTGTTTGGACTCGCGGGTCACTTCCTCGCGAATCTCCAAGCTATTCTTGGCATCGTGCACCTTTTTCGGAATTAGCTATTCCCTTCGTTCGAGTCCCTTTTTGACTCCTCGGACTCCGTCAATTTATGACGTGCAATCGTGCATCTGCGTACCAGCTTAATCTTTTCCGCGTTTCTCTCCGGCTCTTGTTTCCTTCCTTCGTTTCGGATAGCGCTCTTTGTTACGCTATCATAAATTTGTACATTTCCGCATCTGGTACGCACATGCCTGTCCCAAGGGTCCGACGCACCTAGGATTAGCGACCGATTCCGAGCGCACTCAGGGTCGTCCTTATTGCACCCAGGTAACCCGGTGGCTACCCGGCCGCGGCTTCGCAGGAACGTGGAAACCCTGCCTCCCCCTTCGGAGGTGCCAAATTTTCCTGCCCTTCTGGCCACCTCCATCTTCACTTTCGCCACCTCCTATTTTTTCTCCAACACGCCCTTCCTACCCTCCTCTTCAGCTCGGAGGGCGTAATTTTGATTCCCTCTCTACATTTTTGGAGGCAGCGACTTGACTCCTTCCCTTCAAGGACTTTGAAAGGAGGATGTCCCTTAGCTTTTAAAAGTGCGTTTTTCACCGAGTTCAAGTTAGTTCTAGTCCAGCGAGCGATCACTATTGATTACCAAAAGACAGCAGACAAACTATTTCGTCTGATTTTACGGAGTGCTATTTCACTCGTACTTTGTCTTCGCATTTATTCGAGAGTCACGAACACGTCGTGACTCTACACTCTAAGCTTATTCGCGTATCCATTGTCAAGGGGAGCGGCCAGAGATGCTTCTCCTCTTCTGATATTTATTTCAATAAAGTGGTTTCGAAAACGAAACTTATACCGGAGTGTCCAGAAAGCCATTCTTTCAAATCGGGACTTCCTAACACAAAGTGTGCCGAACAAAGCGTTGTTCGCTCCCCTATAGACGCATTTGGCTTCCCCACAATCTCCAGCCACTTTCTCCTCTCGTTCTCATCCTTTGGAAATCTACAGTGACGAAATGGCACATTATCCTTTTTCATATTTCAAACACTTATTCGAATAAATTTGCTTTGCTATATTGTAACCATAACTGAACTTTCCGGTTCTTCTAATACTTACTTGTGAAATGTACGTTGTGGTTCCTTATCCGCCCGCCACTTGCACAGGAAACACGTGTAAACCATCCTTATGTTTGATTGAGATATACTCCTGCTCTAACCAAACAACGATTGCACTTGCTAGCTATTTCAACGATGCACTCTGGCACACACGCACGCTAAGGCTCTGCTTTCACAGATGAAAGACGCGTCGGCTGCCCGGGGCGCTTGGGGCCCCCTTGCCGTGGACAAGGCCCGCAGCCCTGTCGAGCTGACAAGATGGGGCAGCCAATCACAATCTTTAGAGAGGGAGGGAGAGTACATACGTGGCCGCAGTCAAAAGCTCTGTTATATTATGTATAATAAAATACCTGTTATTAAGTTATTGGAAAATCATTTGAACACACTGTCTAAGGCTATTGTACTAGTAATCTATGGAAAAATCGATTACCCATATAAGACACGCGTGCATTAAAATTTATTCAGTTTTTCACGATTTTGGTTTTTATATAATGTTTTAAAAACGAACGGTTCGCCATAAATTAATAAATTTGGGGTCATTTTGTTCATCTTTTTAAAACCAATCTTTGAATGTAAAAAAATGAAAATCGGATGGATGCACGTCACATATAATAACGATGATAAATGTAATTGGATACATTTTTGTTTTTCCTATATAACTCTGAAACGGGTGGGAATTAAGAGTCGCGACTTGCGGCATTAAATTGCTCTCGTTGAGGACTATTTATGGGTCAAAGCTCAATAATTTTATTGCGGGGGGGGGATAGTGAACCCCAACCAACCCCAAAACTGACCCCAACCAAAACTCCCCAGTGTAGCATTTGACTGAGCATCGCTAAGCACAGTCGAACGTCGAACACATAGTGTCACTCTGTGTTAAGTGGAAAGTACCCCTTATGTGGGAACAGAACTGAAAATCGTTCTGTGGTGTCGGTCGTCTCGTTGTTTATTCATGTACTCCGTAATCAGCTAATTTTCAATAATGCGCGGTGCAGTGCAGGACGATATTGGTATCAACAGTGATATTGGCATTGATATTCATGATATTGAGGTCCATTTAAGTGTACCTTACTATCAAGTGATGGAGCGTGTTCCGCAGCGGTACATACTGGATGGGCAGGATCCGTTTTATATTTACTCGGATGTGGAGTTCAAAAGATACTTTCGATTGAGTAAAGAGACTGTAAAATATGGAATACTGCCAAAAATCGAAAAGAGTCTGCGGGTAGTTCTGTCTGAGGGCTGTACCATGGCACCAGCTCTCCAATTACTCATTTGTTTGAGGTTTTATGCGACAGGCAGCTTTCAGGTAATTATGAAAAGTAATTGTAAAAATAAATGCTTCATACGAAAGATGCAAGGAAATAATTGTTTTCACAGCATCCTCAAGGCAATCTAATGATGGTCCCACAATGGACAGTATTAAGAATTGTGACGGTCGTTGGCATAGTGCTTTGGCGGTTTAAGCAGCAATCTATTAAAATGCCAGATACGCAAAGAGCTAAAGTAGAAAATCAGCGGTTATTTTGACAGCTTGGCTCTGGTGACGGAGCAATCGGAATACCTGGTGTTGATGGGGCCATTGATTGCACTCACGTGCGTTTGCTGGACACACAATCCAATCCTCTAGGTGAAAATTATAGGAATCGGAAAGGATATTTCTCCCTTAATGTTCAAGTAAGTAAGAATTGTATAGTTTGCAAACATGTAATTTTAAATGAAATAGACTAAATAATACATAATTATAACATCTCTTAGGCTATTATTGGTCCGCGAATGGAGTTCCTGGATATTAACACAGGTTGCCCTGGCCGCACACAAGACAGTACCATCCTTGAAAAATCACAGATTCCAATGTACTATAGGATGGGGAAGCTTAATGGAATATTAGTTGGTGATTCTGGCTATCCCTGTTGGCCATTCCTAATGATACCTTTTCAGAACCCGCAAACTGATGAACAATTAACGTAAGGTTTTTATTCCTTTAAGGCTTGTAAGCGCTTATAACCTTAAAAAGAGGTGTAAGTTTTGCTTGTATTACAGATACAACAACATACACAGCAGAACAAGAATAGTTGCTGAGAGGGCATTTGGTCTATGGAAACGACGATTTCCCTGCCTGTCCAGAGGCTTGCCGACAGACTTGAACACCAACATGTTTGCCTTACCATCAACCATTAATGCATGTGCAACACTGCACAACATGGCATTGCGATTGAATGACAATTTACTGGAAGAGGAAGACGATGGAGTGCAGGAGGAAGAGGAAGTGCCTCTGCTCATACCTCGCCATCAGCCAACGCATGGGTTTCCTGTCCGGGACGCATTAATTGCACGCATGTTCCATTAGTAGGCTCAACGAAACCAGTGGCATGAAATTGAAAATATAAAAAATATAGATAATAAAAATAATAATAATAAAAACAATAGTAATATTATAAATTACATAATATTATCGTAATATTATATATGCTTGAGCAGCTGGAGCTCTCACTTCAAATTTTATTTGTCTTTTGTTTAATTGGAAAAGATCCTCCTCTTGCTTGCATGATCCGTCGGACCCTTTCAACTTTTAATGTCTCTTCCTTGCTCAAGCTGTCCCCCACAGTTGCTCTCCTTCGTCCTCCTTGAGGTGCAACCACTCTTCTCCTGGATGTTTTTTTTCGCCCAACTATTTTTGACAAGACGCTTCAGAAACCCACTGCCCATCACTCGACGCTTTTGAATTCGAACACGTGCGATGGGCGTGGCCGAAATGTACTACCCTGAATATGCCTATTCTTTAAACGTACAGCGTGCCGAAAGAATCCTGTCCAGTTCCGGTTTGTCAGGTGGGGCAGAAACGTGAAGTTGGGTACGCCGGTCTAGGCTGACTGCATAGTTTTGGGCAGTCACGTGGGTCGGATCAGCCCGGGCGGCATGGCCAAGTGACAGCTAGCGAAAGAGGCGTGCATACTGGGTGGGCAAAAGAGTTGGAACGCACGGAAATAAGTATGGGGACGTGTTTCATGCGATAAAGGATAAGAGGGGCCGAATAATTCGTGGGGGAGAAAGTCTTTATTGAATCGCAAGGTTAACAATTAAGCGGTAGCGGCTGACGAAATGACAATCCGATTAATTATCAACAGGTGTCAGTATAGAAGAAAGACATAGTTGTGGAAAGCTGAGAGGAAGAAGGATAAATACAAAAGTCAGCAAGGAAAGCATTCTTAAAGGACTGAGGTGATTTATTGCCAGTTTATCTGTGTCGACAATTTAGCCTACACATTATCGGTGGATACAGTAGTGGAACCCGGGCTGCAAGGGCTTAACATTGTCAGCAAGTTCTGTAAAAATCTGGTTGCTGGTATAATACAATCATACAATCATAATCACGCGTTGACATTATTGCACGAGAGAGTTACAGCTGTTGGGTTCTTTGCGATTTCAGGGTCTAGCAAACATTTGGAAACCATTTTTGACTGGAAATGTTTGCGGAGGCTGGTGGTGTCCTTGCATGAGAAAAAAGAATGAAAAGGATGCTTCTGTGTGCGTGGAAAATATTCACAGCCAGATATATTCAAAGAAGACATACGCCTTGTCAAGACTTTTGAAGGGAAACTATCAGCAGCTCGCTGTGAATAGGACAAGAAGGGACCACGCAAAAGATGGTTGCAAGAAAGAGGCTCTGCGCAAGAAGAATTTCTTTCTAGCAAGCAATCAGGGTGCCACAAGACTTAGAGTGATTCGATTAGACACACTTTGAAAGTAGCATAGTGTCCTTTTAAGGGGAAAACAACCAGCATTTTATGGCTGCTGGTTCGGAATGAAAAACTGGAGTAGAACCTCGCTTATTCGAATGGCATTGTCTAACTTTTCTACCATTCGAACAGCCTGCGATAAATATGTGAATGGTTTCTCTGGATACGCATGGAAGCTACTAGCACCAGAAGAACCCATAAAAATAGAGTGACTCAGTGACTGAGGTTCGAATAAGAGAGCTTTTGCTGTGCTACTTTCAAAGCAGTAAGAGGCGCTCGCTGCTGTTGAGTCGGAAGGGGCTGGGATTCAGGAGTGGTGTGGCGCTCGCTACAGAAACCGGGCCGGGCAATAGGTGGAGAGAGACTGGACGGCGGGCCGGGATTCAGGAGGGGTGCTCGCTGGTGAGACGGGACCAGTTTGGATTCGGGATGCAGGATTCTCAGGCTCTGCAAAATATCGCAAGGGAAACATTTAGTCCAGGAGAGCAGACCAAATAGTTCACAACTATTAATTAGCAGTGAGCGCCTTACTGCTTTGAAAGTGGCATAGCAAAACCTCCCTTATTCGGACCTCAGTCATTGGCTCATTCTATTTTTATGGGTTCTTCTGGTGCTAGCTTGTTCGAATGGTAGAAAAGTTAGACAACGTTATTCGAATAAGCGAGGTTCTACTCCAGTTTTTCATTTTGAACCAGGAGCCATAAATTGCTGGTTGTTTTCCCCTTAAAAGGACACTGTGCTACTTTCAAAGTGTGTCTAATCGTATCACCCTAAGTTTTGTGGCACCCTGATTGCTCACCAGAAAGAAATTCTCCTTGCGCAAAGCCTCTACCTTGCATCCATCTTTTGCTTGGTCCCTTCTTGTCCTATTCACAGCGAGCCGCTGATAGTTTCCCTTCAAAAGTCTTGACAAGGTCTACGTCTCCTTCGAATATATCTGGCTATGAATATTTTCCACGCACACAGTAGCATCCTTTTCATTCTTTCTCCTCATGCAAGGACACCACCAGCCTCCGCAAACATTTCCAGTCAAAAATGGTTTCCAAATGTTTGCTAGAGCCTGAAATCGCAAAGAACCCTACAGCTGTAACTCTCTCGTGCAATAATGTCAATGCGTGATTATGATTGTATGATTGTATTATACCAGCTACCAGATTTTTACAGAACTTGCCGACATTGTTAAGCCCCTGCAGCCCGGGTCCCACTCCTGTATCCACCGAGAATGTGCAGGCTAAATTTTCGACACGGATAAACTGGCAATAAATCACCTCAGTCCTTTAAAAATGCTTTCTTTGCTGACTTTTGTATTTATCCTTCTTCCTCTCAGCTTTCCACAACTATGTCTTTCTTCTATACTGACACCTGTTGATAATTAATCGGATTGTCATGTCGTCAGCCGCTACCGCCTAATTGTTAACCTTGCGATGCAATAAAGACTTTCTCCCCCACGAATTATTCGGCCCCTCTTATCCTTTATCGCATGAAACACGTCCCCATACTTATTTCCGTGCGTTCCAACTCTTTTGCCCACCCAGTATGCATGCCTCTTTCGCTAGCTGTCACTTGGTCATGCCGCCCGGGCTGATCCGACCCACGTGACTGCCCAAAACTATGCAGTCAGCCTAGACCGGCGTACCCAACTTCACGTTTCTGCCCCACCAGACAAACCGGAACTGGACAGGATTCTTTCGGCACGCTGTACGGTGCATAATTCCCTCTGGGCCAAAGCTTGCCGTATTAATAAATTAGTAACCCTCTAAATTATTTGTTTATTGTTCATGTTGTTATTTCTCGTAAGTACTGGAGAAAAAGAAATTGATCTTAAAACGAAAAACGGACTTGCCCACGAGGAAATCATATATCTCCCAAACGGCAGAACCGATTTGCTTGATTCTTTGCTCATTGGATTCAGAAAAACTACAGCTAAAATACAACATTCAGAAATAAATCCTTAATACCGTAACGTTTTCATAAATGGAGAAGAAAGTTTGGCATCGATCGAATCCGCGCGATACTTCGGGATAATAGAGTCTCGGCTCTCGCGCGCCGTGGGTAGGGGACTACTATACTTGGTGCGAGACTCTACCGAGTCTCATGATGAATGCCGCGAGAGATGGAGGAGAGAGGCATAGACATAGGGGGTATTCCATTTAGGCAACACAGAGAGACACAAAGAGACACTGTGTCGCTCTGTGCTAGATCAAATGGAACACCGTGTACCCAGTGTGCACGGCCGGGTCTCTCTGTGTCGTACACAGTCGAACACAGTGTCTCTCTGTGTCTCTCCTGTGTCTAAATGAAAACCCCCCTATGTGTGGTAAGTATCCTCTCTGCAGTAGCGGAGTTTATTTGTCGTATTCCTCAGATCTCAACGCGATCTGCCGTCCCTCCGCTCCTCTAACTGGTTTCTTCGAACCGCGTTTTGTTCCCGTCCGAGTCGCAGGGTTCCATCTATTTCGCTACTAAGTGGAAGACACCCTGAAAGTGCTTACGGAGGGCTGCTGAAAGTAAAATATTCAGAACCAAATGAAAAGGTCGGTCTCACGGCGCGGTTAAGAAATCCTTTTTCTAAAGGATAGGATATACGTTTGACTCTCCATTGGTCTCCATCCACAGTCACCAGTCATCCTTCGAGGCTCCGCCCCCCTCGACTGGAAGGAACGTACTTCTGAGTTTGCCGTTAGAGGCAACCTAATCAGTTCCCGTAAATTTCTGATATTCGAACAGTCGTAGCGTCGTTATTTATGAACCAACTGATTTCAAATTTCATTTGCGTAGTAATGAAACTATTACCGAGTACATGATCGAGCCAGATTTTTCCCCCCAAGACTATATCTCTGAAACAAAACGCTTTTTCAAAAATCTGGCTCGATCATGTACTCGGTAATATTTTGATTAGTATGTAACTGAAATTTGAAATCAATCGGTTCATAAAAAACGACGCTATGGCTGTTCGAAAATTTAGACCCCGAGTACGGGCTCTTGAGACACGACTAAGAATACGGCCCCTAGGCCCCGCTGGGAGCATTTTCCCCTGCGCGTGCCTCCAAGATTCTAGGGAGAGAGTAAGGCCCCGTTGACGCGTGCCAATAGGAAAATTGTAAGGGCCCGCGTAGCCCTAGCGACCATCCGATTGGCCCTTGGTCGCGTGCCAAAGCGTAGGGAGCCCTGCTCTCGGGCCCCGGAACGAGGAGCAGAAACTTACTACGAAAGCTACCATCGCCGAAGGAACATCTTGTACTGTTGAATCTAAACTTCTAAAGTAAATCAAAGCAGAGATTTGGGAGAATTCAAGTTTATTTCTGAAGGAGAGAGTTTCATTTCAAATTCATCACCCGCGAGCAGGGTGTGCGCAGCACCCCACGGGCACACATAGCGCCCACCTACAGGCCACCGCAAGGCTGGCCACGCCACACGATTTATCTATAATATGTTCTATCGCGGTACTGAGGTTCGCGAGGAAAACCCCACATCACACTATTGCATTTCCATGCTCCTGTTAAGATTTATGATTGAAATTTCGGCTTAGATTGCGTAATCGGTATAGTATTTAAAATCGGCCACCTATGCTTAGCCCCGATTTGGAGATGCGGATCAACGCGGATGCGCAACGATATACATAGCTGACGAGCTACATGTGGAACACCCCCAACCCCGCCGGGCCTTCAATCCTGCTGCTATCTACCGCCCCAACTTCAAGGAAGAAAAACGAAAGCACCTCGCCCAGCACATTTGTTCCCGCGGAACAATCAAACAAAATGGAAAAAGCAGCCAACGAAGTTCAATTAGAATCGACCTCTGAGAAACTGAATCCTCAGGTGGTTCCAAATGCGGCACAAGCGAATGATGGGTTTGGCGGTGTTCGGTTGTCCCCATTTTGGAAGAATCAGCCCAAGTTGTGGTTCATTCAACTAGAATACCAATTTGTAGCGTACGCTATTCATTCGGATGACGTCAAGTTGGGTATAGTTTTATGGCATCTCGATGACGAGGCAATATTTAGCATTGCTGATGCGCTAAAGCATCCTGGATCCAACAAGTATGAGCACATCAAGGCAGCACTGATTCAGAAGTATTCTGAATTCCCAAGGGAGCAGTTTACAAAGCTCCTGGAAGAAACCGAGCTTGGTGAGAAGGGCCCTGCGGTGCTTCTGCAGGAAATGCGTACTTTGGCAGAATCAAATATCACAGATGACGTGCTACGGAAGTTATGGCTACAGAAACTACCAAAAGACACACAAGAATTATTAATAGCAGTGCAAGATGGTATGATCCTGGATAAAGTAGCAGAGTTTGCAGACACGCTCTTAGAGAGAATGCTGCTGGCCATTAAGCCAACTTTCCACAAGAACACAGAATATATTAAAGAGCTGAAAAATTCTCACAGAGACGTTGCAAATACTATGATTAAGGTGGAAAATGAATTGAAGGTGTTGAAAAGTCACATGCGAATAATGACAACTTCCCACAATGACAGTGCTACTATTGCACAGCTGGAAGAACAGTTGAACAGAATGAAATGTGCCTTCGCAAAAAACAAGACAGACAAACATTTTCTACAGGTTCACGTGGACATTATTGGCCCATTCCCCAATTGTGAAGGATACAGATTTTGTCTAACAATGGGAGACTATTGTACAAAATGGCCAGAAGCAACCCCAATCAAGGATGCATCAACAAAAACAATTTCAAAAGCTTTCATTGCAACATGGGTTTCAAGATTCGGATGCCCCAAAGTCATTACAACAAGCAAATTAACGCAATTCAAGGGGAAATTGTTTACCAGACTCACCAGACTGTTGGGTTGTGAAACAATTGTCCCACTGGAGCCGAATGGTTTGAGTAACCAGTGGCAGTGCAATATGCGGTATTCATTGCTTTCACAATTAGCGGGTGACGAAGATTGGGTGACTGTATTACCACTAGTCTTATTAGGATTACGATCAGCCTACAGACCAGACCTGCAAGGGTCACCAGCTGGGGAACTGTATTTAAAAAATCTCACACTGCCGAATGAATTTTTGGAGGAAGACAACGAGCCGGAAACACAAAATACTTTTATAGAAGATCTGAGAGCGATAATGAATCAAATCAAGCCCGAACTGATTGACCAACCTACATTAAATACACCATTCGTGTATGAGAACATCGAAGAAGCAACACATGTGTTTGTGAAAGACCCACCAATAGATCATCTCTCGACACTACGACCGTACAGTGGCCCGTACAAAGTTTTGGCAAGAAACAATAAAAAGTCCTCCTACATGGTCTTAATCAACGGCCAGCCATTCACCTACCCGGTTGATAGATTGAAACCGGCGTTCCATGAGATTACTGATAAGGATTTAGATTAGGCAGTAACCCTAGTGCTGGCCACTGCTACTGCCAGTACACTGAGTACCCTCAAGACGGAAGACTAAGAGAACGTTAAGTTCTAAGACAGTATTGGACGAGCGTCCCATTCGTCCCATCAAGAGAATTGCAAGATTTATTGTTTTGAGCTTCCCATTCAAGTTAGATTTTAGGTTCGAGTTCCTGAGTAGCTTATACTTTTTGTGCTTTTATTCCTTTATTGGCTGTTAGATTACATTTACTTATGCTAATAACATTTAAGCTAATAATACAGTACAAAAAATTTCTGTTTTGTTTTGTTAATGTTTTCATAACTTTCATGAAGTTGGTGATAAAGATTACTTTAAATGTATGTTATTTTATTTTTTGATAATGTGACAAATGAATATATTTTTCTTAAACTTTTCTTTATATATGTGTTATTTTATAATTCCGTTTACTCATATTTTTGGCGGACACGTTTAGAAACTCTTTTATGTAGGGTGTTCCATTAAGAAATGATTGACCTTTAAATATTGGTGATATTCATATTCTAAAATATGTATTAGACAAGTTGGAAATTGGATTAAAACGAAACACGCATGGTTTACGCTTGGGGCAATCTGGTTTCTGTATTTACAAAAATATTAGCAATTTTGAAGCAAACAATGCGTTTGATTAAACAATTTAAACATGCATACTTGTTGGCCCCCTTTAGTTGGCTAAAAAAAATATCTTTTCTTAAGAATTTCTTGAAACGGTCACACAATAATCATTACAAAGTCCTGCAATTACTGAGCTTAATTTTGCTTGATTTGACCGCAACATTTTTTCATGATTTTCTGCAGTCTGATGTTTATATTACATTATTACAAAAGTTGCCAAAGCCGAGTAATTGCAAGGAAATGTAAGGTCTTAAGGCTTTTGAATTGGCGCTTCGTTACTGATCCTTTTTGCTTTTTTAGCGGCGACGCTGCCGGCACCGCGATCGTGACCGGCGCGCAGTTGCTCGCGCGACACCGGCCCTCCTTTAAAAAATCATAACTTGGAACCTGCGTAAGATATCGACAAACGAGAAGCGCCGTATTGTTCGGAAAGGATGAGGTTTTCATTAAAAAAAAAAAAATACTCTAGCAATCAAATCGCCAATTTCCCCCGACACTGATTTATCTGACGAAATCGGGAATTTCTCCGGTTCACGTGGCAGTATCTTGCTGAAATTAAATTGATAGATGCATTGAAGCCTTTTCGAAAGATTTCCCTAGTTTGGTTTACCTGGGCCCCCCGTACGCCGAAATATTTCTATCTACATATAGTTTTACCAGGCCGAGATCGATGTTTCTCGACCAATGTTTTCTCGTGTGTTCCCTCGCGTGGACGCTCTGCGAGCGTAGTGCGTACACAAGAAACATCGACGGAATATTGTCGGGAAACACGACACATTTCGGGACGACTCCGGACCGGTGTGAACTTGGCACCCGACTTGGTCGAAATTAATTTTTTTTTGTTTTATCGGATTGTACCTCGTTTGTACTTGTTTGTACCACCCCTTTTTTCGTTTGTACCCCTCAGGGTAAAAAGTTATGGGGCGGTTTAAAAATGACCGGCACCCCACTTTTCAACCGATCCGAACGGCATGAGTAGGCTCATTCGAAAGGGCATCGTTTGTACCCGTTTGTACCACTGTTCATTTTGTTTGTACCCCTCAGGTTACTAACTTGTGGGCTGATTAAGCTAGATAAATCACCCTAGACGTGTGTACGTTCCGAAAAATCGTTGTACCCCCCCAAAATCGTTTGTATACCTCGCGAAAAATCGTTTGTACCTCTTCCGAATCGTTTGTACCTCTCGAATTTCTACTCTAAATTCATCGTAGTCGTTTGTACCTCCCGAAAAATCGTTTGTACCTCCCAAATTTCTATTCTAAAATTACCATAGACGTTTGTACCTCCTCCAATTCGTTTGTACCTCTCGAATTTCTATTCTAACATTACCATAGACGTTTGTACCTCCCGAATTTCTAATCTAAATTCATCGTAGGCGTTTGTACCTCCCGAAAAATCGTTTATACCTCCTCCAAATCGTTTGTACCTCCCCAAAATCGTTTGTACCTTCCGAAAAATCGTTTGTACCTCTCGAATTTCTAATCTAAATTCATCGCAGACGTTTGTACCTCCTCCAAATCGAATGATTTTTCGATTTTACGAGAGGTGCAAACGTCTACGATGAATTTAGAGTAGAAATTCGAGAGGTACAAACAATTCGGAGGAGGTACACAAACGATATTTCGAGAGGTACAAACGTCTACGATGAATTTAGAGTAGAAATTCAAGAGGTGCAAACGATTTTTCGGGAGGCACAAACGATTTTGGGGGGGGGGGGGAGGTGTACAACGATTTTTCGGAAGGTACATACACACGTTTAGGGTTATTTATCTAGCTTAATCAGCCCACAAGTTAGTAACCTGAGGGGTACAAACAAAATAAACAGTAGTACAAACAGGTACAAACGACGCCCTTTCGAATGAGCCTATACTACCGTTCAGATCGGTTGAAGTTGGGTGCTAAACTACCCCCTAATTTTTTACTCCGAGGGATACAAACAAAATGAACAGTGGTACAAACGGGTACAAACGATGCCCTTTCGAATGAGCCTACTCATGCCGTTCGGATCGGTTGAAGTGGGGTGCCGATCATTTTTATATCACCCCATAACTTTTTACCCTGAGGGGTACAAACGAAAAAAAGGGTGGTACAGACAATAGTACAAACGAGGTACAATCCGATAAAACAAAAAAAATTAATTTCGACCAAGTCGGGTGCCAAGTTCACACCGGTCGACTCCGGGCACAAAGAGCGGCAATAAACTCGCGGCGATAGCCAATCAAGCCAGATAGTAGTATATCATAGCTAGGGTCCGGGGACGGTAGACTTTCTGGGAGGAAGGAAAGAATGGCGAGGGCACTCGTACTCCGCTTGAGGGGTCTGTGCCACATGTTTCGGGCTCCGAAACTGCCACCGATTGGCCCCTGGCCGAGCCCCGAGACAGTGTTCCCGGAGAAATGTTTCTAGTGAAGACGGGGCTGGAAGCGGCAGTGGCAAGGAGAAAGTTTTATTGCAGCTAAGCAATTAACTGCAGATGTTAGTATCCTGGCGACTCCTCCATTGGAGCGTTTTCTAAAGCCATTGTCATCCTCCGAGGCTCCGCCCCCGCCGGCTGGAGGGAACGTAACATACTTCTGAGTTTGCCGTTAGAGGCAACCTAATCAGTTCCCGTAAATTTCTGATTTTCGAACAGTCGTAGCGTCGTTATTTATTAACCGATTGGTTTCAAATTTCAGTTACGTACTAATGAAACTATTACCGAATACATGATCGAGCCAGATCCCCCCCCCCCCCCCAAGACTATATCTCTTAAACAAAAAGGTTTTTCGAAAATCCGGCTCGATCATTTACTCGATAATAGTTTCATTATTACGTAACTGAAATTTGAAATCAATCGGTTCATAAAAAACGACGTTACGGTTGTTCGAAAATTCAGACCCCGAGCACGGGCTCTTGAGACACGATTATGAATACGGCCCAATACGGCCTCTAGGCCCCGGATTCGAGGGGAGCATTTTCCCCCGCGCGTGCCACCAAGATTCTAGGGAGGGAGTAAGGCCCAGTTGACGCGTGCCAATAGGGAAATTGTAAGGGCCCGCGTAGCTCTAGCGACCACCCGATTGGCCGTGGGTCGCGTGGCAAAGAGTAGGCCCTACTGGGCCCTACTCTGTAGGGAGCCCTTCGAGAGACACTCGGGCCCCGGAACGAGGAGCGGAACTTACTTCGAAACCTATCGCCGAAGGAGCATCTTGTACTGTTGAATCTAAACTTCTAAAATAAACCAAAGCAGAGATTTGGGAGAATTCAAGTTTTTTTCTGAAGGAGAGAGTTTCATTTTAAATTCATCACCCGCGAGCAGGGTGCGCAGCACCCCACGGGCACTGTTGCGTGGCCAGTCGGTCAAAGGCCTGAAGGTGGGTAAGTGTGCCCGTGGGGTGCTGCGCACCCTGCTCGCGGGAGATGAATTTTAAATTAAACTCTCTTTCAGAAATAAATTTATCTTCTCCCAAATCTCTCCTTGGTTTATTTTTAGAGGTTTTAAGAATTACAGCTTTTTAGTAGTTACTTCGGCGATAGCTCTAGAAGTAGTGGTGTTCCGCTCCTCGTTCCGGGGCCCGAGAGCCTTTCGAAGGGCTCCCTACTCTTTTGCACGTGACCAAGGGCCAATCCGGAGGTAGCTAGGGCTAGGCGGGCCCTTACAATTTTCCTACTGGGACGCGTCAGCGGGGCCTTACTCCCTCCCTGGAGTCTTGGAGGCGCGCGCAAGGGAAAACGCTCCCCTCTACTCTGGGGCCTACTCCTGCCCTTGCCTACGTGTGCTGGGGTGGAAAACTCCCAAGTACCGGAAAATCCCCGCTGGGTCTTAGCTAGACGAGCGAGAAGGAAGCGGAAGCGGCGGAGAAAGTTTTATTGCAGCTAGCCAATTAACTGCATATGTTAGGCTTCTGGCGACTCCGCCACTTAGAGTTTTCTAAGCCCTTTGTATTAGAATTTAAGTACCTTTTCGGGAAGTCAGTACGTGACTTCCTCGATATTGTCCCCGTAATTACTCTGTCTTGTAGCCTGTCCGCTTCCTCCTTTACAAACTCGACATCTGCGGATCAGCTGCCGCGACTTTAATCTTATTCGCGCTCGCGAGTAATGTCTCCTTCGCTTAATTCCAATCTAATTCCGATTCGAATCGGGTTAGATTCCCGCGCAATCGAAGTCGATGCGGCGCATGTCGATTGTTGTCAAACGCGGCTTATTTCAGTTTGTCGGAGCCCTGAATACGCAACACCTCCCTTCCTACCCAAAAAGGTGTTTCCATGAGAAACAGCTTTTTCTTTTCACAATCATAATATTTACAGTTCTACATTCTATGCTCTTTCTTTCGCCTTTTCGAGGCTTTCGCCCACAGCCGCCTGGGTTTTAGAAATACGGCAAAGCAATTGGTCGGGATAATCGACAAACGTTCGAGGCACAGTCTCTTTAATAAATTCTGAGGGAAACGTCGCTGAGGGAATCCCGAAAATCAGTTCGTGTGGAGTGAACCCAGTGAACTCGCGAAACGGGGTATTATAACCAAATATTCCAAATCAAATCCATTCGTGCCAATCAGTTTTCGTGCAATAGTGCTTCGAGTAGTCTTTGAAAACTCTGTGTGCTTGTTCTAGTGAGCCTAAAGATTTGGTGAAAGTGAAGTTGAAGTTATTTTGAACTTTATATTGAGGTAAATCGAACATTTGGACTATCATGTTTTGTATACTTTCCCAATCAAAGGGCTCTAAATTATTATTGTTTGCAGGGATGTTTAAGTTAATTGGTTCGTACCTTGTCATCAGTACCTTGAATATCAAAAGTATCGATTCAAATCATCTATGTCTGGTTCGTCACTATGCTTAGTTTTGTAAAATAAATAAAAATTGTATCTGGTTGACTCTAATTAGATTTTCTTTCTCAAGTTCAATTATCATTGCCTTGGGAGGTTGGTGTGCTGTCCTAGCGTACTCCTCCAAGAAAACAGGCATTACCGCCTCAATGGACATATTCGTCTCTCTTAAAATGGGCATAACCGCCTCTTTTAGAATGGGCAACACCGCCTCTTTTCGTATGGGCAACACCGCCTCTTTTCGTATGGGCAACACCGCCTCTTTTCGTATGGGCAACACCGCCTCTTATAAAATGGAATGAGCAGCCAGCTTGAGGTTGTCGATCAATTCCTTGTTGATCGCTCAGAGCCCCGTCACCTTAGACCACCTCAACATCCATCCCTGATGAGGCCTCAATCAGAGCTGGATCTTTGGTGTTGCAACAATTCAATCTCCCAAGGTAATTTAAATCTACTTGGTTTGCAGCCAATTGAAATTCTATTTCTCTATTGAGTTATGTTTGGTTGTAAGTTGTAAAAGATGAATAAGATTGTCTTAACACATGAGAAGATGGTCTTTGGAAATGTTGGGAAATGGATTAAGATATGTATCTAGGTTTGATAGTGAGGCAGTAATAGTCAGAATTCTAGCTGGATTTTCTGTTTCAGATGTTGCAGAAGTATTCATAAGATTGTTACATTCAAGAGATTGATTTTATCGAGATTGCACCATCGTCCAAGCATACTTGTTCGCAAAAAATTAGGTAAATGAGCCTCAAGTTGGATTGGCACATCTGCCCCAACATCTTTTCCTTTCAAATTGGACTTTACCGTCCCAGCGAAATTCCTCGCTATATGGGCTTTACCGCCACCTCCAACAGAGCCGCCGGTTTGAGGGTGTCGGTCAATTCTTGATTGACCGCTCAGAGCCCCTTCACCTTGGACCACCTCAACGTTCATTTCAGACAAAGTCTTGGGTGATGTCCCTCAGGACTCAGCACTATTCAAAAGACTAAAATCTAAGAACGAACTCAAGGTATGGTTGCGATGCAATCTCTCTACTCTATGATCCTCAATATTTACTAATGTAACTGATTCTTTACTGGACCTCCAAATCTCTTCTAGATGAAGTCTTGGATGAGGTCCCAAAGGACTTCAACTCATCACGATTCAAAAGACTAACATCTAAGAATGAACTTAAGGTATTTGGGCCTCCAATTTTATTCCAGATAAAGCCTTGGATGAGGTTCCAATGAACTTCGACTCACCACGATTCGAAAGGCTAGCATCTAAGAATCTCAAATTCTTTTCCAGCTGAAGCCTTGGATGAGGTCCCAATGGACTTCGACTCATCCCAATTCAAAAGGCTAGCATCCAAGAATCTCCAAGTCTACTCCAGATGAAGCCTTGGATGAGGTCTCAAAGGACTTCGACTCATCACAATTCGAAAGGCTAGCATCTATGAATGGACTTAAGGTAATTGTTTGACACAATCCCTTGGTTCAATTGTCCAAAATATTGACTTACATAACTGACTCTTTCTGGGCATTACCTTGCCAAACATTGTCTACGCAGAGACTATGACCTTATTGACATCGAATATCTCTTCCTCAAGACTGACAGATGGATCAATGACTTCTGATACTGACAGGATTGGATTTCTGGATAAGGTGTCTGTATTGGAATTGATTTTCCCAGGTTTGTAGATTATTTGATAATCGTATTCGTTAAGACGTAATCTCTACTTTACGAGCCTTGAAACTGAACTCATTACGTTGTGTAGCCAATCAAGAGGATGATGATCAGTGACCAAAATAAAGGTGATGACCATAAAGATATGGGCGAAAATACTCAACAGCAGAGAGTATACCAGCTAATTCTTTTTCTGTGATAGAATAATTGGTTTCAGCAGAATTCAAGGTTCTCGATGGATATGCTATGGGTAAGTCTTTACCAATTACACCCTGGCTCAACACAGTTCCTATTGGATAATTTGATGCATCAGTTGTGACTACGTTAGGTCTAGTAAAAATCAGAGTATTTCAATAAGGGTTCCGAACAAATGATGTCCTTGAGCTTTTCAAATGAACAATGGGTTTTCTCGTCCCAGATAAGTGATACGCCTTGGTTAAGTTAGTCAATGGTTTAGCTATTCTTGCCATATTTCTAATGAAGCGCCTGTAGTACCTCATAATCCCAAAAATATCTAATATTTGTGCGTTCTGTAAATGCTAAGTTTCATTCCTATTTCTTCTCTAGGGGTATAAAGTTCACCGATGGACAAACGTAATTGGACCTTTTGTGCCTCTTCGATCATTAAATGCAGATCAGTGATATCGTTCCGAGTAAGTATTCCTTTTATATTGTCTGGTCTTGAAGGCCCCCGGAAAAGGCATATACCGAGTGGATTTTAACAGTCTTTTCATAAAATTCTAGTTCGCTATTCTCATAAGATTGTTTTACTGATCCAAGAGTGGCATCTCTCATTTTCAATACTCGACTGCCGAATGCCGATATTGGTTCGTACTTTAATTGATTCATTCTCTTAGACTTATTCCCCAACTCATCTAAAGTGATTCTCTTTTTTTTTTAAAATGACTTTTCAGGATACCTATTGTTTTCTGAAGTGACTTGGCCTCATAATTCATTAGTAGAACTCCCTTGGTTGAACCTATTATCCTATCAGTGACTATTCAGGAATAATGGTAAGTCTGAGGGATGTACAAATGAAGCTATCATTTTACAACGACTAACAAACGTTGATAGTGAGCACTCGGTTCCGTTAAGGTTGGTAATTGCTTTTCTAAATCTCTTAGTAGTTTCTAGGTTACTGCATGATTTAAATAGTTTGCAGGTTGCTGCATTTCTGGTCAAAATTGAAGTTCGCGTCTGCATTGCGGATCTATAATCGGCATACTCGAGGGAAACTGATTGGGCACGGATTCTGGAGAATTCGAAACCGATGCTAAACAAAGGAACTTGCGACGAAATTTGCGGCAGACTTGTCGATCGTATGTTTTCGGTAATTGCTTTTAAATTTCTTCTAAGAGACTGTGACTCGGTTTCTACTGGCGTTTAGAATAAGGTCTATCCATGATTTTCAGGAATAATATTCGGTAGATCTATCGAGCCCTGCGATGTTAATTGTGGCTTTAACTGCGGTAAATCTCGCAACACTACTGGAGGTGATTCTTTCGCAAAATTCGCGATGAGTTATTCGACGGCACGCGAAACAACGATGTGAGAGGTAAGTCCTCCACTTCAAAATTCAATGAATTATTCGATCTCGATATACGCGACCTATTTCCGGCCTTAAGACGCTTGATTTTCTTTAAGAATTTCGACATTCTGGCGCTCGATTACAAGCTTATTAACTAAACAACGAAGGGCAACGGCGAAGGTAAATTATGTACAAGCCTTAGTTTTAGACGGCGAAGACACTTAATCCAGGGGTGATCCTTCGGCAGATGATGTCTGATCGTGGCTGATGCGTGTGGAATTCAGTCTAACGATGCACGGACTTGGATTCCACCCTTCTCCGTCATTCGACCATGGATTCCGGGGAAACGTGCAAAACCCGGAATAGAGAGGTGCACTGGACGATCTCGGATAGTTCTCAATTCCGTCAGCCCGCCGGACAGCGAAGATCCTCGCCAACAATCCTCCGAACAGCACGAAATCCTCAGCTACAGTCCTCTGAACTGCCCGAATCCTCTGGAACCATCCTCCGAACCGCACGAATCCTCAGGAACCGTCCTCCGAACTGCCCGAATCCTCACAAGAGTCGACGACCAGGAAGGCGATACACTTGTCCAGTTATTAATATTTTCCTTTTCCCACAGGAAAACACGGTCAATGCGAGCCGGCACCACTCGAATCTAATAGAATCCACGACCGAGTTCAACGGATTTCCACGATGAATTCTAATTTTCCAACGATTCAAGAATTATCCCACCGCTGTCACCAATTTTGTTGCGTGGCCAGTCGGTCAAAGGCCTGAAGGTGGGTAAGTGTGCCCGTGGGGTGCTGCGCACCCTGCTCGCGGGAGATGAATTTTAAATTAAACTCTCTTTCAGAAATAAATTTATCTTCTCCCAAATCTCTCCTTGGTTTATTTTTAGAGGTTTTAAGAATTACAGCTTTTTAGTAGTTACTTCGGCGATAGCTCTAGAAGTAGTGGTGTTCCGCTCCTCGTTCCGGGGCCCGAGAGCCTTTCGAAGGGCTCCCTACTCTTTTGCACGTGACCAAGGGCCAATCCGGAGGTAGCTAGGGCTAGGCGGGCCCTTACAATTTTCCTACTGGGACGCGTCAGCGGGGCCTTACTCCCTCCCTGGAGTCTTGGAGGCGCGCGCAAGGGAAAACGCTCCCCTCTACTCTGGGGCCTACTCCTGCCCTTGCCTACGTGTGCTGGGGTGGAAAACTCCCAAGTACCGGAAAATCCCCGCTGGGTCTTAGCTAGACGAGCGAGAAGGAAGCGGAAGCGGCGGAGAAAGTTTTATTGCAGCTAGCCAATTAACTGCATATGTTAGGCTTCTGGCGACTCCGCCACTTAGAGTTTTCTAAGCCCTTTGTATTAGAATTTAAGTACCTTTTCGGGAAGTCAGTACGTGACTTCCTCGATATTGTCCCCGTAATTACTCTGTCTTGTAGCCTGTCCGCTTCCTCCTTTACAAACTCGACATCTGCGGATCAGCTGCCGCGACTTTAATCTTATTCGCGCTCGCGAGTAATGTCTCCTTCGCTTAATTCCAATCTAATTCCGATTCGAATCGGGTTAGATTCCCGCGCAATCGAAGTCGATGCGGCGCATGTCGATTGTTGTCAAACGCGGCTTATTTCAGTTTGTCGGAGCCCTGAATACGCAACAGCACACATGCTCACCTTCGGGTCACCGCAAGGCTGGCCATGTGACACGATCTATCTATATCAATCTAGGTACTGTGGTTCGCGAGGAAAACCCCACGTCACACTTTTGCATTTCCATGCTCCTGTTAAGATTTATGATTGAAATTCCGGCTTAGATCGCGTCATCGGTATAGTATTTAAAATCGGCCACCTACTTAGCCCGATTTGGAGATGCGAATCAACGCGGATACGCAACGAAAAAGCTGACGAGCTACAGGTGGAACCCCCCAACCCCGCCGTGCTTTCAATCCTACTGCTACCGCCCAACTTCAAGGAAGAAAAATAAAAGCACATCCCCCAGCACACTTGTTCTCAAAGGACAACCAAGCAAAATGGAAAAAGCAGCCATCGAAGTTCAATTACAATCAGCCTCCGGGACCCCGAGTCCTCAGGTGGTCCCAGATGCGGCACAAGCGAACGATGGGTTTGGCGGTGTTCGGTTGTGCCCATTTTGGAAGAATCGGCCCAAGTTGTGGTTCATTCAACTAGAATACCAATTTGTAGCGTACGCTATTCATTCGGATGACGTCAAGTTGGGTATAGTTTTAAGGCATCTCGATCAAGAGGCAATATTTAGCATTGCTGATGCGCTAGAGCAACCTCCTGGATCCAACAAGTATGAGCACATCAAGACAGCACTGATTCAGAAGTATTCCGAATTCCCAGGGAAGCAGTTTACCTCGGAAACAGTTTACCTCTTGGAAGAAGTCGAGCTGGGTGAGAAGAGTCCTTTGATGCTTCTGCAGGAAATGCGTACTTTGGCAGGATCAAATATCACAGGTGACGTGCTAAAGAAGTTATGGCTACAGAAACTACCAAAAGACACACGAGAATTATTAATAGCAGTGCAAGACAGTGTGATCCCGGATAAATTAGCAGAGTTCACAGACAGGCTCTTAGAGAAAATGCTGCTGGCCATTAAGCCAACTTTCCACCAGAACACAGAATATATTAAAGAGCTGAAAAATTCTCACAGGGACGCTGCTAATGTTATGATTAAGCTGGAAAATGAAGTGATGGTGTTGAATAGTCACATGCGAAAAATTACAACTTCCCACAATGACAGTGGTACTATTGCACAGCTGAAAGAACAGTTGAACAGAATGGGATGTACCCTCGCAAAAAACAAGACAGACAAACATTTTCTACAGGTTCACATGGATATAATTGGCCCATTGCCCAATTGTAAAGGATACAGATTTTGTCTAACAATGGGAGACTATTGTACAAAATGGTCAGAAGCAACCCCGATCGAGGATGCATCAGCAGAAACTGTAGCCAAAGGATTCATTGCGACATGGGTTGCAAGATTCGGATGCCCCAAAGTCATTACAACGGGCAAATCAACGCAATTCAAGGGTAAATTGTTCACCAGACTCACCAAACTGTTGGGTTGCGAGACAATTGTCCAACTGGAGCCGAATGATACGAGACACCAGTGGCACTGCAATATGCAGCATTCATTGCTCTCAAAATTAGAGGACAATGACAATTGGGTGACTGTATTACCACTAGTCCTATTAGGATTACGATCAGCTTACAAACCAGACCTGCAAGGGTCACCTGCTGCGAAATTGTATTTAAAGAATCTCAAACTGCCGAATGAATTTTTTGACGACTTCCACGAGCCAGAAGAACCAAATGCTTTTATAGAAGCTCTGAGGGCGATAATGAGTGAAATCAGGCCCAAACTCATTGATCAACCTACATTAAATACACCATTCGTCTATGAGAATGTGGAAGAAGCAACACATGTGTTTGTGAGAGACCCTCCAATAGATCAGGTCTCGACACTACGACCGTACAGTGGCCCGTACAAAGTTTTGGCAAGAAGAAATAAAAACTGCTCCTACACGGTCTTAATCAACGACAAGCAATTCACCTACCCGGTTGATAGATTGAAACCTGCGTTCCAGGAGATTACTGATAAGGATTCACATTAGGCTGTAACCCTAGTACTGGCTACTGCTACTGCCAATACACTCAGTACCCTCAAGATGGGACACTAAGAGAACATTAAGTCATAAGATGTTATTGGGCAAGCGTCCCAATCGTCCCATCAAGAGAATTGCAAGTTTTATTGTTTTGAGCTTCCTATTCAAGTTAGATTTTAGGTTTGAGTACTTGAATAGCTTATTCCTTTTTGTGCTTTTGTTCCTTTATTGGCTGTTAGATTACATTTACTGATAATACAGTAGGTGTTGTAAACAGTACAGTAAGCTAACAATACAGTGCATAAAATTTCTGTTTTGTTTTGTTAATGTTTTCATAACTTTCATGAAGTAGGTGATAAAGATTACTTTAAATGTGTTATTTTATTTTTTGATGATGTGACAAATTAATATATTTTTCTTAAACTTTTCTTTATATATGTGTTATTTTATAATTCCGTTTACTCATATTTTCGGCGGACACGTTTAGAAACTCTTTTATGTAGGGTGTTCCATTAAGAAATGATTGACCTTTAAATATTGGTGATATTGATATTTTAACATATATATTAGACAAGTTGGAAATTGGATTAAAACGAAACACGCATGGTTTACGCTTGGCGCAATCTGGTTTCTGTATTTACAAAAATATTAGCAATTTTGAAGCAAACAATGCATTTGATTAAACAATTCAAACATGCTGCATTCTTGTTGGCCCCCTTTAGTTGGCTAAAGAAAATTTCTTTTCTTAAGAATTTCTTGAAACGGCCACACAATAATCTTTACAAAGTCCTGCAATTACTGAGTTTAATTTTGCTTCATTTGACCGAACATTTTTTCATAATTTTCCGCAGTCTTATATTTATATTACATTATTACAAAAGTTGCCAAAGTCGATTATTTCGGATTAGGCGAGTAGTTGTAAGGAAATGTAAGGTGTAAGGCTTTTAAATTGGCGCTTCGTCACTGATCCTTTTTGCTTTTTTAGCGATCACGCTGCCGGCGCGGCGATTGTGACCGGGCACGCAGTTGCTCGCGCGACACCGGCCTTCCTTTAAAAAATCATATAATTCGGAGGATGAGTTTTTCATTAAAAAAATACTCTAGCAATCAAATCGCCACTAATATCCCCTGACTCTAATTTGTCTGACGAAATCGCGGGAATTTCTCCGGTTCGCGTGGCAGTATCTTGCTGAAATTAAATTGATAGATGTAAAGCGATGGACAGTGTCCCAGCTTCATAGAGGAGCACGCTCGGCTCACTCGCGTGTTCGGGAAAAGGTTTGGGTTCCGCCAAGCAATCACACGAATTTTCACTCTATCTGCTTTTATTAGTTCGGTTCGAATGTATACACACCGGTCGATTCGCGCGTTCGATGGGATCTCTGCTCGAACTCCCACTGCAGAGGCCGCACGGCCAACTTCCCGTCGATGGCGGAAACTCCGTGAGGCCCTCTGGTGGATTGAGACTCGTCTCTACTTCAGCCAACTTCTCGGCTTTGTAGACGGAGTCCGTGTCGCCACAGATGTGTGGCTTCGGCCTCGGACGCGGCGGGCCGGAACGTCGAGGGTTCCGGTCGAGGCGCGCGCGAGGTGTTGGCAGGGACGGTTAGTCTCTGGCCACTCCAACGGACGCACGGGTGAGATGATTAGGCCGAGTAGGGCAGAAAAGACGCGAGATGTTTCACCTAATTACGTTTATTGTCAAGACCGTTAGCGAATAGGTTTACAGGCGGCGTCGATGATCGACGAGCGCGGCGAGGCGATCGATCGGCTGGTAAGATTCGAACTGGTCTCGCCGGCCGCCGCGCTAGCGTGGCCGACGTCACGTCGACGGTGAAGTTGGCTGGCCTGCCCTCGGTCTCTCGCAGTCGACGGTCGAGTCGGTTGGCCTGCCCTCTGTCGCCGTCTCTCTCGGACGCCCGAGGCCGCCATAGATGCATTGAAGCCTTTTCGAAAGATTCCCCTAGTTTGGTTTACCTCCCAGATAGCACAAATCTCCAAAAGCCAACTGAATGTGGGCTTATTGAAGTCCGCTTTTTGTCCGCTTCAATAAGTCGCAATAAAGTGAACATTTGTAAGACCACCAAAATAAGCGAACTAAAAGCGCGCATTAAGGGGTCATATATGCCAGGCACGTCATGAAATAAGTAAAGGTTTGTTAATTTATTGTCCTATTAATACATCCTGTTATTAAGTTTCTATCATGTGTCCGTTATTGTACATACTTTGAAGTATTTTCTCTGAAAAATACAAATAAATAAATAGGTTATGTACGACGTGACTGGCATCGTCTTAATTCAAATTGCAACATGCGGTGGTCAATGTATCTTGGTCAATTGTTATCTAAAAAAAAATATAAAAAATTGAGCGTGAACTAGACACAGAAAACTAGTCCTCAACGAGCCAGAATATTTTTTTTCTTTTTTTTCACAAAGTTACATGCGAAAAAGTCACCAATTTCGTAGGAACACTTAGAAATAATGACATTTTCGCGTGTAACTTTGTGAAAAAAAAGAAAAAAAATATTCTGGCTCGTTGAGGACTAGTTTTCTGTGTCTAGTTCACGCTCAATTTTTTATATTTTTTTTAGATAACAATTGACCAAGATACATTGACCACCGCATGTTGCAATTTGAATTAAGACGATGCCAGTTACGTCGTACATAACCTAGTTATTTATTTGTATTTTTCGGAGAAAATACTTCAAAGTATGTACAATAACGGACACATGATAGAAACTTAATAACAGGATGTATTAATAGGACAATAAATTAACAAACCTTTACTTATTTCAAGACGTGCCTGGTATATATGACCCCTTAAGCGAACTCCAGGAAGCGCTCATTTCCAGGACCCGCAGAGCGCCGCCTTTTTTAAGTCCGCTTTTTGTCCGCTGTAATAAGTCTGCTAAAAGCGAACATATATAAGGCCTCCAAAGTGAGCGCGATAAATGCGGGCATTTGGCGCACTACTCCTGGATGACTACTGGATAACGCGAGTCTGTCAACTTGAAGTTGCCACTATGCTGCCAACTTTTAGTTGACCCAATTTTGTTACCCGAAAAGTTGACTTAGTTCTGTGAGAATTTCGCAACTTCCAACGCTTGCATTTCCCGCGCTACTTGGTTAAGGCAGGGAAAGCATTGCACAACATCGTCTCCTCCTGAAATCGCGTGTTTTCGGACTTCGGTGAGATTTATATAGTGCTGTTTGTTATGTGCTGTAAGAGCTCATCATTTGTTCTCCCTTAGACAATACGATGCGATGTAAATAATCATCTAGGTTCGCCGTTTGATAGAACGAATGTATACGTTGGCCGCATAGGTTATATGTGCGCGGACTATATTTGTTGGCTGTGTGTGACATTACGATTAATCGAGTAGCTTAAGAAGTTAATTACAAAGAAATACAATTTCTTAAATTTCATCTTAATAAGAGAATAACAATAAAAATACAAAAAAATTAAAGTTTCTCAATTTTTGTAAATCAACCCAGACCCAACCACTCTTCAATGTCTCCCTTAAGCTAGCTTTAAAAGGACCGCTTTTAATCCACATTTAGAGGTCCGCATTAACTCGCCTTTTAGAAGTCCGCTTTTAGTCCACTTTCTTTGGTCACCAATATGTAACGTAACAGCGGGCAAGAGCGAAGTTTAAGCGGACATTCAGCGGCCTTTCAGGCAACTTTCGGCGATGCTAAAAGTCCACTACCTCCAAACAGGGTGCGCTTTAAGCGGACTTATAGCGGACTCTGTGCTATCTGGGCTGGGCCCTCCGTACGCCGAAATATTTCTATATTCTTCGCTATTGCCCTGTGATTGTTCTGCCTTGCCTTTCCGCTTCCTCCTTTACAAAACTCGACATTTGCGTATCAGCTGCCGTGATTCTAATCTTATTCGCGTTCGCGGCCAATATCTCCCTCGCTAGTAGATTTCTCATCGAGTTCCTAATTGAATCGGGTTTGATTCCCGCCCAATCGAAGTCGTCGCGGCGCCAGTCGTCTGTTACCTTACGCGGCTGAGTTCAGGCTGTCTGAGCCCTGAATACACAACACAGCACTTCATTTTCTTCGCTCACTCACGCAAAGTTTACAAGCAAACAAGAGCGCTTCACCCAGGTTTAAAACAAAACCTGTAAATCATTCTAAAAAGGTTGTTTTGAGCAGAATTTGTCCTATAAACGAGAGATTTCTCAGGTTTTAGGTTAGTGAGCAATGACCGGCGGAAAGGCATCAAGCTGAATGGAATCGAGCGACTGAAATGGGTAAAGTGCAGTGGCAAAGGAATCTTTACGAGAATCATGGCTTGCCCGACAACTACACCGACAGTTCCTTTCTCGAGCAATTGCGAAAAAACGTGAAACCGAACAATGTGAGAGCAACAGAGGCGATAACACTGGGCGCCGGCATAGGAATCCAATTGAACATTGTCGTCTTGTTTGTGATTATCTTCATCTGGCTGAACAAGGAGTGGACCACACCCAATTTCATCTTTGCCTCCGGAGTGGTACTTACTGCCCTTGGATATCTGGTTTACAGTTTCAAAGTGCCGGATACTTGGGCTAGATTGACAAAAGACCTCAGAACTGTACTGCTCTTCCTGACATTCGGTTATATTCTCTCGCCGATACTCAAGACGCTCACTGAAACCATCAGCACCGATACCATCTATGCCATGACTATTCTAATGTTTCTTACGCACCTGATATTCAGCGAGTACGGCACTGACCAGATCTCCTTGTCGGAATCGCTCTCCATAACATCTTCAATCTTCGGATCTCTAATGCTGGCGTCGAGACTGGCATCGCCGCTCCATGCATTCTCCCTTCTCACTGTTTCCGTCCAGTGCTTCGTCTTACTGCCATTACTCCTCTCCAAGTTGGAGAACAAAGTGACCATATCGAGCATATTGACTTGCGCCACGATATACTGCCTGCTGCCAGTATCGCAGACTTTCGCTTCTGTCTTTGTTCTAACAATGGGATTCCTGCAATTTGCTTGTCCGCTTTGGTACGTTCGTTGCCAGAAGTACAAAGACAATATCTACGGGCCCTGGGATGAGGCTGTGATCAACTGAATTGCAACGGCAAGGAATGTAAATAGTATGTGAGTGTATTTATACAGTCGGAATACAAAAAGTGAGAACAATATGTCTTATGTAACAATTGCGAGCCCGGCGACGCGATTCTCCCTCGTCTCCACGCCCCGAGACTCGTAATAAATACTATTCACATTTTCGTAGCTGGGTTGTAGGAATACAATGGGCGTATAAAAAATAAACTTTCCGCCGGAGGAATTGCGGATTGACGATGATTATTTTATGATGATAAACTGCAACAACCTCTTGATTCGCCTGACGAGAGCCTCGACGAAGCTACGGTCGACCGATGTGTATTCGCTGTGTGTGTCCAATAACTGTGCGATTAGACTGTCGGTGAATGTCGAGACCAGACCTTGCTTCAATTCCATCAGCGTCTCCGAGGAAACCCTCCACTCCGTTGTGTTCTCTTCTACTCCGCCAGTCGAGACTGCGAACAACAATTTTTTTTTTACTTCTGTGCGATAGAAATCGGTCTGGCAAAAGAGCATTCGTGTGTACGGCTTTGTAACACTTTCAATCTTAGTTTTTCTTGATGAAGAAACTTTGGAAGATAATTTCTTCCAGAAAAAGTGAATGTGCTATAGTCACCGCCAACTGAATAGCCGGTTTCAGGGCCGCTTTTCTGATTGGACTCCAAAAATGGTAACTTAGGAGGAATGGGAGCTTATCCAACTTATTTGATCTGGTATCAAAAATAATAGAAGTTTGACGAGTAGCTACCAAATAATATAAATTGGATGAGTTGGTACCAAGTAATACAAATTGGAAGAGTTGGTATCAAATATTATAAATTGGATAAGTTGGTAATAAATAATAGAAATTGGACAATATTTGCTACCAATTTGTCCAACTTTTCTTATTTGGTACTAACTTACCCTACTTCTATAATTTAGTACCAAAAATAACAGGAAGTTCGACTAGTTGGTACGAAATATTATACCGAAAATGATAACACAGTAGAAATAGGAAGAAAGGGGACCTTGAAACCGGATATTTAGTTGGCGGTGACTATAATGCTTTCCTTATAGATTGGAGATGGTACGAACCTTGCATACGATTTTGCCGCGACATTATCTGCATCGTGTAGAAATCCAAGTGACTCCAAAGGATGTAAAGAGCGTGTTCTATTATGAGGGAGCAGTACTTGAGACACTGCCGCTTCTCCTTCACCCAGCGATTGAGTCTGTGCTCGACAATGATTCGCTGCTTCCCTACGTCGAGATCGGCCTCTTCCTCTGACAAGTACTTCTTCAGCTCCGTCGTGCTCATCTCCGACACCATTTCAGTCGTCTTAATGAGGGAATCGACCTGCGGTTGTTCGGCTTGCACGACATTAATCACCGATACCAGCTGATCGACAATCGTTCCTAAAAGGACTCCGCTGGATGAGTCTTTGAGTCGATCCTCTTTCGCTCCGGCTTTCGGCGTTAAGTGAGGATCAAACAGGACGTTTCTTATTCTTTGGTTCATCTGTGTGTGTTGCATCTGAAAGACAAGTTCAATCAATAGTTTTCTACAAGTAGTTTTTATGCAAATATCCGTTTTATACTGCAATTGTGCATTCAATTACTATGATTGAAGCAAAAGTATTTAAGTATTTGTTAAGGTAGTTGATGCAGAAAACCACTTCTCTGATAAAAAAAGAAGATTGATTTCTGATAAAAAATCAAACGCTTCCTTTGAACTTGCACATAATAATCTTGGCAAGAACTTGAAACTACTGGCGAATTTTATTATTACATTTTAGCTATGTCGCACCCATGAAAGTTGTCCATTTCAATAGTTTTTGCTATGTCGCACGTACAAAAGTTTCCATCTCGGAAATAATGTGGTCAAGTCCAATAAAGTTCGGTCAGTGGTTGCAAAACCGTGCGGAGATTAATGTCCAAAATTTTAAAGAAAATCTGAAGGAAGGTGGTTTTCTCCAGCAGTTTGTTTCCATCTAGTTTGACGAGACTTTTCAAAATTCAAATCCGACTTATTTCCATAAAAGCCCGCAGTCATTGCCAATTACCTGATTCCGAGTATACAACATAACATTCGCCACTATTTGTATAGAAGTAACGTGCTGCTGGCTGGACTCCGAGCCCTGTTCAGTCAAATGCAAGGCAGTTGATTGTAACTGGAATTTGTTTAAAAGGGAAAGCATCAGCTTCTGCAACCGATAGAGATGCGCCCTCAATTCTCGCACGCCAGTAGTATCCTCGAGTTTCCGTTCGTCAATATCTGATTTCGAAAGCTCCTCGTCCACTAGTTTATACATATCTGCAAAGCAAGAAAATTAGAAGACCTGCATAAAACAGTATCCTTTTACGTTAAAGATGTATAACAGGCAAATATACGTGGAATTTAAAAATACTAAGAAGTGGTCGAAGTTTCGTGGAGAGGTTCAAAAATCTATTCGGAAAACTTTGCCAAAAATTCAAAATATTCCACTAAATGGTTGAAAAGTTATACCGTTGTAATATATGAAGATTTTGTAAATAAAACCATAGAAAACACATCGAGACAGTTTTGCGATTTTCGCAATGCGTTAATGATCCCTAATATACTAACCGATATTGGCAGAGCGAGAAATGACTCCGGTTAAGCAAGCAATCTCCTTGAGGAAATGCGCGTTCGCTTTCGAGAATGCATTCCGCAAGACAGTTTCGGTGGTATCTCTGTGACTCTGGAGGAAGCTGCAGACCTGCACCGCACACGATTGATTCTCCGTTCCAAGTGTGGTGAGGAGAGCATCGCAGAGATACAAAGCTGGCAAGAATATCTGTTGATATCTGTGGCCAATCGATGGGATGAAGGAGTAGTCGCCGCCCTCGAAGCCGATGTGCACGTCTGGATGCTGATCGAAAACGCACATGCTAGACAGGCAAGAGAGAACCTTGTTCTCCAGCAAGTTCTCCGCGCCGAGCCTGGTCGAAGCCATCCTGCAGAACGTTGCCATTTTAGCTTCGAACAGGTAGAGCGGTTTCAAGGTTTGCGGCTCCGGTTGAAGCATACTTCGCAGCACATTGTCCGAATCTAACAGAGTATCTATCATGTGCTTCAAGTATCCTCGGCTCGCTAGGTAAATGATCCACGCGTTGTCGTAGTCGAGTTCGAGGATCTTATCGAGGCAGGAGAGCGCCAGCATTTTGCAGACATCGTGCCCGCCGGAACAATTGTGGCAGAGGATGTCCATTAATTGATTGCCGAAGCTGTTGATCACTTGGATTGTCGCGAACTTCTGAGAGCGCTCTTGCATCGGCATTACTCTGTTCAGAGTGTTGTCCAGTTGACTGACGTACATGCTGTCGACCGCCGTATTGCCTTCCGATTTCTCCATGCCGACGACGCAGAGGAAGTTGAGCAGAGCGGCGTACAGGTGGATCAAGACCTTTTGCGACGAGGCACCCGCGTTTAGAATCCACTGTAAAATATGACTTAGGATTATCTTCATCATGGTTGTGTTCGAGGGTGACGATGGAAGAAGTTCGTTGTCCGGCTCCAGTGCGAAACTGTTTCTCAAATTAACGAGAAGCATCAGCACCGTCCCGGAAACGAGGGATTTGATTTCATTGAGGGCCTCGCACGTGGTCATCTTTTGTAACAAGTCGTGCGATAGGTTTAAGAGTAGATTCTGCCTCTGTGCAGTGGGCAGTTGCTGGCTGGTCGCGACTGAGAAGAGGATTTCCGTTGTTTGGCACCAGCCTTCGACGAACTTCACTGTCGCGTACGAGAGGATCTTCGTCTGGTTCCTCTTAAGTGCGTGTGCCAGCAAAGATTGGACTTCTTGCTGCAAGTTCCTCTGCCTGTCGGCCGCGCTATTCTGCGTTACGTTTAGTTCGTCCGTGATGAGAGCGTGGAGCCTCTTGATATCAATAAGACGCGGTCCGCCGACCAGAGCCACTGATACACTGCATCGTTCCAGTGCCATTTCTATCTCGGAGGGGACGAAGAATTCCCAGGACTTGGGTGGCTCGATTTGCAGCTGGAAGTCGATGTAATGCAGCAAGTCCATTAGCAGTTTCTGCGAGGGGACGATCTGATCTTTGTCTTGGCTGAAGCTTCCCACCAAACGTTGCACCAGTAAATTCTGCAAGCTACCTCCGGCGACGCGCAACTCGATCGCTGCTATCTTCAACAACCAGGACATGCAGCCGAGCTCGGTCGCTCGATTCGGGCCTTGGAACGGCAGCTTGGAAAGATGCCTCTGTACGAAATCCTGATTGCTACTGGTTCGCAAGAACCTCAACACAGGCACAGAAGTCTTGATGTTTGCGCAAAGCGTGTGCAAGAAGGAGTAGCATATCTCGGTGATCTTGTCTCGGCCTCTCTCCAATGATAACTCGAGTATACCTAAGATCGAATGCAGACACGTGCGCGGGAATCCGAGTATGCCAGGCTGTTGTATTACAGTTTTCCTAATGTCCTTCGTTATCTCGAATCCTAGGAGGAAGTGTGTCAAGTTCGGCGTGGGTCGAATGATGCTCTGCATCAGTAAAAGTAATATTCTCTCCTTGCAATTCCCACTGGACTGTTTCTCAGCCCCGAACTCTGTATTTTCCTCTGCTGCGCTGTCCGCGTCCAAGCATTCGACGAAACCGTGTCTAATATTCGTAGCCAACGACGGCGTGGCAGTGAATGTTGCGAGTAACTCTCCGTCTGCTCCTGGCTCGTTGCTCACTCCGTTAAGCACACCGACAGCCACAAATGCGTGTCGGGGCAGCCAAGAACTGTAAGAAACGTACTTCGCGATGTTAACAATATGATCTGGTTTTCCCAGCAGTAAGCGAGACAGGACTGTTAAGATCTTGTTAACCGATGTCGCCGCTGACAATTGCGCCATGTAACAGTGTTGCATCTTCAAGCCGCGCTCGAGTATCTCCAAACAGCACAGTGTTCCACTCTCGAGATTCTTCTTGCCGGGAAAGTGGTCGTAGCTCTCGAAGTGCGTGCAGCCCTCGTTGAGAGTGTACAGGAGGACACGTAGAAATTCGGAGTCCGAGTGGAGCTGCGTCATCAAATGATATCCTGGTGCGGAATTGACGGAAGTGGTGGTGCCACCCTGCAGCTCCACCTTGCAGCCGACGAAATCTTCCAAAGACGGTTCATATTGTTTGATAAGCTTCGAGAATATCTTCAAACAGGCCTCGGCCACTTCCCACTTTTCCGCCGGATTCTTGTACGAACGGCTGTGGAATCTGAGGAAGACGGTGTTGACGACAAAATGTAAATACGGATCGAATCCAGGATTCCGTTGACCAACACCGAGCAGTCGGGGGATGGGAAAGTCGGTGAGGACGTCCAGTAACTCCAACATGGCGCGTGTCAGTGGATACTCTTCGTTTCTCGACTCAATCTCCTCCAATTCGGTTTGAACTCCTCTCGGCTGGTAACTGCTGGTCGTGGGAATGGTGGAAAGTATCTGTGCCGCTTCCACGCTCTGCCAGACAGTGGACGAACTCTCCGGGGATTTGGCCAAGGCGGCCAGCGTCCGAATGAGCACGCCTTTCAAAGGAATAGGCATCGCGCAACTCACCAACCCTATCAACGAAGGCAGAACTTTCCAGCCTGGATGATCGCAGATGGCAACGCGCGACATTTCGTCGTACTTAGCGATGATTTGAATGACACTCAGAACAGATTCCAGTCCCTTCACTTCGTGAGGTGTTATTCCCTTCGGGTGACTCCGTTGCCTGTAAATCGTGTCTTGACTGGGCGGCAACTCCTGCCGCAGATTGTAATAATATCTGCTGAGAGAATTAAAGAAATGGTCCCAGGAGATTGTCGTCGAGCCCGAGGATCCGTTGGGCTTCAAGAAGTTGAACGCTTGTCTCGCGCCCTGCGGCGACGAGGCCAGCGACGCGATCATCTTCAAGTAGGGAACAAACAAGCCCGCTGGAAGTATCTCGCCAGCCAGTCGCACAAACTTGAACAAGGCGACTTGCCTCGAAGGCAGTCGATTAATGTAAACCGGCGCCGACACGTGACTGTTTTCCGAGTGATGGCACCAATAATCCATGACTAAGTTCAATTGCAGTGGATCCTCCTTGTACAATGCGGCGATTGTTAACATTAAATATTCGAAATGATTATCCAAGTATAACGGAGGCTCCACGCCCTGTTGCTGGTACGCTTGGATGAGGCGCATCGACTCGTCCGCGCGGCTTCTCAATTCCTTCACCTTCAACGGCATCAGTAGGATGAAGTCGGAAACGAGTGTGTGCAAGTAGCGAATGTAGAATTCCTCGCTGTATATGCTCTTGTTCTTGAAGAGCACATCGGCCATGAAATGGAAAGCTTTGTTGGACAAGGCAGCTTCTAAGAGTTTCTCGTCCTCGTTGGTAATGTTGAAAGACTGCAAGTGATTCGTCGCTGTCTTGATGGTGGCTAGTGCGACGGCTAGTGCGAACTGTATCAGACCGTGTAAGCCATTGCTCTTCCAAGTTATATTCATCGATGTTAACTTCTGCGACAGTTCCTCGAGCATGTCTCTCTCGGTAATTAACGGCATCGCACTTATTAACTCTGAAAGAAACGGAGTTAATTGTGAAGAACAGAAGCTCGACTTTGCCAAGAATCTAAGGGAATTATCAAAGTACCTTCTCCGTTTTCCCGGCTGTGCAAAGGGCTGAAATTAATCGCGTTCAGCAACGACATTATAAGAGCTAGCGTTACTTTATCCGGCCCACCGTCTCCCCCTTCGGATTCCACTTCTTTCGATTCCAATAGTGAGAGCAAGCGGAATAAAGACGTGTTTGGCAGTGAAGTTTGAGCAGACCACAAGTATAATATGTCAGCGAGATCTTGCCGAGAATCGTTGTAAAGTTTCATCACCATGTGATGGTGTTTCGAGCCACCTAACGCTCGATTCTGCTGCAGAAGATCTTGCTCCTGTTCCGGTGTCAACGGTTTGTCAGTAAACAGAGGTAGTTTGAGCGACGCAGGATTTATTTAAGAGAATCGTACCTCTGTTGGATCCATCTGTTCCAGCAATGACAGAACCCTATCTAAAAGGCCGTCTTCCTGCAATTTATTTGTGTACTCCGTTATGTGTCGTGTAAGATTGACTGGTGCGTCGATCGCCCAACTGTGACCCATTCTGGCTTGCACCAGCGATCTTAAAGCGGAAGTGACGGCCTTTCTTCCATCATAGTACAATAATATCGCTGTTAAACCACGAGTCAAACCCGGATGATAAGGCATTTGAAGCTGGGCAGTGCATAGTAGATCCAACGCCATAAACTCGTTGAGATCGTACATGTCAGAGATAATGAGAGTTTCGTCCACCAGCTCCTTTGATAGTAACTGGTGACCCATTCCTGGCAGGGTGATTCCATCGGTGACACCCTTTTTAATCTCTTCCCTGCTCTTCGCATTCTTTGGCTATGAAATGGGAAAGAGACCTTCTTTATAGACCTATTTTAGGAGTCAGGGTGCCGAAGCAGGAAATCTGTTTGTGGTGTTTATACGAAACAGCGTCATCAACTACTGTTAAGATATACAATATAAGGCAAACAGCTGCTGTGTATCAGTTTTGATTTTGTGAATGGTCGAGAATCAATGGAATACAACACTTTTGTCTTTAGCATGGAGAAAGCAACGTGTCTCAGGCAAGAGAACTGTGAAAAACAGTGTAGATTTCTGCCAGAACCACTTAAGAAATCCGACGAATGGTTTATGCGTAATTTTTAATTAACAGATTACTGTTTATGATATTTCTAAGCAATGGAATAATACACATTTATACCCTTCGGTTCGCAATGAATCCCATTGGTGGTTTAAAGCACGCTAAGGTCAGGCGACTCGATAGAATCATACTCACAGGGTTCTTCAAGAGAGTGAGAAAGTTTTGTCTGTGGTTCCTCAGGGCTTCCGTGAATTCATGGTACTGTGGGTCGTGTGCGCTCGGCGCCGATGTGATGTGCCGTTCCACCAGGTTCTGGAGCTCCTTGTACGGAGTCCACATGTCTTCGGTGGTGGATTTTTCTGTGAAATGCAGGCACATTGATGCTGACGCTTTGATACACCTCCTCGCAAGGAACACTCAACGAAATCATACACCGCACCGAACCACGGAACCAATTCCCGCCGCGGCGGGGACTGAGAAATAAAAGGCGCGGGGACGTGCGCGTGTGGACGCTGAACGACAGGCAGAGCGTTTTGTTTAAACAACGGTCGGAGCGTCCAGGAGAGCGAAAAGATAATCGGAACGGGCGGGGGGTTAAGAGCGGCGTGTACGATCGCGTTTCATTCCAATGGACACCAGGTCCGAATTACCTTCTGACATTCTTTCTACGGGGAAGCGAGCCTCACGGAAACACAAATCCGAGGGAAGGAAGTGCTGTACTTAAAGGTAATGGAAAGAAAGAAATCTCGTGCAACATAATACAAATACCGGTCCTCTGGCGGGAACGATGCACTTATCGACCAACTTAAAGCATCGCTAACGCGCCTTTATAGTTCACGGACTACCGCGCGCACCCGCGCACTGCGATATCCCTCATACGTGAGATATGCTACTCAGCGATGAATTCGGGATACTTCGACCAGATACCGTGGCAGCAGCAGCATCGACACTCAACAATTTTGACATCAGCCGCATTTCCATGAAAACGCATCTACCGTGGGTGCTTTCCATTTAGACACAGAGAGACACTGGGTGCTTTCCATTTAGACACAGAGAGACACTGTGTTCGACTGTGTACGACACAGAGAGACCCGGCCGTGCACACTGGGTACATACACGGTGTTCCATTTGATCTAGCTCAGAGCGTGTCTCTCTGTGTCTCTCTGTGTCTCTCTGTGTTGCCTAAATGGAAAGCACCCACTGTGTTCGACTGTGTACGACACAGAGAGACCCGGCCGTGCACACTGGGTACATACACGGTGTTCCATTTGATCTAGCTCAGAGCGTGTCTCTCTGTGTCTCTCTGTGTCTCTCTGTGTTGCCTAAATGGAAAGCACCCTTTATATAATTGTTTGACGGTTGGACGTTAGAATGCCATCCAACTTTTATGGCTTCTGAATTTTCGGAGGAAATCATATATGAACCGTCGAATAACGTTCTAACTGCGGGTTTGTCGGCGATTTTAAATAATAAATAACTTCGTTGTTCTTTTAAAATGAAGGACCAACATTAAACTAATCATATTTTTTAATACCGTTCGCGAAAACAAATTCAGACTGTTTCAAATGGAACACCCTGTAGTATATATAGGTACGAATCCAGAACAGTTTCGATCTAAGGATCCTTGGCGATCGAGACACCAGATGGCGCAGCGTGTCTCGACCCCCATTTAAAGGTGAACGGCTTCAGTTCAGCTATATGATCGCCAGTTCACGCCAGTTGTAATCCGTGCCTTTTCTTTGGAAGTGCCCGATATATTTGTGCGTTAAAATAATTTCAATGATTCCATTATTCCCTTACGTTGCCCGCACCGTTTCCTTGTAAGTCCCTGCCAATCAATATAGTACAATTCGAAGGAGCCGGGTGAGATTGCCGGCGTTGGGAGCGGCCGAAAGTTATAATGCGAGAGGCATGCATATGCCGCCGGCCGGTGGTTTTGTGTACGTGGGCAGTTACCGAGCACGCTGTTTAATTACTAATTAATTGCAATTGGCAGTAATGGGGTGGGAAGCTCGCAAATGAGAGGACATGGACGGGGAGCAGACGCGAGTGATTAGTGCGGCGAGCTTAAGTTCTTCTTCACTCAATGTTTACCACTCGATCGCACTATAACCTACAAATCCCCACTGACAAATGCCATGTGCTCCGAATAGTTGGATTTTGACGTTTACCGTCTTGCTAATTCGCTCGGCGAGTTCGTGACTCGTGCAGGATCAATCGCTTGAGATTGTCGGCGAGCGAGGCGCCGAGTCGAGAAGCGAACTTTATCGGATCGTATTCTGTTTGTCTGTCTAATACTAGATCCACCGAATAAACACGGCACCTTCAATCAATCGGGCCTTCGTATTACACTCGAGTCATTATGGTTGCGTTAATGAAAGCGAGGGGCTTGCGGATGTCCGCCCAGAAACAGGAGACATTACTCAAGTTAACGATACTCTCATTGGCAGCGGTTTTGTGTGAGTATTGAATTGTCAATCAGACCCTCTTTTGCCTGGGAGAATCGATAGACTGTGATAACAATGATTTTGCAGCATTCGCCAGCCGCTTGTTCTCCGTTCTACGATTTGAGAGCGTCATCCATGAGTTTGATCCATACTTCAATTATCGAACAACAAAGTACCTGGCGGAGAATGGGTTCTATAGCTTTCACAATTGGTTCGACGACCGAGTATGGTATCCTCTCGGGAGGATAATCGGAGGTGTGTTTTAACACTGTGTGGAAAGTAAGAGAATTGTATTCAATGGAAATGTTTTAAAGGTACCATATATCCTGGCCTCATGGTAACATCAGCGGCGCTCTACAGGCTCGCGTGGATGCTGAATATTACATTGGATATACGTACTATTTGTGTCTTCCTTGCTCCGCTGTTCTCCAGCTTGACAACTATCATTACTTATCTGCTCACTAAAGAACTTAAGGTGGTACACTTGTTTCTTATATCAAATCATATAGATTTATCTGTTATAAATGTTGTAAATGAAGCTGGCTGTTTTTAAAATTCAAAGGCATTTAATAATAATATTGGCAATGGCTTTTGGTCATTTGGCAAATTGAAGTTAATTGTCTTTCTGCTACATTTTCATTAAGATGCTCAGATTCTGACTGCCAGGGGAATCAAAATTAAAATTTCTATAATTTCTCTATCGCAGGAAACTCGAATTGTAATTTTTAAAATAATCATTTGCATCTCAGCCCCTTCTTTATGAACTGGCTCTAGCTATTTATAGCATTTACTAAACACCCTGTTTGTATGTAAAATTAATAACAACATTGATTCTCATTATGTGCATATTAGGACTCGGCGTCCGGACTATTCGCCGCTGCCATGATCGCGATTGTGCCCGGTTACATATCCCGATCGGTGGCCGGCTCCTACGACAACGAAGGCATTGCCATCTTCTGCATGTTGTTCACTTATTACATGTGGATCAAGGCGGTGAAAACCGGTGCGATTTGCTGGGCGACCTGCGCCGCCCTCGCCTACTTTTACATGGTCTCCTCGTGGGGTGGCTACGTCTTTTTAATTAATCTAATCCCACTGCACGTCCTCACGCTGATGGTGACAGGACGGTTCTCGCACAGGATATACGTTGCGTACAGTATTTTGTATTGCCTGGGGACGATTTTGTCCATGCAAATATCCTTTGTTGGTTTCCAACCCGTTCAAAGCTCCGAGCACATGCTTGTAAGTTGACTTTTTTTTAACCGACTTGGAAAAAGATGGAATTCTCAATTCGTCTTGAATATATTTGTTTATTTTTGTTTTCTTATTTCTTCCAGGCACTAGGAGTATTCGGCCTATGTCAGATGCACGCACTGGTCGACTACTTGCGTAGCAAACTGACCCAGAATGACTTCGAGGTTTTATTCCGTGGTTTGGTGGTTTCTGTCGTTACGGTCTCTTGCGTCGTCGGAGGCATTTTAACAATCACGGGAAAGATCTCCCCGTGGACCGGTCGCTTCTATTCGTTGCTGGATCCATCCTACGCGAAGAATCACATACCGATCATTGCCTCGGTCTCCGAGCATCAGCCGACCTCGTGGAGTTCGTTCTACTTCGATCTTCAGATCCTTGTGTTCCTCTTCCCCTCCGGACTCTACTTCTGTTTCTCCAAGCTCACAGACTCCAATATCTTTTTAATCCTCTACGGAGTTACGAGTTTATATTTCGCTGTGAGTACCACCATCACCGGCTGAGACAGTAAATCGGTCAGTTAAGGTTACCGAGACTCTTTTCTTTAGGGGGTGATGGTGCGACTGATGCTCGTACTGGCACCTGTAATGTGCATCCTAGGCGGAATTGGTGCCTCGTGTTTGCTGGTCACTTACATGAAGCAAGTGGAGAGCGGAAAAGTGACTGATAAGAAAGCCAAGAAGTTCGAAAGCAACTTTGTTCTAAGGAGCGAGGTAAGTTTAATCGGAACTGGCTGTCCTGCCCTGTTTCTCCTGTTTCTGTAAAATAAGAGAAATAATCGATTCCTCTTGCAGATAGCAACATTATTCATAATAGTGATGTGCATCCTGTTCCTTTCGTACACAATCCACTGCACCTGGGTCACCGCGGAAGCCTACAGTTCGCCGAGCATTGTCCTATCCGCACGATCGCCCGACGGCGGAAGAATGATCTTCGATGACTTCAGGGAGGCTTACTACTGGCTTCGTATGAACACACCCGAAGTAAGACACAGCAAGATAATTGCCATTTAGAAAATAATTGCGAATGTGATTCATTACAATCAATGTTCCGTCTTAGGACGCGAAAGTGATGTCCTGGTGGGATTACGGCTACCAAATCACCGCGATGGCCAATCGTACTATTCTGGTGGACAATAACACGTGGAACAACACGCACATATCAAGAGTCGGCCAGGCGATGGCGAGTACCGAGGACAAGGCCTACGAGATCATGAGGGAGTTAGATGTAAACTACGTTCTTGTTATTTTCGGAGGACTGACAGGCTACTCATCAGACGGTGAGTGATTCCGCGTGACTTCCGCGAGCTCCTCGAGAGAACCCGCGAAGTGCTCGAGAGCAGTTCGGTAGAGTCTCGCGCCAAGTATACATAGTACAGCACGCGACACCCGATGATACTTATCCCGAAGTGTAGCGGTTTTGCGATCGATACCAAACCTTCACCTTGATTTGCGAAAAAGTTCCAGCTCCATGGATTTATTTATGAATTATATATTTCATTGTTTATTTTTCTCAATCCAACGAGCGAAGTATCAAGCGAATCGGTTCAGTCATTCAGGAGATATGGATTTCCCCGGTTGTTAGGAGACTCGGTAGAGTCTCGCGCCAAGTAGAATTATGCGGAATCTAGTCGGAGTTTTATAAGATTCAGAAAAGTCGACAACTATTTGTGACTTTCACTTTTCTCACATAGAACCCTAATTATCCGAACGAATCCCGAGGAGAAAGAAATCTAATCCGTTTCGTCTGCTCCAGATATTAATAAGTTCCTGTGGATGGTGCGTATTGGTGGAAGTACCGAAAAAGGAAAGTCCATCACAGAATGGGACTACTACAATTCAGCCGGGGAGTTCCGGGTTGATAAGGACGGCTCGCCGATTCTCCTCAACTGCCTCATGTACAAAATGTGTTACTACAGATTCGGACAAGTGTACACTGAAGGAGGTGAGATCGACGTCTTATTCAGTCTCCGGCTCTCATATATTCCAATGAAAAAATCGAGAGGTGTTATTTTGTCTCTTTTGCATCTTCAACAGGTAAACCCTCCGGTTATGATCGAGTGAGGAACATGGAGATAGGCAACAAAGACTTCGAGCTGGAGACCCTGGAGGAAGCCTACACCACGGAGCACTGGCTCGTGCGCATTTATAAGGTCAAGGACCTGAAGAACCGGGGAATCTAATTGGTCTCAATATCGACTGATATCTGGATGATATTGTCACTGTGAACGAATTTCACACCTCACTTAGCAATGGGTTGCAAAATTGCCATCAAACTACCCTCCACGACACTTACAAGGCAGAATCCCCGCTTTCCTAAACGACCTATTGAGATCTCGTTACATGCGTAAGTGCAGCCACATAGTTATTTCTTTGCGGATTGCGTTCCGAGAGCGGCGCAGCGACGCTCTGCCGTTTGCATTCCGGGTTTTGTTGATCGAGAGCTGCCACACGAACCATTTTGGTGCCTACTTTTACTCGGTGAGCAACGTATACGTGCGATCTACTCTTTTTGTATGTTCTATACACACACACACACACACACACACACACACACACACACACATACACACACTACGGGCGTAATAAATTTACTCTAGAAGGAATAGGCATTCATTGGATCTCCCGGCGGCGGCTGCTGATCGGAGTGCGAGAAGTCGTGGTCCGCGCAATCCTCAAAGAGAATTAAGCGGAGCTCGAGATATCCGATGGCACATAGCTAACAGACTGTACAACCCATAAGTATTAAGAAACATTCGAACAATAAATGTCTTTTATTTCAGATATCAATTTAATCATACAGTAGCATTTCAGCTCGGCCTCGTATTAATTTATACAATTGCATTATTACCTAGCACTCCCTTTTCGATTATCTTAAGAAACGTAGGAATGAGTCTCGTTAAATAATAATCAGTTCTCGATACACAATATCCCCAGGTTCCTCGTGGCGCCGAGTGAGTTACCTTCTAATCGACCAGAGTGGATCTAGCTGACTTAACGGGTCTACCGCTTTCTCATTGGATTTCTCCTGCAACGACGTCGACGTTGCACTACCGCCGCTGCCGGTCAACTTTTTACCTGCGAATCGAAATAACTCGTCGATTAGAGAAAGATCGATCGGTGATCCAGGATATTCTTTGGTAGGAATTGTACCTTGCTTCTCGGCATCCGATCTCTGCGCCCCGACACCGAGACTTCTGAGGAAATCATCCGACGGATGATGCATCTTCCCCGATAACTTGTCCCTGTTCCCTTTCAGTCCATCGAAGTTCTCGAAGGTCGACCGACTCGAGGAGAGAATACCACCTGCGTTCAAGTTACTAGTGAAGTATTTGGTTCATTAACAGGGGACTGCGGAGCACTTACGTTTCATTAAGCTATCCTGCGCGTGATAGAGGACCATCCGGTAGGCGAACAGCATGGATTCCTTGTTCACGACTTGCTTGCGGCACTTGGCGAGGCCTTTGAACACAAGCGGCACGTCTACGATGCCGCAGCCGGCGCGTATGTGGCATACCGTAGCCGCGGCGACTAGGAAGAGACTGCTGAGCGAGCCACCGTCCAAGCAGTGGACCACCACGGGTTTCGGGGAGCAGCGGCGTAGGGCCTGTTCACTCATCACGTCGGTAGAAAAACATAGCAAGGGGCCCGGACTGCTTGGGAAACCACTGCAATAATTCTTCTCTTAGATCCTGTTCTTATTCTTCAAATTATCATTTGCAATGTTCTGGTTACTTACTTTGAAGGCCACGCGAGGAACTGCATGTGTACGACAGTCTTCTCACATTTCTTCTTAGTGTGATATATGGAAATAATCCTCTGAACGTAGGATACTTGACTGACCCTCTTTTTTAAAGATATCGTGAAGTTGCCGATCCTCAAGATGTTTTCTTCACTCACAGGCCAGTAGAGTTCTCCGTTTAACTGCAGGAAGTTTAATATAGTCGCCGTCAACTGAATAGGCGGTTTTCAAGGTCGCCTTTCTTCCTATTCCTCCTGTGTTCTCATTTTCGGTACAATATTTGGTAGCAACTCGTCGAACTGTTATTATATTGGTATCAAATCATAGAAGTTGGATAAGTTGGTACCAAATAATAGGGATTGTTCCTATTCGTCCTGTGTTATCATTTTCAGAGTACAATCAGAAAAGCGACCTTGAACTGATAGAGTATGTGAAAACTAAAGGGAACTTCCACTGTGTTTATAAAAAGGGACGAACCTGTGCATCCGAAGCTAAGCACGCGATCACTTCAGTTTCTTGTTCCCAAATCATCGTCCAGAATACTTCCTGCTTATCGGGCAGCGGTGTTTGAGTAATAATGAAAGCCGTCGGTATCCACTGGGTGATCTCGACGATGTGAGAGGCGTTGATGTAATTGGGGACGTCCGTCGACGAGATCTGCACCCGCGTCGTGTCGTACGGTATGCATTCCATCACGCGATTTTCCGAGGAGTGCGCTAAAGCTACAGTGCACGACTGTTTACTACTTTCCCTGGCCTGCAAGTCATTTCACAAGTTTAACAAAATGCCCTTTACGATTTCTAGGCTGTGATGAACATACTTCCGAATCCTGGACTTCCTTCCACTTGATGTCCAAGTTGGTCGCGCCACTCAGAGTCTTTATTAACAAGCTGTCGACAAACTTCTCGTATTTCTCCGCTTCGGTGATGAGTTTCTGCAATGCCGCTGGTTCTCCAAGGGGGTCTTTCTTTGGTTGCACATCATTGTACCACGTGTCCCATACGATTTGCAAGTTCTCCATTTCCGTCCTGTCTTCTCCGAGACTGGAGGCAGTGCTCGATTTGGTTCTCTCGTTCTCGCTCTCCTCCTCGACCTTTTCAATCTTGTCCTCCTCGGCCGTCGAAGCCGTCTCTTCCGATTGAGGTTTATTGAGCGATTTCACTTCGGGCACAAGTGGCGCGTGGTTTATCGTCACGTCCAGGTCAGACAGCAAGTCTACATTCGACTTTTCCTCTTCGCTCGATTTCGCCGCGGACTTAGTGGGATTCGCACTGGCCGTTGTGCTCGTGTCGTTATTCACGGCTTGCATGAACGTTTGATTGTATTTGGTATAAGTCTCGGTCTTGGACGCCGGGCCTGCAATCATTGATGAAACTTGACATTGACGATTAATAAACTAGAAAAGGGAAACATATACATATTAACGATATCAGAAACTACCATACCTTGACCCTGCATTTGAAGGCCGTAGGGCGTCGTATAATACATGTCCGATGTCGTCGGCGACGTGTACGTTTGCGTTGAATAATGCGAAGATTGCGTTTGACTAACAGACGCATTGCTACACGCATTCGTGTACGTCGAATTATTATTATTCCCCGGCTGGTAATACATGTCGTTCGTCGTCATATTAGTCTGAGGTTCCGACGAGTTGCCGCTCGACTGCTGCTGGCCTTGAGTGGTTTGCGCGTTTCCAGGATTATACTGGTACGCTTGCGTCTGGCCCGCAGTGCTGTACGTGTAACCGGGCTGGCCCGCGTACGGGTCGCTCATGGTGTTTGTCGTCTGACCCTCCTGCGCGTAATTGTACACAGGATAGCCGCGATAGTCATTCTGTTGAGTGTACGGATAGTTCTGCGAGTAATTCTGAATCGACGAAGCCTTCGCATGGCTCTGAATCAATTCCTGAGTCGTAGGCGCCGGCATGTACGAATACGTGCCCGATGCGTCCGTCTGGTAATTGCTGGTTTGATAGGAGACTGCAGGGGTTCCTTGGGCCGTCTGATATGTCGTCGGATAGTTCAGGGGCGCGTTATTAGCACCGTAACCACTGTACGCGTTCTCCATATAGTTTTGTTTACTCTGATCAGCTGTGCCTGGCTGATACTGCATGATTTGCGGAGTTTGAATGTTTGTTGTGTAGGAATTAGCCGCGTCGTTGGTGGATATATTGACGGAGCCGGTGGACTGCGCAGCTCCCATGTACTGTGACGGTATATACTGGGATGAGACGTTACTCCCAGCACCCGGCATACTCTGGCTAGGAATTGCTTGTTGCTGACTGTGCATCTCAGCTGTGTTGTAGTACTGATTGTTAGGATAATTCTGGGAGGTAGCGTGCTCCATTTGGTTCGACTGGGGCAACGTGTAATTGTGAAGCTGCGTCGTCTGCGGCAATGCTTCTTGTTTGTTAACAGCGGACGCGTCTTGCGGGGGAATTTGCTGCTGAGTTTCCGGTAGGTACTGCTGTGGAGGATTGTAAATCTGCGACGCAGCGTCGACAACGTTGCTGGGTGGGTTTGCGGTAGGAATTTGCGGTGGCATTTCGTGCACGTCGCTTTTTGGTATTGCTCCTGTATTCTCCATCGCCACGGGATATTGGGAACATGGGTTGTATCCAGTGTAGTCGACGGTCGATTGGTACGAGTTGTATGGGACCGTAGTCGTAGTCGATATGGGACCATACTGCGATTGGGCAGGTAGGTAACGGTCTTGAGCGGTCATTGTTATCGGGTACATTTGGCCGTTCGACACGTAAGTATTTGCCGGGTACTGTACACAGGAATTCGTCATGGTAGCCGTCGTGCCGGAAGTCGGGGCTTGTTGATACGAACTTGGAACATCTGTTGTATTATATATATTTTCTACGTAACCGTGGGCTACATAGGAATAGCCTGGGTTTCCTTTATAGTCCGAATAGGATGTGGGATAGTAATGCTGGCCGGGATTCGGCATTGCGGATCCCATGTCTACGCCATGCACTGAGCCAGGTGCTTGCGGGAGATTTTTCTCCGCAGTGTCGGCTGTAAAAGATTTCGCGGCTGCATCGATTTGAATTGATCTGCTATGACTTTTGTACGTATTGTCTACCCTGTTGTTGAGATAGTCCTTGAGCTTAAGACCGCTGCCGGTTCGATTGCGAGTAAGATCGTAAGTCGGCGTCGGCGCCGCGTCAACTTTTTCCTGGTTGGTCTTGTCCTGGGCGAGTATCTGCTCTCGCTCCTCGTCCTGCACTTTGCACGTACTCTTCACCCTCTGCAGGAGCTTGGAGACATTGATTTCTAATTTCCTGTAAAACTCGAGACCCTTGTTAGCCTTGGCAGTTAAGTCCTCGTAGGCATCATAAGAAGCTATCAGCGACGATATAACCAGCTCACGACGCTTCAGTGTTTCCTCCACGTTCTTTCGCACATTAGCAGTCTGAGCGTAAGCGTTCGTCAATGCCGAGAGAATAATCTCCTGCGCAGTAAGATTCTGCTCGAGCAGATTTACCAGCGGCTGATGCTTGCTCAATTGCTCGGCGAAAAGGCGATCGAGCGGCCCTGAGTCCGGAAGCGCTGTAACTAATAGTCGCGTTAGGTCGTCCTGCGCTATCGATTCCCGTAGTTTCGTAAGCAATTCACTCCGTTGTCTGCGCATCTCGTCGACCTTGTTGAGGATACGCTTCAGCTCCTTCGTGTGCATTCGATCGAGCTCGATGGCGCTCTGCGACTTGTCGGTATTTTGCTCGGAGAGATTCGCGCTCGGCGATGGCACGTGCGCCATCAGATCGGCGAGCGGCTGCGCTAGGATCTTAAGGTTCTTCACGTGCATTGCAATTGCTTTGCGTAGCGTGTGATTACTCTCGGACGCTTTATTGTGAGCCTCCTCATACTTGTTCGCTTCTCTCGTTAGATCCGTCGCTACTATTGATGGTGGTCGCTTCCCGACCGCACCTTGATATTGCTTCTCCTTTAATGCTTCGTCCGTCAGAAGCTTCTCGATCTCCTTGAGGATCTTCTCCACGTCCTGACTCATCTCTGTTAACTTCGATATTATGTCTGCCAGCTCCTGGATGACGTGTTGCTTGGCGTTCAAAGCCGCGCATCGCTCGACTAGATCGTCCGGCAATGGCAAACGCTCCCAGTCCGTCGCTTGCACGTCAGGGTCCCACAAGCTCATGTGTTCCAGTTTCAAGTATGCTAGAAAGCTGTTCAACTGCTGGTCTTTCTCCTCGATCTTGACGACTACCGATCGCAAGATCTTCGCCTTTTCCTCCGAGTACAACGAGCTTGCTTCGTGTACCTTCATTGGGACTAGCCTGGCGAATATGTCTGGTCCCGAGACTTCGGAGTCGTTTATGTTGAAGTGAATTCCTTTCACCAACGACGCACCTTTTACAGTAGCCAGTGCCTCGATTTCCGGGACTTCCTCATGGTAGATGAACTCGTTCTCATTCTTTGCCGCTTTCCTTTTCCCCTCTATTACGTCATTCGTGAAGACGAGCGCTTCCTCTACTGCTTTCTTCTCCTCCAGGGGACCTGTTATGCCTTTCGAGCCTTTGGAATTGTTGTAGATCGAGTGAGCCTTTTCCAGCGAGGCTGAAGCTGCGTTGTAAAACGCCACTCTTTCTCCCATTTTCCTCTGCTCCTCTGCACCCAGACCTTGATACAAATGGGTCACTGCCAAGTGGTACGCCTTTTTAAACTTCACGTATCTCTTCCATGTCTGAAACATCCATTTCAATTAGAATCCTTGCCAGTACCTCAGGTCATTTCGGAGAGTGGAACTATAATTACTAATTACATCTGTACCTTGTAAATTTTAGTACCAACTGTGTCGGATATCGTACCGTCCTCGCTTCCCCCTTGCTCGAGCGTCGCCAAAGCCTGAGTGTAGTAATCGACTATCTGCCTCGCAACTTTCGCTACACGACATACAGAGATCTCGTAAAGTAACACGCAGTCAGATTATTAAAGTCAATGTCAGATACTCGCTAACGACACGCGGATTATACATACCTACAATAGTCGGCTTTCTATTATCAAGCATGCTCTTCTCCAGAATACATTCCTGCGCCTGTGCCAAGCACAGTTGATGCATAAACGTCATCAGCTCAGGAGCCATGTCTATGCCAGACGGCTGAGGGTAACTGTTCTTCAAATGCTCGAAGGCCCACGCGGCGCATTGAAAGTGAGCGCAAGCCATCTTCATTCCATCCGCTGAGGTTCTCTCTGTCCGAGCACCCAGTTGAGTGTGCATGGAACCGATGTTGTACAGAATAGAGATCATCTCAAAGCGAATACTCGGCAACGAACAGACCATGTTCGCATAGGTGTCCCTCCTAATAATGTCGGATGGAGAAACTTAGAGAAACTTGATTGAGGGAAGTTCTATTCTTAAGGACGATAGATTTACCATGTAAAAGTAACGGCAGCAGCACCATCCTTCCCCATAGGGAACCTGCTCTGGAGGAAGTGCAACTGGCAGTAGTATTTCTTGAGCAACAAGCAGCCAGCCATGTCGAGCGGAGGCCTGACAACCATGGCTCGCAGGTTCTCCAGCTGATTAATCTCACACATGTAAGACTCCGGGTCCTCATTGTAGAACTCGCGTATGTACTGGAGAGAGTGAAAGGAACCGGTGATTGGGAGAATTGCTGCGAGAACTCTTCTCGACGTTCACCGATCGATTGAGATCGCGTCGACGTCGTTCGGCGGATTATGCACTCGAGAGAGAGAGAGGCCTCCTCGGTAAGATAACACCTTTCATTCGAATAAACAAAGTCGTACCTGGAGTAGCTTCGGGGCGAAAGTGGTCGGCTCGGGGCTCACTTTCAGCTGGAAGGAGACCATCGGCAGCCTCGGTACCGCCTCCATCCTCCGCTACTTTACTTGAAAGCCTAGTGCTGCGAGCCCTTCGAAACCTGACAGTCGCTCATCTGTCAAACTCCCAGGAAACTCGGCGTAGACGTAGACTAGTCGACTAGTTATGCGCCGTTTCCCTCAACGAGCGCAGCGCTTCATCATCCCGTGCGCCCACTTCGCCAATCCTGTCCCCCCGCGAGAGAAATCGCGTCCTCGTGATTCGACGGAGTTCGATGCAGCGGAGCGACGATCCTCCCAATCCAGTATTATAAGTCATTTAGGAAGAGACGTCCCATGCAGTCCGATGATTAACCGATGGGAAACTTTCTGATACTAATGCTCGTTTTACGTGAAATCCAATTAGGGCGATTAGGGTATAGTTGGTCACGTGATTTGGTGCGAGGGCGAGAGGGGAACATCTTGAGCGCTGACAGAAAATTCTGAGGGCTTTTCGAACTACAATAAAGCCGCAATGTTTTAGTGCGAATTAAACATTCAAGTTGAAATTTTGTAGACGAGCTGAGTATTCTGTATAAATATCAGTCCGTGATTGCTAATAATGTGCGTGATTGCTGGATGCGGTTTATTCTCCCCAATCTGTATCCCCCCGTGTGTAAGCGTCAAATTTCAACATGGAATATTTCGGAAACGGTTTGGTCAAATCCACTAAAATTTTGTCAGGGTTTGTAAGAGCTTATAAACATTATTCTGACAAAGTTTCGAGACAATTAATCTTTGAAAACCAGTATTTGCGAACAACAACTTACTCGAGCGGACGTCGCGCAGTTGCGTCGCATAATTTGTGCCGGCGGCCTCCGCCAATCGGAGGGCAAGGCTCCGATTGGAGCAGGGACAGAGCAGAGCGCCGACGAGGAGCAGTGCGGTGCAGGTGCGTGGATTTGATAAAAGTATCGCGGAGCTCTCCTGCGTCCCCCCGAAATCGCGGATAAACGTAAATATCAATGAAAAGGGCGACGTTGGTTTGATCAGCGGACGAGCGGGACAGGAATAGGCTCCGTTCACCACGAGCCAGGAGCGATTCGCCACGAGATGCTGGTGATTCCGACGTGGAATTTCGCGCGAACCACTCTCGGTTGACCCGTGGCCGCTAGCGATCGCGAGGAAAATGTCAGCGGAGAGGCTTGACATGGACATTGATAATCAGAGCGAAGACGGAGAGATCAAGAAAAGTCCTTCCAAGGATATGGACGAGTTTAGGTATCGTATATTGTGTTCTTCGCTAGCGAGCTTCTCTCATAACCTTTTCATAACCTAGAAATCCCGATCGCCCTCGTCTCGCAACGGCTTCGTTGCGTCCTCGAGTCCGCGCTCAATTCGTTCTGGTATTATATTTAGAGGTTGGAAGAATCGAGGGTTGCTGGATAAAAATTGATTTTGTTGTTAGTGGATTGGTTTGCAAAACGGACCAGGGTGCTTTTTAACCTCCCAAGTTATTTCTCCGAAAGAACAGATCTAATTAAATCGAAACACGGCTGATTATTCGGTTTTGTTAGAATTGTTCTCAGGATCGAGTTGGCTACATAGAGGATTTGCCCGTTTTGTAGTCTAGGATTTAGTTAAGTCGTTGCCCAATCCGTCCTGACCGAACTGTGCGCCAAGCTTTTCAGAGGAGGATGGTGGAGATACCGCGGACTCCCTGGACATAAAACCACCACAGGCTGCTGTCAGGCATCATAAGTCTAGTTCCTCCAGACGGAGGGAGAAGCACGGCGATAGGAGAGAGCGGAGAGAAGAGAAGGAGAGGAAATCGAGGCATCATGAGCGAGGGGAGGACCGGCACCGGGATAAGCACAGACACAGGAGGCATGGTATGGAGCTTTTAGAGAGATCTGAGAGATCTGAGGGCTCCAAGCGTGACAGGGAAAGAATGGAGAGACTGGAGAGGATGGATAGCCACAGGGAGAAGGAATCAAGACACGATCGGAAAGAGAGGAGCACAGGCGATCGAGTATTGGAGGACTTGCGAGAAAGGTATTAATTTGAATTTGTCATTTCCCCCCCAGTGTTGCTTTATAAACTTCCTGCTCTTACAGATTACTCGATAAAAGGCGGGAAAGAAGGGAGGATCCTCGAGACGGTCGCGAGTACAGAAGCGAGACCCGCCGGGAGATGCGTATGGAGGAAGTCCGCGAAATGCGCGAGCCGCGCGAGCGCCGGGAAATCCGCATGGAAGAGATGCGCGAGCGTCGAGAGATTCGCGCGGTGACTGAGGAGATGCGTGAACGTCGGGAGATCCGCATGGAGGAGCACAGACACATTCGCGTGACGGAAGAGCAGTACGTAGAAACAGAGTTCCTGGAAAGGCCTGAGAGGACGGAGAAACGGCACAAAAGGTCCCACAAGCACGATCGCGTCCGAGAACGCGATCGCGAGAAGATCGACCGGGAAAAGGAGCACAGGGAGAAGCAACTGCGGGAGGCGATGGAAATTGTTAACACAGTCGAGACCGAGGACATTGAGATGAACGAACTGCCGATGCCGATGAAGGACCCGAAGGAAATGACCGAGCAGGAACTTAGGAAAGAACGGTAAGGAAATCATCACCCAGGTTGAGTCGGCCCGCTTCATGCAGTGATAGAAGCTGCACTATTTCTGTCGACAGATTACTCGAGGCCGACAGGGAGATGGCAAGAAGGAAGGAAGTCTCGAGGTTGGAGCTCGAAGCCAGGAGGATGAAACGAGGGGAAAAGCGTCCATTGAGTCCCGACAATAATCAGGATCCTTCTATAGTCGAGCTGTCTGATGAAAGTCCCAGCCCCACCCAGTCGGACGAAGTCCGATCTAAATCCGTAGAGTAAGTTTCTCGTCGCCTTCGAGTTAATTGTAATGTGAAGACTTGATTCAAGCATTGTTTTCTTTCAACAGATCCAGACACTCGTCGGATGGCCAGAGAAGTATACAAGATAGATCTTCCGATCGCCGATCCTCCGATTCATCAGAAACTAGTACTGACGACGATGACGATGAGTCAAACGACTCGAACAAAGGCTCTAATGGTGATTCGAACGATGGCTCAGATTACAATAACCCGAGTCCACTGTCGGTTGAAAGATTAGCCAAGTCCGACCACTCGGAAGGCGAGTCACCAGGACACGTGGACTCGAATGGGGCACCTAAACCTGTCGTGGAGGAAGAGAAAAAGGAAGAAGAACCCGAGTTACCCCCGTATTTGCCAGCTATTCAAGGTTCGTATCCTCTAATCTCTCCTGTGCCAATTTGTTTTGCAATCTTACAAATCAGATCCTTTTTCTCGCGCAGGATGCAGAAGCGTCGAAGAATTCCAATGCTTAAATCGCATAGAGGAAGGCACATACGGCGTTGTTTACCGCGCGCGTGACAAGCGAACTGACGAGATAGTTGCCTTGAAGCGATTAAAGATGGAGAAAGAGAAGGAGGGCTTCCCTATCACTAGCCTTAGGGAAATAAACACACTACTCAAAGCGCAGCATCCCAATATAGTTACCGTTCGAGAAATAGTAGTCGGTAGCAATATGGATAAGATATTTATCGTAATGGATTATGTCGAACATGATCTCAAGTCGCTTATGGAAACGATGAAGCAGAAGAAGCAAGTCTTTATACCAGGTAAGTGTCGAACGCAATCAAACTTCTCTTATCCGAAACATTAAACCATAGAAGTGTGTACTAGAGCGGCCAACTCAGTAGGTGGTTTCAAAGTCGCTTTTTTGATTCTACTCCGAAAATGATAACACAGGAGGAATAGGAACTTATCCAACTTTTATGATTTGCTCCCAAAAATAATACAACTTCGATCAGTTGGTACGAAATAAGACAAGTGGAATGAGTTCGTGCAAAATCATAGATATTGGAAAGTTGGAACCAAATAATTGACATTGGATAAGTTGGTACCTGATCATAGAAATTGGAGGACATAGAATTATCCCAACTTATATGATGAAGTTCGGCGAGTTGTTAGGAAATATTATGAAGGGATAGAAAAAGGATAACACAGGAGGAAGAGGAAGACAAGCGACATTGAAACCCCCCACTGAGTGGCCGGTGACTGTAGCAATTTCGTTTAAATAGCGCAAATAAATAATTGCCGATGTTTGTTTCAGGCGAGGTAAAATGTCTCATGCAGCAGTTGCTTCGGGCGGTCGCGCACTTGCACGACAACTGGATACTCCATCGGGACTTAAAAACATCGAACCTATTATTAAGTCATCGAGGTATTTTAAAGGTCGGTGATTTCGGCTTAGCGCGAGAATACGGTTCACCACTGAGACAATATACGCCTATTGTTGTAACCCTTTGGTACAGAGCACCGGAGTTGTTACTCGGCGGGAAAGAGTATAGTACTCCCGTCGACATGTGGTCCGTAGGGTAAGTTTCATCCTTCCATAAGTAGACCGGCGGATATTTATGCAAATGACCGAATTTGAATTCTGAATGTCTAGAATATTCGATGAGATCGTACAAATTCGTTAAAAGCGCAACTTAACCCTTTGCGGTAATCAGCCGGGGTACTCCCGACCCGGAAATTGTTAGGGAGTGTAACAAAAATAAAATACGATCGCAAGGGTTAATACTCAGAATTAATATTTGCATGAAAATTCAAAGTCCAGTAATAATTTTGTTTACCAAAAGTGCAAAGTACTAGGAAGCTTTCTTTACAGATGCATATTCGCTGAATTATTGCGGATGGAGGCATTATTCCCGGGTAAGTCTGAGATCGACCAGCTCAATCGGATCTTCAAGGAACTGGGCACGCCAAACGACCGCATCTGGCCTGGTTACAGTAAGATGCCTATGGTTCAGAAGATCCCGTTCGCCCATTACCCAGTGAATAACCTGCGCCAGCGATTCAGTCTATCTCTCTCGGATCTCGGCATCGAGTTGCTCAACAAGTGAGTGATTCATCGGCCCATTAATTGAGTGTTGTGACAGCGCTGCCAATCGAGAACTATCTTCCGACAGGTTTCTGACGTACGACCCGCAGCAGAGGACTACCGCCGACGACGCCTTGAAGCAGGGCTACTTCACGGAGGCGCCCCTCCCCATCGACCCGCAAATGTTCCCCACCTGGCCCGCCAAGTCGGAGCTCGGCGTGCGGACGGCGAACGCCTCACCGAAGCCACCGAGCGGAGGCAAGGAGTACAAGCAGCTCGGTGACGGGGATGACGCTGATCTCAGCAATTCCGGCTTTCACATGGGACTCACGGAAGGCGGAAGGCAGCCACCGATTGGCGGCGGTTTCCACTTAAAGTTCTAATAGACATTTCGCTCGACATTGAAAAAAACCGAATCCTTTTCTATGCGAACCTATTTGTACATACAATTTTAAACTGTACGCCCGCCTCCGGATGGAGCGCCGAATGCTGGAGAGTACAATTAAAGGGTGTCCAACAGCAAAAGAAAGCAAGTCCTTGTCCTTGGAGAATTGTGACTACTGCGCACTTGACTTTCGTCGTTTTGCAATTTGATTGATCGTTGTTTCGCGAGTTTCTTCAGTTCGGGCAGGGAGACTGAATGAAATTAACTGGTTATTGGTTACATTGCTCTGCCATGTTTATTAAGTGAAACAATAATTGGAGGATGTCCTACTGCGAGTGTCGTACTGCAAAGCAAACATTGTTTCGGCGGTGTTGCGAGTTGCATGTTGTCGGCGTAGTGTCGTATCCTGGTGCGACAGGGCTCCGGTTCATTTTCCCGCATTATTCATATTCTTCGGTAGGCCGAGCAGTGAGTTTATCAGCTCGGAGTTGCGCTTGGGATGATAGAGTCGCGGCGGAAGGAGGAGCAGCCTTGCCAGCTGCAGCTCGTTGTCCTGTAAACAAATCACTGAGAATTCCTATGTATGTCGGGCCAGAAAATCTTTTGTATAATATCTACACACACACACACACACACACACACACACACACACACACACACACACACACACACACAAACAATGAAAGAGAAAGAGAGAGACACACACACACGCGTATCTGAATCGGCAAGACACGCTCACTGTATAGTGCGATTGTATTTATACCGAGGCAATGACTATCGATCAGCGAGGAACAAAACTGTGTAGCGTCCTTGGCGGACGGCAATTACAATGCATTTCTATTTTTCACGTGTGCGCTTTGTGTCTTTACAGTCTGCATGCTTGACATTACCAGTCCCCTGCCGTATGGGAAGTTGAGACCCAACATGCTCCTCTCGGAATCCTCGATCACACCCAGAACCTGACAGCCGACCCCCAGGAATATCAGGATCGCGATTACACGTGCCGCGGATTTAGCCATCTTTAGAGCTGCAGGAGTTACTCGGTTCACAAGCGTCGTCTCAACGGCTGCCGATGGAAATTTGCTTCCCGGGATGTAGCTGGAACTTTGCGGAAATGCGAGTCGCATCTAAGGTCCTGGGGGTGGCTGGCTTCTTTTATATCGGATTCTCTAGCCGGGGGTTGCCGAGGCACGGCGAATTGCGTCAGACGCCGGTTGCATCCTGCGGTTTCTGCAGCCGACAGCTGAGGTCTCAAGGAAGGTTTTTACCTGTTTCAACTGACTTCGGAAAGGTGGAGCCGATTATTTTTCCATGTTCGTTTAGCGCTGCTTATGCGAGGATTGGACCGATTGGGGTGAAACCTCTTTTATTTTATCGGGTTTCCGGAATAGTGTTAGAAAATGGTCTCGAATTTGCTTAAGAAGAACTACCGACGGCTTCTGACAGATTGTGAGAAATTAAAACGGTTGAATTATTAAAGGTCATTATGTATGTACTACATCTATATCAGCAGATGTTAAGTATTTTAATGAAAACAATCTGAAAGTCGTTATTTTTACGAGTTTTACGGTTGGATATTGAAGACAAAGTTCGGAACATGTTTAGCCCAGCTGATTGTTATTGGAAATTGCCGATTTCCGTTTGTCCGGGTGAAATGAATTTTTTTCCATTTTTATTTGGTTGTCTCATTTTCAAATATTTATACAAAAAATGTGAAGCGAATTTGGAGACAAACAACATAAAAATGCACTAAGAATAAATACGTAATAATTTCCTCAGTAATTACTTTCCCTCGCGCAAATTAATAAAATATTTAATAAATAATAAAACCATTTAATTATTTACTAAATATATCAATAATTGCTTAAATTATTTCTTTAAACATTTGAATTAAAAAACTAATTATTTACTAAATAATTAGTAAATTACAACCTATCCAATTTCTATGATTTGGTAGCAACTGATCTAATTTTTATATTGTACCAAATCAGATAAGTTAGATAAGTTCCTATTCGTCCTGTGATAAATGTCTCGTTATGCCAAGTTTCGGGTGTAGCCAAAATAACAGATTGTGCCAAGTCTCGAATGGGGAAAAATGTATTTAGAGAGCTCGAAATATAACCAAATTCGTTTTTATCAACATATAATAAAATCTAATTTGTTTAGGACCAATCAGTTTCCAATCCGAATCTAAACGGTTGAATGACAATTACGACGTCGTATCAGCCTCCTCTGTATTATTTGACCGTTAAACGCGCCACTTGGATTCGAGTTTGGCGAAATGAATTTCATAATATTCAATAAAAGATTTATAAATTGTATACAACGTTACCAGATGTTTATAATAAATCTTAAAACTCCGCTAAGTTTAGACAAGACAAAATAACAGGAGAAATCCGTATCTCCTCACCGACCAAGCCGAATTGATTGATTGGATTCAGAAAAATAAACGATAAAATACAAAATTCGCACATTAATCCTTGGAACTGTAACTTTTTCAGACATGGAGATAGAAGTTTGCTTTCGATCAAAAACCACTACACTTGGGGATAAATACATATATATATTTTTTATCCTCGGCTGTCGCGCGCCGAACTACTACAGTAACCGCCAAATGAATAGCAGGTTTCAAGGTTGCTTTTCTTCCCATCCTTCCTGTTTTAACATTTTCGCATAATATTTGGAAGCAACTCGTCGCACTTCTATGATTTTTCTTAGCAAATCATATAAGTTGGATAAGTTCCTATTCATCCCGTGTTATCATTTTCCGAGTACAATTAGAAAAGTGGCCTCGAAAATGCCTATTGAGTGAGCGGCGACTATATATATGTACTATACTTGGCGCGAGACTATCGAGATTCCCGATTAAAAAACGTTGAATTATTTACAAAAGACCGTCCATTTCGTAGACCGCGGACAGTGACGAAAATCGCCAAAAACCCGGAAAAAGTCGGAATTAAAAACTGTTGCATTTATACAGATTATTCGCTACAAACCTGATGTAAAGAGATCATACCGTTGTTGTTTCAATTTCTTTTCCCTTGAAGCACTATAACAGTAGCCCATCGTCGAGAAACAATTATCGCTATTTGTTCAAGCGCTAAAAACGTTTGTACTAATTTTAGTATGAAACAAGGCTTAAGACGTGGTTTGAACTTGATCTACAGTTAAAGTATTCAAACTAGATGTGATATAATAAGAAGAATTAAGTAATAATTCTGGATTATGAATATTTATGTTAAAAAGACAGCATTTGTCGGAAGTAAATAGTAAGAACGTTGTATGCCACTCGGTCCTCAGCAACGAGAGTTGCATGATTTATTAGAGGACGGTATGCCGTACATTTAAAGGACAAAAAAACATGCCCAAGCATGCCCATCGGAAAGTTATTCACATACCCATATATATGTGCTGAATGTTTCGTTCTTTTCGGTTATCTGAATTATACATTTATTTTAATTTGTCCATTTTGTATATAAAACCATTGTAAGAATATTTAATACAGTGTGCAATCGCTTCTTGTTCTGATTGCACCAAGAAGTACGTAATTATTCAACAAATCATTCGAACGTGCGCATGGAGAATGATAATAGTGCTTAAGGAATTAAAACAGTTCTTAAGTGTAGGACATATAAATTGTCGGTGATTAGGTCGTTACTCCTACCATCTATAAAATGCTTGTTCAGGGATCAGTAATTATAGAACACCATTCTATAATCCCCATTGGACAATTAGGGGAGGAAGCTATGGAAGCGCGTCATAAGCACGTTAAGAGTTATAGACGTGACTTATCTCGCAAGACGTCTAGAGTGCATGCAAGCGCAGATATATTTAACAGGCTTTTATGTTTCTCAAATCCAGTCATCGTCTCACAACTTATGAGAAAATCAGAAGATTTACCTATACATAGAGGTACATAAATTATACTGATTGAGGAGCAGTAGATAATAGAAATTCCTATTTCTTGAGGTAATTAGCAACGTGCGAATAACTTTCTCCTACTAAATATTATAAATCACATTGTTGGGCACCGAGTGGTGCAGAGCACAGCGCGAACATCCCCATTAGGTGTTTTTGATAAAAGGCTGATTTCTACACTACAGAATTTATAACCGTCAATTTTCATTTAGACCCCTGCCAAGTTGTATACCACCAATAATATCTTCTTTTTTATCTTTTGTGTGAATACTTGAAAACCAGATCTTGCACAATCCATATCTTATCTCTTACTTTTTTATGAAAATAGAATTGTCGTTCTTTACGCATGAATATATTTCAATGGCTTGTCAACTGATGATGACGCCTGCTGGTATAACGTCCTGAAATTACGAAATAAGATGAAACGAGAGAAACAAAAATAGCAATCATATTATGCCAAAAATAACCATAATTCGACTTTTTGTCAATTTTCGCCACTGTGCGGCGCCAAATGACTACGACTGTGTCACTAAAGCGATACCTATTTTAAATATGTCGCGCTATTGCGTCGCGAGGGTTCTGCACCCGACAGGCGAGACCGTCTCAAGGAATGTCCCTTCTTTAATTCGCCTAGACTTGCCAATTGCAAGTCTATTATCTCTCTATTATCTTCCACGGGCCATAAAAAGCCGCCGACCGGTTTCCACCCCGTTTCTTTGAAGCTTCTTTTCTTCTGCCCATAACAAACATCCAAAGCAACGGAATTCGATATCAACAGGAATAAGGCAAAAAACGAATGAGTCCAAAGCGCCAACCGGTCGCCGGGGCACTTTAAACCAGTTCGCTTATGGCACATCGATATTGTATTATTCCATTTGTCAGTCGTTCGTGTGACGATCACATTAATATTCATTGTCACCTCCGCCTGTAATCATTAGCGGTGTAGGTGGCGCTCGATCGCACTCAATCGCAAGGTGAACGTTCGCGCGTGCCGATTACCGATTATGCGAGTGCAATGCGATGAGTTGCCCGAGTCGTAATTCCCGGCTATGGCGCACCGGGTTCAATACACCCAGTTGAACGTTCGAGAGAAATTTTTAAATGCTAAGAAGTGGAGGAAATTTTGCAGGGAGGTTTCGAAATTTCACCTATTCGGGACTCTCTGAACGAGAAATTCCGAGCATTCCACTAAATGGTTCAAAAGAGTGATACCGTTGTATATATTAATGGAGACTTCTCGAGTAAACCCATAGAAAAGCCAACGGGATAATTTTCCGGTTTTCGCAATACGTCAATGACACATTGAATAATCTTTATTCAAAATTTGCTCAACATTCAGAAGCTTAATTTTGGGAAGTCGATTAACTAAATAAGCATCTGTCATGAACATATCAAAATGAACAAGATTAAATCTGAGCACCGATTTTTGGTACCAACGGAAAATGTTAATAGCGTTTTGCAAAATTTGCTTGATTTCTTAATTAAGGCCATACGATTAAAATGAATTAGAGACATTCTTTAGAGAATAGAAAGATGAATTATCTATAACTATGTAAAAAAGTACAAAAGTAGGATTTTGAAGCCTTTGCCGTTTCTAAAGAAACTACTTTTTTATTTTGCAAGTTCCATTTGCAGTAAAACTGATATGTTCTATTACATCACCTGTCATAAGTTATTCTTATTTTGATTCTTTTTTCACGTAACTGTCTCAAAAAAGGCGATTCCTCTTTCGCCTTTAGCTCAATTACTCTCGGCACCAGACAGACGAAGCTTTTCAAACTTCGCTTAATTTTTCCAAAATGTCTTACTTATCATACGGGCGGTTGTTTATTCAGGTGAAATTATTTTGTATACATTTCAGTCCGATCTGACTATAGTTTCATTCTCGTCACCAAATAATATTGAAATAATATTAACATTAATTAATTAATTACCAGTTGGCAATTTGAAGAGTGCTATTATGTATAAATGTCAGCCCGCGGTCTAACATGTGTGGTTTGACTTTCGTCACCAAAACGGTAGTTGGCAAAGAAAACCACTTTTTTAAAGCTTTTCTCTACAGTTGCACATATTAATCTTTACACGGTCTCGCAACCACTGTTGCAATTGACAATTTTTATACGTGTGACATATCCAAAAGAACAGTCTGCCGTTCAAGCAAGTATCAACAAATATGATGAAGAAATTTAGTGGTCAAATCTAATAAAATTCGACCAGGAGCTTCTGGCTCTTTGCAAAGATTATTTTTATGTGCATGTTTAACGGAATTTTTAAGAAAATTAGCATTCTTGAGAAATTCTTAACAAACGAAAAGATTCCTTACCAACTACCTTAAAGAGGAACTCATCGTGCAATTCGCATGTTCGAGATCGTAAACAGTCCAACTCACAATAACTCTGCCGTTGCTTTCGAAGGATTGGAGAACGCGGCACGCATAACCTCTGCATTGGTTTGTGTACATTGAAAGGTAAAGCAAACAATAACAGGCGAATGAATAATGAATGGATTCGTACCGGCAGATTGTCGTACGAGTCTATGTAAACGGGGGAGACAATGGGTGAGTGTCAGCGGCGGGAATCGAGTGAGTTCGTGCCTGTCCTTCGTGAAGATGCGCGTGCCCTCGAACTCGAGCGCGCAGCAAAGGGAGGAAGAAAAGAGGAGGAAGGGAACCGAGGAAAAAAATGAGGAGTGGAAAGCCGGGCGCGAGTGTGTGCGAGCGATAATCGAAAAGTTGGTGCCCTGGGATGGGCAGCTCCTCGCGCGGGTCACTAACCAGCCAGCAACAACCTGAAAAGTGGCCTGGGACTGGTATCGCGGCCTTGATTCGGACTTAAGGAGGCTGGTGACGAAAATGAAACTAGTTAGATCGGACGGAAATTTATTCATAGTGGCAATTAGTAGTCGTTGCAGCATTTTTCAAATTGTCAACCCATTTCTTTGTATAGTTTTTGTTCGTTGAGATGGGTCGTTACGACGATGAGGTTCAAAGTTTTTTATCCTAGCTTTTGTCCGGTTATATTAACACTAAATTAACATTTAAGACAAATTTATGACACAGTTCCGTCACTTTTAAAAGAAATTTAAGACTCTTAAGGTATCACATACAAGTCGAAGTTCAGAAATGGTGGCAAAATTTCACACTGTTCCTCTTGCAAACCAAATTTTATTTCCTAACTCTACCGTACATATATACATATGTATATTAAAGTGCAATAGTTTTGACTATATACATGGTCCATTTTCAATTCATTTTTTTAATTCAGTTCGAACTGCATAAGGAGAATTATTACTTTTAGTATTTTTCAATTAATAACAAAAGAGCATGATTATTGCAATGTTTTATTGTACACCAAATAATTAAGACTGAATAAAGAGACGATTCGTATATACATATAATAAATAAGGCACTCAAAAATAATCCGGTGAAGCTTCAAAAACTTTTTTCGTTCGGTGTCAAGAGAAAGTTGACGGGAAAGGGAAAGTGAAAGTGAAAGGACTTCTTTCAAAGCGTCACAGTTTAGAAAGTATATGAAACTATAAATTGCATATGGAAAAAGCATAAATGCAAAAAGCATATCGAACTATAGACTGGGTTTTTATGCAAGTATCAATTTTTATTGTTACATTGCGCATTGTAATATCGTAATTTTGGACGAAAAGTATTGAATACATATTGTTAATACCTCATACATAGAAAACGTGAATTGCGAATTCAACAGATTTCATTAGATATTGAAGAATGTAGATTGTACATATAGATTTCAAAGCAGTCTAATTTCCACAAAAATCCGCATTTTATTTATTACAAATTGAATATTTCAAAACGAAAGATGGGCCAGGTTTCAGGTGTTCGCTTTTTATTCCCGCAGGGCAGGCCAATCTCCTTAGGACCCTTTAAACTGGATCGCTTCGTACGTCAGCTTTCCTATTAGCCTGACCGATTAGTTTGGAAAGACGTCCCTCTTATAATTAAATAACTCCGTCGGCTCGCGTGCGCGTTACGCAACGGTGTCTCGGAGACGACGGGCAATTGGATCCGGGAATGCTCCTGACGGGAGTCCCTCAAGCTTACTCCTCATGATTTCATGGGCCGATTGCTCGCTGACAGCAGCACTTCTGTGAATCAGCACCATTTTTATTACAGCTCTGCCGGTGTTACTAGCTGCCGTCCGGCGCTATAGTCGCCGCCAACTGAATAGACGATTTGAAGAGGTCGCTTTTCCGATGTTACTCCGAAAACGAAAACACAAGGGGAATGCGAACTTATCGAACTGATATGATTTGGGACGAAAAATAATACAAGTTCGGCGGGTTGCTACTAAATATTAGAAATTGGATGACTTGGAACCGAATAATAAAAATTAGATCCGTTGGTACCAAGTAATAGAAATTGAATGAGTTAGTACCAAATCATAGAAGTTGGACAGTATTTAGTACCAAAACTTGTCCAATTTTGATTATTTGGTACCAAAAGTATGTTGAGATTCCTTATAACGTGTTAATTAGTTAAACTGTTTAGAAGAACGAATAAAACTTTATTATGTATTAACTCTTCAACTGACTTGATTAGAATGACCGACGATGTATAAAAACATATAAACGTCTCATACAGAACAATATCATACACAGTCGATTACGTACTCTCTTCGTGTGAATGCCTCATATACTAATATTGATTAGATGTATATTCAACAAAGTAATGGAAGCTGCGGAGCAATATGCCGAAAATGATAAGCCAGGTGGAATGGGAAGAAAAGGGACGTTTCCCGCATCGGAAATGTCAAATAGCGCCGGAAAGGGAGTGCGAGTCTCACTGAAACGGTCGCATTAGCTTTGGCAGACGCTCTTTTCCGATCGAATCGTCAGTGACCGGGCGATTCTATATTATTCTGCGCACCATTAGCAGCCGTGTTGCTCCCGATTCTACCTGCCTGTGATCCCAATCAGTCCATTAACGCGGCGATTGATCTCATTTGCATCGAATACACGCGTCCCCGACGGATTAAATAGCTAGTAATTATCAATTCGTCATCTCGTTTTTTCCCAGGGGCTAATGTTCGATACGACAGTAGGATGTCAGTGAACTTCAAGTGAGAAGGAGAATTGTGAATTGGTAACGGAGGTTTCTTGCCCGAACTCGATCTGTCTGGCGCGATCTATCGTACGCTTGACAATTAATGGAACCGCTACGCCGTCATTTGAATACTCGTCCCTGCTCGTCGGCGAAGGATACATCTTTGTTTCGACGAATCGTGAGGGGAAACGCCTTGCTTTGACCTTCTGTGCCTCTGCGACACTATCTAACGATCTGCGAACAGGTCCTGCCTTGCGACAGATCGGCCTCTTCCGAGACGCTCGGACAATCTGCTCCTTTTTACCTGCGACTGCATTGCACCCTCGATTCTAGCCGACCGCAACTAAGTTCACTTTTATTCGAGATTAGCAATCATACTCGGCACACTACAAGTAAATGGTGGATATCCATGGTACTGTAAATTTTCATTATTCATGCATTCAATTCTGGCGTATGCAATAAGAACATCCAATACTTTGCTAATACGAAACGGATAGTGTGAAGATTTAAACATTTTTCGGAATTCAAATCCGAAATATGTATATGTAGAAAGACCTGCAGTCTACTATTTCTGCCGCTAGCTGAATCGGCTGATTTACTCAGAAAATGATAAAACAGGAGGAATAGGAACTTATCCAACTTCATTTGGTACCAAAAATAATGGAAGTTCGACGAGTTGGTACCAAATATTATAAATTGGATGAGTTGGTACCAATATATAAAATTTGGATCAGTTGGCACCAAATAATCGAGATTGGATAAGTTGATACCAAATGATAGAAATTGATAGAATTATTTTGCAAAGTGATAGAACATTTCGTACCAACTTGTCCAACTATTGTGATTTGGTCCCAAAAATATTAGAAATATAAAATTTGGATCAGTTGGCACCAAATATACGAGACTGGATAAGTGGATACCAAATGTTAGAAATGGATAGAATTACTTTGCAAAATAATAGAACATTTCGTACCAACTTGTCCAACTACTATGATTTGATTCCAAAAATATTAAAAGTTGGGCGAGTTGGTACCAAATATTGTGCTGAAAATGATAATACAGAAGAACTAGGAAGAGAAGCGATCTTGAAACCGCCTATTTAGTTTCTGACGACTATAATAAAACAATTACCGTTAATGCTTTACTTCATGATAATTTACTTATAGGACTAGGACGCTGTTACACAGTTGCAAATCCCACCGACAATCGGGTCAGTAGTTGTAAGTCCTGCAAGCAAACGTACAAAAAATGCTGCAGATTAACATTTGCAGAGAAGAGATGATGTTCCCTGAGAGTCCTGAAGTGAGCCGCCCGGTAAAAACAAGTCAGTAAACCGATCGTTCGCAAGTTCACGGCCACCCACCACCTGCAAAGTGCCTTATTTTTAAGCAACTTCGGAAAGGAGGTGGTTCTCAATTTGTGGCGCGCGTCTTTTTTCTTTGCAGAAAGGGTGCTTTCTGTGGGAGTGTCGGGCGGTCCTGCATACCTGCAGCTTCGATTGGCGACCCGGCTCCTTCGGGGGAACTTGTCTTATGCTTGTTATTTACTTTTTGCCCTTTCTCCCGCTTCGTTAGATTAGCAAGCAGGACCTACTTCTCTCTGGGGTTCCTCGCCCTGTCTTTCACCCTGGCTCGACGCTTCGTTTCGACGTCATTTATGTGTTTACGGCTTCGAGCTGCCAGCACCGAATGAAAAATCATCGAGCGAGTTAGACTAAACTTTAAAAGTTACATATTTTTATTTTTTATTCAAATCTCAATTTTATTCAACGGTTTTAAGTGGAAAACTAAATCGAAATTTGAATTAATGAATAAATAGCTATAATACATTTTAAATGCTACAAATAAAGTTAGTATTTAAAAGAAGGTTCTCAAGTTGGATTTCATTAACAAAGGAAATTCCACAGTGAATTTCCATTGGATTCTTTTGAGGACCCGTTAGGCCATCGACTACATCAACCTCTTAATTTTTTCTGTTGCTAATTGATTCCTTTAGATTAATATTCCGCACTTGTTCCTTTTACGATCAATTTATAGTCGATCTGCATATACTATAAGAGAGCTGGTGACGTGGACGTGCCCTATCTTGTCAATGTATACCCGTACCATATACAGGGCGATTCAATAGAGTATTATTTGCTGCTTGCACTGGTTTATTCATCGATCATAATAGTCGATTTACACAGGTAAGTCCGAAACAACCCCAAAAAAGCAAACATCACTTTAGAAGCTTGGAGCAAGGAAAATATTAGCTACGCCCCCGAAGAATAGCGTCGAATAAAATTTAGAATAAAATATTAATTGGCGCGAGACTCTACGGCGTTTCCTGATTCCTATGAGACTATATTTAGAATTTAGATGGGGCCTCTTTTTGTGCAATATTGCGGGCAACTTACGCATCGCTTAACCCTTCAAGTGTTTTATTTTATTTTTAAAGTGTGAACTTGTATGCTTAATTGTTTTTAGTCCGTGAGCAGTATCCGCAACAAAAGCAAAGTAAATGTACTTACTGTGAAATTACAAAAATTATAGCAAAATTAAATTGTTTTGACAATATTATTAACAAAATACACATTTTTATTGGTAAAAAAACTCAGTAACAGAATTGAACACACACAGAATTGATATAAAAAATAACAATTTGATATAAAACTATTTCGACTTAGAATATGTTAAAATATAATTCATTCGCTAAAAACAAGGTAAAAAAAAGAAATATCCGCCAAAAATCCGATATTTAATTTTTTATTATCGTTTTCAAATATGTTAAACTTAGGACAATATTTGTTAATTTATATAAATTTCACTGTAAATAGCAAATTGTAATTTTGTTTGCACATTACGAGAATAGTTGTCCTAAAACCAAAAAATGCCACTTTTTCGTGACGAGTCTACTCGACATAAACACCTAAAGGGTTAAATGTGATACTTTTTCCAACCATCATCTGTATCGGTTGGTACCAACATGTTCCAAGAGAACATCAGGTACCAAGCACATGCGTGGTACGCGGAAAGTCAATTGCATAACAGTTGCAAGGTTCACGAGCAAGTGGTGGTACTTGTACTTCTTACCGGTGGAGCTATCGTCGGAGCTCCTGTGGGTGGTTGACGAGCGAACAGGTCTCGCTCGCCTCTTGTTTCCTCGATATCCGAACCAATTGGGTAATATGCCTCTTCCAATAAAGGAGTGTTTGGATAATACAACAGCTACTTTCTGAATAGTGATCTACGCATATCTAAAGAGGGAGATGAATATTCATAACAACAACCATTGCTACTGAAATAATATGCGATTTGGTATTTAAGTATTTCTGGGGCCGTATCTTTTAGTTGTTATTTTTGCCCAAAATCTTATTATTCGATTGATGAAACAGTCATTAATAATAACTATTTTTTAAGACAATGATAATAATACACGGTTAACCAAAAAATCATTGGGTTTTTTTCAATAGATCGACAAAAACAACAATAATAAACGGTGGACCGAAAAGCCATTGGGTTGCTTTTCTGGTAAATGGACGTGCGTTTACAGCGAAAGAAAAACGAAATGACTTTTTGGCCAACCGAATAGTTGCATTGTAGCCGGTTACAATACTAAATTCACACAGAACAGAAGTTTGATAGTCAAAATTTCGAATAAAAAAATTGTAATTGCCATTCTCCAATACAATTCTTATCAGTCCACGGCGATGCTCCTATTGAATAAGGCTTGAGACCCTTTCCTCCCACAGGTCATTGAACCCAGACACATTACAGTATATTGGAACCAATGTTAACGCGTATTCGGTAGTTGTATTGTTTTTGTAATTTTGTCTTCCAAGTGGTTTCTGTGCTGCCCCGGACTTTTCGTAAGACGTCGTCGAAACTATGTAGATCTGCTGCGACAGATTCTGTTGGTATGCTGGATTTTAATAGCTCGACCCAAACAAACAGTAAAAGTTATCGAAAACCTGTTATCCTGAAGTAGTTGCACTTCCCTACTGCAACTTTTAACAATGCAACCGTCGTTGAAGCTCCCGAGGAAGGTTGATGCATCGGACCTTTTGTCCGCTGAGGTCCGGGGTCCAGGTCCAGGCTCACAGGATATTCGGATGAAGTTAACGTGCAAAAAGTTGCACTTTCTTTGCTTGCGGGTCCTCAGGATAGTACCTATGGTGTCCTGGACAAAGTATTATTATTTTTTGTTCTTCTTATTATTACGTTTGTTCTTCTTATTGGCAAATCGTACTTTAACAATAAACAATAGTTTTGAAATATTTAGGTATACGTTCTGCAGATTATGAACAATGGAAATAGTTGAAGGTAAACTACTAAGGCCCACACTATTCCAACAGAATAGCCAGTCAAGCTTGATGACAAGTTTAAAGAAAATGAATCTAAAACCTTGAATTTTAACAGACTTGATAGATTAGTGTATTAATAATTTTACACAAACGATTTTAACGGATTTGGTAGTTCTACTGTTAATAGCCCAATAAAAACAAAAAACGGGAGGTTTCCTAAAATCTATTGTCCTGAAGTAGTTGCTTTTCTCCGACCCAAATCATATCAGCGAAGTCATCGTTGAAGCTTCCGAAGAAGCAGAAGGTCGGAATGGGGCGGGCAGACCCAGACACGAAGCATATTGGGATCAAGTTTTCGCACTTTATTTGTACCTTTATCCTCAGGGTAGTTCTTATCTAGGGTGCCCCGGATTTTTACAACCCACATACTTATGGGCCATTCCATGCTAGACCATCATACTCCATACACAAGATTTTTCCAAATCGGGCTTTCTTTGAAAAATTATAGCGGCAGAAATAAAAGTGATATTAACAAACGGAAAACAGCATGTTGTTCACAAATGATCTAATTTTCATAAAATAAATATGTAAACCAACCAACGATTGTTTAAACATTACATAATTTAGATTGAATTATTTATCTGCAAATATCTACAATCGCGCATTTTTCTTTTCCTTGAAATTTTGTCAGAAGATTTCTTGAAGTGTCCCCAAGACACGCACCATGTCAATTTTGTTCTGGGCCTTTCAGAACAAGGCCCAGTTCCGAAAAGTTCAGAACTGGGCCTTGCGCAACTCAAAACGTTATGAAAGGCCCAGAATGAAATTGACATGGTGTCTTGGGAACACTTCAAGGAACCTTCTGACAAAAATACAAGGAAATAAAAGATGCGCTATTGGAGACATTTGAAGATAAAAAAGTAAATCTGAATTACTTAATGTTTATACAAGTTTTGGTTGGTTGACATATTTGTTCTATGAAAACTGGATTCTTTGTGAATAATACGCCGTTTTCTGCTGGTCGATATCTATCGTTGTTGCAAAGTCACGATATTGTAAAGAAAAGTTGACTTGGTAAAATGTACTCGAAATGTCATGCTACAACAGCGATTTCATTGCGTAATTCAAAAAGTTATGAAAGGCTCGGAACGAAATTTACATGGTATCTTGGGGACACTCCAAGGAACCTCCGGACAACATTTCAAGAAAAAGAAGTGCGCGATTGGAGATAGTTGCAGATAAATAAATCAGTCTAAATTATTTAATGTTTAAACAATTTTAGGTTCGTTGAAATATTTATTTTATGAAAATTGGATCCTTTGTGAACACATGCTGTTTTCCGTTTGTTGATATCACTTTTACTTGTGGTGCTAGAATTTTTTAAAGAGAGCCCGATTGGAAAAAATCTTGTGTATGGAGTGTGATGGTATAGCGTGGAATGGCCCATACATATATCCTTGGACGTTGATTCTTGTTGCTGGAATATTGTATTATTGACATTATACATATTTAACTACACATTCGGCGGATTATGAAAACTTAAAACGATTGAATGAAACCTAATTGTGCCGCACCACTCAAATTGGAATTTCATATGTTAAGAATTAAAAAAAAAACAAATCCGAAGCCCCAAATTTCGACGGAATTGTTAGTTTCAGTGTTAAACGGTTAATGAAAAGAAATCAGAGAAGTTTTAAAAAATCGTAGTTGCACTTGTTCAATGGAAATCTTGTTATCAAGAGACTCATCGGCAAGGTTTCCGAAAGAGCAAAAGGTCCGAGACTCGTGAGGGAGTGCCCCCTGAGGTCGGCGAGGTCCAGGGCCCGGCGTAGAGGATATTGGGATGTCGTTGACACTCGTGGGCCGCGTAGGGCCCGCCAGGGGGGCAAAGGAGAAGGGGGATCATCGCAGGGAGAGCAGAGATCGCGTTTCCTCGCGTGTCTCCTGGCTTCTCCGGTGGTCAAGGACGTCGGCGTCGGGCTCTGCGCGAGGGTGCGGGCACCGAGGGGCGCCCCGACGGTTCGCGTCGGTATATATGGCCGGGCGTCGCGCGTCCGGAATACCAGATTCGTACACGGGCGTCCTGCTTTGCCCTCCCCGCGCGGGTGGTGTGTGTGATTTGAAAATTCATCGTGGACTCGGCCGTGCGAGCCCATCCATCCATCCATCCAACTATCGGAATCATCGAGCAGTCGCGCTCTCAGTCACCGACCAGTGCACCACGCGAACCGTTGTGCCAATCGCGCATCACTCCGCTCCAGAGACTTTGGAGAACCCGGTGTCATCACTGGGATCATCGGCTTCCAGAACACCCCACCCACTCTCTGAGGTTCGTCCTGTCATCGAGTCATTGTACTTGTTGCCGCATTTATTGCTTCCCCGATTGTGTCAGAAATTGCCGGTCAATCCAGCTTTCTGGAAACATAAAATGTTCGATAAACACTTTCTGAGAACATTTCGTTATTGGACAGTCGGATGACACTTTCGCGCGATTGTCATTGCTCGTGAATCACGCGATTGTTTAATCTGTTGTTGTGGGACATTTTTTGTGAGACGAACCGTGAATTTCGAATTCGTTCTGTTTTATCAAACATTATATAGATTCGCAGAATTCAAATATGCTTTCTTTTCATACATATCCGCAGGCTAGTTATGATCCATGCGATGTCCATCATATGAAAGATCGGAGTCTATAATTGCATTGATACAATACTTACTCACGCTTAGTGAATTGATGAAGGTAGTTGGTGGAGAAAACCACCTTTCTGACAAATTTCGTTAAATTTGCACATAACAATCTCTACAACGGCCTGAAAGTACTTGTCAAATTGTATTAGATTGACCACAAAGTTTTTCCGTCATCGAGTGAAACGAGGCCAAGTCTTTCACGATGTGCTCAAGTCCAATAAAATTTGGCCAATAGTTGGTTTTGGCCCGTGTAAAGATTAATATGGGAAAGTTTCAAAGAAATCTTGAGAAAAGTGATTTTCTCTACCAACTATACATACCTTGAATAAGTAGAACGACCGACAGGTAGATCGATATATTTAAAAGTGTAACAGACTATAGTTATTCTGTTTGATGAAAAATCATCATAAATTCATAAAAGCATACCAAAATGATGTTAAGAATTTTAAAGAAGCAACTCGGAGAACTGTTATTTTCACTTGGTACCACTAATAATGACAAAACTAAATAAGTTAAAAATCTGTTAATCGAGACAATAGTACCGCGGCGAATTATTTGGAAAATAGACTAAGAATGACTTGGCCCTGAAAACGATTTCAAGTGGACCTTAACCGAAGTCCCTTGAGGATTTACGACGCCGACACCTACGATCACCGCATTTCTAATGCCCAGACGGCTTATCGGTGCCGGCCGGGAGTGACTCCGAGCGCGTCTTTGTCCTCGCGTGAATCATCTGGCATCACCGTGCGGCCCCGTGTGTATTCCGATCTTCGCGGTTAACAGTCAGAAGGCGCGCAACTCGTCGGAATGGCAATGGTCGAAATCAACACAGTCGAATGCCAATGCGAATGCCAAGGACGCCCCAGGCGAGCTGCGCTGTCCACGGAGAAAGCACTCGATATCGAACATTGTGCTAGCCGGCGTCTTTAAGAAACCAGTATCACCTCTCAGCCAGCGCCTTCACATCGTAAAAGTCGAACTGGTCTCCGATTTGCATCGAACACGAGCAAAAGGGGCGCGCATTCTCGTCACTTGCAGCCTCGAGCCGGGGATGAAAAAAGGGGAGAAACGAGATTATCGGGAGTAATTATTACCTCTTATATTACTGTGGAATCTCGTCTTTTATCATCTTTATGGGCTTTCTGGAAATATATTAAAACTGACGAAGATAACGTTACCGGGGTGTTTGGATAGAAGAAAATCCGGGTAACTCGGCTAAGCGTGCAGTAAAATCCTTATAAATAGCCTTTGTGTGCGAATTGGCATCTTCAATACGCTGATAAGTTCCGCAGATCAATTCTAGGGTTTCTATTTGTTCAGTTGTTTGTTTTATGTTTTATGTTTTAATGAGTTCGGGCCTCTAAATAAGGAATCAATGGATCAATGAATTAGTAATGGGGTTTGGAAAATGAAGGTTCGGTACATACAATTTTTTTCAACTTTTGTAACAACTGGCCAAATTTTCTTGGACCGAACCACGCCGTTTCCGGCAAGACTTTGAAATTGGAAGTTTTGGCCCATTCGACATAGCCAAAACTCACTGGTCACTCAAATATAATCACAAAATCTTGTAGTAATTTCTAAGGAAATTTGGTCAATCAAAATCGTTATGTAAATGTTTCAAGAAAAGTCGTTTTCTTTAAACTTTCATATATTAATCATTACATGGTTTTGCAACTACTGGCCAAATTTTATTGGTCTTGAGCAAACCGTTTTCGAGATAATCAACTTTGAGATTGGCAGCGGTTATGCGAGACATAGCCAATGCCTGTCAATCATTCAAAAAAGTATTTAAAATTATAATGAAAAAATGTTGTGCTCAAGTTTAATACAATTTGGCCAGTAGTTGCAAGCCTTTGTAAAGATTATGCGCGAATTTAAAGAAAAAGATCAAGGAAAGTGGTTTTATTTACTAAGTTTCTTAAGCGAATTTAAAAGGTAGAAAGTGGCGAGAGGAAAGGGCGCTTTAACGCAAGTGCGATAGTGTTCCTTTGGCGCCGGTTGACAGTTGTCAGCCTGTCGCAGCGGAAAGGAAATAATTCGTTGGATGATCCCAGAAGACCGGCTGGAAATGTTAACATTGAACTTGGTCAGGTCCAATTACCCAGAAGCAGGCTCGGCCCCCTTCGCTTACGGACAGAGTGCTTACCGTGCGAGGCACGACTTGTCCCCCGGCAATGTTTTCCCCTCGTCGAGTGCGCGTGCCTGTCGATGGAGAAAGGATGAGGCGAAAGGAGCTCGAGAAGGAGAGCGAGGGGAACTAACCTGCTGCTTTTTGAAGTCGGCTCAAAAGAGAGGGCGACGCCAAGAGGACAGGTTCTACCGGACGAACACGCACACTTGCGCTTGTTAGCGACGCTGATGCCAATGCATCGGCAACATACATGGTGAACCACTTGGTTTTAATCATATCTGCCGGGTATATAATGTTCTGTATGGAATAACAATACATTTTTTAATGATCTATAAGTATTTATATCTCTAGCTTTTTGCCGTGTGCTTGGCTGCTATCTCTTGACGCGGGAACTACTGAATCGATTGTCGATGGGATGATTTGTTACAGTTTACAGACCAGAGGAATTTTGATTATTAGCGAAACTACCTAATTAGTTTGTTTCAAGTGCTAGTTTGTAAAACTTGATTGAAAGTTAAATTTTTGATTTAAAGTTAAATTTTGCAATTCTGTACATAAACTCTTGAGTTTGTTTTAAAAAATTGCATTTTCTAAGATAAACTTTTGAAATCTTAAATTGAAAAGTTAATTGAAATTGATTTATGTCGATTAAAACGCAAATGCCCCCTGGAATTTACTGTTGGGGTAATCGATTTGCCAGAGAGTCACTCGTGCTGTGCTGCAGGTGCGAGATTGATTTAATTGTCAACGTATCGTTCTGTTGGATTTCTCAATCTTTTAGCGCGACCCATTTATACGTCCACAATCCTCGGTTACTCGTATTCACACGAATGTTTCCCAACGTTCTGTACATTCGGAAATGTCAACAATATTGTGAGGGAATTCCCCGAAAGAGATGGGCTAAATTTGTACGAAAGCCAATCGAGCGATGGGAGTGTGGCATAGGCGTTATCCAGGTTGCTGTCAAACTCATTCACAGACCTCGAAGAAGGGGACCCGGGGGGCCCCATGACTCATTTGAATTCGAGCCTTCCGGCAGTGTAAATCTCGTCTTACCGCATTTAAACTGTGGTAATACCACTATTTTCTGTCCATTCATTTTGGTTAGGAAGGCTACCTTATATACATATTTGTTAGTCACGACTTGCTGACAAAATTGTCCATGGGAGTTGCCACTGTTCGAAAACAGCAGATGGCCTAAAAGTAAACGGGTCTGTGTAACGCTGTAACGTAAGGAAACGGAATATCAGCGATGATTATATTATTAGTGCGATTGAATTATATGTTTTCTGAACTCTTTACCTCATTTTCAATTGAAAATGTAACCAAATTTTAAGTTCCTGAGAAATTTTGGGAATTCGTACATTCCTAAGATAAATTTGTACATCTTTACATATTTGGAAAGTTAAAATTGGAAAATTTCGTCTATGGGGAATTTTAAATTGTACTACAGTTTTTTTAATTTATAAATTCTTAAGATTTTTATTTACATAACCTTTTTTTCATTTTTAAATTGGTCATAATCGATTGATATTATATCAGTCTTAAAAAGTGGCCTAGTAACCTCTTAACAGAGGGAATCATTTTTTATAATGTTTATTTCCATTTTATTAGTTTATGTTTATTATATATTATAATATTATTTTATTAAGTTATGGTATCTTGAGTCGCATCGACAACTAGGTCGTAAGCGACTATTCATATGATTACAATACATTTCATGGTATGTAATAAATACAGTGAAGATCATTTTTGTTCCTGCAATAATACACCATATTTCACGGTGGGTCGGTTTTCTGCAATGACAATGATAACATGCCCAAAAATCCCCCGATCAACATATTCGAGTTGTATTCCTGGTATATAACTAAATCTCTTGTCACACCCAATTAAGAGGTTATGCACATAGTGTCGAAGGGAGACAATGTCACTTGAAACCGAAATGCATCACCCTGTATGTACACTCGAGCGTCGATGACTCGGTGACCGAGTCACTGCCAACAATATTAATCGAGTGCGATTTCGCCAACAGCTCGACACGCTTACCTCTAATTAGATCCTCAAGTGGATCCTTCATCGTGTTTGCACGCCTGTCGCACGGCAATAAGCCAGGATTAATCGGCGGCCCAGTGATCTCGCGAGATGATCTGGGCCGATTGGCTCTTCGGGTTGCAGGCTTGCGTAGGACTCTTCGGTCGACACAAAGGAATCGCCGGTACTATAAGTAGGCTCGATGAGAGATTGGGAGTGGCGAGTTGGAGAAAAAGCGACTACCTTTCTAGATTTTTGGGTTTCCATTAGTTCGCAGGTAGTGCTTACCCGCTCAGTGGCACTGTTTTAGTCTGTCTACTAAAGTGGGACTCCGTGATCTTTGGCGGGGCCAGGTTCAGCAATTTTGCGGGGCCAGAATACACTTTCAAATCCTATACTTAAACTTCACAATAAGGAATTATTTATTATAATTACAAAGGATGTTACATATATTTTTTGTAAGTTGAATATTATATAATTATTCTTGATTTTTTCGCCGCACAATCTTTGACTGTGTCACCGAAATTAATTGAATTAGCTACTTCACGTTCTATTGAAAGAATAGCCAGAGATATAAATCAGTCTTGGCTTGCTGATGATCGAAGACCATTTTTTATTAGTTTCAATCGCGAGAAACTGCGTTCAGCTGATGCCACCGTTACTAGCGTAGTTAACATTATTTGTAATGCAATTAATAAATTTGGGTATGCTTTCGAAAGATTATTTTTTATAATATATTTCATTGTATCCAGAGCCAAATAATTGGCTTGTGTTATCGATCGGAACATCTTAACCTCTTCAAACATCTCAGTTCCGTCGAAATCTCCTTTCAAGTGTAAGTGAAGATCTTGACAACATTTTAATAAATATTCGTCATCTAAATTCGCAATCTCATTCATATAATAGAGAACCAAAAATATTCTGGTGATTTGCATATAATTCCCATCTACTTTTAAATTATACTAACGCAGTATCTCTTATTTTAAAAAAGCAATGACATATATACGGAAGTATTCTTCGTCGTGCTTCGCAATAAAATAATTTCCGTTTTTTGCCCCTGATGTATGATGTCTTGAAATCTGGTGCTACGTCTATTTCTTTTGCAACTTTATTTGTTGCGATCATGCCTTTGCTGAATCCTGCATCTCTGTATTTCGCAAAGAATACGTTCAGACCTTTTACATGCTTCGTGGCCAAATCTATTTCTATGTTTTGATTTTGCAATACTTTGCTGACGATATTAATTTTTGATAATATTTCGTACCAAATGATGAGACTGGCAATAAATTCAAATTCATTTATCTTTCGCACTATAGAGGGTGTTTCAAAAATGTCCTAAACGAGTATTACCATCTTGTTAAGAATTTTCCGGCGATGAAGATGGCTTTTCTCAAAATGTTGTCTCGCGCTTTGTTTTGCGACAAAATACAAAAAATGATGCGCCAATACGGTTGTTCTATTCGGTTGATTCTCGGAAATGGGTGGTGTCAAAGTCGCGTTTATGCATCAATAAAACACATCACTGAAAGGACAGATTATCCCTTCTGCAGGAAGAAAGGGCGGACCTTTAGCCAGCGGACCCTATTCGCTGATCACCGGGGCCATGAAAGTATCTTATTGGCGTTTAATTTTTTCAATTTTTTCGCGAAATCAAGGACGAATCAAAAAATGTAAAGTAGCTATCTTGATCGCCGCAGAATTCCCTACAAGATGGCTATACTCATTTACGACATTTTTGGAACACCCTGTATAGAGAAAATCTCAGTTTAATTTCGAAATTGGCGAACTTGAAAGCGAACAGCCCTTAACACTATCAAAACGGCATTCCCACCTAGTTCCCGATAAAGGTATAGGTGTAATATTTTGAACATGTTTATTTAAAACATCTCAACGCGATGTTGATGCTGCAAATATTGCATAAATCTTTTGTAAAATACCAAAACCATATAGTGCTTGGGTTAATGATTTTGCTATATCTCGCAGTATCAAATTCAAGTTGTGACTACCGCATGATACATAAAACGCTTTACGATTTTCATATAACATATTTGCTTGTACTCCCTGATGTATTCCCCTCATATTGGCACCGTTATCATATTCTTGTCCGCGACAGTCAGATATTTGTATTCCCAACTGATCCAGAATAAGCATGAGATTGTTTCGGATAGTACTTTTCCTGTTGTATCGTGAACTACATATTTCAAATTTAAAAATGTTCCTGGATGTCAACGTCATGGTCTGTTATGTTAACATAACGAAGGGTAACAGATAGTTGCTTGTGATGGCTCACATCTGGTGCACAATCCAATAAAATGGAATAGTATTTTGCTCTCTTTATTGCATCGATAATGACTCTTTGTACTTTATTTGCCATTGTACGTTCTGTTTAAATGGTCATTTAGAACAGAATCAAATTTTGCAATTAACTGTATTAAACCCAAAAAATTACCATTGTGCGATGTGTACAAAATATCGGAACTTCCTCGGAAAGCTAAATTATGTTGTGCCAAATATAAAATAATTGCAATTATTCTTTGGAAAACTTGTTCGCATCGTGCTGCTTCAAGTTTTAAAAGGTTTTTAATTGTTTATCAATTAGATTGCCAGTGCGAAAATTTTGTTCAGTCTGAAGCCACATATTTATAGCTTCTAAATGTACAGCAGATCGTTCCTGCATTTTGATTCGCAGTGGTTAAATGAGACCAATTGCAGAATCCATTTGTTCCTGTTACATCCTCGTACGAATCGGACTACTTTTCTTTTGCTATTTCAATACAAAATCATCGCCGTTTTCTTTCCGCATAGAATACGCCTGCGTTATTTTTCGAGTCCTGAACTCGACTATTGACCGTTTCCTTCGAGCATTATCGCGCCGACCCTTGACTTTCCCGTAGGGGAGGCTCCAGCCTCAGCTATAGCTGCATACACTTGCCTGGCATCCCGAAAATTCCTATACACATGGAAAAAAATACTTACCAGAATCACACGGTTTATACCTGAATGTTACTTTAAAAAATATTCGTCGTCTTAAATTCACCAGGGCGTACCCACCAGGGTCCTTGCCACGCGTCGAGAGATTGAGGAATGGCCAAGGTCGAAAATGGTAGCAATGGGATAGGCTTGTGCGTCTTTGTTTAAGCGCATGAAACGCGATTCAAGATTCGGACAACGAACCGCAAGATGGCAACTGAGATAGAAGCACCAATAAATGTCAAGCGTTGACATGGCCCGTTGCTATGCAAGTTCGTAGGAGCTGCGACTCGTCGACAGACTTCCAAGAATTGAGGCTCTTGGTCCTATCTCAATTTTTTAAGAATTACCACCACGATGTAGGGCGAACCGGGGCGACGAGCGCGCGCTTGGTTCTCCTGAATCCTCTCACTGCTTTCGGCTAATTTGTTGATCACTGTCATTATTTATTCCCCTTACGATTATCCGCTGCTTACAACTGTATCATCAAATTAAATATAGTTCATCTGCGGGCGCCACACCGTGATCATTGCGATTGCTGCCCTAGCGGAAATGATTCTACGCAAATCTATTCCAGTTTCTACAAGAAACTACAAGAATTTATGCCGAACTACAACTTTTTACAAATGTGCTAAAATCATAGTAAGTTGTAGTAAATTTTAGTGTATAGTAAATTTAACCTCTACAACTCCTCACAACTTTCAATAACGATCGATGACGATGAGTGGATTTACAATAAGCTACAATATTCTACAACCTCTAATTTTGGAATAATTAGAAAGTTGTAGTTTTTTGTAAAATGTAATGTATTGCAAATTTAACCTCTACAACTCCTTACAACTTTCAATAACGATCGATGACGATGAGTGGATTTACATTAAGCTACAATATTCTACAACCTTTAATTTTGGAATATAATTAGAAAGTTGTAGGTTTCCGAGTTAAAAGTTGTCGAAATATTTCCGCTAGGGTTACATGAGAGATTATCCAATTCGAAGACACAGATTTTACTGACATTCTTATAGAATATTGATACCTTAAAGAAATGCAATATATTGTTACGAATGTTACGTATCGATGTAGACCGCATTTAGAGGAATCTTTGAAGTTAGATTTGAATATTAAAGTCTATATATTGTTACAATTTACGATCCGCTATGGTACAATATCTTTGGTTTAAAATAGTAAAGTGCGATGAACTTATAAGTAGAGATGGCTCCTTTCACGTCACTAGTTGAACGGGGATGCGGTGAACAATAACTTGCCTAACAGTCGCGGTATGTTGCTGAACTGTACGATTGAAATGAAACTGCTTCGAAAGAGAACTATTGCTCGATCTAATACACGTCCACGCACTATGCTTACTGGGATTCGACGGGCAGAGATACGTCTCGCTCGAAAGATTCTACTCAAGTCCAACTTTCCTACAGAAAATCGGGGTTTATATACTCCTAAAGTCCCGAAATTCCAGGAAAAAGTAGCAAGAGTGGGAACGTGGGTGGGCTAGTTTTGAATGTGTGTGTGCAGAATCCTAGATGCACGCAAGTGCACGCAGTTGTGGCAATGCCTCCCCTATGAAGAAGTCAAGGGTCGGAGCGATAACGCATCAAGGGAACGGTCGAATGCTCCCGCACAATCCCTCAGCCACATCGATCTCACACCACGGATATTGTACGGGAGTAACATTCGCACAAACATAACAATCATTCATCTACATATATGAAACCCTCAAAAGGAAATATTAATTCCGGAATTATTGGACTTGATTTCTCATATTAGTCTACTAATATCCCAGGTAGAAATTTGTCTTGGCGCAGACTAGCACCAAGCTACTCGCGCCAGTTTGTAACCTTGGCGCAGGCTAGCCAAACTAGGCTGCGCCAAGGTCGGAGTGTAACGCTCCTGCTAGCCCGCGACAAGCTAGCGAAGCTAGTAAAAACGAGGTTGTCAGCAGAGTGCAAAAAATGGTTAAAATAAAAAATATTTACGGTATTTTACTCTAGTTTCGTACTTATAACACAATTCGCAGTTGAGAGAACTAATTTAATTCAATTTAAAATGTTTCTCCTTGGGCTGGTATCGAACTCGGTTGGCTGCTTTTCATTCTGGAATGCTGGAAGTCCTGCGCCTTTAACCACTGGGCTACGGATATATATATATATATATATAACAATTTATTTGGCTAAATACTATTTACAGCGTATGTACAGTTCAATATACATGGGTAAGTGTGTGAGGTGTGGTCGGTCGCGAGTCTCCAGCCAGGGGCTCTATACTGCGAGGAACGAGGGTTTCAACAAGTTTAGATGCTGAAAGATGAGTGTGGGGGAGAGAAGGGAGGATGAGGGGACAGGGAAAAGTGACTTGTAAAAAACCCTGTTGCATTGGGCTACGGATATGTTAGTTGATTGAACGCATCAAACTACTCTTCTTGTACACTCACAAAGCAAAATCACCGCTGCTTTCCTTCCGACAGAATACGCTGCAGGCTATAGGCAGGACGAGAGGCCTGCCTTCGACAAAGAGTGTCGCCGAAGCCGAACCGACCCTCCGCGTTAAATTTTACGACGCGAGCGAGATAAGCGATCTCGACCGCACTGCGAGCGGTATCCGATTGCTCCCCCATCGCTAATCAGTCTGTTCACGGCGTCCACGCCAAGCGTCGGAAGAATAAAGGCTTCAATCAAATTACGCATTGGCTTTTAGGAACCTTAATCTCGCAGTCCACTACACTACGCGACTACAACGACCTAACCTAACCTACGTTATTTTTCGAGTTTTAAATTAAACACGATGCTAAGACCGTTTTCTCCGTGATCTCTCCACAGTGTTGTGTGAATATCACTCGTGTTAGTTCTTTTCTCAGGAATTTTCAAAGGAATTGCCTCGTTTCAATACACCATACACTTCAATACACCAAACTGCGAGCGTCTCTCTCAACATGAAGAAAATTGGCCGAAGCACTTAAATCAGACTCTAACATCTGCCGTGATTGAAAATGGATGGCGTCAGTCCAACACTACCATGCTAAATTCGAGTCTGGCTTCCCACATCACGAAAATGGCTTATGCCAATCTAGCGCTACCATCGTAAATTCGAGTTTGGCTTGCCACGATAGAAAATAGACAGCGCCACTCCAGCATCGTCATGCTACACTCGAGCTTGGCTTGCCACGACAGAAAATGGCTAGCGCCACTCTAGCGCCACCATGCTACACATGAGCTTGGCTTGCCATGACAGAAAATAGCTAGCGCCACTCTAGCGCCACCATGCTACACACGAGCTTGGCTTGCCACGACAGAAACTAGCTAGCGCCACTCCAGCGCTATCAAGCTACATGAAGCTTGGCTTGCCACGACAGAAACTAGCTAGCGCCACTCCAGCACTATCCCGTAAAACTTAGTTTGGCTTGCCATGTCGAAAACGGGCTAGCGCCAAGATCAGACTCGCACCGCCATGATAGTTTTCTACCTGGGATGGATTATGTTAAATTTACATTTCGGATTCTAAAGAAAAGGTTCCTCAAAAATCAACGCAGGCTCTGATATCGTCAAATTACCTATCTCGAAAAGACAAAACTTTGCCCCACAATCGAACCCGCCAGGCTCGATCCATCTACAGAATGGAGGTTGGACCTTATAAATTCTTGCCAAATGTAGGCTCGCAACGTCAAACATTTCAACCCTAAACAAGGTAGCTAAATGCGCAACAACAAAATAATGAACAATAACAGAAAGAATATTTCGGAACACAGAACAATATAACACATTATCAGTACGAGTCATCGTACGAACAAAAGTCTCTTTAACAAATTGGTGTTCGAATACAAATTTCCCGGCGTTCGGGGCGCTTGACCTTGTCACACTTGAAGCATGTGACGGGTCCGCGCGGCGAGGAAGCATTCTGAGAAAAGTTATTCCGCGTATTGTTAAAGGAAGAAATAGTACGCGCTTATGGCCGAAATCTCGTGACGCCGGCGAAATCATGACGGAAAGGCGCCATTACCGGCCGCTCTAAAGTTAAAGATCGCCTCTAAAGATGCGTTCGATACAATCAAATTCAACAGCCTTCGCAACGGCTTCTTTAAAAGAATTTAAATTTAAACGATAAAGCTGTTTTTGTAATTCAACATCGTCAAGCGCGTTAATGAATCGCGCCATCGCTAAACGATCTTTAGCTTCGGCCGGTACATCCGCGAACGCGTAATGAACGAGATCTCCGATCTCCGCGGCGAGTGCCTGAATGCTCTGACCAAATTTTTGTCGGCAATTATCAAATTTCAGCTCATTCAATTTGGTCGTTTGAAATTGACCGAACCGGAGTTCTAGCGCCGAAAACAATTCATTAAGGTCAACCCTTTGTGTCTCACTCAGTGAAATCAAAATCGAAGAAGCTGGACTGACTAAAGAATTTATAAGTCCCGTGACTTTCGCGGCATTGTCCCAATTATTAATCTGCGCGATAGTAGTAAACAGCGCTTTGAATTCAGGCCAAAACGTACCGTCGAATTTAGGCAATTGTACGTGAAGATTTGTTACCATCGGCGAAGAAGGGACTGAGGCCGGGACCGGAGCTAAAGAAGGCGAAGAAGCGGAAGGGACGGAGAAAGCAATAGGTGTCTGCGGGCTACTTAAAATGCGCTCAAGGGCTTGGAATCGCGCCTTGTAGCGAGCCTCCATTCTTCGCAGCTCATCAGAGATGTCCGTCCGGAACTGCTGTGTCTGTGCCGTCAGTGCGTTAGTTTTATCTTCCAGTTGACGGAAAAACCCTTGCTGCAGATCCGCCAATAAGTCGCGCATCTGCTCTAGTGTTACACCAGCCGTCGCCCCAGGCATCGTTGCTGCATCGGAAGTTGCTTCCGCAGTTCCAGAGATAGCGCTTCTGCTCAGAGAGGTCTTGATTCGGAGTTCTTTAGATTCGGGCATCTTCTCTATCTCAGTCTCTGCTATTCCGGTGAATTCAGGAGAAGTTGCACTTCTGACACCAGTGTTACGAATGTTAAGTATCGATGTACAACGCGTTAGAGGCATTTAGCAAAAGTCGTATATTTGGGAGAGCAGCAGAGCGCGTGCACAGAAGAAGAGATTCAGAAGTAGATTGTCGAAACTCGTGTCCGATGTTATGCAGAAGAACGATGTTGTCAGGGACACTGTTCACAACTTCAGGCCGGGAATGTCGGGTTTTGGCATATGTATAAGGGGTGTTACGAATCCCGTACGACTTTAACCATAGCGCCATCTATATTGATGAATAGAGGAGCACTGAACTAGGCGAACGATCTTATCGATTAATTACCGACAATTTCTAAGAGATTCCCAAAAGATAAAAGACGCAAAATAATTTAATGATATAATTTCTGAAATCTCCTAAGCAGCAAATTTGGGAAACTCTTCCCCTTGTTCTAGAAACTCGTTGGGTGCGTTCCAGTTGAACGCTTAGACGCTTTTCAGCGCTTACAAGTACTCAGAATGGTCGTTCGGTTTGGCTAGAAAGCGCTCAGAGACGCTTGACGTTCGGTTTGGCTCGTAAGCAGTGAAGAGCAGCAAGCGTTTCACCTTTGCTGCCTAATTTCACTACATGAACCCAGTGCGTTTAAAAGCGCGAATGGACATCTGAATGCCGTTCTTCAGAGTGCCAATGAGTGCTAACCAAACATAAGCGTTAGCGCTTGTAAGCGCTAAAAAGCGAAAAAGCGTCCAACTGGAACGCACCCGCTATTGCACGGACGTATCTATAATTGCTCCGTATTTTACAAGAAAGTTCCTGAAAATATTAAGTTTCTTGTTGGAGTTCAAAGTTAATAAAACTAAACTCTTCAAATCATCTTCGGAGTGCCACTTCGAAACAGGGAACTTTGGTTTTCCTTGAACACTGAATCAACGTATTCCAGAACTAATCTGTAATAAACAGAGTTTAAATAACGCGGGTTTTAGTAAAATCCACTGCTGGACCCGTAACAGGGGTGACATGGCGCCAAGGGCGTAATAATATCAATAATCAATAAGCAATAATCATAATTGATTGTTGATTGTTTTCATTAACGTCGACTCCCCGCAGGGTTTGCGACGGGTATGGAATACCTCCTGTACCTCCATACGGACCCGGTATGACCTCCCATAAGGCAGGGGGGAACACCAAATTTATTCTCATACCGAGTGGACCTACAATTTTTAAGGTGGATTCCGAACCGCCCCCGGCGCAGTGCGTGAACGTGCCCCGAAAATCGGCGATGACAGGTGTTGGGATCGAACCCTGGTCCCGCTAATTGCGAGTCGGACACTTATCCCCCTGAGCCACTGCGCGGGTTTAACAATAATCATAATTTTTCGCATCCATAATTCGCTTTTCAGGGGCACAAAATGCAATGAAAGTATAGAGTCTCTAATTATTTTATATGACTTTCGCAAAAACTATTGGTATAGTTTAATTTATCGTAAAAAGTACATTCCTCTGAAAGTGTTTGGATTTTCTAATCTGAAATAGTTATAAGGATATCAGGACTTTATGGTGTTACACTGAACATTGAAGATTTTAGTTAGGCCTTCAAACGGAATCATCGCTACTAAAAAAATGTCTTGCATCTGTTTATGATATCATCATTCTGTAAAAAGCTAATCAAAATCGGTATTTTCTAATTAGGTACTCCACACCCGTGTTGCAGATGTGCCAACGTTTGATGTGAACATTTAATGTCAATGTTTGCAACACGCTGCAACGAAACATGTCAATGCAAAGACGGAGGAGAAAATCTTGCACTCATGTCAGTGTGCAGCAAGTTGTCATCGATTAATGGATTATGTGATTGCATTTTTCACGCACACCCGAATCTTTAATTTACTATACAGGGAGTCCTGCAAAATGTCTGATGGGGTTTCTCCTACAGAAGCATGTAAACTACAATTAATACATCACACGATAAAGTAATAGGAGAAAATCGTATCTCCTGAACGATTGAACCGATTCGCTTGATTCTTGGCTCATTCGTTTCAGAAAAATAAACGATGAAGCATTAAATGCATAAACAAATCTTTGGAGCTATAACTCTTTTAGAAATCATGCTGAAAATCTTGTATCGATCGAAAACTGCTATGCTTCGGGAAAAGTATCCTCGACTATTGCGCGTTAGTATTTATATACTAATTACTATATTTCGCGTGAGATTCTACCGAGTCTCCTGATGTCCGTATGACAGCTGTACAAGACTTCGGAGGCACACCAAAGAAATATCATCGGAAAAGTGGAACAACATGTAGAAAAACCAAATAACGCAACTAAGAAACATAAGAGGATCGGTATTTGAAAGTACCCTTGTAGGAAAAAACTCTAAGAACTCTGGGGAAAAAATTCGACAGTTTTCTGCAGTAAATTGAAAGGACTCTAGGTGAAGAGTTTGTAGAGTTACTCTAGAAGAGGAGTTTGAAAAGTTATATGTATGGAAAAATATAACTACTGATCCCAACTATTTCACCGAATGGAAAATGTTAATGGTATTTGGCAAGATTCGGTGTAGTTTCTTAGTTACAGCCCGTTAAAAAATCCCGTTGAAAAGACGATGACGGGAAAATTGGTGACGGCGTGAGAGTTCATTCCCCTGAGATATGTGGATCAGTCCGATTTAAAACTTTTCAAATTTATCGCAATCATTTATAATTTTAAATTGTTAACATTTCATCTTAAAGCGCATCTTCCAAAAATAAAATCCCAAAAATCTGTTTTAATTTAAAATTGTACAAATTTCAAGTTTTCCATCCAGATTTGTAAATGTAAAGAATTATGTTATTTCTACTTAGGAAACCAAAGACCTTTTCAATATAGTGATTTTTGCTCTCTAAAAACCGCTGTCCCGCTGATCAAAATTGTTGCTTGTATTTGTTGGTATTTTGTGTCTGTTTGAAAGCAATCGAAAGCGCACACTTCGGGTTGTTTCCTTTGAAGTAAAGAGCCGAGTAATAATAACTGGCCTAATTATTCAACACTTGTTTACAGGAATGGGGGTCTGGATGATCGTATTGCTGGCGGGCTTGTCGGCTTGCTCCCTTTCCTACCGAATACCCGTTCGAGAGATTTTGCCGCCACCGCCGTGGAAGTTACACGGGAGCGACAGTCATGCGAGACACAGGGTGGCCCGCTCTTTCCAGCGGGGATCTGTCGAAAGCCCACCTAGGATGAGCTACGTCAATTATAAGGAATCGGCCGCCATAAGGGAGGAGTTTGGATCGCACAGATATCCTCTCAGGGATGCAGTCGAAGCTCTGCCACCTACTGCACCCAACACTCACAACCAACCGCTTCTGGATTCTCAAGAGTTTGTACAATTTCTACAGTTTTTCCACATTCACAGCGTTCAAATGGAATTTTTCATTTTTAATCGTCCTTTTTATTTAATTTTCTATTTATTATATTTATTGTATACTTGACAAGATGCATATATTATTAATGATAATGATATCATATATAAATATAATTCATATTATGAAAATAAACATAAGGAAAAATTTAGTTTGATGTGTATAAGCAAAACTAGATCAAATCGCTACTAAATCCGATCAGAAAATTGATTCTCTAATCTATCGAACATGGGTCAGGTATGAAGTATGACTTGACTCCATTTTCAGTTCAAGTGATAGTCCTTCTGTCTCTCAACACAGTTCAATTCATTTTAAATGAACAAATTTGATCATTTTAATTGGCAGCTCGAGCGAAAGAGAACCTTTGAGGGACGCAGTTGAACATCGAGAGGCGCCCTTTCTGGGTGGATTGGACCACGAGTCCATCTGGATCGAACCATTAGCACCGCCAACCTTGCAGAGAACGCAGCAGATCCCCGAACCAAAAGTGGTTTGTCATTTCAATGCCAAAGCTGCCTATCGAGACGATCCGTTTTCACTGATGCCGCAGGCGCTACCCAATTACAAGTGCAGCCACTTGATATACTCCTCGGCCACCATAGGTGATTGTTATTAATTATCAGTTGATGATCTCGGAAATTTGCATATTACGATTCAATAGTTTGTCTTTAATGTTACCTGAATGTATTCCTCGGTCACAATAGGTGACTGTCGTTAATTAACAGTTAATGTTTCGGAAATTTGAATATTCCAACTTGACAATTTGTGTGTCATGTGATCCGAATTGCGTAGTGACTTTCAATAAAAAATGTTATTCGAATTTCTTCCTCGGTCACAAGAGGTGATTGTCATTAATTAAATATTAAAGATTCAGAAATTTGCGTAATACAATTTACTAGCCTATTTTTGCCTTATTTTTGTTACTAGCTTAATTGTCAAGTCGTCCGAATCCCGGTGTCATGTTTCATGTCATCCGAATTTAATCCCCAGACACGATGAGTGACTGTCATTAATTAACAACCAATGATTGGGAAATTTTAATATCACAACTTAACAATGTGAATGTCATATCTCGCACGAATTCTGGTGTAACTTTTCCGAACTATCTTTTCCATTCTTGTTTCGGTAAAATTAAAAATTGGTCCCGGTTGTTCCATTCGTATTGAGCTAAGATATATGGTTTAAAGCAGAGCAGGTCATAATTATAACTGCAAATGTAAAATTGTGTATTTCGGAACTCCAACCTTTTTTCGTTATAACTTTTCCAAACGTTGTTTGAGGAAATGAATTCTTTGGAACAATGTTCGGAAGAACTAGAACAATCTAGAACAGTCAAAAAAAGTTGACTTTTCAAAAAATGGGGTGCTGCTCCAAAAACATGTTTTTGCATTTTTCAGTTGTTTTTCGGATTTTGACTTGATATTTTGGAACAATGTAGAACAAACATAGAACAACCTGGAACAACTAAAAAAATATCGAAAATCGGAAAATGGGGCGCTAACTTCATAGAGGTTTCGACGTGCTAAACCGAATTACATACAATTCAATTTCCGAATGGTGTAAACTTCCTTTCCATGGAGACGGTCAAGAAATAATAATCCCCTCAAAAACATTAAAATGTAAAAAAACCGCCAAGTAGTTTAATGAGTCACATAAAAGGTATCTTCTTGAACTTGAAGGTATCTTTAAAACTTGCCATGTGCGTATGTACTTAATTACCAATCAAAAAACATTACCAGCATGACTATCTTGACACAAATTGGCACATGCCAAGTTTTAAAGTTAGAGATGCAAGTTAATTAATTAATTAAATTGTGGTATCTTTGATTGAAAACTTGGCTTTCTTGTGTGATATCTATTTCATTTTTAGAGAATGTAGTTCAAAAAGATACCTTTTATGTGAGTCATATTAATCTACTTGGCGCTTTTTTTACATTTAAATATTTTTGGGGGGATTTCGCGCCTTTTTGGTCGTTCATATTTTTAAGAATATTCTTTATAGTCTGTACAAATTGTGAAGAAGCTATGTGTTTCTGGCTATGTGTTCCAAATTACGTATGATCTGTAGCTGGTGCTTCTTTACTTCTTTTGTTGACACATAACCAGTCATGGCATGATCGATCAATGTGTCGGTGTAAAACTATACCATCTGCGCAGCACTCCGCAGCACTATTGGCAGTGGCGCCGGCTCGTGTGAGAAAAGTGAGCGTAATATTTGTAGGCCTTGATGTGCCATAAATCATGAATCTTAATCCGCCTTGCCTTTAGCACGAGACAAAATAAAAGTAGAAATTCATATCTCCTGATCAACTGAACCAATTCGCTCGATTCTTGTATCATAAGATTCAGACAAAAATCGAAGAAATACAAAATTCATAAATAAATATTTGGAGCTATAACTTTTGCACAAATGAAGGTTTGGTAACTATGGATAACAGTACACTTCGGGATAATATAGCTTCGGCTGTCGTTGGCCGTACTGTCATACATATTGTATAATATATGGGGAGGGACTACTACTTTGCGCGAGACTCTACCGAGTCTCCCGATACAAACTATCCAACGGACTGTTGCGTAGGTAAGGTGAAGTGAATCATCCATTGTGGTGCCAGGATACCTAGAATTACTATTTTTAGACAGCTCCAGAATGACAAGTTTTTTGGTGAAGTGTCATATTTTCTCTTCCGGATGTCGGCGTTTTGTTATTCTACGCTACCCTTCACCCAAAGTCGATGATTCCGCACGTATCGCCGGATTTTTGTTTCCCGTGTGTTTCAAGAAAGAGTAATTTTGCACACAGCAAACCTCTTTTTTTTTCGTTAGCTTGGCATGCGATTCGCCGGACGTAAAAATTATGCGGTGTTTGTCAAGAAACATATTTATCCATATATGTTGTTTAATGTCCTATTCTGTTAAACAGTCAAGGTTTGCATATTACACATTTTGTCCTGAAAACGACCCTAACGATTTGACAAAATAGGATAATTTGCCATTTTTTGGTGTGAGAAAATGATTTGGTCAAGTCACGGTTTTGAGAACTTCGATTTAGACAGTTAAATCTAACCAGATTTGTTTCTAACGAATTAATAATCTATTAACAATAAAATCAATCATTACCAAACAACCTAAATCCTCCAGATATTGATAATACGCGTACTAAATTTCATTTTGGCAGCTCCGATACCTTTTTAAAAAAAGATCGGTTGCTTAAATTAAAAAGTACAGTTAAACCAATACACTAAAAACGATGCAAATGATTTCAGATCCTTATGAGCTGACGGTGGTTTCGAGTGATCCTGAATATGACGAAATCAAGGGTACAGGAAAATCTTAAAAAATTTCTTAAGATCACTAATAAATTGGACGACGCTCTCTAAAAATTGAAACAATTCCAGGTGGTTACAAAGCAGCGACCAAACTACGATCAATGGATCCAGCCCTCCGAGTCCTCCTCTCCGTTAGTTCTCCACATAGGGCTCGATTCTTCGAGGAAATAACCAGAGACCAGTGCACCATACACTGCGATAAGTTCGCGCAAAGTCTGCGGGACTTCCTGTACAAGCATGACTTCGACGGTGTCGAGATCGACTGGGAGAACTCGGGGGAGCATCCGAACAATTTGAGGCAGCTGCTGGAAAGCGTTCGACGGACCCTAGGGGAAACTGACTACGTATTGGCGGTGGCTTTGCGACAGGAAGACGAGGTGGCGTCTTCGATTGTCCCGCTCGTGGATCTAATGATGTTGAGGGCCTGGCGGAGGAGTCCCGATTTCCGGCGAGACAAATTGGCCCTGCATCCGGCGCCTTTGAAATTCGTCGTGCGACTCGGGAACAAATGGGCCGAGCGAATGCCTTCCAAGAGTAGGTCGAAGATCATTCTGGGCTTGCCCGCTTTCGGCCAGAGTTACACGCTAAAATTCGGTAACGCCACCGACGTCGGCGCTCCAGTCCTTGGGCCTGGCATCGAGGGGACTTATACCAAAGAACGCAGCGGCAGATTAGCCTACTACGAGGTATTGTTATACCAGTGTTCACACTAATTAAAGTGTTGATCAAACACTATTAAGGCATACCGTGCAAAAACCACTTTTCTTAAGAATTGTTTTGAACTTTCGCATAATAATCTTCACAAGGTCTTTTCTACCATATGATATTGGATTCGACCACATATCGTTTTCAAGATAATCGAAATTGAAATTGGTAACTTTTGTATGACCAACTTAGGCAAAATCTGTTAGTTACTCAAAAAACCTCGAAAAAATATAGTGAAAAAATGTCGTTAAAATATCAAATAAACTATTGCGATAAAATTTGAACAAAATCGGAAATTAACTTCTCGTAGCTTCTTGTAAAGAGGAAGCTTTCCTCTACACGGTCCTGTTATGAAATTTTGAGGGAAAGAAGGGAGCATCAAGCTTTTGCCATTAAGGGAAAAATTATCCTTCGAGAAATTGTAATCAGAGGCTGGTCCTTTAAAATCAGTATGTACATACTATTGTACGATTTTTTGCACGAAGTTGCAACTGCTGAAGCCTTAGTAATTTTCTGACAAAATTATGTGACCCGCTAATTTTAATTTAATTTCTTAACAAGACCATTGTAGCTATAAAGCGACCTGAAATGAAGCAATACAAAAAATACTGCAGCTAATAATTGACTTATTCTCAAAGGTTTGCGAGAAACTGGAAGAGGGCCTGTGGATATCCGGTCGGGACGAAGAGGGTCCTTACCTAAAGCGAGGTGACCAGTGGATAGGATACGAGGATCCCGTCTCCGTCAAGATCAAGGCAGCATACGTCCGATCGGCCGGCCTTGGTGGCGTGTCCTTGTCGTCGCTCGACCTGGACGACTTCCAAGTAATAATGATTCATTCCTCCTGCACTTCCGCCTATTTTAGAGTCCAAGAACAACGGACCAGCTCATTCTCTGCATACGTTATTGCCGAAGTGTGGTAATTTATGCAAATGCGGCGGTTTTTAATTAATTCTGAAAATTCCACAATATTTGAAAGAACGGAGAAGACAAGGCGAATTCACATCTTAATGTGTTTTGTATTATTCTTATTAAAGAAGTATTCAATGTTCTCTTTATATCTAACAATATTCATCGTTATATATTCAATACAAGAATCCAATACTTTGTTAATATGATGATACATACTAAATCGTAAATTCCGAATTTGCGTAGTTTTATCAGATTTTATAGATTTCTGAGAATTCAAAGCCGCTCACGGTATGTATTACCAAATTGCGGATATTTATGCAGATGAGATGGCTTTTTATTCTGAAAAGCTTATAATATCGAATAGAACTAGACGAATTCGGAATCCACCTCTACCCTGGGCTTCATAGGAACAAAGTATTCAATCTTGTTTTTGTATTTATCAATTATTCACTGTTAAATATGATGCATTTAAATTTTTAAATATGCTGGCTGGAACAAAATTGGCCCAGTCCGGTCCCTTAAAGGTTAATAGGAAACGCAATTGACGTGAGTTTTGAATTTGTCTGGTTTTAAAAGACATCATAGATTTTCCAGAATTCAAATCTGCTTACGTTATTATCCGAGGACAAACATATGTATATGCAAATAACTGTAATTCTGAAAAATCTAAACTTTCTGATAAAACCAGACACTCAATTCGATATTCACATATACCCTGCGCTTCGTATCAACAAAGCATTGAATATTCGTGTTGTAAACAGCGCACTGATTATGTCGAGTTATATATAATTTCTGCTCAAAAACAGAAATTACTTTTATGACTCAATCTAGCAACTGTGCGATGCAACAATGCAAATTAATATTTGCACATAAATCCACACTCCAGTTATTTCTATTTAATGAGCCAATTAGATCAAATGGATTAATCGCATGTGTGCAGGGTATTTGCGGGAATCCATGGCCGATGCTAAACGCTGCTACCAAGGCGATCGGATTCTACAACGACGCATCTATAAAGAAGTGCTCCAAGCAAGGCTTGTTCAGCGATCCTAAAAGTTGCTCCGGTTTCTACGCCTGTTTCGAAGGTACGTTCCTGATAATCCAGCCACCAACCTAGTAAATGAAAGGGAAAAATTAGTACAGGGTGATTCATGACACATGTCAAAGTTTTTAACCAGACGTCTGTTCGTCCAAGAATCAAATAGAAAGTGTTAATCGAATTTCACAAGGATCGGCTTACTTTATCATTTAGTCGCAGCCCGCTTGAAACTTTCACGCGTGTCCTCTATCGACCTGTATAACGTTATAGTAAAATTGAACGGGAATCGAATTCCAAGATAATTTATAATTATCTGCTATAGTCACCGCCAACGCAATTGCGGTATCAAGGTCGCGTTTCGGATTGCGCTAAAAAAATAATACCGCGGAAGAAAAATATTAATCGAAATATATTAAAAGAAATATTAAAAATATTTCTTCTGCGTTATTATTTTTTTAGTGCAATCCGAAACACGACCTTGATACCGCCTATAGGAATTTATCTAACTTCTATGATTTAGTACCGAAAATAATAATAGTTGGACGAGTTGATACCAAACATTATAAATTGGATGATTGGCCCGGCACGAAAATTCGCCGATAAGAAAAAATTAACACGTGTGGCAAGAATCGCCCTGTATAAGTATGTAATTTGATTTTTTAGGAGTACAGCATCGAGGAAACTGTGGGTTAGGTAGATTCTTCGATTCAGGAAGCGGCCGCTGTGTGAATGCTAGATTCGATATGTGCAATCCAGGCCAAAGTGATACGATTCCTGAGGAAACTTTGACGGAGATTCGCGAAATCCAGCAGGTGCAGGATTTACAGTTAGCGGAGATCAAAGGACCGAGAGTCGTTTGCTACGTCACTTCCTGGGCCCTCTATCGAAAGGGCGATGGTAAATTTTCCCCGGAACGAGTGGATTCGAAACTTTGCACCGATGTCGTCTATGCCTTTGCGGGATTGAACCCTGACACTTTGCTGGTTCAGCCGTTCGACCCCTGGGCTGACATTGAGCACAGTAAGTTCAGCAAATCGGGCATATGAATAAAAAAAATAGCCAAACTTGTAGGTGGTCATCGGGCATTTTGACTAGCTTAATTGTTCTAATTATAAAAAAGGAAAAAAAATTGCACGTGACTGACTTGTTTGTCCAGACTTGTACGAGAGAGTCACATCGATCAAAGGATCAAGGATCCTCCTAGCGCTGGGAGGATGGACCGACAGTGCCGGCGACAAGTATTCCCGGCTGATAAGCAGTGGAGCGTCGCGACGCAAGTTCGTCGCCGCCACGGTGAACTTCCTCGCCAAGTACAACTTCCACGGCTTGTCCCTAGAGTGGAATTACCCCAAGTGCTGGCAGAGCGACTGCCGAAAGGGCCCGGACTCGGACAAACCGAACTTTACCAAGCTCGTTCAGGAATTGAGGAAGGAATTCGATCGGCAGAAACCCAAGTTGACATTGGCGGTCGCTTTTTCTGGCTACAAGGAAGTTATTGACAAGGCGTACGAGGTCCTTCAGATCTCGAAAGAGGTCGATTTCATGTCGGTCATGAGTTATGATTATCATGGCGCCTGGGAATCGAAGTCGGGACATTTGTCGCCGTTGTTCGGATCGCCGGGTGATGACAATCCTTTTTACAATGTTGTGAGTAATAGCGATGCTAATTAATGATAATTATAATACTTACAGGGCGACTCAGAAAGAATGTGCCAAAATCTGAACGTCGATTCTTCATGTCAAATCAAAACTGAAAGTGCTGATGACATTTCGCAATACTCGGATTAATTTCTGACAGCCAGTTGGAAAATCTTGCACACTATACAGGGTGATTCAAATTAGACGCAAGTAAATGGGCGAATAAATACAGAACGGAAAGTCTCAATCGTTTTACAAAATCCAGCTCACTATCTCAGTTATAGCCATTTGCAAAATCGCCCAATAGGAATTGCTCTCCTCTTACAACAACTATTATAACTATTACGGTTAAATTTGTTATATTTATTGTGAAAAATGCTGTATAAAGTAATTGAGTTTAATAATATTTGGTAGTATGGCTCCTACGTTGACCGACGCTAAAAAGTTTAGAATAAAAAATATTGTTAACAAAACTGATACGCAAAAAAAATATGCTGACAAAGAAAAAACTTATATAGAATTCTCAAGGTACACTTTTAAAATAATATGAGTCGGATTTGGAAAATGAATAACAGAAAAATGCGCTAAAAGCACAATTCCTATTTTGTGTAGTTCATTTTCGAAATGGGTGCAAATTATTTTAACAATGTATTTTGAGAATTGTGTATTAGTTTCTCTACAAATATTTTGTATATTACGCTTTTTAATGTCGGTCGTACGTTAGTGTTAATCCTCGAAGTCTGGCTACATTCTTTTACACCGTATTTTGAGTATTGTGTGTTGATTTGCGCATTAATTGGTGCATAATTCTAACACATATTGCAATGCCGCGATTTTCCAGAACTTCACCATGGAATACCTGGCGAGTATGGGAGCGGAGAAGTCCAAGCTGTTGCTAGGAATTCCGTTGTACGGGCAAGCTTATCGTCTCTCGAACGAGAAGATGTCGGGCCTCGGCGACCCAACCACTGGCCCAGGAGTTCCGGGCGAATTCACCAGGCAACCTGGGATGCTCGCTTACTACGAGATCTGCGACAGGATTAAGAATCAAAATTGGAAAACCGGTGCCGGTAAATTTAATAATTGATTTTCCCAAATACATTCTTATTCAATTTTATCCGTTAATTCTTATCGAAAATGATATTCCTTCAGGACCAAATGCCCATTTCAAGGACCAATGGGTTGGTTACGACGATCGCGAGAGTGTATTCGCCAAAGGACAATACATCCTGCAAAACGGATACGGCGGCGCAACAATGTGGACCATCGATCTGGATGATTTCATGAACCGTTGCTGCCAGGAATCTTATCCCCTGCTGAAAACTGTCAATCGTGCACTCGGTAAACACCGGTTCTTTATTAATAGCCTGCAGATGTTTTTTGCAACTATCAAATTCATTGTTACATTGTGCATTTAAATACAATAGGGATGAAAAATATTGAATACTTTGTTGATGAGAAACACAAATAGACGTGCACGCCAATTCGTCTGGTTTCAATAACAAATATTACAGATTTGTCAGAATTCAATTTTGCCTTAATTGCATAATCATTTGCCGTCTAATTATTACAGTGAAACTCTCTCGTATTTGAATATACACTGTTGTTCTATTTATTCTATTTTCTATTCTTATGGTTTTTTATTCTAGTTTTCATGTTGTGACCCGCAAATTCGTTCGTACTAAAATTGCAATCCTGCAGCTTAGTTAATGTCAAGCAATAGAGAAGTCATAGGCGACGGAGTAAGGGTCTAAACAATGAAACATGTTACCGAGCGATAGTTATAGCTTGGCGTGATCCGGCCTGGCTCGTTCTGATCGCGTGTTTAGCCCTTAACATGTACAGAAACGCATTAAAATGATTGGTCTCTTACAGCAAAATGGGATATCCGTGCATGAACGTGATGATCACTGTTGTACGTTCGACTATAGTCGCCGCCAATTCAGCAGGCGGTTCCAAGCTCATTTTTCTTCCTATTCCTCCTGTGTTATTATATTCGGGTCATTTCACGTCAACTGTCGAGGTTTATTCACACATGTTCGACGATTTTGATGAAATTGGCAGTATTTGTAGTTCGCAAAGAGCTGATTCCAACGCAAAAATCCGTTGCTCGCTAACTCAATTATTTTTTGAGTTACACGCACTCAAAGTTTGGGGTCAATTTTTTTTCAAAAATTGATATCTCCGTAAATACTGCAGATAGCCACATCGTTCGAGCGCCAAAATGAAGAGAAAGGATTGAAGTTTAATAAAAAAAATATTCCATTCAGGAACACTTGTTTGGAACTAATGCTAATGATAAAAGTTTATAACAAATGCTTGCCATTCCCACGGGCCAGCATCGATTGTGAAGAAAAAAAATCCCAGCCGTTGCTATAAGTCTCTCGCATGACCCCTCCAAAGGATTTTCAGAAACACGGCCTGGGGGCCGAGTTATAAATTTTTATTGCCGTGCGCGCCCGGTCAATCTGCCGGCGGTGCGCGCCGCGCTCGGCTGGCGCGCGGTTGCTAGACCCGGCACTCAGAATACGTACATTCAAAATGGTCATACCTGTTCAGTTGCTTACAGGATACCTGCCACAACACAATATGTGTCCACGATGGTACGTATCCGTATCCGGATTATGCGATTAGGAGCTGCCATAAAGCAATAAACATCGTTTCCTCTCTGTGTTACCCGGGCTTGGGACCGGCGACTGGCCACATTAAAAACGTGTTTTGCAGTACCCAAATGCAATTAAATTATTTCGAAATACCGACATATAAGTGAATTTTAGTTACGCGTGAGTTTAATCACTTGACAGTGTTTATTTTCTAAATTTGAATATCGCTTTATTAAGAGTGCAGATTCGTTAAGTGGTATAATCGCGTGGTGTTTTTGTGTTCCGGGTATCGATTTTACTTTAGAAAAACGGTCCTTGAGAAATTGATCAGTGATATTATATTCTTCATTAGTGCAGAAATTAAATGAAATTGTTTTAAAATGCGATGTAGCCCAATCATACAATTCACGGGGTTGACGACGAATTGTCTTTCGCGCTGTTACTTGTATCTGTTTTAGTCGGAGAATCTATCGATTGCGTGAAGTCCACGACTAGAATTAGGTTTTTATGTTTGTCAGCAATGTAGGACGCGATTAGATAGATCAAGAGCAATAGAAATTCCGATACCTGATCAAATTGAAGCAGAATCCAGTGCCGTAAATCTAGAATCATCCGATACGAATGCTGATTTGTTTAATATTCCAGCTCGCGATCTGATTGAAGCAGGACCTAGCTTCACGCAATCGATAGATTCTCCGACTAAAACAGATACAAGTAACAGCGCGAAAGACAATTCGTCGTCAACCCCGTGAATTGTATGATTGGGCTACATCGCATTTTAAAACAATTTCATTTAATTTCTGCACTAATGAAGAATATAATATCACTGATCAATTTCTCAAGGACCGTTTTTCTAAAGTAAAATCGATACCCGGAACACAAAAACACCACGCGATTATACCACTTAACGAATCTGCACTCTTAATAAAGCGATATTCAAATTTAGAAAATAAACACGGTCAAGTGATTAAACTCACGCGTAACTAAAATTCACTTATATGTCGGTATTTCGAAATAATTTAATTGCATTTGGGTCCTGCAAAACACGTTTTTAATGTGGCCAGTCGCCGGTCCCAAGCCCGGGTAACACAGAGAGGAAACGATGTTTATTGCTTTATGGCAGCTCCTAATCGCATAATCCGGATACGGATACGTACCATCGTGGACACATATTGTGTTGTGGCAGGTATCCTGTAAGCAACTGAACAGGTATGACCATTTTGAATGTACGTATTCCGAGTGCCGGGTCTAGCACCCGCGCGCCAGCCGAGCGCGGCGCGCACCGCCGGCAGATTGACCGGGCACGCACGGCAATAAAAATTTATAACTCGGCCCCCAGGCCGTGTTTCTGAAAATCCTTTGGAGGGGTCATGCGAGAGACTTATAGCAACGGCTGGGATTTTTTTTCTTCACAATCGATGCTGGCCCGTGGGAATGGCAAGCATTTGTTATAAACTTTTATCATTAGCATTAGTTCCAAACAAGTGTTCCTGAATGGAATATTTTTTTTATTAAACTTCAATCCTTTCTCTTCATTTTGGCGCTCGAACGATGTGGCTATCTGCAGTATTTACGGAGATATCAATTTTTGAAAAAAAATTGACCCCAAACTTTGAGTGCGTGTAACTCAAAAAATAATTGAGTTAGCGAGCAACGGATTTTTGCGTTGGAATCAGCTCTTTGCGAACTACAAATACTGCCAATTTCATCAAAATCGTCGAACATGTGTGAATAAACCTCGACAGTTGACGTGAAATGACCCATTCGGCATAATATTTGACAGCAACTCGCCCAATTTCCAAATCATATTTATTGGATAAGTTCCTATTTCTTCTGTGTTATCATTTCCGGAGTGCAATCAGAAACGCAACCTTGAAACCGGTTATTCTGTTGACGGCGACTATAGTAGAGAATTGCATTGCATTTTTATTTCATCTTTTTATTTGATTCTAATTTGTTTATCTGCAACAGCGATTGAGCGTAGTCAGACATTGCTACTGCTATGATTTTCTCCTAACAACAAATATTGCTTGATTTGGCACCAGGTCGATTGAAGACCCGAGTTCCCTCTTCGGAGGACTGTCGGCGTCCAGTGGAGCCAATAACACCGCAAGCACCAACTCTTACGCCTCACAGCGATGCTGCTGACGGTAGCCCTAAGCCGACATCTCCCATGACTTCTACTATGAGGACCACCAAACTGACGACTTGGCCTAGTTGGACTTGGACTCAGACACCCACGATTCAGAGCACAACTCAGAGCACAACTCAGAGCACAACTCAGAGATCTACCACCGTCAGCTCTACTTCCACGACTACCACAGAGTAATTATGATGATTTCATTTGGGAAAAGTCTAATATGTAGAACAGAATCTCTCAAATCCGCATTTGTTCCTACTGTGCACAAAACACTTTCTTACAGTTTAGTTCTTTGATCTTTCTTCGTGCTGGCTTTTACCTGTTTCTAAAGAAATCATACGAATAATTTCATACAATTGTACTTCAAGATCTCTTTTAACATGATCTATTTTAGCAGGTTTTAAAGACATTCAAATGTAAAAAAAGAATTAGGCGGGCCGAGTATTAATTATTTTTTTATAAATTGAATAAACAGAACATACATTTTTTAAATCATTTTTTTACTTCAATCTATTTCTTATTTTGCTACTAGGTTTTAAATTAAGCTTTGTAGTTTCCATTTTGGGTATGGAAGAGTTTTTTTTGGTTTATAATATATTTAGTTTCTTGTAGGATATTTAGTTAAACTTGGAGAGATTTAGCTAGACCTGGTTTTTCAATGAAAGATTTTCATTTTAGATTTTCACAATGATGATTTTAGGTTTTTCATAAATTAAATCGAAATTTAGAAAAAGAATAAATAATTTGTTGTCACACGCAGTTATAATTGTTGTCTGCGACTTTATTTTGAATGATTGAGATTTATCGCATTTGAAACAAAACTATTAGCGTATTTTTTAAAATGTAGTGTCTTCTTGATGGGTTCCTTTTTGGACATTAAATTATATAAAATTGTATTAAGTGGCGGGTTCGAGTCTACCATGTAAAAGAAGATCCTGGTGAATTGGGAAGTTTGGATGACGTGAATTGTGGTGAAACGAGTTATCAAGTTAACAAGAAAATTTAAACTAAGCATACAAAATATATATTACGTTATATGTATATTTATTTACGCTTAATGTAACGATTTTCATGTTCTTTTTTTTTGTTGATATTGATATGCACAATTGCACAGTAGGGCGGAAAGTGATACATACAAAGATTGCAATAACAGAATTTCCCATAATTCGCGTCATTTTATTCTAACTGTCCACTATTAGAAAATGTATTATGAGAACCAGCATCAAGAAAAATTGAAATTGAATTTAAATCGTGTTATTTCCACTCCAACATATACATATGTCAAGAGAAACTATCAAACTAATATAACAGAGTGTTCGGATAGCAAATTCAGACAACGTGATTCGAAAAGAGAGGTTTGATTATACTAAATCTCTACTAAAATATCTAAAAACGTAAGGTGTTTGTGTATCTCTGAAAATGACTAAACAGATTTGAGAAATTCTTTTATTATGTAGAAGCTTACTTGTTGCACCTGATCAGCCAGCTCGCGACATTGGGAAAGGTCATTTCGGGGGCTAAAAATAAACAAATTATTAGTCTACTCATAAAAAAAGGACGCTTTTCTTAAGATTTTGTTTTAAACTTTCATACATATAATCTATACATATGTCTTGTAACTACTGGCCAAATTTTATTGGCCAGTAGTTATATGAAAGAGCGAAGCACTCTTTCAGAGTTTCTTGACAGAACATCGTCTTCGAGACAATCGACTTTGAAATTGGCCACTGTTATATCTCCGACATAATCAAAACTCGAGCAGTCAGTAAAAAAAGGATTGAAGAATATGATGAAAAAATGTTGTGATCAAGTCCAAAGAAATTTGGAGAGTAGTTGCAAGACCTTGCAAACATTATTATGTGCAAGTTTATAGAAATTCTTAAGAAAAGTGGTTTTCTTGTTGGATTTAAAAGGTAATCTCTGAAATGTCGGAAGAGATTTACAACATTCTTTTACCAATAGAAACTTACTTCTTCCTGAGTAATATGTATAATAATAATCATATTACTCAGGAAGAAGGAAGTAACTAAGTATGGAGCTAATAATAGTCTATAACAAAAATAGATAGACGATACAAGTATATGTAGAAGTATAGATTGAGATACTCTATAAAAAAAGAGAAAAGAGAATGAACTTCTCTAGCCACAAGAACGAAAAACTTCGGAACTGTATATTTCCTGCAACAATCAACCGATTTGAATGTTTGGAGGTTCATTGGAAACAGAAAAAAATACTGAATCAAATGACACCACAATAAGATTTCTCGATGCCGAAATTATCGTACGAAACTCAAATTTAATTTTCGCGCATCCGAAAATTTAACATTAATTCAAGATATTTCCTCGTTTGCGTTATCTGTTCCAAACACGGTGAAGAGTAGTGAAAACTGTTTTAAAAAAACTTAAAATCAATATAAATAATTTAAATTCAATCATTCTTTACCTCCACACGAAATAGGGTGACAATGAGACCAACCGAAGAACCAGTTCCAGTTAACGGCCCGAAGCCAGGAGATCCATGCTTCCTTGGCCAATACCTGGCGGACCCGGCAAACTGCGCCAACTATTACCGATGTGTCCTAGGCGAGTTGAAACGGGAGCGGTGCGCACCTGGACTCCATTGGGACGCGGGTCGGGGCATCTGCGACTGGCCGTCGGCAGCTAAATGCGAAGTAAAAACTGGTGAGCCTTAGTCGTATGGGAATGAGTTGACCGGTTATTTATAAATTTCCTCGAGCGAAAATAATAAAACTTCGAGCTTGCGCTGCACTCCGAGGAATGTACACGGTGTTCCAAAAATGCGGTGCTAGTTCGCGATGACTAGATTGCAGATTTGAATTCTGTAAAATCTAGATTTTCTGCTAGCATTAGGCAAATTCAGAATTCGCACCCACTATTCCGTCCGCAGCTTAATAATAATATATTCGATAATCCGCAGTGGAAAAGTTAAATGTTTTGAAAGCGAATCGTTTTTCTTAAGTTTTTTATTACATTTTCTTACATTAACAATTCATCAAGGAACATTGCAACAAGCAATGAATAAACACTAAATGAACCAATTGCTCGGACTCTAAAATCACCGCGCAAAACGGTCTAATAATTAATATTACGTAATAAGTGAAAATAATAATATTAATAAAATATTCGAGAGTTAAGCAGTGGAAAATTTCAATGGTCCGAAAATGAACTCGTTTTTCCTAACTATGCATTAAATTTCCTGAACCAGGAAGACATTCAAAAAACTGCGGAGAATGCAACAAGCGATCAATATTTTTAGTTTTTTGTATTGTTAACCACTGGAGCTAATTGGTGGGGCTGAAAATAAGCGCCATATATAACCTGCGTTTGCAGACATACGAAATGCGTAGTAAAAGACCTTGTTTACTCCGGAGGTGCCGCGGTCGCTTTGCTCGGCCGTTCATTCAGTTCGATTCGATCCGAGCTTCGGACTAGACACAAAAATGGCTCGCAGTTGGTCAAGTTTCTTGGCCATCAGTCGAATAGTGTTGACGTTTTGTGTCTGCTTAGGCGCAACTACGAGACCACCCTGGGCATCTGGGTCGAGATGGCCGCCGGTTTACCCCGTCCATAGAGAAGAGCCGCCCTACAACTATCCCTTGCGCCCTGGTATCCAAGTCTCCACACCCTCGAGGTACACTACTCGCTATCCGGACTACGATTACGACGAGCCACAGCACTCCAGGGAGTGCCAGCACGGCCTCTACTATGCACATCCGACCTCCTGCACCGACTTCCTCATCTGCGTCAATGGCGATCTGGTCACGCGACAATGCCCTCCTAGTCTCAGCTGGGACCACAGGAACAAGAGGTGTGACTATTCGCGGGACTCCTGCTCGAACAAGTACAAAAAGAGTGCACCCCTGAGGATACCTGGACGACTGAGGGCAACTTCGGATAGGGTGCGTTGTACCAAGTTAAATTACTTTATTACTTGATTACTTAAAGGGCTAGATTCCGGTAATTCGCGGAATGCTAGTGGCGTTGCTGTATCGGCACAAATGGCCAAAATCGTCCTTCCGAATTCCGATTCTTGCTCGTTTATATGAAATGATTCTGGATTGGGAAAGGTCTCAATCAAAAGATCGAAGGTCAACGCAGTGCGCTACATTCGTGGTTTTGCAAGTTTACGATGCTTTTTAGTCAAATTAATATGCTAAAAGTTGTAAAAACAGCGTTGAGGAGGCCTTCTTCTCACCTTCAGCGTTGAGGAGGCCTTCTTCTCACCTTCAGCGTTGAGGAGGCCTTCTCCTCTCCTTCAGCGTTGAGGAGGGCTTTTATAACACAGTAATAGCATTTTTCAAGAAATTAAGAACGTAGCGCTCTGTGTTGAACTTTCATCTTTCGATCGAGACCTTTCCCAATCCAAAATCATTTCATATAAGCGAGCAAGAACCGGAATTCGAAGACATTATTTCCCTGACCTGTGGCCATCATGTTCTTGATATGCAGAGCGGTATAACTGAGTACTTTAGTTCGGTCAGCGCGATCGAGGTGACGCGTAAATGAAAGGGCTATTCTGACAAACCAAAGCTATTTGATAGCAAGCTATCGGGTTAGGTTTTAGTCTGTGCTTACTAAGATTTTGTTATCATCAGTCTTTTAAACCTCACAAACAGTAAGCGAAGCACTCTTTCAGAGTTTAAAACAGTCCTATTTATATTCCCATAAACAATGGTACCAGAAAATATCATACATGTCAGCCATTCATGAGTGAAATCAAGTAGACTGTCGCATTTTGCTTCCTAGTAAGCCTATCTTATAAATTGGAAAAGTTCATTTATATTGCCATTTTATAATTTGGATTTTAAAAAAATCCAATTGTGCCAATCGCTAGAACTCTTTCCAAATAACACGTACATACCCAGAACTATTCCAGAACTATGCCCTGAACGCTAGAACTATCGAAATAGAGCCAGCAGCTCATCCGACCGGATTAAAAAAATTGTTTAAAAAAAATCCAATTATGCAAATCACTAGAACTCTTTCGAAGTAACACGTACATACCCAGAACTATTCCAGAACTATGCCCTGAACGCCAGAACTATCGAAATGGAGCTAGCAGCTCATGGCGTCATGCTACGCACTGATATGAATTTTTCTTAAATTCGGTAAATGTGTTATTTTTTGTTAGCAGAAGGTAGAACTCTTCCTAGAACTCTCGTAGAACTATAAATTAATTGATTTTGAGCAATTACTGGCAAAGAAAACGCCATAGGACAAAATGATATTCAGCGTGAAGTTGGAATATCATTTTGTCCGAAACCATTTTTTTGGTTAAACGGCCAGAACTATTTGTTTAAACTATCAAGAACTATAGAACTATTGATGTAGAACCCAGAACTATCAATTTTTTATGATATTCCGCGAAGTGATCTGCCAACTTCACATACACGGTTAAAATAGAAGTATATGGTTGTTCGGCCATCTATTAGCCAATAACTCGTTGCCATTTTGTTACACATTTGATTTTCAAAATTAGGGATTATAGATCACTGGATAATCCAAAATTTGCTGTCCAAAAATATAATCTATTTAGTAAGTTCAATCACCCAGTTCCGTGCATCACTGGAAAACAGAGAGAGCTTTTAATATCTCCCAATATCGTTACTCATTTTGCCACTAAAAAATCACTATTATTTTGGCCAAGAGTGCCTTTCAAACCAAGAAAAGAAAAACTTACAACAATGTATATTTTCTTCGAAGGAATCCCCCAAATGAAAGCGTCCCTTGCGACTTGCTCTCCGCCTCTGTCGTTTGTCTCCCTGCTAACCTCACACACTCCTTCTCTCCTTTCCTTCACTACATTGCCACCCTGCCCTTTCCTTTCTCCTTTCTACACCTTATCTCCTCTCCCTATCCCTATTCTCATCCCTTTCACTTCCCACACTAAATTTCTCGCCCTGTATTCGTACTTCTGCCTAACTTTCACTGCCCATGCACACTGCACCTCTCACACATACGCCACCGGAAACGGAAGTCCCCCCCCCCCCCCCCCACCCTCCATTTGAGTGCTTTTTTCGCGCTTTCAGATAATAACACCTTATAATAATCGTCACCCCTTAATAATTAATGGAACGTAAGCTTTAACTTATGTAATTATTCAGTAGCATTTCCCCATGTGCATCGAACCCGCTCTTAATAATTAATTAATTAATAAATCTTATTTTTAATTGCGCATGTTGCAGTGCGTCTCGGGAGCATATAGCAATGTACCCGGCGACTGCTCGAGGTATCAAGCCTGTTTATGGGGCAAACAAGAGGTCTTCCAGTGCGCACCAGGTCTCCACTTCAATAGAGACACAAAAATCTGCGATTGGCCGTCAAGAGCTAACTGCGAGGATGATCCATCAGGACCTGAATATGTTACCGAAGGAAATGCCATCTCGTCTACTTGGAGACCAAGTAAACCCATTGAAGAACCAAGCTATCCAGTAGCCACTCAACCTCCTTGGAGACCCCCAAGTACTACGCAGTCACCTACCACTTTGCCTTCAGCCGCCGTCGATCCCGACAAAGTGTCGCCACTCTCTGGATACTATAAAGTAGGTTTTAGAATTTTGTAAGGGGTTATTTATATAAATTAGGGAACTGAAATTCTGAAAAATCTATGAAATATGGTGACAGGAATCAAAGTATTGAATACTTTTTTAATACGAAACGCATAGTAGCTCCGAATCCTGAATTTGTCTGGATTTATCAAATATGGTGAATTTTTTGAAATACTAATGAGTAATTAATCTTGCTAATGCAAATTAATAAGATATTAAGTTAAATAATTATTTTTTCAAATTATTCGCCAATATTTAGCAAATAATTACAATTCTTCAATTATTGGCCTAATATCTTATTGTGACAGATATTAAAAGCTATTATTGACTATATCCTATACTACACAACATAAAATTATACTACTATAAAAGTTTGTAAAATATGGGAAAATCTGCTGTTTTGGGCTCAAGAAAATAATTTTCGTTGGCAAATTTTTGTGAAAATTCATTTAGGGGGTAAAAATTGCAAGATCGATTTCTACAAACTAATAATTTACTAATAATCAAATTCAATTCTATTAAACGAGCAATTCTTGTATGTTTAGTATCCTGAAACATAGAAGAATATGTTATTCCTCGAAACAAAAAACTATGAAACCGGCAGGCACAGTTCTGGAGCTTAAGAACATTCGTTTAATTTATTTAGAGGGTTAAAATAATAATTAGATTCTGTCGTCTAATAACTTACTTATATTTAAACAAATGTTTACCGGATGATCCTCGTCCTCCCAAGTTTCATCCAATAAAACCAGACGACTTCGAAATTCAGATCTACTTTCTGCTTTGTATAATGAAAATTGATACTTATTTTCGATTATTTGATGTGATTACATGTGTGTACATTATATCTTGTCAATTTAGGTGGTCTGTTATTTCACTAACTGGGCCTGGTACCGGCGAGGGGTTGGTCGATACCTTCCCGAGAATATCGATCACACCCTTTGCACACATATAGTTTACGGATTCGCAGTCTTGGACTACTCCGACCTGACGATCAAGGCTCATGATTCCTGGGCTGATTTCGATAACAGTAAGTCATCGCGATATTCCTAAGCATAGCTCGCTGCAGAGTCTCTTTTATCCAATTCACCCTTTTGTATTTTTCTATTACTACAAAATGCAATACTGTTTACGACACCAACCCTTTTTTTATTTTCAAGCTGTGCTCTCAAACTATTTCATACCCGTTTGACGGAGAACCTAACTCGACATTGTCCCCAGAATTCTACGAGCGAGTGGTGGCCTACAAGAAGCGCGGCTTGAAGGTACTTCTGGCGCTGGGCGGCTGGAACGATTCCGCAGGTGACAAGTATAGCCGGCTGGTGAACAATCCGACAGCCAGGCGGAGGTTCATCGATCACGCGGTCCAATTCCTCGAGAAGTACGACTTCGACGGACTCGACTTGGACTGGGAGTATCCAGTCTGCTGGCAAGTGGATTGCAAGAAAGGACCTGCCTCAGATAAACAAGCATTCGCCGATCTTTTGAAAGAACTGAGCTCGAGGCTCAGACCGAACGGTCTTCTACTGACGGCCGCTGTGTCGCCAAGCAAGAAAGTCATCGATCATGGATACGACGTGCCAGCGCTCCAAAAATACCTTGATTGGATTGCGGTCATGACTTACGACTTCCACGGTCAGTGGGACAAGAAGACCGGACACGTCGCACCCTTGTACTATCATTATGATGATGATAATGAGTACTTCAACGCCAACTACTCCATTAATTATTGGATCTCCAAGGGGGCGCAACCCAGGAGCATCGTCATGGGTAATTAATGAAATTTAGTTTTTGATAAATAATTGTTCGACTTTTAGGCTCTGAAATGGTATTTTTAAATATTTCCTTTTCGAGTTTTCTTAGTGTAGGAAGGCAAATCTTTCATTTCGATCGGAACATTCGTCGAAAGTCTATTCGCTGATAAACGAAAATCGGATATTTATGTGATAGCAATATTATTATTTAAAATTCTGATTACATAATCAGCATATTAATGAATCAAATTATCATTGTTATTATAGAATTATCGAATAATCATTGTCATTACCTAAAATTCCATCAAATATTGTTTCGTAATAACAATATTTATACTGAAGAAATTAGTAGGACATTTTTCATAACACCACGCGGTGGACTTCCCTTACAAGGCGGGAAAGACAGATCGAAAAATATTTTTAAAAAATATCCCCAAACAATTCATAATTTCCTTTTCGATTGTGGTTAAAAAGCGGGAATGAAAACAAAATTGTATACATTATTTGTTACCAGGAATGCCGATGTACGGCCAGTCGTTCTCCATCAACGATCCGAGTTCCGGGACAGGCCTGAACACCCCGGCGAGTGCAGGGAACGCTGGCGAATTCACGAGGGCAGCCGGCTTCCTCGCCTACTACGAGATCTGCGACCGAATCCGCAACCGCGGCTGGACCGCCGTGCAGGACCCCGAAAGACGAATGGGACCGTACGCGTACAAGGGTAATCAGTGGGTGAGCTTCGACGACGTGGAGATGATCAAGCAGAAGGCCCAGTTCATTCGTGACATGGGTCTGGGTGGTGGGATGGTTTGGGCCTTGGACCTCGATGACTTCAGGGGAAGATGCGGCGAAGGGCCTCATCCGCTCATGCATGGCATACAGCAGGTCTTGGCCACCAGTCCCACTGGTTTCGAGAAACGTAGGTTATCTTTTAGAAACCTACAATTGTTCGTATAGCGAAAGGAAAAGAAGTATTTTAATGAGAATGTAATAAGGCGACCTCAAAAATGGGTGAAATAAAATTGGGCTACAAAGTGCAAAATAAAATAGTTCTGTTATTTATATTTGTTAGGTTTATTTAGATTTGTCATTGGTAGTTATAGTTGTGACGCTGGTGTTTGTTTTTTTAGAATTTAGAATTTAGAATTTACTTGTCACATTTATTTGTAATTAACCAGATAACGCAAAAGTCGGATACTTTCTTTAGTATATTCTCTTATGCTTTTTTAGCGAAAAAATGTGGTTTGCAAATGATACCATCGCGAAAACGTCAACCAAAGAATGTGAAATAATTCTATTCGATCAGCGAATTGATTCGAAATTTATGCGAACATCGAGTCGCTTCGTCAATACCAAATTCGACAAAATAGTATAACTGGACTATTCGTGGAACATTCCTTGAGAGACGAAACCGGTTTCATTCCAAGCCACATACAAAATAGCTGGGAATCACTTTTTTCGAAATCGGCGAAAACTAATAAAAAGATTTTGGCAACTCTTTTACAGCTACCCAAAGACCTACGTACCAGCCGCCAAGTATTTCGACCGAAGCTGCTTTACCAACAACCACAGAAGTCATATCCACCGATCACGTGAAGGAAACTAGAACCGACGAATACAAAGTGATCTGTTACTTCACCAATTGGGCCTGGTACAGGCAGGGCGGTGGCAAGTTCCTGCCAGAAGACGTCGACACTGATCTCTGCACCCACGTACTTTACGGATTCGCCGTGCTCGATGGCTCGTCTCTTACCATTAAATCGCACGATCCTTGGGCCGACGTCGACAACAGTACGTAATCATACCAGAATGTTTAACAAAAAGCAATTTGTCAGATGTCAAATGGTTTCAAGAGTATCAGTAGTTTGCAGGCGCGAAACAGCCAAGGCTAAGAGTTTCAGATTCAAAATGTTTACCTTAATTTCCGGCTGATTTATGAATTTTGTATTTCATGATGTATTTTTCTTAATCCAAGAAAACATGAAACAAGCATATTCCAGAATATAATGCGGTCCAGTTATTCCTAAAAGTTCTCCAGAAAATTGCATAAATTCGCTGAGACTAATAGTGATAAACGTCTGTGTTTATTGCAATACAATACTTATTATATCACTTAATGAAATAATTAAGGAAATTTTTATGATTAGTTAGAAGGACACTGAAAATGAGTAATGCAATACTTACCAGTAATAAATGAAATCATTAATTAGAACAATACTGAATAACGAGCAATGCAATACTTACCATGAGTTATACTGGAATCATTAACCAGTGCAATCCTACTGGATAACGGGCAAAGTAATACTTCCTTAATGAAAGTATAATAAAAGCATCCCTTAATGAAATGATTAAGTAAAACTTAATAACCAACTGCAACAATACTAAAGAACAAGTTACAAAGAACACTGTTTAGCAAAAACACCAAAATATTAATATTAATAATTATTAATAATTCCGACCAGAATTCTACGAGAGGATCGCAGCCCTGAAGAAAAAGGGCGTCAAGGTCCTCATGGCGATCGGAGGATGGAACGACTCCGCCGGCGACAAGTACAGCCGCCTGGCAAACTCAGCCTCGTCGAGACGCAAGTTCATAGAGAACGTGATGAGGTTCATCGAAAAGTACGAGTTCGAGGGGTTGGATTTGGACTGGGAATATCCTGTGTGCTGGCAAGTCGACTGCAAGAAGGGCCCGCAATCCGACAAGGAGGGCTTTAGCCAACTGGTGAAAGAGTTGAGCGACGAATTCAAGCCGAAGGGGTTGTTGCTGTCGGCGGCGGTGTCGCCGAGTAAACGAGTCATCGACGCTGGATACGATGTGCCTGCATTGGCTAAGTACCTCGATTGGATCTCTGTAATGGCTTATGATTACCATGGTCAATGGGATAAGAAGACTGGCCACGTCGCACCACTCTACGCGATGCCCGGCGATTGGGAGCCCACTTTTAACGCGGTATTTCATTAATTGTTATTCTTTTGATTAAATACTCTGTAATTTTTTAATACGAAAATCATTTAAAATGTAAGAGATACTCATGAACTTCCGTGACGTCTCATCCAGAACGAAGAACTTTAGCCTTTTTGGTAATTTAACAGACTATACAGGTAGCTGTCAAGCTAGATTGTTCAAAAATTAAATGAACAAAAAAAACTATGAAATATTGGTCGACAATCGACAGTCATCATTTTATTTCGACTTAATGGTTTAAAAGTCCGCATCTACAAGGTTCTAGGTAATCCATAATAAACTATCGAAGAATACAAAGTTTTTTCTTTTTAATTATCAGAAAGCTCCAAGAGCTTAATTCATATCTTTTACATTTTTAACCATTCTTTAAGTAAGAAAAATACTAGTATTACAGTCAGACGAGGACCTTTAGAAATGAAAACCCATTTATAGAAAACTGTTCTAAACTCTAGAGGCAAAGTATTACCAAAACTGAGAGTCTTTTTGACGCTTCTAAGTAGGCGTCTCCCTTAAACCATTTTAATTCCATACTGAGTAATTCCCGTTGTTTTCGACTTCCGCAGAACTTCAGCATTAACTACTGGATGCAACAAGGAGCGCCTGCCAAGAAGTTGGTGATGGGAGCTCCCCTTTACGGCCAGTCGTTCTCCCTGGCCGAGACGAAGACGCATGGTCTGAACGTGCCAACGTACGGCGGCGGAGAAGCAGGCGAGGCGACAAGAGCACGTGGATTCCTCTCTTACTACGAGGTACCACTCAATTCGCTCCAATTACAACGCGTCTGGCTCGCCTTTCATTGAGTTGCTGTGGTCATTGATAGAATTGTCCGCTCGTTCGACCTAGTTCTAATCGTAGTACAACTCCCGCTCGGCCATTCATGAATCATCAATTGCGACGAGCAAGGCGCACGCGTGTGTGTAATGTCTAACTGAGTAGACTCGTGCAGAAACGTCATTTGCCCGCTCACATGCGCTCGATCGAATCGAGTCAGCGAACTATTGAAGGCCAGTCGCTAACGAAGATTGATTGATTCTGATAGCGATTGCCGATGGATTTCTGCTGGTTAAATATAGAATGTCAGTGATTAATTATAGAAAGAATTTTGGTATATTTAGGTATACGTTGGGCAGAATATCAAAATTTAAAGTAGATCAAAGAAAAGTAATAAGAGAAGAAATAGCAGTTACTTTACTTGATTAAAAATCATTAGACTGTGGATTTTTATTCAAATACCAATTTTTATTATTACATTCGGCATTTAAATATGCCAGCCGAAAGAAAAGAATCGATTACCTATTATTAATACGAAACACACCTAGTAAATATGTAGAAATTCCGATACCGTTTTATCAGACTTTATAGTTTTTTCAAAATTCAAATTCGTCCTAATATTTGCATTCAGGAGACTCGGTAGAGTCTTGCCCCAAGTATATGTATGTAGATAGTACGGTGCGCGATAGATATTACCCCGAAACATAGTAGTTTTGGATCGATACTAAATTTTCACCTTGATTTCTAAAAAAGTTGCAGCTCCGGGGATTTATTTCTCAATCTTGTATTTCATAATTTATTTTTCTGAATCCACGGAACCAACAATTAAGTGAATTGGTTCAGTCGTTCGGGTTCAAATATCCGCAGTCATCGTAAATTCATAATTTTATTTAATTTATTTTATTAATAATTCTAAAGAAAGTTTTTGTGTTAATAAATGTTTTTCACATTTTAACAGATCTGCGAGAGAACTTTGTCCAAGGGTTGGACGGTAGTCGAAGACCGAGATCGTCGCATCGGGCCTTATGCCTACAAGGGCGACCAATGGGTCAGTTTCGATGACACAAGACAGATGCAGTTGAAGGCGGAATTCATTAAAAGCCTGGGACTTGGCGGTGGAATGGTTTGGGCTCTCGACCTCGATGATTTCAAGAACAACTGCGGCTGCGAGCCCAGTCCTTTGCTCAGGACGATGAACAGAGTGCTGAGGAACTATCCCAAGGGCCCACTATGCCCCATCGCTTCCGGTAACTATCGAGACTCATTCAAAATTCAAAGGCTCGCTACAATTTTTTTAGATTTTTTATTGTTGTATTTTATGTTCATGGGTGACGCATTTTAATGAGATTCTTAATTGACGCAAAGTCTAGATAGCCTGGTAAAAACTTATTTGGCAACTTAAACCTGCAGTATGCTTCCAAAACGTTTAAATTTCCAAATCCGAGGATGAGAAAATTATTGAAAGCTACCGTTAATGGGAGATATCAATATTGTGGCAATATAATATATCAATATTATATAACTTATGTTATAAGGTTTTAAATTGCCCGAAAACGATTCTAAAAATTGTTTTCTTATTTTAACAATCTAAATAGCACTAAAGTAGAAAAGCTTGCAAGACTATTGAAACTTTCAAATCCGGGGATGAGAAAATCATTCCAAGTTTACGTTAATGGGAAATATAAATATTATTGCCAGTACTTTCAAATTCTAATTTAACCAAATAAAATTGTTGGTAGTGTCACCCTCATAAATTCTTCATCACTAGAGTCCCAGAGAAAATTTCTTTACGAGGACTGTTCAACTGCGGCAGAGCCGACAAATAAACAAATAGAGAAATTGCCATGAACAAATTAGAAATCAGCATAAACTTCGACACCAAAAATTATACTCAGCCAGCATATCTCACATTTGTCATTTAGCCATAACCACCATCGATGTGGGTGAAATCAACACAGAACCACCGACCACTCCGAGGCCAAGCTGGGAGCAGCCCAGTTGGGAACCAACGACATCGAGCCGGCCAATTTACCAACCACCGACTACCACGACGATTAGTCCCGATGATGATGAATCGATCCAGGAAATCGACGACACAATCGAGGTCGACGCAGGCCCGCCAACGAGCTCGCCCGAAGTCGGCGATTGCAACGGGCGACTGTTCATCCCCCACAAGAGCGACTGTTCCAAATACTTCCTCTGCAACTTCGGCCAACTCTCGGAACACTCTTGCCCGGCGGGTCTCTACTGGAACGAGAACCGGTGCGACTGGCCCGAGAACACCAAGTGCAAGGCCGGCAAGCGACAAGTCAGCATTAACAGATTCAGACTCTTTTAAACCAGCAGTTGTTGTATATACTTGTACATTATTATAATATATCTATTTTATATATCTCGTGAACGGGACTAAGGGTTGTTTTGACGAAGTCGTCGGAAACTACCGTTTGCCGGTTGTATCGTGGCGATTTGATTAAATACTCGACTTGAGAACATTCATTTGGGGGATTCGAAATTTCGAAAACCAGATTGATTTCCTATACTGTTAAGCGTTTCGTGGCGGCCGTCGCTACTGCGTGACTGTCTACCAACGAAAAACAGGCTTTCAAAGATTTCCGGTATCATGAAAATTACTAAAGACTTTGTATTCTATCTTTACCAATCTCCACTAACATAGTATAAAGATGGTAAGGTTTAGTTGGTAAAGTAAATCATTTTTCTTAAGGATTATTTTAAACTTTCGCATAATAATCTGTACAAGGTGTTGAAACAACTAACCAAATTTTCCTGGACTTGACCGAAGTCTTTGAACCAAGAAGCAAGCAAATAAGTAACATAGAAGTTGATTAAAAGTCCATACTATTATTTTTATTAACCACGGATAGTAATTATACGCAAATTACGTATGATGGTTTGCATTTGGAAAAAATGGAGCGAATTTTGTCAAGAAAATCAAGGTAAATTTTCTATATGGCTGCCATTTTGAAAAAATTAAATATAAAAAAAATAAGATCGTCAAATACGAGTAATTGGGATAAGTTTTCAAATCCCATGTGTGTTTGTTCTACATACATATATATATCTACATAAACCGTTTCGTAGGACCGTAAAACGCTTTTTAAAAAACCTTACTTTAACTCAGCATAGACATCTCTTTTGTTTAACAATATTATTTAATACAAATTTGCGATAAACTAGCAAATGAACCTTTCCATAGCAACGAATTCGGCTTTGGCATCGCATGTAGTTAAAACAACAAAAAATCACGACTTTTCCTCTGCTTTTCTGGCTTCATCTTCTCTCCCAGCGATGCTTCCAGGTATTTCAAACCGAATCAACCAAGCAGCAAAGCTTCCAGGACTAAATCAAACATTCCATTGCAGACTACCGAGTCCCTGGCGCTGATTGATGGCGAAGAGCCCATGAAGAAGAAGGTAGTCTGCTACTTCAGCAAATGGACCTGGAAGAGGCCCAATGCCGGGCAACTAATGCCCGAAGACATCGACGGGAACCTGTGCACCCACGTGATTTACGGATCAGCCAGCCTCGACTCCCAGACTTTTATAATTCATGACTCGCCGGCGGACAAGTACGGCGAATTCGTGAACCGAACGAAAGAAGTTAGAGCCAAGACCGGCTTGAAGGTTCTCCTCGGTTTGGGCGGCTGGCAGGAGTCGATGGACGGAAAATTCAGCGAACTCGCACACAGTGCTTTCGAGCGGCGAACCTTCGCCGTTCACGCTTCCAAGTTCCTCAAGCAGTATGGATTTGATGGGTTGGACATTCTGTGGGAGTATCCGGTTTGCTGGCAGGTGAGAACATTAGAATCGTCAATAGCAACCTTACATTACAATACCAATGATTAAGAAGTAAATATGAATTATATATAGTATATATCTTAAACTGTAAAATTAGCCATTTTTGTATCTGATTGATCGTCGATCTTCCGGCAACTATGAAATTGTGTATATAATTGGACATTGGAAATTAGTATTTGCAAATTTGGAATTTCGAAATTCGAATTTGAATTTTGCACATGGCAATATGGAATTTGGAATTGGGAAATGCAAATTTCATATTAAATTATATCACAGATGGACTGCCAAAAGGGACCTCCATCCGACAGGGAAGCCTTCGCCCTACTATTAAAGGACATAAGTTCAGTCTTCAAGAAGGAGGGTCTCCTCCTCTCAGCAGCGGTCTCAGCGAGTAAAGAAGTACTCGATGTGGCGTACGACGTTCCCGTAATATCAAAATATCTCGATTGGCTCGGTCTGATGAGCTTCGACTACCACGGCTACTGGGACGGCACGACCGGCCACGGGGCGCCGCTCTACCATCATCCGGGCAACGACAACGAGCACGCGAACGTCAACGCCTCCATCTCGAATTGGATCGAGAAAGGCGTCGACCCGAAGAAACTCCTGCTGGGCTTGGCCGCTTACGGGGACAGCTACACCCTCGCCAGAATGCCCGAACCTCACGTTATCCCTGGATTCGGCACTCCGATTATAGCACCCGGCAATACCGGCGAATTCACTCGATCAGCTGGCGTTCTCGCCTACTTCGAGGTATTTCTAGCTTGCCATAATATTAGGACAGTAAGAAGAATACTGGCTAAATGAGTACATACTTATTAAGGAGTTGTTCATACAGGGTTATTCTAAACCAACATAAAAAATCGAACCATTGATTTGTTATGCCAAAACGAACGAAAAATGTTAATGGCATTTTCCGACATTCTGCTTATCGTTTATTAGACATAGCCATTTGAAAAGTCATATATATTATGCAGGGAAGTACAAAGCAAACCCGAGGAAATCTAACTATGAATTCTTTAGGTCAAATCAAACTGAAGATGTTTTGCAAAATTCGGTTTAGGACCTTAGTCACAGTCATTTGACAAATTCAAAACAAAACAAGGAAATATAACCAATTATACTTCATGCCAAACCAAACCAAAAATGTTATCAAAATTCAACTTAGTTTCTTAGTTTGAGCCCTTTAAAAAATTGAACAAAAGGAATTGCCCTCTTATGTCGATTATTCACACTAGCATAAAAGTAGCTAGTACCAATCTGCATAAAAGTAGCAAACACATTTTGCAAAATGCAATTTAACTTCTACGGTTTGGTTTGGCAAGTAGAATCAATAGTTAAAGCAGTACATTAATTGTGAAACACCCTGTAAAAATGTCCTTCATTTTAAATAACATTCTTGTATATATTTTATGAGAAATATCAACTTTTTCGAGAGTTTCGTGCCTCCGAAATGTATATGTCCAAACTGAAGTTCAGTTACGACTAGACTGGAATTCAATTCGTTAAGAGAATCAACGTCGTATCTCATGTGTATGCGATATTGATACAACCTGATAACAATACTGTCGATCGAAATCACTTTGTAATACTACGTGTCGGAATCATTGATCCCAGATAAGAAAGAATTCAGTGAGCACTCAAACTTGTTTTCTGAAACTTCAGATCTGCGACAAAGTGAAGAACGGTGGATGGACTGTTGTAAGAGATCCCGAGGCAAGAGTGGGACCTTACGCTACTCAGGACGATCAGTGGGTCAGTTATGATGATGCCTCGAATGTTCTCCAAAAGGTGTGTATCACTTAGTTTATTATAATACGGCCGCTGAAAAAAGCAACTTTTCGGAAAAAGCAGGAATAACTTGCACAGAGGAATACTCCCTCGACTTAGTACGCGGGGATACTTTACTCCCCTAGCGTGCTTTCTACCTAAATACATAAATGGAGTCAAAAGTGTACTCGCACATTCACTTTTTGTGCAATAAATTTTACTCGAGATCAACACTTTTTTCTTGGGAAATAAATTGATTTTCCGACAGACAAAAGTTGGCCTCTCAAGAGGAAGTAATGACGATTTATAGAAATTAAATAAACAAATGACTGCTGAAACGAAAAATTTCAAATGGAACAATGAAATGAATATCAATCAAATGAATAATGCAATGAGTAATGTAGTGAAATAGTTAAAGGAATTAAATAAAGTAACGAAGTAACTGCTCAAATAATTTAATGAAATGAATAACAGAGAAAATTCATCCCATAAAAATCGGACGTGCAACACTTTTTCACCCAATGTATGTGGGCGACTATAACACAGTGTCCCTCTTTGTGTCCAAAAGAAAGGAATCATTCAAGTCCATTGCCTCAGTGGGCAAACTGTAATTAAGGACACTACCACAAAGAATTTAAATTATACTATCTCTACAATTACAGGGCGAGCTAATAAGGCAGCTGGATTTGGGCGGTGGTATGGTTTGGTCGCTGGATCTCGACGACTTCAAGAATCACTGCGGCTGCGGCAACTACCCACTGCTAACCTCACTGAACATTGCCCTCAGGAAACAGCCTGGAACCGTAAAGAACTGCACCTGATGTCTTCAATGCAGAAGTCCCACTCAAGTCTGAATCCTAAAGCACTTAGGGCATTCCTGCTTTTATTACTCTTTTCGCCCCATCGTTTCATTCGCTTCCGATTAAAGCGCACTTCTTCTGTGATTTCTTTGCGACAAATATCCCAAGCTGCCTTTCGCACAGAAGAAACAGATCATTCTCATGATTTCACGGCTCGATTTTGTGAGCGTCCATATTGCCGGACCGGAAGGTTCGAACATTTTGTTTATTAGTTTTTAACACTTTAATGGTTATAATGTGCGATCTCTGCTGAGATCGCGTAGATGCGTTCAGGTTCTGCGATCGAAACCATTACAAGTTTGGGTCAACCTTGAGATTGGATGATGGTGTGCCTCCACCTAGTCGTAATCATCGGTATGCTCATTATCATTTCGTAAAAGCAAAGCACGGACTCACCATCGATGATTACGACTATAGTCGGGCCAACGAAAGAATGCGATTGAAAAAAACATTGTACCGCTCGAAACAGTGAGCAATCCACCAACTAGAACCTCGAGAATTTCTAGGGATATGGTGCGATTGGGGAAGTCACCCTGGAAACCAAGTAGGCCTGGTGCTAGTTCGCCTGCTCGGCAATCCCATTCTTCCAGTGGCCAACATTACGTCAATACGGCAGCGAATTTATAAGCATCGAATCCGACGTATCTCGAATCATTAATACCCACAGGGGAATTATGAAAGGAGCCACTGTGCACTGTTTTTCGGCCGTCGGCAATTACGCGTGCCGCACGCGTTACGAAATCCAATAAGGTCACGTTCGGTACGCTCGTAAGCACATCACACCGCACTGCGACTAGTGCTTCATCTCATTTCCGCTGATCGGCGTTATTATTCCCGAGGAATAATTATAAAACTTTTCCGGGTGACGTGAATCCAGCTCCCGCGAATCCCCGGCCGATAATGACGGGGCTATCGACAGATCACGTCGCCTGAGAAGACATTTCTCTTTATCTTTTTCTCCTTATTCTTCAATCGATTAGTCTGTAGGCTCTGTACTCGACTGTGTATGTCTGCACAACACTTGTTTTATTTGCCTCCTAAGTATACGATGTACGTGTTTCCCGCGCGAACAGCACGGATATCCGATGTATTAAACGAAGGATTAAGTAAAGCGTATGTGGTGACCTTAATTAACCCTTTCACACCTAACACCGAACATTTTATTTGACCTGACTCTGAGCATAGGAACTTAACGGAACAAAGTGAAGAATATACGTGAAGAGATTCCACACCAAGGATGAACAACATTCGGGAATACTGACAATATGCCGAAAATACGCCAACAACTCTACGCAACAAATATGTGGGAAGACATTCTGACAATTGGATCGTTCCAAGAAAATATTGTTGAATTCTCCAAAAATATTGGCATCTTTAATGAACTCTGAAATGTATTGTAACTTTATGAACAGTCGCTAATGACCTAGCTGTCGATGCGACTTAAAATAAAAATAATTATAAAAAAAAACATTCGGGAATAAGAAAGTTTTACTGTGCGACAAGAAAAGCCAGTGTAATCCGAGGATTAGTGACTGGCAGTTTCTCGTATACCATTTTAAACGTAAGACTTCCAGCTATAAGGTCATGGCAAGAGGAATTCCAGAAAACATTTGTTAAAACCTGCGTAGAGTCCCTTCAAGTTATGAAATTTCCAAATAGAAAAAGGACCTTCAGTTTTGGGACGTTTTGCAACAGAAAAGATAATTGTAAAAAAAGCGAATTCAAAGGATTGAAAGCGGAAGCTTCGCCCGTCAGAATGAGCCCACGTAGATGGCTGTACGATTTTCTTTCACAAAATCACACCACCTTAAATATTGCCAATTCTGTGGTCGAGACTTGGAGACCCACTAATTTTGTCGAGTAATGTATAAAGGTCGAATCTCCTAGTGAGCGCTGCCAATACTTAACTATAAAGGTTATAGTAATATTAACGGTGATATTGACCACTGACTACTTACGAAGAGAGTAATTATATTCACGGCAATGCGCTCGACAGTAATTATTGGTCCTGGCTGGTGTACATACAGGGTAATTCACTTGGCTTTGAATCGCTAATGATGAATATTCGCCGTTGAAAATGTGATAATTATACAATGCTCAGTAATTTGAATAGAAAGGAGACTTTACCGTGTCTTTTCCACGCACACGCATTTAATTATAATATCAAATTATACCAATGATGCAAATAATTGGAACTCGATGAATGTGAAGGGGCTGATTAAAAGGCAAGTGATTCACCCTGTACATACATGTATAAAAATTTCGTCGTGGATCTCGTGTGCAAGCAGTCAAGGGCGCAGACAAACCCTAAGAATTAGAAGTCCGACGTTAGACTGGAGCACTGTTATACTGTTACCGAGTGCGCGCTCTCGGCACAAAGCTCTCTTTCTATCGGCAATCGACGTTCTGGGCGGCAACTATACGTGTATTGTGTTCAAAGAATCATGAACTTCTTGAAGATAACGCGCTCTACAGTGATTGACAGTAACGGAACGAGGCAAGTAAGATTCTTAATAAGAACCCTCATAAGAACTCTGCCAGTAGACTGGCGTCAGATTGGTAGCAGGGTCCGGCAGACCCTGAGATCTATATCGATCTGTGTCCGCATATACCTAAAATATGAAAGGGACATTTTATTTTTAGACCGAATTCTTGACACTCCTGAATCTTAATCCGCCTGGCCTTTGCCGCGAGAGAAATAAGAGGAAAAATCCGTATCTCCTGAACGACTGAACCGATTCGCTTGATTCTTAGCTCATTAGATTCAGAAAAATAATTGGAAAAATACAAAATTCGTAAATAAATTCTCGGAGCTACAACTATCGCATAAATCAAGGTGAAAGTTTGGTAACTAAGGATAACAGCTCGAGTACTACTACATGGCGCGAGACTCTACCGAGTCTGCTGATCAGACTGCCATCAGGGCCTGCCGTGCAGGCCTGGTAGCATATCCTGCTATGTGCAGCCAAACGGCAGAACGGTACAGATTCCTGGCAGGGTCTGCGATGACAACAGAATTGCAGCAGAAACGTGGCAGGTGCATTGAAGATAGTAGCAGATCCTGCTAGCGCAGCCTGACGGCAGAGCGGCGCAGATTCATGGCAGGGTCTGCCATGGCAGCAAAAATGCATAGCAGAAACGTGGCAGATCCTGCTGTCATTTAAAATATTTTTTAATACTATAAATGCAAATAAAACAAATTATTCCAGATATATTTATTACAATTTATTACATACATTACATATTTATTACAAATTTATTTCTTTAAACATGCAGATAAATAAACTTTATAAGAGCACAGAACTATTGAGCAAAGTTTATTCGACTTGACCACAATTTCGTCATACTTTTCCATACTTCTCTTGAATGGCTGACAAGTTTTGATTATTTTTCATGTATAAAAGTTGCCAATTACAAAGTCGATTATCTCGGAAACGGTAGGGTATATTCCAATAAAATTTGTGTGATTGTTGCAAGACCGAGTAAAAATTAATATGTGTTAAAGTTTAAAGGAAATCTTAGGGAAAGTGTTTTTCTGCGCCAACTACCGCAAATAAACGGATACTTATAATATTTCATTAAATTCTTGGTTCTTCTTCAAATAACGTGTGCTCTCCTGGTGGGTCTGCCATTAACATCTTCATTACTGCTTTGTATCGTTGAGTTGTTTAGTGGCTTCTCCTTAGATTTACCTTCCATAGCCGCGGAACGGGTGTTTCTGTAAGCATAATTTATAACAAAACACGTTAGAAGATAGCTCGTACATTGTTTGAATTGGAGATATTTTTTAACTTAACTATATATATTTACCTTTACCCTCATAGCCATTTGCTAGCAGATTGGCAACAGATTTGCAACAGGCTTAACAGAATCTGTCGCCAGATTCCTATCCATCTGTGTCCGCTTTTCGCTTGTGTTCTGGCGACAGAGCCTGTTGCGCAGAACGGGCGCAGAAACCAAGCAGAGTCTGCTCAGCAGAGTCTGGCAGCAGGTTGGCTGCAGATTCGTGACAGAGCCTGCTGAGCAGAGCCTGGCAGCAGAACCGCAGCAGAACCGCAGCAGAGTCTGGCAGCAGAACGAGGCCAGAAACCCAGCAGAGCCTGCTCAGCAGGCCCTGTCACGAATCTGCAGCCAATCTGCTGCCAGCCCTAGTGCGCAGCAGGCTCTGTCGCCAGGACACAAGCGAAATGCGGACACAGATGGATATGAATCTGGCGACAGATTCTGCTAAGCCTGTTGCAAATCTGCTGCCAATCTGCTAGCAGATGGCTATGAGGGATATGAGTGAAATGCGGCAGATCCTGCCGAAGCAGATTGACGGCAGGAAAGCAGCAGAGACTGCACGCAGAATTAAAATTTAAATGACGTGCTGTACGAATCCCTCATAGCCAAACCTATTGCAGATCCTGCCAAAATCTGGTGTACAGGAGCTGTAAGTAGACTGACATCAGAAATGCAGCAGGTCCTGCCGAAGCAGATTGGCGGCAGGAAAGCAGCAGAGACTGCACGCAGAATCCAAATTTAAATGGCATGCTGTACCAATATTCGTACATGAGACTCCCTTATGAGACTCCTATGTACAGGGTGAGTCACTTGTCCTTGAATCATCTCCCTCAGAATCAAGTTTGATATTATAAATAAATTTCTGTGCGTGGAAAAGACTTGATAAAGGCTCCTGTATATTAAAATGAGTGACCACCATATAATTATTACATTTTTAACGACCTGTATCCATCATTACCGATTCAAAGGCAAGTGAATCACCCCCGAATCACCCCGTACATTTCACTCATAGCCAAATCTGCCTTGCAGATCCTACCAAAATCTGCTGTGCAGGAACTGTACGCAGACTGACATCAGAAATGCAGCAGATCCTGCCGAAGCAGACTGACGGCAGTAAAGCAGCAAAGCCTGCACGCAGAATTAAAATTTAAATTCCGTGCTGTACGAATGGAATAAGCGCATGAACCTGCGCCGCTTTGCCGTCAGGCTGCGTATAGCAGGATCTGCTATCCATTTGCAATGCATCTGCTATCAGGGCCTGGATGGCAGATTTTGGCAGGATCTGCAGGGCAGGTTTGGCTATAAAGGTGACGGCAGTCTGCTAACATGCCAGATTCTGCATCAAATATGCCGTCTTTCTGACTTGCAGGCAGATGTTGGCAGGTCCTGGCAGGCAGGTTTGCCTATGCGCGTCCCTCATAACAATCTGACAGCAGTCTATGGCGTCAGACTGATAGTAGGGGCCGGCAAATCACGCCAGACCCTGGTATCAGATGGCAATAGCATGCACTAATTCTCAAGTTGAATAGAAAAATGTTGTATTCCAAATCTTTTTAGCTGCTGAAAGTGTTTCCTGGCTATTTGAACTATAACTATGTAACAAATATATATAATACACACTGAACTGTGTGTTACATAAATATCGTTTGAATACCAGATTTCGGACAAACTTTTGTCCGACACATATTTGTATTTATACCTGTTCTATCGGTTTCACCTAGTTCGCGTTCGCGTTACTTTATAACATTTATTATTATTATTATTGTTATTATATTATATTATCCAGAAAAAATACAAGGTCTGTCTTTCTTGTTCTTGCCCCGAGACAAGGCCCTTGTCTCTTGATATTATTATAGTATTTATTATAACGTTAATAATGTGTTACCTTTTAAAAGAACAATATTTGCTTATAAACGATATTTAAAATTAAATGGCCTAATAGAACCTTTGCCGAGAATTGTGCTAATAGACATGAAAGAAACCCGCTTAAACGTGGGATAAATAATTGCTTCTTGAGTCAATATAACAGAGTCGTTTTATATACATATGTAACGGCGGATTTATATGTGTAACGGAAGCACAGACGCGCTGGCGGTTAGAATTTTGTTTGGTGTGTGTCGTGGTGTGAAGCGTTAACATACGTTGTGTTGACTACAACCGTGTAATACAATATTTTTGCTTACGGAAAATAAATAAACTCAGTTCATTTCTGCAAGTCAAATTGACGTCCATAAGACTACACCTTTCAATCAGTTATAAGAACTCCCGCGTAAGAGTTCATTCCGACACTCCTTTGAGAACTGTTTTTGAACTGAAATAGCGACGCATAAGAACTCTTTCCGAGCAGTTTTGTAGTTCATTCGAAGTTCGATTTGTAAAGTCTCAGTCGGAAATGGGAGCACTTTTAGAACTCATTAAGAACACTTTGTGCTAACCGGGAAGGGATGCATAGAACACACTGAAGAATCTTGAATAACCTTCTTGCATAATTAAAATCACCAAAGAATTTATAATTATCCTACACACCTAGCTGTGCATACATACCAACGGCTGTTCAACAGCACGTGAATTACCCTCCACGTGATCAAGGAAACTCGGCAAAGTCTCGCGCCAAGTAACAGAGTACACGCGATAGCGTGTATCGGTTTTCGATCGATACCAAACTTTCCCCCTTGATTTATGCAAATGTTACACTTCCAAGGATTTATCTATGAATTTTTTATTTCATCGATTATTCTTCTCAATACTTTACTCGGTTATTTCGGCCTGTAGTGGTCTCGACTCGAGAGTCCGCGTCAGATTCTCGAAAGGGTGCAAGCGCACGCACGCACGTGCGTCCGAAGGTCACTACTTCAGTCCCGGCTACTACGAAGCGGGAAGAGGGAAGACAAACCGACCAGCCGGCGCGCTATGATTGTATGGGTGCTGCCGCGCTACGTCACGCGCGCGAGTCACACCGACGGAGTAGCGTCTGTCGAGCGGTTGTGGTAGGGGAGGCGGCTTTACCGAAAGTGGGAGAGTCGGTCGCCTGGTGCGCCAGTGGAGCGCGCGCCATTGGCACAGACATAGGTGCTCTTCGTGCTCCGTTGGTCCGCTGTGCCATCGAGCCCAACTCTTGCCAAACGTGTCTCTGCCAACGCACGAGAACCACCGACGCACTCGCAGGTATACCGTGACACGCTCTTACCCGGAGTAATTGTTGCCCTCTTAGCCTCATTCGCGATTCTCTACTCGCGTCGCTGTACACACTCCTATACCTGGCCGCGCATCACGTCATCAGTCTATGTACTTTCTCACCTCGTTGCGCGTCCACTCTTTGTTCGGCCGACTTTCGCAAGCTTTATTGTAGTGTAGTACGCAATTTATCGTGTTGTAGTAAGACCGGCGAAGGAATGGACTTTTCGGCTCGGGATAGTAGAAGTAGCTGGGGAGAATTTTACTCGGTCGATGTAGGCTTTGGTGATTTCTTACTTCCCCGGTGAGCTTTCTAGTCGTACAGGGCGATTCATTTGGCCCCGAAGCATGACTCTATGTTAAGGCTCGTGTTCGGAGCGATTCACTTGCCTTTGAGTCACTACTGTTGATGTGTGGTATAACAGAATTTAATAACTTCTTAGTAATACCTGTAGTAATAATCTGATAATTTTAATTATTCATGATTATTTATTAACTTTCCTCTTTGTATTATATTTGCATCGTACGGAATGACACCTTACAACTATTATTATTATTATTGTCGATGATCACGTTGTTGCATGTAACACAATTATAAACAATGCAGCACTTTAATTACTTACGTATATTTTCCAACTTTCTTTTATATTCCGTATTAGAAAATGTGCATTCTACAGGGCGATTCACTTGCCATAAATTATATAGTAATTTCTATCATTTATCTATGTTTGTTCATTGTTTCTTAGATTTAATTTATTACATGTATGCAACATTGTCATACATACACAATGCTCACATATAAATATATTTAAAAATGTGTGTAGACAGTAGTGATTTTAATTTAAAAGACAAGTGAATAACCCTACACACTCATGAGAAAATAATAATTGATAATTATTCAACGACTTTATACATTAACGTTTCCTTAATCTTGTTTATACATAAAAATATAAGTTAATACGTAAAAGTCTGAAGGAAGCGGTGTGTTTGCAATTGAATTGAACCAATTTGTACAGAGTGATTCGCGCGCCTTTGAACTCGAACTCCACATCATATATAACAATATAATGTTCTGTCTTTCATTCGTGTAGAATTAGAATGACTGGATAATTTATCATTTTTCGATATACATTACTGCTGTACATACAATACATAGGATATAAGAAAAATAGTTGGGAATTCATATGTATTCATATGTAATTCACATTATTAAGTGGTACGTTATTAAGTTATACGTTATTAAGTAGTTATCAGTGTAAAATCTAAATTACTCGCCAGTGTTAAGAAACATATAGAATTTACTTGAAACGTGAAGAAAGTAAGGCACTGTCTTTTTTAATAAAGATATGTGTATTATATTAATTGCACTGTATATGCAATGTAATATTGCCATTTAGAAAACGTAAAGAAAAGGTTGGAAAACATTCCTACGTAATTAGGATTTCTAGATTATTTATAATTAACAAATCATATAATATGGTGAAATAGTCACTCCATTATTCATATAGTACATTATATTGTGTACATTATGTATGCAAGACAATGGATGATGGGCGAGCATTATTGCACCCCACGTTTATGAGACTCCCATGTACATTATATTGTTTGCATTATAATATACAGGATATAAAAAAGAGCGCCGTCAAAAAAACATCTGGCTGTAATTACAATTACCAGATTATTTATCATTATCCTCCACACAGCAGTGTATGCCCGACAAAAGCGATTCCAACTGCAAGTGAATCAGCCTGTACATACATGCGCTTCAAATCGTAGATCATAGCTACAGAGTACTTCCCAGCGTGTCTAAATGGGGAGGGCGGGGGGACTTTTCAAACCTCATCTTTAAACGCTGCTGTTATAGTTTCTTAGTACCAGTTTATCAATCGCTTCATTAAGTAATCGATATTCTTTACGACGCACAAAGTTGTTGTTGCCTCGCTTGTTTGTCGTATCTCATTAGAGGAGCAAGCTTAGGATCGTCGATGCTTGGAAGTATGGTCAGTGTCGCTGGGAGCGCGCACCCGGCGACATTGCGATATTCGGCCCGAGAATAGACCGGAACACGTTGGCGTGTACATACGCAAATGTATTATTCACGCCGCGATAAAACACTGCGTCTCGCCGTGCGCATACGCGTATTTACTGTCTCGTTGGCTCGAAGCTGCTGGATTATTGAGAGACGTTAATTAGAAGGCGCTTTTTCAGACCGGTTCATCTGGATCAGAGGGGGCTGCGAGCTTGAGGCCGAAGATGCAGAAATACAAAGGTACAAGTGCAAAAATGTCTTGGATAACATTCGGACTATTAACCTTTCCACTGTCAAACTTGTGAATATGTGCTGTGTACTAATACTTTTCATTATTATGTAGCATTAACTATTAGACCAGTGTATAATATTTACATTATATTTGCATGTTAACATAGTCATTTTGTTCTGTAGCGCCAGGGCTAGTTGTATTGTCGTAAAATCAATATTTATCGGTGAGTTATTTTTGTTGATTGGAAACCACTTCTCCTCGGAAAAATTCGGATCTGTGAAAGTAACAAGACTGTAATGTAAAGATGTCAAAGACCGACATAAAATTACTAACAAATATTATTAACGCCTTTATACTATTTGTTGCTAGTTAAAAGTTATTAAATGCAAGTTCTGTTTGCCCGTTCGAGGGTTTACACATTAATTATTCGAATTATATTCATCAAATTTCGAAAGATTAAATGTCAACTATTTTTTAGAAATCACATTTATCAATTAAAAGCCTAACACAGATACTTGTGCATGCAAATAATACGCGACAATGAAAGGGTTAAGGAATTCTTGAAGAACCTTTGCGTTTCAACAGTCCACACGCGTGAAAGCAAGTGTTTCATCACTCTTTGTCGGCACTCGATCGCTTGTATGTACAGAATAATTCACTTGGCTTTAAATTAGAACTGTGATAACCAATTTTTTATTATGTGGTATCTTCCATTTCTATAATTCAATACAATAAGGTAGGAATGTTCGTGTGTAATAAAAATTTGCCGGATAATTCATAACTTTGTGCCAATGGCGATTAAAGGGCAAGTGAATGGCCCCCTGATATTTTTGGAGCTAAATTATACATCTGGTAATATCGATGACCCACTATTTAAAAATTAAGCAACTGAAATATCGAGACAAAATATATTGTATTTCCGAATATTTTCGACACTAACTACTGAGCTAACACTGATGTATTTAGGATAATTATAAATAATGTGGTAGATTTAATTAGGCACGGATGTTCTAAGCTCTTTTAGAAAATTCATCATTTAGAAAGCTCATTTAGAAATTCGACTATCTAGCACAGTTTTCCTACGCATTGAGAGTAGATCGCAGGTCTTTAATGAAAATCATTCATTATAAATTGATCGTTGATTAATAAGTCGGCGATGTAATTAATAATAGAATAGATTAATAAATCAGCGATGTAAATGTGATCAGTAAAATCGGTATTGTATCATTAAAATGACTTATAGACAATCCATAATTTTGTATAATATAATTTTGTATACCTGATTAGAGTGGTCGAAAGGCGAGGGAATCGCCCCGTACATGCGTGCGGCATTCTTGGAACCGGCAAGATGGAATCCCGCTGGATTCAACAAGTCTCGAAGAAATCATTCTGAATGAACTAGTTTTCAAGACTTAAGAGGCGAATTTGGTGTCCAATGGGTTTCTATATCCAATAGATTTAATCGTGTAATTTGTTTACGATGGCCGGCGTCGCTGGGGGAAATTTGTGTCAGTATGAAAGCGTCACGTTTACGCTCACGTTCTTGCTGGTATTGAGGAGAATTGCCCTGCATGCCGAGTGGCAGATAGATCGACAAGAACGGGCAGATTACTCGATTACGCGTACGCCCGCACAGGGGGGTTAACGCCGCTGTTTACACGAGCCGGACGCCAGCTAATTATGTAATTCAATAACGAGCCGCCACGCTGCGATTGAGTTGTGATTACATGGGTGTGTTGGTTGGGGGTGGTGGACTGGAATCGGACCGGTGAAAGAATGTGATTGAAGCTTTCAAATTGAACCAAGTGCTATTTGAAAAGGTTACATTTAAAATAGAAAACAAAAACTATGTGGCGAATAAAATATTAATCTATTTGCCATAATGTTTCAGTTTTGATTCAAAATACGATTTTATGAAACTTTTGTAAAAACAGTATTCAAAATACAATTTGGAATACTTGTATTTAAGATGGAACGCCAAAACTATGTGGCAAGTGAAATATTAATTTGAATCAAAAGGATAGAACTTTTGATTGGATCATTACTCGTTCGAGAGTAACTCTTGGACGAACGCTGCACTATTAGAGTCACAATTTGTAGAGACACTATAACATGGGAAACTAAAAATCAAGCAAGCTAGTTGTTATTTCCCCGGCTAAACAACTAAATCCCATTCACAAATAATATAATACAAATGACCAGGTCGCCGTGTACGAATGCAACTTGTTGCACTAGCCAATTTCCAACAGAGCTGTCTTGGTAGAAGTGAAGAATGAATAGCGTCACAGTATTGCCGGGCGAATGAATAATATGTTTAATTGTCATTTCAGATGGCCAGTCCACGATGTTCGGGGAGACCGAATTACCGAGGCAAACTGCAGCCGATGCAAGACACCAAAGACTGGTAATTATAACGCGGCTAATTAATCATCCCAGCAAAGCATGCATCGCCTGGTTTAATAATTTAATGATTCCGAGTTACGATTCAAGCCTGACAATGCTAGCTCAACACAGCTTAACTACTTTCGCATTCATTTTATCAGACACCGAGCTCGACTCACGCAGAAAAGACTGATATTAAATGCAGGTGTATCCTTGAATCGCAACCTTTTTGCCTGGGATTCTTTCCAGTGCGAGAAAATCCTTTTCCGATTTACCACTGGCGAGTAACTAATGCGACAATTACGCGGTAGCTCTTTCCCGGCTCAAGAAACTACAGGAAATCGTAAAATACGATAAGGAATAGAGAAACAAATGTGATAAAACGACTTGTTGCGCAAGATATATGCACATACAACGCATTTTTATGTAAGAGAAAGTAGGAAAATTTCGTGAGTGGAAATATTTAAATCATCCGAGAGTCTTAGTGTCAGCCTCTTTTTCCTTTCTTATCTACTCGTGGAATTAAATAATGTAGATTTTAACGTAACATTAAATCATCGTTCGGTTGCTAGTCAATCATACGGAACCGTTAGCTTAGGATTATTCAATGACGTAATTGGAGATGTCTAAACTGCTTCTGGTCTTGCATGCGAACTTATCAAAGATCAAATATCTTCTCAATATAGTGACAAACAGGAATAATACCTGTTTGACTTTCTGCATAGTTTGCAGGTGGAGATGTGTGGTTAGTTGAATTTAATCCCATCATTGCTGCCAAGCTTTTGGTCTTCAGGGGTGTTGCACACAGTACACATTGCTTATGATGTTTGATTCTCTGAGTGGTATGGTTTTTCTGGCTTTACGTATCATATTTCATGAAAGAGGGCGACTGGTGAATGCTTTGAGCCAAAAGGATTTGATTTTGTATTCAACAGACAGAAGACTTCATACAGATTGTTAATTTTTCATCTAGAAGTCTCATTTATAATTGTCGCACAACTTTGTTTCCAAATTCACCATTCCACCTCTTAGCATCTTACTATAGTCGCCGCCAAGTAGTAGGTGGTTTTAACGTCGCTTTCCGATTGTACTCCGAAAATTATAATAGAGGAGGAATAGGACTTGATCCAACTTATATGACTTTTTACCAAATATAATGGAACTTCGACGAGTCACTACAAAATATTATGCCGAAAATGGTAACACAGGCGGAATAGGAAAAAAGTGATCTTGAATTGAAACCGCCTATTGAGTTGGCGGCGACTATAGGATGTATGGAACTTGATATTCTCCAGACAATGCTACGCATAGTTCAATTTATGTTAACACATTGGCAGCAGACGTATTAATTCATCTTTCGTTACCAGAATGCTATTGAGCGGGAATGTAAGCAGAAGTAGTTGTAACTTAAAACTGAAAAAGTGTTAATTTTGCCATGTCAGCTTTAATTTCTATAAGATCCCAGGGCCAACAATGTGTTAAAAACAGCTCAATTGCTTTAATTCATGATAACAAAGGTTGAATGCATACTTTTCTGATAGGCGCCAGGAGGATGGACGTTCACGTTGGTCCTAGCAGGCGTTACCTGCTGCCTCGGATCAGCTGTACCAGCAGGATTCAACATAGGAGTAATGAACAACGCAGCTCACGTTAGTAAACCTCCTACCAATTATCACTCGCACCTGAATATAAAATGACAAGCGATTCCCTTCCACAGTTGATGCAGTCCTTTTGCAATGAAAGCGTTAGAGAACGATACGGTTCGCAATTGTCGGACGGTAGTCTGGAAATTCTGTGGGCTGGAGTGGTGTCGATATTCCTTATTGGCGGAGTTTCGGGCTCGTTTATGGCCAGCTGGCTGGCCGACAAGTACGGAAGGAAAGGAGCCCTGAATGCTGGTAACGTCTTCGGCATCGTCGGCGGTTGCCTCTTTTTCCTAGTCCGACCATTGAACTCGATGGAAGTGCTTTTACTCGCAAGATTAATCATTGGTAAGATCCAGCGCATCAAGAGTTCAAAATCGACATCCAATTGCTAAATCAGACTTCTTGGACAGGTTTTTCGGGCGGTATGGCTACAACTTTGGTGTCCATGTACATGTCGGAGATAGCACCTCTTAGATTAAGAGGCCCTGTCGGTGTACTATGTCAATTGGGTCTCACATGCGGAGTATTCCTCGGGCAGATCGCTGGTCTCGACACAGTCCTGGGCACCGTCGATTCCTGGCAGTACATGCTAGGCTCCTTCGTGCCTCTCTGTGTCTTCGGCCTAGTCCTCACGATTTTCTTCCTGCCGGAAAGTCCAAAGTTCCTTTTCATAATGAAGGAGCAGAAGGAACGAGCTCTGGATGGTTCGCATAATTAATCACCTCACGCGCAACCAGCCAGGAGGCATACTAAACGGTCATCCTAAATTTTAGAGCTTAGGCGAATCCGTAACATGGATATCATGCTCTTGCAAAGTGAGGTAGAGGACCTGCAGCAGGAAGTGGAGATGAAGACCTCGGCGGATCCTTGGACGATAGCTCGCATTATTCGAGACCCGTCGCTCACTCTTCCCTTGTTTTTGGTCTGCGTGATTCAGTTGGGTCAGCAACTCAGCGGCATCAATGTCGTCTTCTACTACTCGAGATCGATATTCCTAAACGCAGGCCTTGGCGAGACCGGCTCCCAGTACGCCACCCTGGGAACGGGTGCGGCGAATATTGTCATGGCTCTTCTCTCCGTACCAGTGATGTCCGCTTTCAACAGACGCGGAGTCCTCTTAGCGAGTATCTACTTGTGCGTAGTGTGTATGGTTACCCTCTGCATCTCGAATCTATTGATAGTAAGTACACCCCAAACCCTCTGTCCCACCCTCATAGAAATAAACTCTAAGGTAGCCTTGAGTTCTCTGTGTAGTTACTCTAGAAATCCTGGAGTTAACTACAGATGTTTAAGAGTAAATTGAAAGATTCTAAAGTAACTCTTGGAGCACTTGGGAGTTACTCTAGAGTTTCTAAAGTTACACTGAACAGAGTTACTTTAGAAACTCTAGACTGATCTAGAATAACTCTGTTCGGTGTAACTTTAGAAACTCTGGATTAACTGCCAAGTGCTCCAAGAGTTACTTTAGAATGTTTCAATTTACTCTTAAACATCTGTTAATGTTGTAGTAATGTTGTAATGTAATGTAGGTAATGTTGTAGTTAACTCCAGGATTTCTAGAGTAACTACAGAGAACTCTGGGCTACCCTAGAGTTTATTTCTACAAGTGCAGTCGAGAACTTTTGATTAATTGGATTCTTGCTCGAAGGATGCAGCGTCTTTCATGCCTTGGCTGTGCACGATTGCGATGCTGGCTTATGTGACGTTCTACGGGATCGGCCTGGGTCCGATACCCTATTTCATCGGCTCGGAGCTCTTTGAAGTCGGTCCAAGACCTATCGCCATGTCACTCGGCAGTGTTTTCAATTGGAGCGGCAACTTCCTCGTCGGCATGATGTTCCCCTCCCTGCAAAGTGCAATCGGGGCTTACAGTTTCCTCATCTTCACGGGATTCCTCATGATCTTGGGGCAGATCGTAAGGTGCGTATATGTACAGGCTTTGCAGCCGGAGGCATGTGGAATGCGTTGTATAATCATGTTTGTTTGTCTTCGCAGAATCTATTTGCCTGAAACTCGGGGCCGAAGTACGACGGAGGTGGCGTCGATGGTGACGCAGGGCTTCAGTTCTCGGCCGAACGTCAGTTAGATAGCAAAGGCGTCTGAGTTTTGTTTACGAAGGTATCAATGCATTAAGAGCTCCACTCGCGCGTAAGATTAAATCCGCAACCATACTGTAATTTTTTCACCAGGACATTCAAATCCGCACTTACTGCATACGCAGCGACCTGTCGAGTCGAGCTTTACTCGAATTACACGTTTTATACAATAGGGATTTTTTATAAGGTTGAGCGAGGCACTTGGTAGATTTTCTAAATGCGCGGGTTCCACTGATTTCTGTCCTAATTCCCCGGAGGAAAGACATGCCAAAAGAATCAACACTCGTAGCATTCAATTTTCTATTAGGCTCTCGCGTGTTTTAAACTACCAGGACTTGCGTCACCCAGAACTCTTGTACATAATGTGCAGAATGTCCTCGTAAATTTGCAATCGCGAGAATCTACGTTTTGCGAGAAGCCAATCGATGCGTACGAGGAAGGATGGTACCACTGCCATTGTAGGAAATTAATTTAATAATTGTATATTACATGGTTTTTATACAGTAGCTCGAGAAATGCTTGCGAAAAGCGCGCGGCGTCCCGTTGCCGGAGATCGGCGCGCTCCTCGCCGTTCCTAATTTAAACCGCGAAGCTGTCTGTACAATTGATCTATCTGCTCGTAGAATACTAGGCACAGGACCGTGTGAGGCGCGATTCTCATCCAGGTGGGGAAGATGCCTTTATAGAGGCCGGTCAGTCCTTCCGTTTTGAGGATCTTGACGCACGCGTCCATCAGCCCGTTGTACAGCGTCCCCTTTCCATGGGCGTCCGTGTCTAGTTTGTACATTCCAACTTTAGTAAAAAGGCCTTTCTACACGATGCGAGTAAAGTACTTGCAGCGAGCAGAATTGTAGTGGTATGCGTGCATTTTCACACCAATTTTTATGGTGTGTGTGGTATTTGTTATAAGCAAAACTCATTTGTTATAAGCAAAACATTGTGTAAAAAACCCGTAACTCTTCGATTACTCGTGCAGAGTTGCTTCGTGTTCAAAACTCTAGGTGAACCCTCACGATGCGAGCGAATTACACGCGTCCCAGTAGTTTCGCAGACGTTGTGTCATTTGTTAGAGGGAAAGAGCATTTACTGTGAGTGATTTGCTCGCATTGTGGAAAAGCTTCTTTAGACAGGTAGCGTGTACTTACGTTGATTGTACAATCGCGTGGCGAGGACATCAAACGGTTGTATAGTGACCGCCACGCAACTTCCTCCGATCAAGGAGGCCAGGAAGGTTTGCGCAAGGGGTCGATCTGGAAATATCTGAGAACAATTAGGAGGGGCCCGACATGCGTTGCGAATGTATTGAGCTAAGTATCCGCTTGAGATGAAAAATATCAGGGATTACTGGCGTGAATGATATTTGTTAATATGCTGCTGTCCTGCTCTATGCAGAATAAATAAAAATTATCTAATAGTTTTAGGTAAACGCAAACGTTTCCCAACTTTTGTCAATATTCTGAATATTGTATGCTAATCTATGTTGTATAGACGCCGCCAACTCAACACGCCGTTGTAAGGACGAGTTACTGACAAATAATAGAAATGGAATGGGTTATATGATTTGGTACCAATAATAACAAATGTTCGACGAGTTGCTACCAAATATTATGCCGAAAATTAGAACACAGGAGGAATAGGGAGAAGGGCGACTTTGAAACCGCCTCTTCAGTTGGCGGTGACTGTAGTAATAATCCTAGTAAGATAATAATTAGTTAATAGTTGGCTTTTTAACGCTACAACGTTATAATACACAGACCAGTTTAATCAAACGAACTTTTCCAAATTGTCCCATCGAAATCGATTCAGTAACTTTTATGCCAAGTCGCAGCAAACGAACCTACAAAAAAATTCTCCTGATAAAAAGTACGGGGCTCTTAGAGTATCTAGATGCGCTTCAAAGGGTGATTCATGGATATTCTAAGTGACGATAATCATCTTATGGGAAATGATACTGAAACAAAGATCTTTAAAAATTCTTACTGGACCTTTTGAATGAAACATATAAAAATTATATGCCAATAAAGTGGCATTCGCGACATTTATAAAGGGCCCTATCCTGACAAATAACACCCTCGGGAGTTAATCCCGAGTGTTTTCCTCTCAAACGGACAGTTAGCTCTACTTCTTGGGAATAGTCACCTCCATCGACCTCAGCCAATCGTTAGCTAGGCCGAAGGTGGTCAGTTGGGTTGACGAGCCTACGAAAAGGCGAGGTATATTAGCGTACCAGCCTCGATACAAGGCAGCCACACCACCCTCTTTCCATAATGTTTTAAAAGCGTACCACGTCCCCGGAAGGTTGTGCTGGTGGCCGACGGCTATCGACTGCGCCGACTGCGCTTGCATCTGCGTCTTTACCTGTCAGACAAATTAAACCTTTGGTCAAACTCTAGAAAAGTATTCGATCTTATCTATCCCAATGAACCCTTTTACTATTAACACTGCGCTTCCGAGAGATCAAATGCGATGCCGCGATAGAATAAAATATTAATTTCTTTACAAATCTCTCAGAACAGAAATTTCACGTATTACAATTTCGATTCTATATCAGTTTTCCAGTACAGATATTTCAACCACAAATTACAATTTCGATTCTATACAAGTTTTCCAGACTAGAAATTTCAACTAAAAATTACAATTTCGCTTCTACAAAAATTTTCCAGAGCAGAAATTGACCAAGCTCCGGACACCTGGCCTGGCAGTTCAGTTAGGGCCAATCCAGTACAGCTAAACTGGCTATGCGAAGATGACAACAGGTTGCGCGTCAGACTTGGTGTAGCTGATCCGACCGGGACTGGCAAGACAATGTGATCAGACCCAAGATAAGCAAAAACTGTATATTTCCTAAAACCATCAACCGATTTGAATGTTATGAGGCTCATTGGAATCAGAAAAAAATACTGAATCAAATGACACTATGATAAGATTAACTTAATGCCGTAGTTAGTTACAACATTAAATTTTAATTTTTCGTGTGTCTGAAAACCATTGTGACCTGAGTTGGGTCGGGAAAATGAGCCTCGGCGAGTCTCGCCGGCCAGTCGGTTGACGCTTGACGCTTTCCACTACTTGGCGTCGAGACTCTACCGAAGCTCCTGACCTATAGTAACTTGGTTCCCAGATTCTTGGCTTATCCAGTTAGCTTTCAAGCACTTCCTTCCGCAATCGCATTATCCCCCTACAAATTTTTCTTTTCTGGCTTTACCTATCAAATGTTTGACCTTCCAAGAACTGGATGTCTCACTGTTTCAAGTAGTTAAAAGTTTCTTTCTGCGGCCCGACAATAAGCAAAAGCCGGCTCTGCAAAACACAACATTCTGCCTGGTAACAATTAGAGACGAAAGACACTGTTGCACAGTGTTACAGGCTTGTCGATTGTTCTAAAATAAATTGTGGTGCCAGCGATCATCATCAACATATCGTTGCGCAATGCTGAAAAATTGCGAAAGAGAATCTTGTAGCGGGCCAAAGAGTACTACAATCGTTTTTATTTGAATGTGCAGTTATCACGAAAGCTGTGAATCTTAATGCAGTTACCGTATTTGTTTCGAACTTGTTTGCTCGTTTGACTTGAAACTTAATTGAACTTGGCTTGAAATAAAATATGATCAAAAAATTAAAAATTCCTCATAGGAATGTATTAAGCGTTGAGTAAGTCTTTCCTTCTTTAAGATAGTTGATAAAGAAAACCACTTTTCTTAAGAATACCATCCTTAAATTTACACGTCATAATCTTTACAAGAGCTTGAAACCATGCTGGCCGAATTTTATTAGACGACCTCAACATTTTGTCATCTTATTTTTCAATACTTCTTTGCTAATTTGAGAAAAATTGACCAGTGATTCCATGACTATGTAAAAATTATTCTGCAAAAGTTTCAAGAAAATCTTAAGAAAAATGGTTTTCTTTACCAAACACCTTAACATATTACAATAAAAACCAATTAGGACAATAAAATGTTGTAATGGCAATTTGTAAAAGAATTTGATAAGTTTCTCTTACAAGAATTCTCTAAAGGAGAATGAGCCAGCAAGTGTCCGCCACGTGATTGAAATACGAATAATACAAATTAATATAAAAGTATGTAAACAAGCATCTAAAAGACTTGCTGAACTTGAACAAAAATAAATAATGCAACAATAGGTTGAACAACCGACAATTTTTGATTGGTTCTTCGTAGCAAAATTATCATTGAACATCTTTGAACTATATTTCTGATTCTGTGCAGGGGTGCATTTGCCTTCGAATCAGGGTAAAATCTACGTTATGTTATACGCATTCGATAATGTAATACAATATATTATATGGAATATACAGAACGTAGGGAAAAAATTAGATTATTTATTACTTAGATTACTAGTGTAGTATACGTTGATAGGATAATAATTCAACGATAAGTGAATCACCCTGGATAAACGAAATGATGTAAAATCCGACTAATGAAAGATTACTGGAAATGAATTACCATGTAAAATGGACTTCCCAGGACGGCACCGACGCATCCCGCAACTCCCGTCAGGATTGGCGTCCACAGAAGGTCCGTCTTTCCTTCGTCGTTGACAGTCCATTTGGAGTTCTTTGCGGTATTGTAGATGCCCAGTCGAATTCCATTGAGTACTACTTGAAAATACAGAGCCGGTGCAATGCCGGCCTGAAGCGCCAGTACACCCTCATGCTTGGCGATTATGTAAGCCGCGTGAATAGTGTTCCTGTAGATCCTCTTGTATGTCCCTCGTCCTTCCAATTCTCCTTGTAGCTGTAGTCGCACCTTTATCACATCGATCGGGTTCGTGAAGAATCCAGCACTAGCCGCCGCCAATGCTCCGATTGCGAATTCCACACCCGGACTGGCATTTCATCGACAAAATTCATTAATAAAACAATAAAATAAGATTTGTGGTTGCTCGCGTTCTAGGTAGAAATTCAAATCTGCGCGCCACGTGGCGCTGCACTCGAAAGCGGCAATCGGCGGAACCATCAAGTATTTGTCGCGATTGGTTGAAATATTTGAATTGAGTGCGGGGGGTTGTCGCGCGCGTTAAAAAAACTCGAAAACTCAATTGCATAGTAATTTAACTAGCACTGTGTTAATGCTTGCGCTAACTAAGTACTATTAATGCATTAAGAACAGAAAGACCAGTGGAGTGAAATGAAACTTGTTACACTTATCTTATGTCACATTATTTGCGTTTAGCATTCTCTGACAGGATGTTCTCATCGATTAGCGTTAGTACACTACACCTACTAGATTTTCTCCGTAGTAAGAGCATAACTCAATTCATAATTAATTTCGTTGAGTAGAACAGTTTATGTTCTTACCGTGGAAAAAATATACCCTCAATCCACTCATCGGTTTCATTATAACACACGTTGCAAAAATTTCGCCAAACCTCCTATTGATTTATATTACTTCCACTTGTATTTTTTCTTATACAGACAGTACAAAAGAGTCAGATAAACCTGATAGAAAAGTCTTTTTAAAAAGAACTTCACGAAGTCTAATTCTTGTCCTATCCTGCCTCGGATTACGATCACTTTTTTTCACACAACATAACTTCTTCTTATTCGAATACATTTTGACTTATTTAATGTGGATTTTCTTATTGCTATTCCTCTGCAAATATGTAGCAGTATACATCACATATTGCAATAAAAAATGGACTATTGGATCCAGTTGGATTTTGATAATCATGTTACATTTTGTTGCATCCCTGCAATAGGAATCGGATGATTCTAGCCCGGCAACCGTAATTCAAGGATAGGAACATCAAAAAGAGGTGCAGTTTTACAATTTAGTTTTTCGAAAACGTTATGTTCGAAATCCTTATAACCTTTTTTTATTTCGATTATCATCTTTTGCCTCGGAGCCAGTAACTTTTGTATGCACAGCTAATGAAAAATTACCAAAAATATTAATTTCTTTGTTGTAGAACCTTTTGTGGAAAACGTTATGCGGCAACCATTATTCTTTGGTGTTGAGGAATCGAAAATTTTAAAAAGTTACATTTTTGGATAGCCGATTTGAGATCATCCGATAGTGACTTAGAAGCGGATTTTATAAAAACTTTCAGAAAGACGCAGGGCGAATGTTGAAAAGTCGATTTTCGACCCAAAAATGGTTTGTTTTTCGCCTGCCAAACAAAACTGGACGATTAAAACAAAATTCTGACTCTATAGGACCCTAGATAATTTAATATACTATAAAAAAATGTAAGTTTTTTAATTCCCCGTTACCCAGCACCGCACAGTTGTGGTCACCGCAAAAATCCGCCCAATGCCTCAAACCAATAAATAAAACCTTCATCATTTTCATTATCAGTTCATAACAAAATTACCAGGATTTAGCCAAAAGATTAATTTTTAAGAACTTCGTGCATAATGTATTCCAGAGAAAAAATACCATAAAACTACACATTTTTGTATGCTCCTAGGTAGACGTCCCCCCTCAATAAGATATAGTTGAGTGGATATACTAAAGGTTTATACTAAAGCATTACAGTGCGCACCAGTGTCCAAGTGCACCCGGACACAGACGCTCGCAGTCCGAAACACTGCGCCCGTGTTTAGTAGTGTGTCAGTGGCGATGACTAGCTAATGACAAATCTATCGATGACACGCCGCCCGCGTGCGCCTATACCAAGGGCGCGCGGCTCCACTTTCCTCTTTGCAACGAATCTTACATAGCTGACATTGAGCGCGCACTACCGCAACCCCACTTGCAGGAACTATACTGGCCGCACTGCCGCTCGCTACTGGTCAGACGAAGACAGACGACAGACACACGCACTCTTGACGAGCAGGGATCCTCGCGAAGCAGAGAATCACGTTGCTCTCGCGGGCGGCGGAGCTCGGCTGCACTGGGACACCGGAGCTATTGCATAATGCACGCTAGTCACGCTGCCTGCACAGGTATAGGAACGATTTTGGCATGGGACGAGTGGGCGCGAACCGGGCGAACGATGAATCGCTATAGTCCGGCCGCTGAAAGAATCGGATCGAAAGGAACCGGGGAGAAGTCCGTTAATTAGAAGATCCAACTTTCGCAGCGAATAGTGCGCTTAGCGAAATATGTTTCCGAAGAACTACAACTCGATGCTTTGGAATTCCTGTCTCCACTAAACTCGGAAACTTGATTCTTTCAGCGACTCCACTCTAGAGAAGTATCTCTTTGCACTCAATGAAGAACAAGCCCTCACGCTTTGGGAATCGGTGCGCTCGACACAGCACTCATCTCGTTCGGCGCGCAGCCTGGCTCAAGTACACGAGCTAGTTTCCCTGGGCTCCAGTAGTGTCCCGGGGGAAGTAGTGTCCCGGTTGTTCACTGTGCTGGATTCTTTATTGATCAATTAGAGTATCGATCCCGCGGGCCGCTGCTGGCCCGGCCCGATTTCGAGCACGACTGGAACCATGCACGAGATCCCGCAGGGATTTACATCATTCTCGGTCTGTTGACACGCGATTATCGCAGGCTGCTCGAGAACCAAGGCCGCGTCGCCGGCGTCTCCACCCAAGTAATGCAATCTCGAGCGTCGCCGAGTATACGAGTGTGTATGTGTGTCGCTTTCTACATGGCTAGAGTGAATGAACTTTGGATAGCTTGAATCGCTAGTTCTATCGGGCGGGTGTGTGCTCTGTGGAGATATTACGCTTGCGCGCTGTAATGCTCTAGGAGTTAATTTGAGAAGGAAAATCTGGAGATGTGTAAACTCTGTTTCGAATGATATCTGCTTGGGAATTGAGACCGCGGAGCACTCTGAGATTATTTTGGGGCTCTTATGTATTAACGAATTTATCTTTGGGGAGATACTCTCGAGAATTGTACGCTCAAGTAATTAAGTTGTGAGGAGTTAACATTTTCACGCTTTAATTATATTAAATTATTCAATCAGATGGTATGTGTTTTGCTGCGATAATTAGTTAGCTACGTTATAATGAAATCTTTGATTTTGGGAATCAAAAACACTCTGCCTTGATTATCCGTTGCCCATCTGCAATTATATTAAAACACTATCTTTCTATTTGCTCGTTAGAATGCTTTTCTCTTCGAATTAAAGCTCTATTAAAATGCACATGTACTTTGTTCCGAGAAAAAAAAGGAGCCAGAAATGTTGTCAACGTGAGACGAGCTCTGCCCGCACGGAAGAAACACCGAAGAATTTTTTGTTACTCCATTATTACTGACAGGCTTGTTATTATTCGTATCGCCAAATCAGCATACGAGTAACACCCCAAACTTCGAGATGATGCATTGCGGGCAAGGTAAAGAAAACCACTTTTCTTAAGGCTTTCTTTCATTGGACTTGCCCATATTATTCCCAAAATAATCGACTTTGAAACTGGCAACTTTTATAAGAGCGACAAAGAATGTTGTGGTCAAGTCCAATGAAATTTGATCGGTAATTTCAAGTCTTTGGAAAGATTATTATGTACAACTTTAAAGAAATTCTCAAGAAACGTGATTTTCTACACCATTTATAGACCAACTACCTTAATTCGGTCATAAGTTAAAGCAACCCCGTCAAGAAGGCGGAGCGAAACTGTATGGACGAATAAATCCGTTGCTTGTCCAAAGTATATTACTAATATTTTCATCCGGTTATTTCACGAATTTTCCATTCGGCTTTGCTAGCAATGGAATTGCTTTGTCTCGCCGTATCTTATTTTGCTAATTTTTATTGTCGCTTCACCGATAACAGTAATGGAATTGAAAACGTCACGGTACAATAACAGATTGCTCATCTATAATTCTATAGTTGCGCGTACTTTAAACGATTAACTCATCCTAACGAAACTACGCCGTGAATTGGGAAGTTTCCTTTGATACTCGTACTTCTCCACCCCGTAAAAGTTACCCATTTCAATACATGATAGACTTTTAAACTCTGCGTTTGTGTATTCGTACATAGTTAATGTACGAATGTACGAAAACTCCACGCGGTTAATTCGTGAAAAAGTCTGATCAATGTCAGCGGGCAGACGTTCGATGATTTTTATTCCGCCGCGACAGTTCATCTCTGAAAGACGCGGCGTGAGACGAAGCGTGTTATAATGCAACTTTTCTTGCTATCAAGCGAATTGTTGATGCTGAATGGGAATACTCGCGTTTCGTAGGAATAGTTTATTAAAGTTATTATAGGTTCTACGGCAAACTATGTACAGCGGGATTAAATATAGAAAAATACAGTCTTCGGTAAGAAAGAACAATGGGCTCTGAGCTCAGGCAATGGAGAGCGTTCCCCCCGCTTTAGAGATCTTGGAGATCTCGTCTTTGAACTTGGCGATGGTTTCCTTGGCTAGGGTCAGCTTCTCTTTTAGATCTATCACTTCCAGCCTGATCTTGTTCCGCGATTCCATGATTGCTTTCATCGTTGACTCCTTCTTAGCCTCAACTGCAAGTGTACACAGATCTTTTTATACTTTGCGTTCAAAGTAGTTTCAATGTGGTATTTTTGAGCCCCCAGTGAGACACATGCGAGCAAAGTTTTACTATTACAGACACAAGTTCATTAAATAATTCGAGATGTCTTTGAATACAAGCTCTGCTTTCTTGCATGTTATCTTTTCCTTTTTGGAGAATATTAGATCATGAAGTTATCTTTTATAAACCGATAAACTACTTGCTGCTTTTTTACACTTCAATAGTAAATCTAGCAACAATCTTTTTCTACCTATTTCCAGTAGCGAGTTGTCCAGTAGGCAAATTGGGAAATTGTCTAGGGCCCCCAATTTGAGGCGGGGCCCATTTTCTATTAATGAAAAAATTAGACGATTATGGGTTTCGTGCGATTGAAGGGTCTTTCAAGGACCAAGGGTCAGAGAGTTGGTGTTCCAAGACCGAAGGGTCATAGAATCGATGTTCCAAGACCAAAGTCTCATAAAATCAAAGATCGAAAACAATGATTACAATTTTATGGTATGAAATAATAAGGCCCTAAGTATCTTCTGGCTAGAACTCTTAATGATCGTAATACGCCACTGGCTATTTCTACCTATTTAAAAACGGTTAATTAACCGATGGTAATAGGTTTAGTGTTAATGCTTCGCGCAGAATAGAAATTCTTGACGAGATAGAATGTTTAGATGCCTACAATCGGTATTGTGCCTCCAGACACCAAGTGTGATGGGTCTGCTGGAGTTGAGTAAATGTTGCATTAGTGCGGTCGGGTCTTGGAAGACAATCTCTTCGTAGAATTCCGATACTAAGCTCTTCTTTCCTAGTTGGATATCCGGCGTAGTTTGAAAAAGCTTGAGTATGTGGTATATCGTCACCTAAGCAAACGGAAGTAAAGCAAGTAAGAACCCCATAAGGCAATGACTTTTGAGGAAAACACAAAGATCAACTTACCGGCCGTTCATTGGGATCGTGGAAGTATATCTTTATGACTATCTCAAACTCTCCCCAGCCAGTCTCCGTTAGTTCATACGGAGGCTTGGTAACTATTCGGTTTGGATTATTGTAACTCTCGTGCAGCTTGAAGTGAACTTTCTTCACATAGGTGGACATGTCCTCGTTGTTATATGGCTTAACGTACACCGTCCACTGGTGCGTGTGGCCATCCTCCTCTCTTTTCTTACCAAAGTAACGAGCTACGTTGCCATAGATTATGGGCTTCACTATCGTCACCCCCTGAAAAATCATAGATTCAGCAAATGGATTTCACCCGTACTCACTTGGGTCAACGGAAGAAGTCTGCTTGGTTAATAGTCTATTTATGCTGGATTTTGACTAATCCATGAGTTATTACTGTCCAAGTATCATCAAAACAGATGACCAATAGTGTTCCATTCTATTTAACACTAGAACTATGACAGGTTTTCATATATTTCAGCATACATTGAACGAAAACTAATACGATAATATAGCAATTGTTGCATTTTAATGAGTCTCTTATGAATTTCATTTGTATCTTAATTACACATATGTAATGTCATATCCGCTGGTATGTGTAAATGGACTTTTACACATCCATAAACATTCTACTGTTTGAAACTTCAGATCTGCTTGGACGTTTGCATACAAGTCTGTATTCACAGAGTATGAAACAGTAACATCACAATCACTAATATTTGTTAATTCCTTTTAACACTTTGACTATCAAACTGTCGGATTAGCAACTGTCCCACTAAAACTGTTAAACAATATGACTTTCACTGAAATAAATATGCCTGTGAACGTCGAGGTGTCAAGCGAATTCGGCTGACATGGCAGTCAAAGTGTTAAGGTTAGTCGGCGAAGTGTAACTTGGCCCGTCGAGAACTCTTCACCTTCACTCGTCCGCCGGAATCTGGGCCGAACTCGTTGGTGGTTGCCATCATTTTCCCCTTGGTCTCACCGATTCACATATCACGCAATCGTTCAAAGCCCCATGAACATTGTCCCGCCAAACGTCAGCGTACTCGGCCGCCTCGCATCTGTGTTTACAAGTTTGCGCGGGCGCCACGTGATGTCGTCCGCGAATCACCAAGTTGCATTCGATCTGAAACACGTCATTTACGACTTGCGCCCGAAAGTGCGGCCGATTACGTATTAAAGTGCTCGTGCGCGTTTTATCGGTAAATCTGATCAATTGGTGGGAGAAAAATGAAATTGAAGGAAAGTAGGAAATGAAAAGGCAACAGCAGTCCTCATCGAATAGGTGTTTTTATTTCTTCCGTCGTGAAGGGTAATAAAAAAATATTAAGGTCCTCGCAAAATAAGTTATCCTCGAAGAGTCCGCATCATCCACTCTCGCGCTCGCTCGCTCTCACTTTCGCGCTCGCATTCAGCAAAGATTCGACCCTTTCGCCGGGACACACACACGTAGTGCACGCGCGACTACCGCGACGAGCGTGCGGATAGTAGTCCTCGGTTTCGTCGAGGTTGCCCATCGCGCGGTCGGCTTTCGAGACATCCTTGATACTAGGAGGATATGACTTCGAAGGTATACATTAATAATTAATCCTTAAACTGACACGTGGTATCGTCGGTGAAACATACAAAGATCTACGATTCACATCGCAGAGGGGCTTTTGATTGCGGAAGCGGGGGGGTTTTTCTTTATTCGTAAGAGTGATAAACGCGTTAACTTTACAAACTGTGTAAAATACGGTAAAACACTATAACGTCCCTTGGTTTCGTCTTGAATTAAAATTTAATTTAATTGGAGGTCTCGTCGAGGCACGGCTCCCTTCGTTTTTCCGTCTCTTCTCTGCAACTTGTCTACAATCGCCGGCGCGTCGGGGGGGGGGGGGGGGGGCAAATATTGTTTTCGGGGGTTGGAGAACTTGCGGTAAAGTATGTATATTGTGTATCGCAGAAAGTGGAAGGCTTAAACCGGTATTGTAAAATACATATAGTTGTAGGTATATATACATATCTGTCGAGCATTCGGGACTCCCGCAACGTCCGAAGTATCACACGCGTTTTCATCCCTGTCTTTCCCTTTTTCTCTCCCTCTCTCTCTCTCTCTCCCTTTCTTACTCTCTGTCCCCCGGCTATAAAATGATCTCGATATAATATAGAAAAGTCACAATCCACGCACACACACAGGTACACACTTGGGCTCCGTGTGTGACTGGCTAGAGTTTACGTATTTATCATCGCGGTAGGGAGGTGTCTCGCTCTCGCGTACTTTCGTTCAATGGCGGCAATCGGCCGCCGATAGAAGCCCGGATGGTATATTGTTTTCAGCTGAATGAGATTGGATGCACTGGGACGACGAGCAGGAAGTGAACTGGTTGTGCCAGCGCGCGTCCGCGCGCGCGCTCTCCAACGCACGCTTACACGACAGCAGCCAGCTGCCAGAAAAAAATGCATCTCCAGTGGCTCGTTCTTAGTGGTAGGAATCTCTCTGCCGTGCTATCCTCCCGCCGCTATCACGTGCGAAGTAGATTCTCTTTCCTCCGGAAACGCTCCTCCAGATAGCCCGGGATCTGAAAATAGGCCGGCGGTTAGAGCGTTCACATTCTGCCCGACATAGGATAAGCAGGCAGCCGTGCGCTAGCGCCTCGGCTTTCCCTTCCTCCTCCCCGGCGGCCGAAAAATCGAGCGCACTCGATAACCCACTCTTCTATCCGGTTACCTTTTTTTCCAGCGCGCCCGTGGATAACGGGATGCCACACGCGTCCTACACACGAGCGCGCCACACTCACATTTAACCAGAGGGACTGTGCTGCTCTTTTCCCTTATCTATCTAGCGAGCAAAAACCACAACTAATCGCCGCTCGAAACTAGCACGCGACACAGTTGTCGTTTTCCCGCAGAATTTAACGCGCTCCTATCGCGCGGCCCTCGCTCTCCTTCCTTCATTATCATAATGGCATGCACATTGCGCTCCTAGGCGCCTATCGCTCTACTATTAATAGCAGACCGGACTGCGCTTTCCATTGGAGAAGCTCGCAACAGTAGCCGCATTCTTTGCTTCGGCTTGCGGTGTTAGGGGAACAAGACACTAGGAGAGTCGCATTATTCGTAACAATCTATTTTTGCAGGGGGTAGCAAGACTAGGGCGGCACATTCGACAGACAGGTGTCGAAGGAAGGGAGGTCATTCCTGCGGGTAATTGGACAATCTGGTGAGAGATTATTGTTGCTATCGTCTAAGCTAATGCATGCGATGTAGTTTAGTTCGGTAAGCGGGTGGAGATAGGTAGACGAACGGAGGAGATAGGATTTCGACTAGGCAGTAGAGAACAGTCTCTGGTTCCACTGCCGGCGGCAGTCATGAAGTCTGGGAACATTAAAACATAAGCGACATAAAAGGTTGAGGTATTTTATTGGTGCAATATACGGTGCGGCGGGCCGGTAGGAACGTTCTGTAGATGTCTCTTTCTACGAGCGAGCCACCTTCGGAGGAGGGAAAGAACGATCGCTACGAGTTAAAACTGATCGTCTCTACCTTTGGTTTCGGCCGATGCGTGTCCACCGCGTCAATTGGCAAGCGGATATGCTCCACCTTGCAACCGTAGGCGACCGGCGTTAATTTCATGATCGTGTGCAGTGGCACTTGCAGATAGGGCAACTCATCTGTAAAGAGAAGACGCCAATTCCAGGGATCATTACTCGATAAACCGAGCGAGCTTGTTGTTGTCGGCTCTCGGGCTACAAATAATTACGTCGCAGCAGCGTGTATCGAGCGCGCGCGCGCGCGCGAGGCTCCGCTTGCGTCACCGGAATATTTCGCATTAGCGTTTTTGTCGCCCCGGCGCGCGAGCGCAATTACTTGTCAATGAGCGTCAATAAATGCGAAAGCGAGCCGAGCCGTGGAAAATATGCTTTACAGGCTGATACCATCGGCAGCGTTGACGCGCCACTCGGGCCGCGATTGTGAAACAGCGTCAACAATACCATTAGGATCACTAAATGCGTTAGGAGCAATTCTCGCCGGTCGGTACCGCGAGTTTTATACTCACCAGCGCTCTTGTCTAGGAAGTACGCGAGCAGGCATCTGAGCACTGCTTGGTGGCTCACGACGAGAACGTTTCCCTGCCGCTCCAGCTCCATAATCACCGGCTCCAGCCGTGCGACCAAATCCTCATAGCTCTCGCCTCGCGGGTACCGGTACGAGAATTTGTTTTGGTCCCTTGCTACGAAGTCGGTCGGGTACTTCTCCGCGATCTCCTCGTACGTCATTTCCTCGCATATACCCTGTCGTGGAAATAAACTTGATAGAGACAGCAATGATGAACGAGGGTTCGGCTACTGGAATGGAACTTACCGCATCAATTTCATTGAGCGGCTTCCACCTCTCCTGCGGTGCTTTGACGTCCGCGGCGGTTTGTATGGTTCTCTTCAACCAACTAGTCCATACTCTAAGACCCTATAATATCCAGGATATTATTCCTATTCGAACACAGTTCCAGTGGAATATGACTGCTCGCATTGCACTCGGAGTAGCTGATAGTCTAGTTTTGTTTACCTGTATGTCCTGGCTAGTGATATAGTTAGATAACGCCCTAGCATACTCCCGGCCACGATCGCTCAGGTCGGAGTCGCCGCCTATTCTACCCTCGAGATTCATGTGACTCTCGCCGTGCCTAGTTAAGTAAATCGTACGTGGCACTATGTGGATGTTCATTAGGTAATAGACTATCCTACTTTGTATGTGGCCCTCGTGCTTGTGGACGAGGACCTTCTCGCCCGTGTTGTATATTTTCATGAACGAGAGATCGGTCTCCTGATTCTCGTCTAGCGGCTGGTATTTCTCCTGATAGTGCTCGATCCGTAGCATAAAGTCCGCCAGCACTTCCTCCTTGTTCATGTTGGCGTAGTCCGGACTACTCACTTTTACCTGGGTAGTGGGAGACAGAGAAATTCGTTAGTGCTAGGATTCGGTGCCTGGAAGAGCGAGTGTTGCTCGCTAAAAATATATTAGTTGCTTCAAATGGATTTCAATGAAGTTTCCTAAAATCGAGACTCATCGTGTCGATCGGTGCTTGCATAGAAAAATTAGATTGGCCGATTTTATGCAAATTGGTCCAATTTGAAAATTAAGTATAAACCATGCAAGATTTGCCTGTTTTGTAGGATAATATTTATAAGAGGAATTATTAGTAGATTATTAGCTCGTACAAAACAAATTAGTTATTTTTAACTACCTAAATGAATTTTCCCCGAGTCGAAGCTATTTTCAACGCTTGACCGCACCCAATTAGCCCGTTTTATCAGAATCTTATGGCCTCTTTCCAAGACGAAGTATACAACATACGAGATAGTATGAAATATAATATACTAGGAAAACCGAGGATCCCGCGAAAAATACTTATTTCATTAGCAATCGGTAGAAATCAGTCTGGTTCGTTTGACCTCTAAATGAACATTGTAACATTGTAACAGAAACATTGTAGATTAGCCCATTTATCTAAATCTTTTAGTTTCTTTCCTGGTAAATTTTAGACATGCAAGATTTGTTCGTTTCATACTATAAAACATAAGGTTTGCCGAGTGTGTAGTTGTGAAAAAGTGTACTCCCGTACTTCCATAATGTTCTGCTCGACGATCTCCGGATCGTTGCAGACGGACTCGACGAAGAAGAGCTTGAAGCCCATCTTACTGACGACGATCTCCTTGATGAGCTGGCGGCGGTCGACGGTAGAGTTGGTCGCGTCGAAGACGGCGACCTCGCCGTCCCCGCTCTCCAGCCACTGGCAGACATCGTTGAGAGCGTCCATGGCGCACTGGGTGCGAATCGCCATCGCCTTTATATTATCCGGACGGAAGAACTCATGGCATTGGTAGGCGGTAGTCGCGTGCCGCCTGTACTCCCCCAGGTTGAACACCTTCGTGCTGATGCCGATCCAGTTGAGGTAGCGACAGAGCTTCTTCGATATGTAGGTCTTGCCGCGAGCCGGCAGACCCACCATTGCGATCACATGCGGCTTGTTCACGAAATTCGCCCGTTCACCTGCAATTAGGGAGGACTCAACTCAGCGTATTTCGGATACCGACCGTTTCGAGGTATTCGAAACGCTTTGAATTCGAAAAAATGTATTATATCTGATGGAATCTATCGAATTCTAAATCCATGTCTTCTAGGTTATTGATATTCACAATGTACTCAATACTTTGGTTCCAGTCATTACATTTGAAGGTATAGTGGAATTACGAAAGTTGTAACTTGCATCAAAATCTGCAGCCTAGTCACACTCGATCAACAGAATTTCTCTAAACCAGCATTTCTTTGAGAAATTCAAACTCCACAACTAGAAGAAATATCTACCAACGGAAGATGGTATATTGTTCGCAAAGGTACAAATTTTTATAAAATAAATACGTCGACAAAGCGAAAGTTTAAACAATAATTAATTGTTAAAAACAAACATTCTAAAAATTAGTTTATATATAATCAATCTAAACTCAATATTTTTTAAACAAGTATTGCATCATTAAGATGTATTTTCTGAAAATTGGAGTTAAGTTATATACAAGCTAAATCCAATTTCAATTAATTATTGTTAAAAAAAACTGCATTTGCAACTTCAACATATTTAATTAAATTAATCGTCGAACGACGGAAGCACTTGAATAGGCGGCGGAAGTGGGTCATATCTGTCCCATGATGAACAAGTAGTACTTGTGTTGATAAATTGAGGAATTAACTTGTTCCTCAGATTTCATAGTGGTTTGATATATTTTTGTGTACATCAAGCTACACTTTTATTCAGTTCTTTTTGTAATACTGAGATATTGCGAATTAATAATAAGAATGAAAGTCATATATACATATTGTCAAGTAAGATAAATATAGTAAAAATAAGAAAAGAAAAAACAAATAACCTGGGTAAAAATGACTCGATTTCGTTTGCTGTTGGTTAAACATACGCACGCAGTTGAATTCATGCAGGAATTCTGACAGTATGTTCAGATGTTGCATATTGATAAACATCATTCTAGAGAATTTTACTCTCAAATTGACATTTACCATTAGTGTTGTCAGTGGCACAGTCCAAGCCAAAGTGTTCCATTTGCAACTATACGTCAAGTAAGACCATTTCCAACATCGCTAAGTCAGAGTTTATATCTTGCAATACTCCGCGTACCAAAGATGTGTGCAAAACAATTTCCATGTTATCGGTTCTAAACATTACTCGATCTTTCGAATTTCATACGTAACCGGTTTAAAAGCTACTTTCCGGGGTGGTATTATTTTAAAAATCGTAAACTTTGCTTTAAAAATTGGTTATTTATCGACTGATTGACTTTAATTTTTAATCACGTGCTAAGGCCGATATTCCCGGGCCCAATTTATTAAAAAGAAAATTAATATTTTATCGATTGCTTTTTGCAATTACAATAGAATCACTTTCATTCCTCGAAATATCTTTCAAAAAACGTGCGAAATAAAATCGTGTAAAAAGTGATCCGGGTATACATAAGGGTCGAAACTGTACGAATCTAGCTGAAAGTTTCGATTAACGCGCATGGGCCAAGATATTATTGTTAATTTATTATGAAATAATTAATTTATTTATTATGTTTAACGTTCCGACAGTATAAACCGCGACAACCTTAATAAAGCGGCCAGCAGGTCGCGAAAATTGCCAGAGTTTAAATAAGTTCAGTAAAATATGAGCAGTTTAGACAAGAAGCTTATAAAGATTATCCTGCTAAAATTTAAAGAAAAAAATTCCCTCACAACTACTAAAGCTGTAGTTCACAGACTAACATCATTTTCGGCTAGAAGAATGTTCGGACGATTTCAACCGAAAGTGATTGGACAAATATTCTCTTTATGACGTGCGACGGTTTTCTGACAAAAAACCGCAGCCACAGTAGATGCACATCGAATGCGTAATAGTTTCTGCTTCTAGTACAGATTAATTATTGCACTGACCACCATTCTATCAAAAGTTTTGCTCTAAAAATAGTATTATTAAAAAAATATATATTGGAATTATATTTTTCGATCCCGAAAAGAATCTCCAGTCGAATTTCATCAGTACATGTTGGGAACCGAACATTTTTCTTTTGTAGAAATCCGGCAACGATTATAACCTGCTGAAAACAAGATATTTGAATTTGTCCGACGTCAGACTTGTTTGGGCGAGCTGGTTGCTTGTAACGTAAGTAATTGGAGCTACCTGAGTCTTGCTTTTGGGACCCACATCGTCAAAACAGAGGTCCCGAATAAAAAAAAAGAACGCCTGATTGTTACGGTGTTACGTTATCCTAGTCTAAACACTCGACTTTGGTTGGTGTGATTTGTTTGCCCTGCACGCTGGTTCTAGGAAACCCGTATCCTTTTCGACGCGCGTAGGCGTATCTATCGAGCGAAAAAAACGCCTCTTCTGACCAGCAAGTGAAGAGAACTTCTTCAGTTGCACCTGACCGCCCCGAACTGTACCAATCGAAGCGCCCGATGTTTGAAGTTCAAGAATTGAGAAAAAGCCAATGCTATCTACAGAGTCCGAATGAGTAATAGTTTCTGCATGGAGCATAAATGAAGTATTGCGCTGAGCTATTGAAACTGGGTCATCCACCTCAAGCCGATCACTTTTTTCCGATCATGTGGCTGAATTTGATTAAAATAAAGTTTTATGTTCATAACGGTGAGTTAGGGTGATTTCTACTTTTTGTTTCTCAAGATCCTTAGTAGTTCAAACATGACAAACAATTATCACTGTTTTCCGCACCTTTTGCACAAATGAATTTTTACCTGGGGTTGTAGAGTAGATGTGAATTTCTTTCTTTGTTCATAAAATTTTGACAAGAATTAGGTTTCTTGAATATATTCTTTTCTTTTTTGCGAAGTTAATTGGTGGGCTTGCAAAATAGTCACCAATGTTTAATTTGCACCGGACACCCCGTGACCTATAATTTGTTACTATTTTGCGAACTCACAAGTCCTCTTTGTAAAAAAGTTCAAAAAATATATTCAAGTACATAGGCTAATTCTTGCCAAAGCTAATGAACAAAGAACGTGATGCACATCTGCTCTACAACGTCAGATACAAATTTATTTGTACAAAAAGAAACAGAAAACAGTTTATTGTTTTGTTTTTTTGAACCAATACAAATTTTGACAAACCAGGAGTTCCAATTACTCTGACGCACACCGTTGTTATCAAATTCCACCACATGAACTACGTAGTTGGAAACAGTATTGACCGAAACGGGTTTTGCTGTAAAATTATTATTAATACGAAAAATGAAAAGATATAAATGAATGATATTTACCGACAGAGAAAAACATGCGGCCAGTGTCGTGCCCCCCTTTACTCAGTTACCGGTGCAGATAGAGAAACTGCATCATTACATGATTGGATTCAAGCATTTTTCTTATGAACAAATCCTGCAATGATCGGAACCGACCGAAAACAAACTAATAGATTTCAATTTCAATTTCATGGCTGGTGCGGCATTCGAAACTGAATATCTGCATTGAAAATCTAATTTTTTCAACCGAAAGTTGTGCTACTGTTACGACATAAATCCGGCGACGACGGTCGCCGTCGCGTTGCACTCGCTCAGGCGCCAGTTCCGTCAGGCCGGCGACCTTAATCTCGGCTTTAATTATTCGTGACCATGACCCGCGTTGACTCCCGCGAGATACCAACTAGCGATTTAACGAGATTACGCTCGGACGTCTACTGCACTTAGCAAGCTTGTTACTCGTCCGCGCCTCTGTGTTTCTCGCAGATACTGATGAACCTTGTTTAAATAAATAATTGTGGCACCCTTGAGTGGTGGAAACTGAACTTTTTTTTAACTAATTAAGCCTTGAGTCACATGAACCTAAAAAACTGAACTTGTATTCATTAGCCTTTGACAAAGAACATATAAGATGTTTGTTTTAATTATATTGTAATATTTGGCTGTTACATGTCTTATTATTTATTCTTTTTTGAGGATCGGAATCTCTCTAGACAATTTTTACTAACTAACAGACTTTCTTTGTTGCTTAGATATACTCTTAATTAAATTAACTTATCAATAGAATTATTGATTTCGGGATTAGTCAAGGAAAGAAAAGCTTAAAATTGCGTATATTAACAGAGACGTCCTGGCATTTTTGATAATATTCTTAGCGCTGGTTTACATCACCCGCTGCCAATTAGCAAGGACGGCTGGCGGCTCATTATAGTCTTTAACGACTCGGTTAGAATAGACTCCACCAATATCACCGGTGGAATTTCGTGTTCGAAGAAATTTTGCGCAATTCACGGTCGAATGCTATTAATGTCGGACCTGATTTAAATGGCTCTAGCGTGGACTCCGATGGATTTATGACCCAGACGACCAACTTTGGGATAAGCTCAACCTTTCGCGATGCAATTATTTCGTCTGGTTTCTGTCTGGTTCCGGTGATTGGTGACAAGAATGAAATCTGTTGAATCAGGCAGAAATTTATTCATAATATATCATTTATTTTGTGAATATTACACCCCTATATTTGCGTTGTGCGATTAAAATGCCACTATTTTGTTTTTAAACGTATTTATAAGCGAAAGCTGAGAATTCAGTGATATAACTGTATTTTTGGAAATCGCATTTTCGCTGATAAAAAACGATAAAATACCGTTTTGGTTTTCATTACATTTAATCTGTTATTTTTTATACTACAAATGTTTTTGTGTGAAGGATATTACGAAAAGTTAAGCAGCATGACACCTTACCGGAGAATTAGGCGAGACATGGAAGAAAAGTACACGAAACTTGATCCATTCATTCAGAAATGATCAGGGAAACAACGCTAGACGGACTTTCTTTAACACAGTATTTTGTAGCACAATTTTAGTTAAATATCTAACGAAAAGGAAATTGTGTAACACATCTGTATCCTCGAATCTGGTTTAAATTTTCGCGAAGAGCGTCATCCCTTACGAATAAATTGCATAATGTTGGGAATAAAAATCGATATCTGAAACTAAAAGACCCGTGAAACCAAAATGGCACAGTGCGAAAATAGATTAATCAATTGAGAAACGCCCAAAGAACAGCGCATTTTTGTCACATTATTAAAAATTCTTTATAGTAGTCCAATGTGCAAAACTTTAGAAGTGTTTGCGTTGGAGAAACAACTTTTTGAAATCCGACTAAAGCTTATCCTTACTTAACGATTAAATTTTCTCAAAATGACCACAGTACTGAAATTTTATTTCAATGTCCTTTAAAAATGTTGCTCTCCTCGTTGCAAATGTACATGATTGAGAATAAAATTCTAAGAAGCTGGACCATTACAAGATTAAAGATCGAAGAAAACCTGATATAAATTTCCATCACGTCCATAGATCGATCCTCGCGAAATCATAACCATCGATCTGAAACATCAAGTTTCAAGAAACCCTGTACCCTTTTATTTTGAGCTAATCAAATGCTATAGCATTGCACTTTAGCACTTCAAACTTGTCGAAAACAAAACAAAAGAGATATTGATTGTTGGCATCCATTCGATGCGTGACTTTTTAAATCCCACCTAATCCGAGAATCACTCGCGCATGCATAAAGATCGATAAAATGTCAGCTCGCAAACAATTTCCTTATCGACTGTTTTTCAGCCGATTCCGCGCCGAGCGTATCCTGTGCGTACGGCCTGCTTTGAGATTAGATTTACAAGCGTCTGTGTTATCGTTCTGCGGAATATTTCTCGGGAGAATACTTGGCGAGTAGGAGGGCGGCGCGTAGGGGAAATGGTTGACGACGTATTTCTAGTAATTCGAGGCACAATGGGGGGAGTATATCTTTTCTTGTGTGTCGCGCGAGCATTCAAGACCAAGGACGCCAATAATATGGCAGGTCCAGTGCCGGACAATGTATAATGAACTCTGCCGTATCATGTTGAGGTGGTTGTCGCGCTGTGTATCACATTCCTTGCGCATTGCCTGCATCTCCACATGACGTTTCGAGGAGATTAATAATTCACCGTTCGCCGACTGAGCTGAGTCATCTTTGCATTACTTATGTCTTTTTCATTTTCTTTTTTATTTCAGTATATTTATTTTCGAATTCTCACTATTCATTCGCAATGTTACTCTATCATGGAAAAAACTGACTGGAAAACGTTGTTTGATGTATGTACAAAAAAAAACAGATCAAACCACTACCAAATTCGACGAAAAGTTGATTCTAAAATGTATCGACCCTTTTTTCAAATCTGCCAACTGCAGACACCAATTTTTAGTCCTAAAAATTCCATTTGCAACCAAGTTGATATGTTATATGTTACATCTTCATAAATAGGTCTTATTTTGATCCGTTTGTATCACGCGAATGGTTCAAAAGGAGCGATTGCTCTTTCACATTTTGCTATATTTCTTTCAAACCAGAAAGACGAAGCTTTTCAAACTTCGCCTGAATATTCATCAATGTTTCGTTCATCATTCGTGGCATTTTTTATTCACGCGTAACTATTTTAACACTGGTTTCTAAGTTGTAAAGGGTAATGTTTTTCCTCGTCGCTCTGGGAGCACACATATCAATGGAATTCTGGATATTAATTACTCAAAAACTATACAAATGAATGAGTTGATAATTAAAAGAGTGCAGTGGCTATTAATTATCATTACGGATACACCTCAGTCTAACTAGTTTCATTTTATCGACATTTTTTCAAAAATAGAAAGAAGAATTTGATTTAAAGTTTATCAAATACATATAAAAGTACATTATTCCAGAAAAGTGGTAGGTTAATTTTGTTAAAATATCTATAACAACAACGAAGTTATAATCGTGGATATGTTATTAGTCTGACGTTTTCACGGTAACCATCATAACGTTTGCAGTAATGGAACAATGACGTTGATATTTGTGCTGAATATTCTTACATGAATGTGCTAAATGTCAAAAGCTTTTTCGATAGGCCTTTCACCGTTCCTCTGTGGTATAAAAATATTGTCACTTATGGGAACAAACAGTTATCTTCGAATTTGAATGACTGTAGTTTTAAAGTTAGTTTAGTTTAAAAGCGACTTGAAAATTCGGTATTCAATCGGCCGAAAAATTATTGCGTTTTTCTTCCTGTATAAATGAACAGGGTCAGTCACTTTCCTTTTGATCATCCACTGTCGGACACAAGCTGCTTTATGTCGAACAATGACAAATAATCTCCATTTTTTTTAATACTATTACACGAAAATAGAATGCACATAAAATAATATACATTTCCATCCGTTAAAAAACTGGTGTTTGGCAAGGGCGATTAAAAGGCAAGTGAATCCCGCAATTAGAGAAAAGGGGCCCAAAACTCAGTTGGCGGTTTCAGGATCATTTTTCTGACTTTACTCCGAAAATGATAACTCAAGGGGAATAGGAACTTATCCAACTTATACGATTTGATACCAAAAATAATAAAAGTTGGAAAGTTGGTACCAAATCAAATTGGATGAGTTGGTATCAAATAATAGAAATTGGATGAGTTCGTACCAAATAATAGAAATTGGATAAGTTGGTAATAAATAACACAAGTTGAGCAATATTTGATACCAACTTGTCCAAATCTTATTATTTGATACCAACTTATCCAACTTATATGGTTTGGTACCAAAAATAATAGAAGCTCGACGAGTGGCTACGAAATATTATGTCGAAAATTATAACAGAAGAAGAATAGGAAGAAATGCGACCTTGAATGCGCATATTAAATTGGCGGCGACTATAGCCCGGATTATCGAGAAAGCTCAGCCAGCGGTGAATCGGCGCCACGCACGGCACTGCACAGTGCTCGACACGCACTCGAGCCGTGCAAATCTCGATTCTGCCCTCTTAGGTTATGTGCAATCGACTGGCGACTATTCCCCACGTGAAGTCTTCCCCTCAGGAGACTTAAGCTAGAAGAGGCGTACATATTCCTATATTTTAATCCCATAAAACTACTATTACAACAATCCCAGTAAATACTGATTTTCCGCTCAGGGAACTAACAAGTTGAACAAGTTCGCGGTCCACGTTTCTTGAAATGCGAATTCTCAAGTGGTCCCGCGGAAATCTTGGCGAATCAATAATCCACTAGTTCCCCGTGCAGTCTCCATGAAAGAGTAATGAACTAAAGAGACGTATTTGTATGAGGAGAGAAACAAGATGGCACGGATTATTATAAATGATGGCTCTTACATCGAACTCCAACGATCTCAATCGCGTGATGTTTTCACGAGGCTGTCGCGTGACTTCCTGCCAATTTGAACGAGTTCGCATCGGTAAGAAGTCTAACAGTGAACGCTCGACTTATTCGTATGTATTGGTCTTTTCATTCATTTCTCATAAACGTAAATCGGTTCATCCGAATGCTTACTTTTAATTGGGCGCATAAGCGGAAAGCAGATCGTGTCTACCCCTTCAGTGATGGTATGCATTAAATTAAGTCAGTCGTCGACTTACGCAGATTCTACTTACGCGTATTCCATTAGATAAATTTCCCCTTTCATTAATTCGCCATAAACAGAACTCAGTTTATCTGAATGTTTCCTTTTAAATGAATACAGAAACGCGAAGCAGATTGTATTTAACCTTTCATTAAGCACTACTCGTACGCGTAACGCATTAAACAAACCCTTCCTATTAATTGTTTATAAACGAATGCCGGTATATTTGAATGATTCCTTTTAAACTAATACACAAGCACAAAGCAGATCGTGGCTAAGCTTTCAGTGGGGTTCGACTTATGCGTATTGCATTATTTAGAGTTTTTCTCCTATTAGTTGTTCATAAATAAAGATCGGCATGTTTAAATGTTTCCTTTCGAACGGGTGTTAGAGTTTGCGCTATGAGATTCCTCTCATATAAGTGCAATACTAACCGTGCTTAACCTTTCAATTGCGACGATTAGACTTGTCGACTTACGTGGATTTCACTAAACACAGTTCTCTTTCCATTAATTGTTTATAAATAGAATTCAGTTCATTCACATGTTTGCTTTTAAATGAATGTTTACAAAGTAGATGGTATTTAACCTTTCATTAACGATAGGACACTAAACTCACGTGTAGCGACATTGAATCAAACTTTCTTTCCATTCATTTGCATAAATAGAAATCGGTTTACTTTAATGCTTCCTTTCGATTAAGAACACAAGTATACACAAAGGTATTTAACCTTTCATTAGTAGCAATCAGACAGAAGAATGACGCGCAGTACAATATCAAGTAGTTGTCTTTCCACGAATTCTCTATAAACAATACTCCACTTATTGGCATATTTCCTTTCGAATAAGAACACAAGCAGAAACCAGTCGTGTTTAACCTATAACTGCTGGCCAGACACTAGACTCACGCGTAGAACATCAAATAAAATTGTCTCTCCACTAATTATTCGTAAATCGGTTTATTCACATGTTTCCTTTCAAATGAATCGACAAATGCAAGTCGGTGTAATTTGAATATCTCCTTTCAAACAAGAACACAAGCGCAAACCAGTCGTGTTTAACCTTTCATTGGCGCTCGGACACTAGACTCACGCGTAGCACATTCAATAGTTGCCTCTCTATTAATTATTATTTATAAACAGCGCTCGGTTTATTTGGAAAGGTTTTCTATCGAATGAGTACATGTGTAGAAAGCAGATGGTATTTAACCTTTCATTGGCGATGAGGCTCAAGACTGCAGAGAGAATTGGACTCCAATGAATCGCCTGGGCGCGAAGAGTTACGGGAAATGTGAGTAGATGCGTCGTGCCAATCTTACCTCGAATGGGGAAAGGTTTCGTTTGTATGGTATCCGAGCTCGGCGGTGTGTAGTGCATCTCGATTTGCGGATCGGTCATCCTATGATCCGAACCTGACGAGAAGGCTCTCAATCCTCGGTGTCTCTCCGTCTCTCACTCGCTCGCTCAGCCTGCTACGATATATATCCCCCTCTCTCTCTCTCGCTCCGCTTGTCCGACGCTCGCGCTCGCTCGCTGACAATTTCCCCGGGTCCCACTCGCTCTCCTCCTCGACAAGTAAGAATCGGCCTCGCGCGCCCGCCCGCCCCGATACGCCTCGTCCTCCTGGCCAACTGCTCGGCGATTATTCGACGGCTGTCACAGCCCACTGCCACTCATAGTCGCGCAATGTCCACTCGCAGATCCTTCGCACCACCGCGACGAGCTGGCTCTAGCCGAGTGCATCGATGGACTGCAACAATGGGCCGAGCGGCCAACCTGCTCGACGAGAGAGAGAAAGAGGGAGAGAGAGAGAGAGAGAGAGGGCAGATAAACGAAGGAGATAAGGGACGGCGACCGATGGAGAGGGAAATTGCGAGAGACGGAGCATATGTGTTTCCACAGTTTCTTAGCAATGAGAAAGAGTGTGGGGAGGAATCAAGAGTGGGAGTCGAACGCGTGTTGCGCTCCGCCAACTTTCGAAGGAAACACCGCAACGCTAACTACTCGACGATAATTATTACTGGTCACTGGTCCGCGGGAGGAATTGCGAGTGATAAACTATGCGGACTGTGTCGCCGACGGAGATTTGCTCGGTCGACAAGTCGATGATGCGCGCTTTTCAAAGGGCGCGCGAAAGCAAAAGCGCCGCCCGGCGATTAATAGATTTAGAAACCTATATTTATTGCTGCGATCAATTTCGATTGAAGATCGATAGAAGAACTATTGCCAATAAAGAGATCACGCGACACGCGCTTACGTCAGTCGATTGTTTCCCGAGTTCCTCGACACGCAGTTCCGCGCTCGCGTCCCCACTAGCACGCAATAACTCGTTGAGAGACTAGTTTCGTAATGCTGATATGATCGGTCGCTTTCAGGGACAATTTATTCAGCTAGAAGGACGGCACGAGTGTGTGTTTTAAGTTAGTCTTACAAAATTATACACTAGATTGTCGGCTATACATTGTATTTCTCGAGAAATGGATTAATCGTATTAGCCACGTCCTTAGCATGGGAAATGTGGAAGTGGTGCGAGCCAACCAGCGTCTCGAAGTAAACGTGACTATTCTTCTGCCTCATAGTGTCTATCGTCGCGAAGATGTTCTCCTTCTTCTCGAAGAAGGACGATTCCTTCGCCTTGATGAATAAGTACGGACAAGTTATGAGTTGAGCCTGCTGCATCAGGTGATCGTGGGTGAATGAGGACTGGATCGGCAGTATTTTCAGTCTGGGGTCTCTGTTGAACACGTACTTTCCATCCTCTCCTTTCGTTGTACCTCGGACCATTAATGTCTCACATATGTGATCGTCCACAAAGCTAACTGCCGTTGCTTTCCACCTCTCGATGATTTCATCTTTGGTGTATCTGATGGGTGGAGTCTCGAGGCCCTCGATTTTGAAAAGGGTTTCTATGGCTTTATTGAAAGCTTTGCTGTAGTGTTGCACATCGATGGAGGGAAACTTCAACGCGTCTATGGCTATGACAAATTGGGTCTGCTCCGGGAACATGGACGTGTGCCAAAAGCTCATCTGTGCCCCCAGAGAGTGGGCCATGATCTTCACTTTCTCCCAGCCAAAGTGGCGCTTTAGTCTTTGGATGAGCAACAGGTATACCACCTCGTTGTACATTGCTCCTTTTGGGAGCCAGCTTGACCGGCCGTGACCAGGCAGGTCGATCGCCAGGACAGAAGTGTTGCTTGGAAGAAGAGGAATCAGTTCGTCATAAGTCCCCGCATTATCCTGCCAGCCATGGATTGCTAGTATCGGCTGAGCATCCTTTGGACCCCAGAGTTTCCCTGGAAGATTACAGATCTTGTAACATTTCCGCCATCATCTATTGCTTGATTATAAGATATTTGAAAGTCTTACCAGTTACTTTGCCCCATGGCACTGGTATCTCCACTTCGCTGGTTTCCTTCAAACTCCTCGCACTGCTGCTTAACGTCCGAACACTGATATTCTCCAGGCAAGCAGTGATATGCCGACTCTTGCACAGTCTGAAGACCGATCTAGAGATCATCGTTGCTCGTAGAACTCGTCCTGGTCTGGTACCTTGCTCCGATCTACGTTCTCAACAATGAGGTCACAAGCGAAGTGTGACACCAGAGGAACCTGGCTGACTATGACCTGGCACTGTTACTAGTTCCGAGTGGGCAAATGGTATTCGTCTTTTGCAAGTTAATGCAAAGATTTACTGGCGTCATCTATCACCCCGTGCGTATCATTGCGACAACCAGCGTTAATGACGGATCGGCGCTAACACGTGTCCTTCATTAACATATAATTCTCATAGAGGAACTGGCATTCTAGCCTTTCGCTTACTCGAGACTAGGATCTTTCATTGACTGTTTTCCGCTACTTGCTGGACCCGCGTACTCCACTGATCAATGTGCGGATCTAGAGTTCGCTTTATAGAAATGTCCCAAGATGAGTCATTCGAATTTTATCTTTTGTTACGTCAGATATATTGGACCGCTCTACTGTGTTACTTGTGATTAGTTGGATTCGCGCGATGTAATTGGACGCGATCCCTGCCGAATCATGCCGGTGCGGTTGCAGTTCGCGGCGAACTCGACTTTGCCCTTTGGATCCGGGCAATTTGGATCCATGCTCGAACAGCGAGATATATATCCGATTACAGCCGTGCCAGTCACATACACCAGTAATTATAGCTGTGGTGGATCAACACGCATCATTACACCACGTGGCGCGAGATATAGTTTCGCGGGCTGAGTTATAGTGATGGCACTCGAGTGCGAATAAGTTTGCGTGTGGAATGACTTATCATTTTCGCATAATTATTGGTCTGCTTATCTATGTTTCCTATTCTATGCTCAACAGTTTCGTCGCATATATGTCGTTTGCATGCAAATCCGAACAGGATCGACAAAATAAACTATACTAATTTAAATTTTTATTTTCATTCGGAATTTCCGCAGCAATCGATCATATATATATATATTGTTTTTCTACCTGGTACCAGTAAAGTAATCATTGTTTTTCTACTGTAATTTTAAAGTAACAATCGTTATATACTATTATTAATTACAATAGGAATAAATACGATTATCCACGAACTTAATTCGAGGGTTAAAATTAATATAATCTCTCTTGAATGGCGGCTTATCCCATTCGGAGTAAAGCATAAATAGCTCGAAGTGGGTAAAATAGATTTCTATCTTTTCAGCATAATAAGCGTAGTCTATGTAAACAAATACATTGATTTAAACATGTAGTATACGTAGTATGAGTCAGAATAAAATGTTTGATTTTGTTACAATTTTACACATATATTATTACTTAGTTTAACCAAATTATTCAATATTTCTAATTGTTATTAATAATTTAAAGAATGTAGGCTTGGTAAAGATATTCGTATATGAGTGTACGCTATAATTAAAAATACTATTAGAAAATCTATATAATTAGCATAAAGCTGTATCCGACAAAGGCGGTGCATCAAAATTAAGGCAACAAGTGAATCACCTGTACACATATACATGCACAAGCAATGGCGCACCCAGAACAATTTGTGTGCCACTTAAGTATAAATATTATAAATATTTTAGACTAAATCGGTCGATAAGTATGTAATATATATTCCAAATTAACAGGGTTGCATTGTAATAATATTATATATTGGGCGGAATGAAGATTTCAAACCCTTTTAATTTCTTTTAAATTGATATATGACTTTTATCGATACGCGCGCCTATGCACAAGAAATATTCGGACATTCGCGATTTCGAACAGCGCGGTTTCAAATAAAAGAGATTCCACTCCCTGCTCGCTCGACTTTTTCTCCAAAGAAGCAGCGCAAATAAAATGCCGCGGGAGAGTTTCGCCGCTGCGTGAAAGAAGTGGGTGTCTCTAAGGGCCAAGGGGAAGTGTGTGGGCAATCTACAATAATCAAGGGGCAACCTGCGGGTTGGAGAAGGTAGTGCACCGTGCGTGCGCTGGGCTGGGTGTGAATCACACGTATGTGCTCGAGTGGGTCCAAGCAGGTCCAAGGTGGCCGGCACCGTCGGCGCAGGCACCTCTGTAGTTAACCGCCGGTACTAGCGCCGCCGAGGAAGCAAAGCGAAGAAAAGGAGCGAGCGAGCGAGAGAAAGAGAGACAGAGTTGTGTGTGTGTGTGTGCGTGTATGTGTGTGTAACGCACGACGACCGAGCCCGTGAATCAAAGGTGCCAGAAGTCGGCTTCCCGGATATTTCGGTTCACGTGCTAGTACGAAGGTAGATTTCCCTCGATCAAACACCTTCGCAGTCGTGTAATCGCGGCAAGTCGATCGAGAGATCCTCCCGGGGGAACTGCTCGTCGGAGCGCAGGGCACCGCCTTTCCCATTATTCGCCTCAGCCAGCCCCAGCCCTTTGCCATCCCGTAATTCCGGCAGCGACACTTCCGCGAGGCCAAGGCTACTATCGTCGCGTGCCGAGCAGTGCGTGCCAGCGGTAGGACAAGCTAGTTTTCCCAGTACTCGCCCTCTCTGACTCATCTACGCGCGGTGTCAGCCGCCCGAGACTTTACGGACTACTGACACTCCCGTGGGATGCGGCTTTCCACCCAAATGTCACTTTAGTCCACTCTGGTTTACTTGAACGAACCGTTTGATTACTCTCTGGCCGATATTCCCAACAGGATTCGAGGGGGTTCTTTGATAGGAGTAAGGTGAATTAGATAGTTTTCAGTGTAAGTAATTTATCTTACACGCTCCACATACCAGCCCTCTACTCACACACGCATTCTAACTGCATGGGTGAACTTGACCCTCAAGATTTCCCACACTGACAACAGAGCCCCTCGCATCCTGTCTCTGCAGCGGAAAGGGAATGTCTGACGGGAGCCAGTGGCCAAGTAGCACTGTGGATATTGGAGACGCTGATAGTGTAATCTTTCTGTGTTCGGCAGAAATCTAAGATGTCTAAAAAGCCGGGTACCACGCAGGCGATGCATAAAGTTATAATGGTCGGTAGTGGCGGTGTGGGAAAGTCCGCCCTCACCTTGCAATTCATGTACGACGAGGTATGCAGAGATTAATTAAGTTTGTAGTCAGTGTCTTTTGGATCTGAGTGATACTTGACATTTTTGTTAAATCTTAATCAGTTCGTCGAGGACTACGAACCCACCAAAGCAGACTCATATAGGAAGAAGGTGGTTTTGGATGGCGAAGAAGTACAAATCGACATTCTGGATACTGCTGGTCAAGAGGACTACGCCGCCATCCGTGACAATTACTTTCGCAGCGGTGAAGGCTTCCTCTGTGTCTTTTCAATCACGGAGGACGACAGCTTTCAGGCTACGCTAGAGTTTAGGTAGAAACTGGTGATGATCTCAACTGATCTTTAATAAGTTGCTATAGTTCTAATTGTCTCTCGCTCAACAGGGAACAGATTCTCAGGGTAAAGAATGACGAGAACATTCCATTTCTATTAGTGGGTAACAAGAGTGATCTGCAGGAGAAGAGGAAAGTTAGTTTAGCAGAAGCCCAAGCCAGATCGCAACAGTGGGGTGTGCCGTACGTAGAGACGAGTGCAAAGACTAAGGAGAACGTTGATAAGGTAATTAAAGGTAGTGGCATCGACATTGAGTGCCCCGGTGCTCTAACTTCCATGCTACACCGAAATCCAATTCTTCTATCTTTATGAGTCAATACTCTGCTTCCTAAGAAATTCCGCTTCAGTAGTTTTTGTTCTGTATAAGTCAGGACTACACAGTTTTTGGTGTCGAAGCTTGCTTACACGCTCCAACATTCCAACATACACAGTTATTTGATTCAGTACTGAATGATTATCCGCATGCGATAGGTGTATGTCGCCTGTCCTGACTACCTTTTCCCCCCCAAGCACGTGTTACAAGCCTCCAAGCTTTGAGACAGCATTGATTGCACATTTTCCAGGTGTTTTTCGACTTGATGCGCGAAATAAGGTCGCGCAAGATCGAGGACAAATCGGCGAGTAACGGTCGCGGCAAGGACCGCGCCAAGAGGAAGAAAAAGAAGTGCATTATTCTCTAGGTTTGCTCACTTTTTGCACCGTTTCTTTTTGTGTTCAGTATTTAAAGCATAGTCGTCGGGAAGAAAGCGAGAGAGAAAGAAAGAGAGAGACAAAGAGAAAGAGAAAGAGAGAGGCGGGAGAGCAGGTCAGTCTGAGTCGTCGCTCGAAACGGCCACGAACAACTCTTCCCGAGCTCGCGCGTATTTTTCTACCGAATTCAGGTGTTTTTCAAATGTATCTTGCAGGCACGTAGCAAAGTATCTCGCGTGGATTTTCGCTTGAGGCAATTGCTTCCTGGTGCAGTGGAACCTCTTTTATCCGAATGCTTTTTCTGCGTACACAGAGCCAGTTCAATGTATATCTAAAAGGGACATCGGCAGCTGCAAAGATCTTTAGCCGAATCTTTAATCGCTGTTATTAATATTTATGGTCTCATTTTTAAGTAAAGAAGAGTCAGTTCCGATATCCGAGGCTCCACTCTACACTTCCCTCTCTGCATGTCCCGGCAAGGAGACCGTTCTCGTGTTTAGACATTTCCTAGCCCACTTTTCGGTGCACAAGCACTCGGCAGTCTGTTGGTCTACGATAATGCGACTCTACCAATACATATGCACGCGTCCTTTCCAAGCTAAAGTTCGTTCACGCCAAGCATGCCTCTCTTATGAACCCAACGATATTCTTTACGGCTTTACTTCGTTTACTTTCTCATCGTAGTTAGATTGCGCAACATTTTTTTTATTAATTCGAGGCTGCAACCTTTTCTCTCAGTATCGACATCAGCGTTCTCGGTGTACGTGTGTGTGTATGTGTGTGGCTGCTGTGTCGGGCGAGTCTTGCAAACAATTTCTGCCACGTATGAAATAATCAACGTCCCGTGTGCTATCCTTCAAGTGCGGGGCGGCGCGAACACAAATCTCTGTCCAACGGAGCCTTTCTGTTGTTGCGTTCCAGGTGTTTTTCGATTTAATGCGTGCAATAGCGGCTCGTAAAGCACAAGAAACCCAGGGGGACGGGAGCGAGCGTAAGAAGAAGAGAACTTGCTGCGTTTTGCTCTAACAGAAATAAACAGCGTTGCATAGCTTGCCTGAAACGGGACGCTCGCCTCCAAATTGAGAAAAAAGGGAAAATCTGCGACTAACCGAGGAGTGTGTTTGTATGCATATATATACATATGCCCGTATGTATATACGTATGTTTTTCTGTCACTTTACAGTGCATTGACACTTCATTAAGTCTCCTGTTATCTGTATCATATACAGAATTCGGCTGAACTTAGTTGTACGTCAGTTTTTACTATTTTTCATGGATACCTTTTACCTTCCTCCTGCGATACGTAACGTAACAAACTCTACCGTACCGCCGCACAACAATCCAATTCGCTGATGCAGAGAAAGAGAGATATATGGGTTTCTTGAGTGGCTGAAATGCAAAGAGAGTGCGGGGGCAATTGGCACGGCTGTTTACCAGAGGGCCAGGCGGTGCTTTAGCATAATCGGATCGCTGCATTCTGGTATAGCGAAACCCTTTTTTAATGTAATGAAATTTCTATTATTAATAAATCTAAGCAATAGAGAGTTGCAGTAGCAGTCGTACACTTTTAATTCGTCTAAATCCTCGGACGATTTCAGCGCGATTTCCGCGACGCCTCGAAGCCTCGTCCTGGCAAAGTAAGGGTCAGAACACTGTAAAGTAGGGAAGCCCCAAGAACCGTGGGAATAACTTTGTGATTGCTTATTAAACACGCAGTTACGCACGCTGGTAACTGTCGGACCCAACTGTTGCTTTCGGTGTGCAGCTGTATCCTGGGATAAGTGAGTCTAGACTAACTCGGATCTTTCTGCGTGCTTCTTCGTTCCCATGCGGCGAAAAGCGAGCGTTTATATAGTTTCTCCTCAAACTGGGAACAATGATAAGAGGGGCGTCCTGTCTTTTTCTACACGGTGAATGTCACAACGATACATATGATAAATAGCGTTATGATAATGCGTGCGTGCGCATCGGCGACGATGAGGCAGGATACCATGCGAATTTTGCAGGAAGCGCGTTGGCCACCTGTGACCTACAGTTTTCCATGAAACCCGGAATTCGCCTAGAAAAAAGACGGAAAGTTTATTGCGATTGTTACTATATAGTTTAGTGGTAATTTCCAGTATGAAGGAGTCACCGGTCGAACAACGTTCTTCCCGCAAAAGCGTACTGCGACTGTGTTTCACTCGAACCGGCGGGAACTGCGCGACTTGCGATATTTGTCTACTAACTTTCCACGCATCGGCTGGACGACCGTTTCCGTCTAAGCGACTTGACACGAGATTCTACAGACTGATTGTTCATTTACCAGCTTACCCACGAGAGACTGGAGCCTCTGTGAGGTGCATTTACTGCGAGACTAAGTTAGGAAGAGAAAGCTGCCCTCGACGATTTATCGCACGTTCAGATTTTACCGAACGGGTAATACTTTGATAAGGGATACATTTGTTACGATCTAGTTTCTTAGGGAATAAGTCAGATCCACCAATCCAATCAAGACCCCCCCAACCCAAGACCCCGCCCAACCCTCGCAGTCCTTTAATTTTCATATTTTTGTACTCTTGAAATTAATTGTGCCTTTTGAGTGTTCACTGTTACACGCTACGAGATTACCGTGCGGTTTTGTAGAAGGATATGTGTGTATCGCGAATGCGATTAGTGGAAATTCGGACGTGTCTCACGAGTGTGCATTCGCTTCCGGATCGAGCAGTGCAGTTGCATTGGACTGCCCTTGCTGACTGGCTCGATCTCGCAGCGCATACACGTCGCCGTTATTCTCTGCGATTATATATTATATGTATTGTACGTTTTCTCAGATTTCTCATCGCTAGATTCGGTCTATCATTTTTATGTAATTTTAATGCACCATCATTTGTTACTCGATCGTATATATATATTACCTGAGTTTACTTTTTAATAAATCACTTGATCAACGACCATGAGGTTCGAACGTTTCTCGTTATCAATTCCTGTTATAGTTATTATTGAACACCCACTGTTTTACTACCCTTGTGGTAGTTTGTGCGTAAGCTAAGAATGATTTAATTGAAAATGTAAAATATGTTGTCGCACCGTTGTTGAGCAGTTTTGTCAGACTTGTTCACAGATAAAATCGGTCGAGAAAAAATTTCCGGACATGTTCTTTATCTGTATTTATATTTGTTATACATTAGTAAAATGTAATATAGCCTATGTTAGTTAGAAAGAAGTAAGTTCCTATAAATGATGATGCAGGAATTTTTTAAATCTGCCCAGTAAATTCAATAATTCTATGGTTTAGATCAAAACAAAAATCAATACAGAAATGAATTAGAATCCATAAAGAAATATAGATCGACGGCGAAGCTGCTATAAGAGTTTTTGTAATCTGTCGAATAATTTAAAATATTAATTATCGCTTACATTAAACAGCATACGTTTTCATATATTAATTTAAGTAGTATAAATAATATTTGACATTAAAATATAAATTATAAACGCAGACATTAATTCGACACTTTACGAATGAGTTTCGGATACTGGCTGAATTCAAATCAACCGCCATTGAGCTTAGAGAAATGCATACAAACTTAATCGGCCAATGAGAAGATCCCCATGTGCACCGGTGCATAGAGAAGCCCAGCCGATTGGTCACCGACCCCGCGCAAGTTCGATGCACGCTCAGCTGTATTTACATCTGGTTTCCAAAGATGCATTAAGAGCAATCGTTGAAATCGCCGGCCGGAGCAAAGTTCGCCAAGGGAAACTCGAAGAATCAACGAGTGGTTGTGAAAAGTTGTGGGGCGATCGAGTACTCTTATCGAACATGTATCCGCTGACTTAGGTTAGTTCCTGGTGGAGATTTCTAGGTTACCGCGCGGTGACATGTATTCGAGTATTGCGTTGGTTTGACGCTGAAAGCGAGGAAAATGAGTAACGTCAAGTTAGACGTGCACTGGTCTCCGGTGCACCATAACAAGTTCATCACTTGGGGCACGGAGATCTGCCTTTACGAAGTCAGTCCATTCGATGACAGTAACAGACAGTCCTGTGAGTACACAAAACTCTTCCAGCAGTCAAACTGTTCAACTCCTTCTGAAATACTAACTTCCTTGTTTGTCTAGACACAAAGATTTCTGATACAACTGTCGCGCACTTGCTAGCCACCAATACCAACCACCACTATGTCAAGTGCATCGACATGTACCCGAGGGCCGAACCAGACATTCTGCTGGCTGTTGGTCAGGCGAATGGGAAAGTCGCCCTGACAACATTCGGCCCAAGCATATATGATTCCCTGGGAATTACGGGCCGAGAGCTGGGTAAATCAAAAGGCCGTGTCTCAAGGATTCCCTCCAATTTGGAGTACACATTCTTCTTGTTTGATTCTAGTTCCGAAACACGCCAGACAATGCAACACCGTTGCTTGGAATCCGATAGATATGAATTTATTAGTGTCGGGTTTGGATAAGCATAGCAAGGATCATTCGATTTTCTTGTGGGACATGAATAAAGGGCCACAGAGCTCGGACAGATTGCATCATCACACCAGCGGCCAATCAGATTCCATTAGACCTTTAGCAGAACTATGTGCATCTGAGACCATACATTCCATTGCCTGGTTCAGGAACGAGCAAAGGTGTTTGATTGCCGGCGCTAACAACAAACAGCTGAAAATCGTCGATTTCAGAGGTAGTAGAACTCGATCAAACACATTTCAGTTTGCTGGAAGAGTGGGGAGTTGTATACAGTCAAGTGTTTGATCAGATTCGGCGAAAGTAGCCAATACAGCTAGTACCAAAGCGGTGTACAATGTGTCGGTGAATCCGCACAACAATTATCACTTAGTCTCCAATGTGGATAATCAAATAACCATCTGGGACACACGGTGTTTTGAGAAACCAGTGCTAACTTTGTCCCAGGGAAGGCCGATTACCAAAGTTCTATGGTGTCCGACCAGGCACAACCTGTTGGGTGTTTTGCAGAAAGATTCAGGTACACTTTCTCTATTACTTTGTCATCTTTGTAGGTTTTATGCCGTTTCTACACATTGTGAGTAAAGTACTTGCAGCGAGTGTTTTGCTTAAGGGGTTTCTACGCGATGCGTGTAAAGTCCTTGCGGAGACCAGAATTGTAGTTATATGTGCGCTTTTCACACGAATTTCATGGTGGTATTTGTTATTAGTAAAGTACACACTGCAAGTACTTTACACGTATCGTGGATAAGGTGCTTTAGACATTATCAGTAAAAGAAACGTTTCCTTCAAGTGGCACTTCATTTGTACGACATTCAACATTGCGGCACCGGAGGCGGCGAGGATACAGAACCTGGTGCCTTAGAAAGGACCGTTGCGCCCCCCTGGCACAGTCCTATTAGTTTCTCTTGGCACCCGACAGACGTGAATAGGCTCTTAGCGATTTCCCAGCAAGGCTTGACAGACTACTCCGTGTGCGAGCGAATCACAGTGAACTGGTCGCCTCGGTCTCACCTCGCCTGGAATCACGCGTCCAAGTCATTCAAGTACATTCACAGTAACGACACTATTTATCAGACTCTGGACGACATCTCGGTCCTGACCAAGACTCGAGCATCCTCGGAATACGGACTCCTTGTAAGTCGTGTGTACTCTCGTTCTGTGTGAACAGTTGGAAGCCTAACTCTGTTTTTCTAGCCAGAACTTGCTCAGAACGGCGACTTGGCGGAAGACGATACTCTGAGGAACGTCTGGCAGTGGTTGCACTTAAGTCGGAACTTGGTCGAGGACGGCACGATATCGCACTGCGACAACCGAAATGACGACGGCTACGTTGAAGTTCAGGGTACTCTACAGTCGAAAAATAGACACCCCGGTGTGAGGTACGTTAGACCACCCCCTTTAAATAAACAATTACTTATTTTACTCGGTTTTAATGCATAACTTTGTCTAGGACGATACTCAAAATTGATAATCAATCGAATTTGAGCAACGGTTTCTTGAAATCGGAGGCAATACATCGCCCGTGGAGTGATATAGGCTCGAACCACACAGCAAAGATTTACAGGTGCGTTTCGAATGCCATTGATGTCAGATAATTGGAATGTGTTAATTACTATGAATGGTATTTAGGTCGACGGATAGGGACAAGGCACTTCTTCTATGCGGATGGTTGTTCGACACCAAAGAAGCGAGCTCTATTCACGAGAGTATGTTCCTGGAGAGACTGGAATCAGAAGGAGCTTATCCCCGAGCGGCTGCAATCGCAGTGTTCAATCTCTGTCTGCGCCAGGCGATTGAGATTTTAAACCGAGGTGCCAGTAAAATGGCCATGGCAGCTAATCTGAATATCGTTGCCATGGCGCTTTCCGGATTCTCCGAGGACCGGAACAGCATGTGGAGGGAATCGTGTTTGAAATGTAGATCGCAACTGACTGATCCATACTTGAGAGCCACCTTCGCCTTTCTCACAGCAGACGATAATTACGAGAACGTTCTTGTAAGTAATAAAGTCCACTCCGCTTCAACTTGCAATGTTTTACGATCAGCTTCACGTTTTTACAGAATGAAAAAGGCATGGCTGTCGAGGACAGAGTGGCGTTTGCCCTAGTGTTCCTGTCAGACACCAAACTCTTCGAGTACTTAAAGAAATTGAGCCAGGAACTCACCGACGAGGGGAACTTGTCCGGCTTTCTCTTAACAGGTTTCAAAAGTTCTTTAATTTTTTTCTCGATGTGCTGGGTCATTCACTTGCCTTTGAATTGTTAATGATGGATATAGACCGTTGAAAATGTAATTATTTTACGGTGTTTAGTACTTTTAATCTAAAGGAGTCTTTACCGAGTTTTTTCCACGTACTGACATCTATTTATAATATCAAATTCAAGTGACTCGCGCTGTACAACATGTTCAAACGAATCTATTAGAAATGGCCACGTAAACAAAGCCGAGAAACTAACAGGGTTGTTTGAGCCCGAGGTACTTGACTCGTCAGTGTAAAATATTTTCTTCCCGTAGGCGCGAGTTTGGACGGCATACAATTATTAAACAGATACATCGAAATCACCGGTGACGTGCAGAGCTGCAGTCTCATAGCAATCCGAGCCTTCACCCCGCGATTGCTCCAAGAGCATCAGGTTCAGGCTTGGATAACTAGTTACAGGAACTTGTTAAACGCTTGGAAAATGTGGAACCAAAGAGCGCACTTCGACATCGCGATGCGAGCGTCGACCAACGAAAAGCCGCCCCAACAGATTTACATCTCGTGCAATTTCTGCGGGAAGAGCATATCGGATTTCATGCAGGGTCTCAGCAGAGCGAGGGGATCCTTCGGCAGATTGGGTAGTACACCTAATAAACTGAAGGTTCGTTCGCTTCCCCTTTTCTAATCAGGAGATTGGGTAGAGTTTCGCGCCAAGTAGTAGCTTATATATGTAGTATGGCGCGCGACAGCCGAGGATACTTATCCCGAAGTATAGCTGTTATCCATAGTTACTAAACTTTCACCTTCATTCACGCAAAAGTTACAGCTTCGAGGATTTATTTATGAATGTTGCATTTCATTATTATTCGCATGGCATCTTGTAAATCGACTTGCGTCCCTCAGATGTCCTCCTGCCCGAATTGTCGCAAGCCCCTGCCGCGCTGCGCCATTTGTCTTATGCACATGGGAACTGTCAGCGGTCTGCAAATGACCACTTCCGGCGTGAATAAGAACGAAGAGTGCGAGAGCAAGTTGACGGAGTTTAGCAACTGGTTCACTTGGTGCCAGACCTGCAGACACGGCGGTCACGCCGATCACATAACCCACTGGTTTCGGTAATAAAACTTTCAGCAAGTGTTGCTGTCTTCTGTGCTAGAGATGTGAATGTAATTGGATTCTTCTACTTCTCAGGCAACACTCGGAATGCCCGGTGACATCGTGCACGTGCAGGTGCTTCTCTCTAGACGCTTCATGTAAGATAGGCCTGGGTATATGGTGACTCGATGGGACATTTGAAAAGGTGTTTTATGCTCGCAAGATTTCATATAGTTCTATAATGTGATACATATTTTCGTGCCTATAGCAATTACTCTCGGTCGTATCAGAGACGCATTAGGTACTTCCTCGTACTCAATGCGCATTGTTGTATGTATTACTTAAAACTATGTACACTCTTCTTAAGTCGTATAAATACAAATGTATATAAATACGATGATTTTAAATAACAATACACCCTTTGCAATTCGTGATCGAATAATCGGAAAATATTTGGGAACCTTGTACGCTGGTATCAGTCCCAGCGCTCAAAGATCGTCGTCCCGAAGAGATGGTACAGAGTCACCATATGCTCGTATATCTGAGGATCTGAAAGAACAATATTGTAACTTTGTTTAAGTACTACAAACTGTTACATAGCTGTTCTAAATCATTATGCTTATCTCATAGAAAATTGGAGTTGAAAATCGATATTTTCAAAAGGCCCATTCGACCCTCAATTCTAGCTATTCAATATTGATCTGAGTAAGGACACTTGATGAATCTCAGTCGACTGCCTTTTTAGAGAAAACTGTGTTAAAATTACTTCTCTCTAAAACCTGGTGGGTTGCTTGAGGTCGTTGGCAAAAAAAAATAAATTTCTTATGTCTCGCGTAATTTCGTTAAAAAATTAAGAAATATCTTCAAAAAAAGTCTCTCTTAATTTTTATTAGATTTGAGCACATCGTTTCTGAGACTATCGACTTTAAAATTGGCAACTTTTATAAAAAATGTGGTCGTCTAATAAAATTTGGCCAGCAGTTTCAACCACTTGTCAATATTATTATGTGAAAGTTTAAAGAAATTCTTAACAAGTGTTTTTTTTTTTCGAAACCACCTTAACTGAGTTTGCTGTTACGTTTTCTTTACTCATAAGAAGATGGCTGGTTTTTATGCATGTATCAATTTTTATGATTACATTACGCATTGAAATCTAATTGGACCAAAAATATCGAGTACATTATTAGCACCAAACACATAACAGGTATGAATTCAGGATTTGATAGATTCCATCAAATATTGCAGATTTTACAGAATTCAGAAAACTACAAACTACAAACAAGCACGGAATGGCTGTTAGAGAAATGCCAAGTGTCTCAAAGTTATTCTCTAAATTATATTCAAGACAATTCTTGCAGCCAATGTTTGACTTGTTGTAAACACCATTCATGTAATGTAGTAGCTGTGAACATATTCACATTCAACTATAATTCCGCTCACTGCAAGCTCTTTGTAATGCAAAAAGTCATCTTACCCCATTGAATAACTCGGAATTAAGGTCTGAATAAGAAAGTTTAAACTATACTTTGACCATGGTAAGAACATAACTGTTTTCCATAGTGTAATCATCAAAAAAAAGTCTATCGCCCCCTCACATGGTCTGTCAATGTTTACAAAATTTTTAATTCTTAATTTGTTCATGCAGTTTCAACATTGCAAAAACTACTTTCTGCCTCCGTAAAAGATAGAAAGTCTGTTGTTTGTACTTGGTTCGAGACAAGACTGTGTCTTGATATGATACAGTTATGCTCCTACTGTAAACAATGATTATGCTGTTTCTATCTTGTTGTAATCATCTATGGCTATTGCATTGTTTGCTTAGAGGCAACGATGATACTCATATTGATGATTACGACTAGGTAAAGACATTAGTCATTTTCATATCTCTTTCATTCTCAAGCTGCCCATAATCATTTACAGCATTGATGAAACATCATGCGGATTGAAAGTTCTCCAACTGTCTTCAACACAAACCGAATTTTTCGCTGGGCAAGTTGTAGTAGGTCAAGCGAGTGCAGGCTAGCGTGTTCTTAGACTTGAGTGTGCCCTCGGCCTCGACGTAGCCTTCTTCGTTCCCATCGATAGGCTCAGCAAGGCTGATATTAACTGGCACGTTGTCCACTGTTCTCAGCTGCGCACAGCGGCCATCCGAGCTCTTCTGCAGGCAAACATAAACATCCACTTTATTATGAAATTTCCTCTTCAACAGATATTCCTTAAACACGAGTGTAACCTGCTCGCTCGAATACGTACCTTGTCGATTTTGCCGAGAAGAATCACCGTTTTACCGATGTAATTCGGCAGCAAGTTCCCTACAATTCGTGGGGCATCCATTCTCCGTTTGCTGGCTCTTATTTGCGCAGTAAACTCCTCGCCGGCTTTCGTAGACAATAGACTTCTCCTGTTTGCCGCCTTTTCCCGTCACGATACACGACAGTCAACCGTTTTGTTGCGCGTGTTCGCGTCTCCCAATCGCGTGAAGGTAGGTCATTTAGAACCGTGTCGATCAGTGTCGATTACGCATTCTAAGCGGGAAATTCAATAGGAGCATATACAAATATAATACTGACGGGAGTGGTCCTCCCCGTGAAGAATGAAGTATTGGATCGCGAGGTCTCGCTTGCAGATATAAAGGAGCGTAGCGAAGTCCGAAGGAATAAATAAGGAAAGAGAATAACCAAGCAAGAAAGTCACGTCTTGACTTCTTTGGAGTTCGTGTTAGTAAGCGCTCGCAGTTCTTTTGAGCCGCGTTTATTAAAATGCAGTTCGTCGAATATGCTTCTGGAGTCGCAAAAGTTGCACTATATCTGACATTTCTGTAACATTTGAAATACAGTATAACACCCGCGCATATTTTGTTGGGAAAATAACTTTGTCTTACTCGCTATAACGTTTATTTACACTCAAAATATTGGTTAAACAGTCAGGTTTGCGTTCAGTGGAAACGCAACTTGGAATTAAAACTTTAAGAAAATAACTATAAAAAATCGTTATGATTCAGATGAAGACAATCTGTAATGATACATTTCTACATGTATACATATAATTATAGTAAACTTAAGGGTAAATGTATAGGGTTTGCCGGTAATTTTAAGTTATAGGGTAGGAGGATGACTTTGACATTAGGCAGTCTTTAAATAAAAGACGATTAGGTTCAGCATCTTATTTAAAGCGTCCATTTCAGCCATCTCGATTGTGACACCCACGCCTATGTGAACTATCGGTGGGTCCGACAGCACCTTGCAACCAGCCATAAATACATTTCTGCACCTAGGCCGCAGAATGAACTTTTCGATCGCCGTTATTTTAAATGCCGAGCAAATCGCGTGCTCGATTGTGTATTTGTTAGTGGAAGTCGACTTGCTGTGCAGAAGTAACACATGGTCTTTTTGCATCGGCGACATTCTGTCAAGGAGTTTCCTTATTTTGTGATGCTGCCCGCCTATCAACTCCAGATTTATCTGCGATTTGCCCCTCTGCTTGGCGTACTTAGATTCTAATAGCTTTATCTCGGAAGAACTGACACTTTTGTCGTTAGTTACGCATAGATTTCCTATCTCGAAGCCCAGTTTCTCCACCAGTTTGTTAGTCTCTGCACTGGAAATATCGATGTTCTTCTTAACGATCAAGTCCATCATGTCCGGATTGACACGAAGGGCGTTGAATACTTTCTCGGAAGCAATCTGTTTGGCTCTCTTCTTGGTACACGCCGCACCATTCAAGCAAGTGGCGCCCACAGAACAGGAGATGACAAATGTAGGATTATTGGCAGTTCCACTCATCTGGTCGGTCTTATACACAGGTAATGGCAGACCGTTCGACTGACAATATTCCTGTGTAATACAAAGTGTGCCGGTTTCGTTTTGTGAGACTCAATAGACAGCAAACATGGTTGATAGATAAGTCTGCTTACGTTTACGAGTCCTATGTAATTACATAAAGATTGTTCCGTGGTAATGGAAGGTGAGGAATCAAGGACACTCTTTATGGAAGAGTTACAACTCGGACTCTCCCAATGGAAACCCTGCAGGGACGTTTTGGGAATGTCATTTCTATCCTGGAGCTTTAGCAACATCTTTGCGGCTGCATTGTGCTTGGCTAACTTTTTCGTGTTTGCCACACCTTTCTCTTCGTAACCCTTACACATTACGCGAATTGTGAAGATCATCTGCTGACCTTCTCGCTGTGCCGGCAGCTCTTCATAAATCACCGTATAGCTATTCTTCACCACAGCCTCTTGTAATATCATCACCGGGGTCTTACTCATTTTCGCTACGATTTCTGTTTCGGACTTTTACGCTCCTGCCCTTTCCTAATAGGCACGTGAAACATTTACACTGTTGGCCGGTCGAATTATTGATTGTTTTGGTTTGTTTACATATTATTGCGATATTCCAACCGCAGGAGCCCACGTAATCCAGTACTTGTTGCTGCTTAACTTACTCTAGGCCGCGGGGAAGTCCATGATTTGAAAGGATGTGCATATGTGTGCGTATACGCGCAACTTTAGTATCGCTTTCCATTAGACGCGATGATCTCGCCCTCTTTTTTAAGACAATTGTTTTAATGAAAATGCAACTTAAACAGACGAAACAATCTTTTTCAGATTATATATGTTGTTGATTATATTTTAATATATAAACACATAAAAAGGTCTTTATTTTAATTTCAAAGAAGCTCATGAGCTTGCTTAAAATGGAACACCCTGTTAATCTGGTATTTTGTTGGTTATGGGTGCTTTCCATTTCCACAGAGAGAGACAGATAGGCTATATTTGTTATCATACGACGATTTATGTCGTATGTGTGTGTTATTGTTACATATTCCAATTTAAGGATTTAAGGTTATAGATTTTCAGCGTAGTAACTTTTCCATGAATTATTGAATTATAGCATAAATAAAAGTTTTCGTATATTTGGACGCGTCCATTTATCAAGAAACATATAATATTCCTCAATTGGACATAAAGCGACATTTCCTATTGGAGGCATAATAAAAAAAGTCAAGCTTTTTTTGAATAAACGGCTCAAAAGAACTGCGACTCTTTGTGTCAATTCGCGTATCGTAGATTATTGTATTCCTGCGTGTTCGGCTTAAAATGGAAATTGAAATTCCCGCTCGGATTGCGTAATCGATAGTCCTCGAAATAAGCTACCTTCACGCGATTTGGAGTTGCGGGTAGGCAAGAACAAAGCCGATTTAGCGTCGCGCGTCTAGCAGAGGTAGTTTTCGGGTAGTCGGTGCACCGATCGCATTCGCATCTTCGCATCACTTCGCATCACTTCGCATCTCATCCCACCTCGTATATTTGCTTAGGGTGCTCGCCAGTGTGTTATGCGTTGCGAGCAGCTTGCCGACGTTCTCTAACGTTCGCCCGTAGCCCAGACGCGCTCATCCGCACGAGGAAGACTAGTTTTCGCGAAGAGAAGTTGCCGTCGTCGAAGGTAATTTCATCCTGGGGGAGGAAGTGATGCATGTGCGTGGCTCGAAAGGCGGCTGGTGTCTCGTGGGGACTCGTGTAATGGCTGCACAGCTTTCGAAGCGCAATTTCATACCACCGCACCGCTGTCGTTTCTCCCGATCAACTCGGAACTATTTCGGCATTTCCGATACAAGTGATTGCGACTTTAATCGAATTCCCTTCGATCAAGCTCGCATAATCTAAACTTCGGGTTAAACCGTCGCCGCCCAATCCCTAACCGTCTTGCGGGACGAGCGAGACTCGATTTGAAAAACACATTCGACGTTTCTTCCAGCATTCCCGTGTGATGCGTGGTAATAGCGACGCCGATTAAGCGCAATCATGGAGCAAGAAGCAAGACGCAAAGGGCCGCGGAGTCCGAGCGCGGACTCGGACGACTCTTCGCACAGGAGACGCTCGAGGAAGTACGACAGGTCGCTGTCGCCGCGGCGGGGCCGGTACCGTCGCTCCCGCTCCAGAGACAGAAGGTCCAGGTCGAGTTCCCGAGACCGGCGGAGGAAGGACTCCAGCAGGCAACAGCAACAGGAATGGAAGCAGCAGCCTGCTTCCCAGACCCAAAGCTCTGCGTCCAATCCACCCAACACTGGTGCCTACGTCCCGGCGGTGCATAATCAATATCAAGTATATATTCGTCCCAAAGCTAGAATCGTACGACAATTGGATTTTTAATAATGAAAAACGATTGCACGCAGGCTCCGCCACCGCCCAATACGAGCCAGCCACCTCCACCTTTGGCCGCTTATAACCAGGGTTACAACAATTATAACTACAACTACGGTCAGGGATACGACTACAGTTACCAGCAGCCTCCCGGCTACAGGAGTGTAAGTTTCTTATTTACATGCCACTCTTAGGAAAGTAAGGAGTTCTTAGAGTAAGATTAGGACATCGCATCGCCTCCAGTGTTGCCATGCAACAAACGCAAAGAGGGTTTGCATATGACCAGTGCAAACTTTCCAGCAGAACGTGCGCCGATGCGTCATTCTCGCATGCAATACCCATTTTCTGTCGACTAGTACTTTGCATCTCTGTAAGCACTTTGTTGTCTCGTCGGTGATGACACGCGCAGAAACAAACACACATGCACTCGGTTGATTATTGTAAGTGTCGCCGGTGCTCCGCGGTATTGTCATTGACAATGACATCGAGAGCTAGTTTAACTAGCCGGGATGTCTCGGCAGCAAGAGTCTTCTGTGTATTATCCAAAGTCCTGGTTTGATTATGGGTGGACGAAGGTAAGGGTCGTCGGGAATAGTCTGTAGACGATCGAGATCGAACGGCACTTCTTTTGTCAGGATTATCCACCGCCGAACTGGTCAGGAAACCAAGTGCCGTATAACAGTCAGCAAGCTCCGCCACCGCCGGCGTTGACCTCCCAGCAAGATTCCTCTCGAGCGGTAGATTCTACCTCCGGACTTATGACATCGTTGTCGAGACCGGAGGACGCGAAAAAGGAAGGTGCGTAAACTCGCGAGGCACGAATTAGCCTTGGACCAAGCTTCATACCTTTTTAACACATTGCTTCTGTTAACTGCAATCGTCAATAGCTATCGCTGCAGAGGTGAAGCAACAGAAAGCGACTCTCGCTAAGCAGCGGGAAGAGTATGTTAAGAAGTCCGGCACGCTGCAGCGCGAATTGGAAATTCTTCGCCAGCAGTGCGACGAAATAGGGAAAGAAGGTGGCCGGGAGAATAATCGGATCATCAAAGAGAATCAAAAATTGCAGGTGATTGAGCAGCGTACCAGCAACTTTATACGATTATCCTTTCCAGAAGTAATTCATGTCAAGTATCTAACTCGGCGCCGTCTCTTCCAGATTGAGATCCAGAATAAGATGAAGTCGATACACAACGTGATCGACATGCTCACGGGCATTATTGGGGACAAGGCAACCGTCGAGGATCTTAAGAGCAAGTTCAAGATAGAGATCAACAAGCGATCGAGAAGTCCGAAAGAGGATTTCCCCGCAGGGAAGTCAGAGTCGCCCGACAGATCATCGCCGTCGGACTCTGAGAAGGAGTGCAAATTAGAGAGGGACAGGGGAGAGAAGGAGAGAAAGTCCCCTGAAGACTCCAAACCCATGTACAATTTCGTGCATTACGATCCCGAAATGCACTGGTGTAAAGTCTGCGATATATTTCCTAAAACGGCAAAGGAATATTTGAATCATCTGCATAGCAATGAGCACAAAGAAGCCTGTCTAGTAAGTGGCCCAGCGTTACTCCTACCACCTAGAGATCGTTTCTCAACTAAGTGCTAAGAGACAGGGATTGTCCGACTCGGAGGGCTCGATTGCTCCTGTATAATACTTATTGATCATTAGGGCAGGTAGCAGAACATATATCCCCTTAGCGATTTGCAATTGCCAGACCAAAAAACGGATTCCTTTAAAACTGTGCCGTGCCTTTCTAATTCGATCTCTCTTTACTCGAGGACGTGATATATTACCGTAATAATCGACATACAGGTACATCGGTACATAGATCGATTCAGTGTACCGCAACCATGTGTTTCAAGAAGTACCAGAATAAATCCTCGCGACCTTCAGTTCTCGACCGATTAGTAAAACTCGGCTTCCATGTGACAGGAACGCAAGATCGTCGATATGCCCTGGCACGAACGGAATGGAGAGGGGACTGAAAAGGAAATGCCCTATTACCCAGGACTACCGACAAAAAGAACACCCATAAAAGGTATGGTTTACTACAATGGATATACTACTAATAGTGTACAATTCCGTAGCTTGTACACAGACACTGCCCGGTATGTATTGAAGAAAAACCTGCCAGCTATGATTTGCTTAAAACAAAAACGAAACCAAAAAACACTTGTTTGCCTCGACGCCCCGAGCCATTATCGGATTAATGACCTAATTGCGCGTTTCACCGGCTCACTTTTTATCCACCTCCAATGTCATCGATCGAATTGCGCGCGACATGTACTCGCAGCTGGTTGCAACGAGCCTGGGCTCACTCCACCCGTTCGCGTACGCAACGGTACCCAGCCGCAGCGCAAAATCGAAAAGGCCGATATTGCGAGATGCCGCAGGAATGCAGAACCGGCTGCATTTCCGGCGCCGCCACCTTCTTCTCTATATCTATTCTAAGTTTTCACGTAATCTCCAAGTGTGTCGTTCGCCAAATCTACCACTGTAGGTTTTGTTATGAAGAAGGAAAGCGCGAAGAACTACGGATGGTGACAAGAATCTGACTAGAATGCAATTACACGCTGTACGAGCGTGGAAATGTCTTATATACTTAAAATGGAATTATGTAAGTTACAAATAACTTATAAAATGATTGTTGACATAATTGTGAAACATATCGCAAGTGCCAGGATGCATCGACGAGTGATTCGTCCATTAAACTTCCAATATTTGTAGCATACTCGCGATATGTTACGAAAAGTTAACTCCAACAAAATGTGAAATTACCTGTTGTGTTACTATGCAATACAGAATGTAAATGTAACTAATATTGTAAGAATAAAACACGCTATCCCGTCCCGTTCCTTCTCTAGATGTCTGCAGGGCAACGCAAGAGCATGTAATAATGAACGGGCATTTATCGAACATCTCTTAATATATAATTTTTGTTTTCAGTGACATGAATGTATCGTGGCAGAACATAAGGTCATTCTTTATGAACTTAACTTGTTTATCGCCTTCAAAGCCTAAGTAATGTTAACTGTGAAATTATTTGGTTATAGGACTCCAGTTCTTTAGTGCTGCAACGGCATGGTATTGCAAGCTTTGCGATTCGTGGATCGGCGATCTTCACTGCGCCAGTTTACACTTGAAGTCGAAGCAACACTCGGAAAATTACTCTGTGAGTTCCGCTTTGATCACATTTTTATCAGATTGAAAGGAGCACTATTTAAGCAACGCCTTCTTTTGTTTCTGTCCTCAGCGATTCGTGGACCAGAGTCCACACTGGGAAACAGACTGGATGGCTGACCGAGAGAAAGCATTCTCCGAGGAGAGGCACAAGCAGATACAAATGGAACTGCAAAAGCAAAAGGAGGACGAGCCACCGGTGAAGTCGAAGAAGTCGAAGAAAAAGTCCAAGAAGTCAAAAAAGTCCAAGAAGCGCCGAAACAGAAGCAGCGGAAGTGACACGACCAGTGAATCGGACGCGACGGAATCGGACTCCGATCAGGACATGTCGAAGAGCATTCGCGTGGCCATGCGAAACAAGATGAAGGCGTCGACCCAAGCGATCCTGAACGAAGAAATCGACTACCAACGAATTAAACTGAAGGGTCACTGGCCAAAGGTCTCCCAGGTAATGAATCAACCAGCAACGCCCGAGCCCCAAATGCCCGAATCCGATGACAGACAACTCCTCAACTCCATCAGGGACAAATTAAAAGCCAAGCAGGAAGAGGAGATGAAGGCCATGAGTGGTCGAAGACTCAGTCAGGAGAGGCAAATGCCGGAAGAAGAAGAAGAAGACGACGAGGAAGAGCGGGAAAGGGAACGCGAACGGGAACGCGACCGGGAACGCGAACGCGAGCGTGAACGCGAACAGGCTGCGTTCGTTAACAAACCAAAGGTCGAGGTGACGGAAACTTGGGGTCCAAAGGAGCCACCCAAGCCGTTCTGGATTAAGAAAGAGGAGGAGAAGCCACAGCCGATCATGCCGACAAAGCCGATCGAGTTACCGAAACCAGAAGAAATGCCAAAACCACACATGGGCTTCTGGACTAAGCAGCAAGTCAATATGACAGTAAAACCTCCGGAGACCAAACTGCCCGAGAAGGAGGATGACAGAGATCGTGACAGCGACAGGTACAAAGATGACCGAGACAGGAAGTACGACAGGCGTGACGATAAATACGATCGATACAGTAGTCGATACGACCGAAGACGCGGAAGAGATCGTGATCGGGATCGTGACCGCGACCGCGATCGTGATCGTGACAGGGACCGGGATAGGGATCGCGACCGGGATTATTACGACGATCGCAGGAAACGAGACAGTAACGATTCACCGCGGCGCGATCGAAACTGGCGAGACAGTCCGGACAGAAAGCGAAATTACGACAAGTATAGTAAAGACAGAAGGGATGACAACTCATCAAATGACGAGTCCAAGTTCGAGAAGAAGACAAACGAGTCCGCCTCGAAGACGAAGAAAGGCAACGCCCCAAGCAAGAAGTCCGCCCCGCAGGTCTCGAAAGGCAAGCTCCCCTTCATCGGAAGACTGCCGCTTTTCAAGAAGAAAACCGAGGACCCGAAACTCCCCGAGAAAGACATCACTCCATTGCCCTATCAACAGAGTAAGTTCGAGGACACACCGAAGGTCCCCAACGAAATCATTAATCCGCCGGGCGTCGTGCATATTACGAAATTAGCGACGCCAATTAATCTCGGGACTCCTGCGATCCCGCAGACTAACACCACCAGCACTGCTAACACTACCAGCAATTCCAGCAGTAAGAACACGCCGATGAAGATCCTGGTAGCACCGCCACCGCCAGTGCTGAACGAAGCCAAGCCGGTGCCACAGGTGGTGGACATGGAGATCGACGACCAGTCCGAGGAGACAGTGATCGAAGAGCCGATTGTTGAGCAGACTCAAACGCCAGGTGTGTCGAAACTACCTCTGCCGAATCATCCTCCGCCTCCACTGAACCGGCCTCCGCCCAACTTCCCAGCGACACCGCAGCCGACAACGCCCCAGCCAACGACACCGCCGGCACAGAGCAGGCCGCAATTCACACCGAACAGGCCACCGCCGCCGTTCGTCCCGACTCCTGCGACCTATGTCCAAGCCGCGACAAGGTATCCGACAGTGCGGCCGCCGGTCCAGACTCATCCTTCCTACATGACGACGCCGCCGCCGCAAATGGCGATGCCTTATGTCGCGGCCCACCAGAACCCTCCGCCACCGCCGATGCCGGGCACTGCCGTCGATGGCAGCGGTCAGGAAATGACGGACATGTCCGAATCCACGGAAAAGAGGACCGACCCGAGCATACCTCTTCCTGAAGACCTGCAGGAGGCTCTGAACATTATTTTCCCCAAGGAAGAGACGGAAGCGAAGCAACAGGCCCAGCAAGAGGCTAATATCATGTACTCGTCGATGTACAGTATGTTGGGATGTGTGGGCTACGGGCCGGAATACATGGACCAGCCTCCGCCGGAAATCACACAAGCTGAGACCGAGGTTGACACACAGCCTGGGCCAGACGATTTGAAAATGTTAGGCATTGACGAAGGAGACACGATCCTCTAATACTTCTTTTTACCGACGCCCTCCCCCCGTACACCGATGCAAAGGTTCCGTCGTCCTAGATTTCTCGTGGGGAAAGGCCGGCTCACACGGCGGCCCCTTTTCCTAGTTCTTTTTTTCTATGAATTCCAGTAGCACGTTATTGTAACATTGTGTCTAGTTCACACGATCTGGCTGTCTTGCGTGAGAGGTGGTCCTCGAGTCAGTTGGATCGGACGCATTTGTACTTGTCGGGTTGGTGTCCGGTGCACCGGTGTCCCTCCCGGCACCCTCGGCGCTTGTATTATCGGTCGTAGTTTTGAGAAATGGTTCGGTTGGCACATTCAGGGTGGAGATAACATTGTTGGCTATTTTTCATAACTGTGTGACACATGTAGTTGGGAAGGTCTCCGCGCGCGTGCGGACTTCCGGACTTCTTATCCTATGATAGTTCTTTTTAGTGGGACGAGTACATTGAGCGAGCAAGCGAGAAAGCGAGCGAGCGAGCGAAAGAGAGAGAAACAGGCGTATTGTTTTAGACGCAGTATGTTTCGAGTATTTAACGATTTAAGAGGCCAGCCACTTTATTTGTCACAGTATACTGCTTCACATTGAATTGCAATTAGAGTACGAACACACATTGTATAAGAATACGCCAGCAGAGCGTACATCTGTACATTTTACTCGTCAACAACGTGCGGTTAATAAAAGAGAGATATCCACAAGAAAATCGTTAGTCCAGGCCACACGATCTCGGCCAGTTTCAGTTGTCGCGGGGCATTTCGCAAGGAGGCGCACCAGCACGCTGACAAATACAAATTAAAATGATCATACACTTTATTGTATCGTTCAATTACAATTAGTCGTTTAAAACTATCGTACTTTCCATCCCCGCGTCGCGAATTATATCTTACAATATCTTTATATTATTATATATCACATTGCACTTCCCGTGAGAACACATTTTTCTATATAACATATCGCTAAAATATAAAAGTTTATTTTAGTCAACCTATCGGAGTATGAGTAGTAGTAATTCCATGGCACCGTGCAGAAAGAAAGTCATTTCCTTAGGCACAAATCGTGTGCCAAATCCCCTACTCCGGACTTGGGAGTCTTACTGAGCTTCTCAGGTGTATCGATCGGTACCTATTTCCCTTAACTTAAGAATTATCCGAGTAATTGCTTCTTTATCTTTTTCCCTAAGGCTTATGAGTGTGTGTCTGTGTGTGTGTGTGTGTGTGTGTCGTGCGAGAGTGAAACCCAGCGAAAGGCTCGACTTTCCACTCAGCACACTCCTGGCGCCGAGAGACGTAACGCAGTTATTACTATAATTGTAAATATCGTCAATTCTCAATAATAAGATCAACGGCAGCGGAGTTGGAATTAACTATAGTCGCCGCCACTCAATAGGCGGTTTCAAAGTCGTCTTTGCTGATTTTACTCTGAAAATGATTACACGGAAGGAATAGGAACTTATCTAACTTATATGATTTGGTACCAAATCATACAAATTGGATAAGTTGGCACTAAATAATAGAAATTGAGCAAGTCTGTAATAAATAATACAAGTTAAACAATATTTGGTACCAAAAATATTGGAAATTGGATAAGGTGGTATCAACGAATAGAAGTTGGATGTGTTGGTACCAAATAATCAAGGTTGAATAAATTGGTAGTAAATAATACAAGTTGGAGAATATTTCGTACCAACTTATCCAACTTCAATGATTTGGTATCAACAATAATAGAATTTCGACGGGTTGCTACCAAATATTATACCGAAAATTATAAGATAGTAGTAAAAGAAAGAAAAGCGACCTTGAAGCCGCCTATCTCGTTGGTGATGACTATAGTTGGATTCTTGGAATGAGTCTGAAGTCGAATGTACAAAACGTGAAGAGTCTACACGTGCATCGAGTCCTAGCGTGGCAGAGAGTAAATGTCGAAGCGAGAAAACAGAATTACCACATGAACAGAGCCAGTGTGGTACTGTAGTTAGATTTGCAGGACCAAGCCCGCACTGGAGATGTTGTCTCCGCCGCCGGCAGTTTGACTGGCTTCGGTGCAGACTAGAACTGGCGCCACGCACACTTGAATTGAAATGTCCTCGTTTTCAGCCTTGAGCACCTCGTCCCAGCAGGACACGGGCTTGTCAACATCCAAAGCTATCCTGGTGCCACCCACGCTCGATGTCGAGAAACTGTCGTCCAAGATGAGAGTCGCTTTCCTTACGTCTACCTGTGAAATCATTAGACTTGTCGCTTAGTTTGCTTTATCTTAAGCTGCGGCCCATTGATTCTGAGAGTAGTTTTCGAGAATATTTGCCAATATTTAAATAATGAAACGGAGATGAATCATCCAGCACTTCATTCCAAGTTATTCGATAATAATTTAGGCAACTGCCATGGAACTCTTAACAAAGCTTAGTTGATTGTCTCCTGTTTTTTGAAAGACACGGATGACAAAATCGCTTAACTGGAAGGAGAATTTGGTCCAGCTTCAATAACACTTGAAAATACTCGAAAACTTGTTTTCTAAACAATCAACAAATATTCTCGAGACTTTTACTCCGAAGAAGACACATAATTTTCGAAATATGTCTATCCATTCGCGTAAAATCCTTACGTTACTCGTAGCGCAAACATGCCTGTGCGCAGTAAGCGAGGCCTTCGCCGCAGCAGCCATGGTGTTCTTCCAGATGGAATTCTTCACGGTAAATATCGCCTGGTACGCCAGAGTGTGTACGTGTATTCTCGTCAGTTGCCTCGAGTTCTCGATGGACTTGCTCCGCGAGCGGATCAACTTGAAGAGAGTTCTCATTTGATCGAGGACCGTCGCTACCCTGGGGGTCGAGTTAGCGACGAGCGAAATGTTCCCGTAATACATTGTGTTATACAAGTTGGCAATTTCTTGCTCGTTCATTCCCAGACTGTCGGCGAACGGGATCACCGAGTTGCAAAGATCGAAGAGTAACTTGTCCTCGGCGAAGGAAGCCATTTCGAAGTGAAGTCGAGTGGACGCCGGTCGATCCCTCATTTGCCTTCTCACTTTCCTCAGAAGAGCCGATCGCACGCCTGAAATATAATTACATTCGATGAGGATCAAAGTTTGATTCCTCCAAATAACAGCGGCCTGCGAGGGAAACGGTACCTTCTTGAAAGGGATAATTATCCATCATTTGCAGTCCACTGATTACTAATAAATCTGGCTCAGACTTGGCCAGGACTTTGTCGAACATATCGAAAGAACTGATCATCGGATTATTAGCGTCGTTGTGTATAATATACCTGGAACAGATTCGTGTTTATTACGACCTCAGAATTTACCATCAATGTTGAGTAGTAAAAACACTCTTATCCGACTTTTTTAATATTTAAACACTCTCTTACACATTTTAATGACTTTTCTTTATACAACTCTTTTTATACTTCAAGGAAAATCATTCAAATAATACAAAACAGTGTTGAGATAAGAAAAATTGTGCAATTTCAGTGTACCTATTCGCTCTAGCGCTAGAATAAGGTCCCCAAACTTCTCCGTTCTTGTACTCCAACACCAAGTGGATGTCGTCTCGCTTTACCTCGCCGCCTACCACGCTAATAACCTGGGGGATCATCTGATGCAGGGATCTGGTGATCTTGGCGGCGAGGGTGACGTCGCAGCCCTCCCGGGCGAAACGCAGCGCCATAATCGCGGCATTACCGCCGATCGTAGAATACGAGGACGGGAAAGAGCGAGCTCTCGCCACGAGCTCGTCGAAGAGCGTCCGGTTGGCCATGTACCTCCTGCGGGAAAAAGCCAAATCATTTAATTATAATCCCATAATCTATTCCGCATAATTTATATTGAATTTCGGTGCTTGCGTATGTTTATTCTGCGAGTACGTCGGATTTTGAGGATGCGCTGGGGACTTTGACGAGGAATGGAGCAGATTTTGAAGTCTCCGGGTCGAAAATATACGCAATTTTATGCAGGATATAATGTAAGAAGCACATTCAGCGCTTTCGCATTTTATACGAGAGAAAAATGTCAACAGGAACTTTCCTATTCGCCCGAGTCCACACAGGACATTTCTAATTTTGCTCCAAACCGGTCCCTCAGCTTTGCATCGATATTCCTTACATATTCCTTACGTAGTACGTGTACCAACAATACTCGGCGTTTTCTCGCCGTGAATAAATAATGAGACCTTTAAGATAGAGTTGCGGCGAATACGTACTCAGCAGCGGCTCCATGTCGAAAGTAGTAGGCGAAGCTCTTGAGCAGTTCTTCCTCAGTTTTGATGTCGTCGAAGTGCTCCGGTCGGCCGACCCCCTCGGAGTACTCGAGCAAATGCTTGGCGTTGACGTAGACGTCTGTGCATACCCCGTAACCTATCGCCACCTTCGGCTTCCTGGTGATCACGTGCTTGCTCTCGAGCCGCTCGAGGCCGTGCAGGAGGCTCCGCAGCCGCTTCTGCAGGACGTCCTCGGTGCTCCTGTAGTAGATCGCCACCAGGACGATCAGCACGGTCACGATCGTCCCGAGCTTCAGGCCTCTGTTGTAGCCCATCTTGAACGCTCCTGACCTGACGAGGGTCCGCCGGGCCCAGCGCAGCTTGCTCTGCGCGCCCGCCAATCTAATCGATCTGTATCAAGTCGCCCGGCTTTTTTATCGCCACGATAGTTCCCGGCCGGTGTCCTGTCGAGTTGCCTGCTGGAAAACTTGGGCTGCTTTCACCGGTTCTGCTCGCCACCGGGAATATGTTGAGGAGGCCGAATTTCGGGCTGGCCGCTAATGTATGCGACTTTCGATTGCCTGATTAAACATATAGTTGCAGGGGGGCAAGATGTTATGGCTGTGCGGTGACATGCAATTGTGTTTGAGATTAGAGTTTATTTACGTTTATTTGTACGTCCGGCAGATTATGAAGTACAATATCTGTCGAAATTATAAGTCTCCGAATTTTCTTTTTGTTTTTAATCATTGGCGCTTTATGTTGGTGTCGTTTTAGCAATTTATGGTGCCTTTTAATAACATATAGATCAAATGCTCTATTACTCTATTAGTTTTCTTTCAACTGTATTAATTTTTCATACAAAAAAAAGTAAAATCGGCTAGTAGTTCTTTCAAAACCAATGCATCAGGACAATACTAATAATTTAAAAGAAAACAATATAAAACTCGTGATTTTATATGCATGTATAAGCTTAGTAGTTTTAGTGTTAATTTCGAAATTATTTAATCCGCGAATAAACAGGACAAAGTTCTATCAAGAATTGAAAATATTTAAATTATTGAGAATGCAGGTGCTATCATGGGTTTGCAACATGTACTTAAATATCCAAGTATCAAAGCACTTCGTTTAAATAAATAAAGGAAGAATCAAGGAATTATTTTTGCGCTTGAGAAAAACTGGATTTGTCAGTCACAGGTAAAAGAATTTAATATATTTTCATTGCAGTGTTTATTAAAAAAACAGTATTGTAAAGAATGAGTAGTCTCAACTGCCCCATTGGTGGGACTCGCATTATTTGAAGGTACATACGGACGATTCGGAAGTTCTTACACTAAAGTCCTCTGCCACGCGATTGGCAATATCGAACAGTACAAAATTCAATTCAAGCCTCCTACATGGGCTGAAAGGATTCCAGTATTCCCCGATTGGTATGAAGATCGTGGAACGCAGGAAATCGGAAGTTACAATTTGTTGGACTTCTTATATCTAATATTGCAACGATAACGCACTCCTGGGGCTCAAAGCCGAAAACACAGGATGACTTTATCATATCAGAGAGCAGAATTCAAGAGGAACACGCGCCACCGATCACTCTTTGTTCTTAGTGTGGAGTCGCATGTGTTTCTTTAAGTTATCCAGCCGGTTGCATCGCCGATCGCAGTAGTCGCACTGATAAGGCATGGAATTACTGTGGACGACGACATGGCCGTTCAAGTGGCTGATCTGCTTGAAGCGCTTTTCGCATATCGTGCAGGCGTATGGCCGTTCGTTCATGTGAGCGGAAGCGATATGAGTCTGGAGATTAGTCTTTCGGACGAAAGTCGCCTTGCACACGTCACACTCGAAGGGCCTGACGTTCGCGTGGATGGCCAGGTGACTCTTCAGAACGTTTTTATGCTTGAAGGTCTTCTCGCAAAGGTGACATTGGAACGGTCGCTCGTCGTTGTGCACTTTCTTGTGCACGGACAAGTGAGCGAGTTGCTTGAACATCTTCGCGCAGATTTCGCATTGATAGGTACGACCATCCTCGTGGGCTGCGCTGATATGACGACGCAGGGTGTCAGCCAGGGTGTAACGCTTGCCGCAGACCTTACAGCGAAACGGTCTCTCATTCGTGTGGGTCATTAGGTGACCGTTCAGGTTCCTCTTCTCGAGGAAACGCGCCCCACATACGTCGCACTGGTACGGTTTCTCCCCGTTGTGCACGTACATATGTTTCTTCAGGGAGTTCGACAGGCTGAACCTTTTCGAGCAGACTGTGCACTCGAACTTCCGCTCGCCGGTGTGCACCAGCATGTGCGACTTCACGTGTCCGGCCTGCTTGAAACGCTTACCGCATATCTTGCAGCCGAACTGGCGCTCATGGGTGTGCGTGAATATGTGCCGCTCGAGGACGCTCTTCGTCGTGAAGACCTTCTTGCAATTGTCGCACTCGAACAGCCGGAACATCTCCTTCTCCTTAGGAATCGACTCGCCCTTGTGGCTCAGCGAGTGCGTTTTCAGGGACTCGAGGGACTCGAACTTTATTCCACAGAGTGTGCACTGGAAGGAGCGATAGTCTTTGTGTGTTAAAGAGTGCTGGCTGAGGTGGCCCAGTTGCTTGAAACTCTTATTACATACATCGCAAATGTACGGCCTCTCATTCGTGTGGGAACGCATATGTCTCTTTAGAACACTAGGAAAGTTGAACTTCTGTTTGCAATAGGTGCACTCGAGCGGAGAGTCTCCATTGAGTTTAGCTGCCCTGTTCTCCGCTGACGGTTTTCTCTTACAGGAATCGTTGGATTTGTTCTCTACGGTGGAATCTTCGTTAGTCTCTGCTTCATCCTGGATGTCGTTGGACGAGGCATTCGAGACAGAAGTCTGATTTCTCTGAGTCCTACTCAACACTGAGGATTTACTCTGACCATGCGACTGTCGCAAGTGCTTTACGTACAAAGTCAGAATATGGAACTTTTTACTGCACAGCGTGCACTCGTACTTCTTGCCTCGCACGTGCGTCTTCATGTGATTCTTCAGATGTCCCTGCTTTATGTACTTCTTCTTGCATATTTTACATTTCAAGTTCGACTCGCTTTCCTCGGATCGCGCCTCTGGTACGATTGCCGATTCGTCGACCAATGTTGTATCCTCAGTTTGCATGTTGGGCGAGAGTTCATCCTTGACGTTGACAAAGTCAAAACTGTGAGGATTTCCTTGGGGCTCGCGGACTTCACTGGAATTATCGGCTCTGTATTGCGGCTCCTGGAATAGTAAATTCAAAGATTATTAGAGATTGAGAGCTTATTCATACAGTTGTATCAACAATTACAGATTTTCAGTCGACTAGTCTTTAGTCTTACATTGCTACTCTTCTTCGCAGTTGTTACTTCCAAGTTTGCGTGTCCGTTCCTCTTAATACTTTCCTCTTTAGTCTGCCTCGCTATGTTCTTCTCGGAGTTTCCGACGTTCATACACACACTCCTCTTTAAATCAGTGTCGATAGTGAGCCTCTCAAATCTTTCTTGCACCTTCCGGCCGAATTGCACGTTACAAGGTACTTGGTCATCTACACCAGGGAACGTTGTATTATACAAGACTTGTACAAACTTCAGACCTTCGTTCCAAGCTTTACTAGGATTCTTCTTCAACCACCTATTCAACAGAATCTTAAAATCTGCAGTGTCGCTTTGCCCACTCATTTCTCCATCAAGAACCAGAAGATCATCCCAAAGAAGTCTCAACTCTTTCACGAGTGCCTGTGTGAACTGCCTGCCACTATCGCTCTGCAGGACTTGCGGTGCTCCGATAATAGCAAAGACATCTATCAACTTTGCCGCCACTGCCTTTGGCGTATCATTCGCCAGTGCTTTCAGCACAACAAACTTCGAAAGTAGATCTTCGTACACAAGGAAGAACTTGTATTCTGGAATATCTTCTGCAGACATATCTACTATGTTGACTTGTCCCCTGTGATGTAACTTCTCCTTGGCAGAACTGCGCAACGAGTACAACTCATTGCCTCCGTGCATTTTAGTGGAAGAGGCGAGCCTCGAGTCTCTCGGTTTGGAAGTGCATTTCCGATCAGCGAGGATCGAATTATCCGATGAGATGAGGGCGTTTCGCTCCAATAGTCTTTGCGCGTCGAGTTGCATTCCTGAGTTCATTTCAGGTCCCGTTAAAAAAGTGATGCAATTGGAGCAAAGCTCTCTTCGCGATTACCGGCTGCCGAGAGTATCCGGACAGCAGTTCGATCTGTCAGGGACGAGAGCCAGCCGGTCTTTCGAGCCCATTTGACAATGGGAATCAATCGGCGCAGGAGAGGAACACCAGGAACAAGGAAGACACGAGCCGTCCGCCGCCCCTGCTCGTCGCAATCTTTCCTGCCAACTTGCCACGCATTTTTCTGGTCTGCTCTTCGTCCGATTGCACTCGGGGAAAACGGTAGCGTTTAAATCCACCCGGAGAGCTTCTCCCCAAACAACTGTAAACTTTCGACCATCGTCCATTTAAAGCTTGTGTCGCCGGATTCTCATGAATCGACGGTGTCAACAGCAACGCCACCAATTCAACTTCTAACCTCCAAACTGACCTGCTAAATTCGAAGCTAATTGGTTAACTCAGCAATCTCGTCATCCGGTTTCAAAATCTGGTAGTTTTTACGATATTTCAAATAATTAAACAATATTCTAGGCACAATCTGGTCTGCTATTCTAAACATTGCGCTGGACCACACACTATTCGCATATCTTTATAACAGAATATTACAGAATTCTTTTTTAATCATCTTGAAATCGTTGCTTTCATCAAAAGATCCTTCGAAAGCGATTTCAATTCCATGAAAAGTGCATCACAGTCAATTTGAGAATTCAACATTTTTATCATTCTAAATAATTCAATTCTAAATTCTAAATAATTAAATCTATAAGTACTATAACAACTAAAAGTTCTACAAAAGGTGCTGAAACATAAACGATCAGCATGTAACATGAAAATATCAAGTATATGATATTATTATAACTAATTGTTTACACAGGTTGGAAAACTCTCTGTAGTTCCTCAATGTGACTAATACCAGGCATAAGTTCCTTCTGTCCTTGTTTAATAATTGACATTAGTTCTTTCTCCTGCTGCTGGTTAATTCCTGACATTTCTTCTTCCTTCTCAGAGTTAGTACTAGGCATTTGTGTTTCGTACTCTTCCTGGGTGGCTTTGAATATTAATTTCTTCTTCTCTTCTTGTTTAATACTGGCCAGTATTTCTTTGTATCTCTTGTGGGTAGTTGTGCGTGTTCGTTCTTCCTTGTTCCGGCTAGTTCTGAACACTGTTTCATTTTCCATATGATGGTTAATTCTGGGCTTTCGTTTGTCTTCCTCTTTGCAGCTCGTTCTTGCATCTGACTCTCCGGTACTCCTTACCGTATACATTTTTGTTGAGTTTTCCATGTCTTCACTTTTATATATACATTTATAAACCGAGCTGCTTACCTGCTTTTGTTTCTGTGCTTAAAGGTATTGGGTATAGAGTACCATCAATAGGAGCTAGAAGAGGTTTAGTATGTGTTACAATGTCTACTTGAATAATATCTCTAATAGTGATAACATTTGTACGTGCGTCTCTTTTGTTATAAACGTATAGAAGATTGGCCTTGCTCATGATTAAATTTATATTCAAGATCAGGTAAACAGGACTTATACCTCATTTCAACACTAAAACTATATATATAAGTTTGTCCTTAAAATTATTTACATTGACCTGGTGCTTTTAATAACACACCACAATTGCTGTATTACCATTTGAATTTGGCACAGTCTGCAGACGAACGTACTCCGGGTTCAAACACTCTATGAGTTTCTCGAATCTGTTTACACATAGCCTTTCCTAAACGAATTATTCGGGCAGGCTGTACACTTACATAAAAATAGGAACAAATTTATCGGAATTGATCACATAAAACATATATAATATAAAATATTTCGGTAATAATTTTTATTTGACTGATGCAAACGCGTCGGATTTACAAAAACGCAGAGGGTTATAAATCTGACTGGCTAAAACAGTATTATAGCATTTAATTATGCAGAAGAAAGATTAGTATTTGTCGTAAGGAACAAAAATTAAAATATTCGTAAACTGGCAAATGCAGCGTTGGCACCGAGTCTAGCCGAAGTCTCCTTTCCAGGGCCCCCTGGAAGTGCTTCTCGTATTGTACACATATCGTTTGATGATCCTTGCCGGTGGTATTTTTGCATATTTGCAACAGTCAAATTGCATGTGGCAGATTATTCAATTCACAAAAGCGCGCGCTGTGTTTCCACGGCCTGGGAAAAGAAAATTGCCTCTTCTCGCTCTGATTGCAACGTGCATCACTTTGCACACTTTGAGCTTATTCGACGTATCCCCACACGCACGCACCACCGCTAATTTTAAAACAATAAGTTACACAACATCGCGAATAACTCACAAATTCAATATTCGGCGGCTCGAAACTCGAAATTTAATAGGTCTGCGCGTCCATATGCGCCTTTCGTAAGAAACTGAATCACGATCACGAAATATGAGCGATTCCCCTTCTTAGCCAGTATTTCTTCGCTGAAGCCTGTGATTGGTGGAAACGACCTCCCCACTCTGGCACTCCTGTAACTGTGCCGGCGTCCGTCGGCGGCGCATCATTTGGGAAACCCACCCTTGACCGCCACCCCTTTCTTTTGCGCACCTGATGGCTGATACCTGCGGAAACCTTTTGGGCTCTTGTAGTAGGCTTTTTATTTATATGCATTGTCTGGCCTTGCACTTCCAAAGTTCAATATAGTAATCTCTTCAACCTATAATTATTATAAAATTTAGTGGACTTCTTTAGGAGTACTGTATAAATTTCAATAATAAATAAAATAATACATTTTATAGTTGTATAATAACGTTGATACATAAAAAATGACTTTACTGTAAATAATTAATATAATAATGTATTGTAAAATTTTAGTGTAATAAATATCACCCAATAATATATATATTACGCATACTATCAATAATAATTTATTATTAGTGTGCGCCCTTTTCAAAAAGTAGTTTTGTGATATATCGACTATTCAGCGCACGTGATAAAAGGCCACGTCAGTGTCGCAAATGAAAAATGGAAAGTCGCGCGGTTCCACTCTACGCAAACGCATACTCCGCGGCCGAAATTTAAAGTCGTGTCAGTCGCGGCAGGTGCACGTCGTCGTGTCAAGCGCTCGGAGTCAGAGTCAACAGAAAGCCCGAGTAGAAAGATGGCAAGTGCCGAGGCCAAAGTGGAGATGCAAGCCGCGGAGAATCTCACGTATTTCGAGGTGCCGACGCCGGTGAGGGTGCCGTCGACCCCGGAGGGTATGGCCATCGCCTACGGCAGCCTTATTATAATGGCCATCGTTCCGATATTCTTTGGGAGCTTCCGAGCGGTCAAACACCATAAGGAGCAGCAGGTTAGCCACGCGCAATCCCATATGTTTCGCTCGGGCACAACACCGGATTCCTCACTGACACCCTGTCAGCTTCAATCGCCCCTTGAAATCCCTCCACCCGCTTCGGATTCCTTCCTGGCTTTCGTTCGGATCCTCAGAGTACTAAGCTCCCTTTCCTATTACAGCAACAGTTCAAGGAGAGCGGCGAGCAGCCGGAGAAAATCACCCATGCGGAGGCGGCGATGTTTCCGATTGTCTCGAGCATCACTCTCCTTAGCTTTTACATATTGTACAAGGTAAAGAATCTCTGGCTCCGATTTGCTTTTCAGAGAATAATCCTCGTTGGTTCTTCCAGCTATTTACCAAGGAGTACATCAACATGATCTTAGCTAGCTACTTCTTCTTCCTTGGCATCCTCGCTTTATGCCATTTGATGAGGTACTTGTCGCTATCAGCATAATCATTGGACATCATTCCAGTGGAGTATAAGTTGATTTTTGTTTCAGTCCGTTGATATCGTCACTGGTACCGGCTGCCATTCCAAAGACAAAGTATCACATACTGTTTACCCGAGGCGAAACAGACAAGCCGGTGGATATTATTAATTATAAGTTTAATCTTCACGACGTTGTCTGCCTGATATGCTGCTCGTTCGTGGGAATCTGGTACATAGTGAAGAAGGTACTTTGGGGCATAACAAAGACACATAGTTAATTCTTAGAAAGTTTGCTTTACTCTGATGTACTTGTTTCAGCATTGGATCGCCAACAATCTCTTTGGCATCGCATTCGCGATTAACGCAGTGGAATTATTGCATGTGAACAACATCATCACCGGTTGCATCTTGTTGTGCGGCCTGGTTGTCTATGACATCTTCTGGGTCTTCGGCACAGACGTCATGGTGACTGTGGCAAATTCGTTCGAAATACCAATCAAAGTGGTATTCCCACAGGATTTGTTGGAGAAGGGTTTGGGTGCTGGTAACTTTGCTATCTTGGGTCTGGGAGACATAGTTCTGCCTGGAATCTTCATAGCCCTCCTTTTGAGATTCGACAATAGCATGGGCAGGAAAACCAACGTTTACTTCTACTCGACATTCTTCGCTTACTTCGTCGGACTACTGATGACCATTTCCGTTATGCATGTGTTCAATCACGCTCAGCCCGCGCTGTTGTACTTAGTTCCGGCCTGCCTCGGCACACCTTTACTCCTAGCCCTGGTGAAGGGGGATTTGAAGACACTCTTCTCGTACGTGATACTCTAGTTTTACTATCTATTTCATTCAGTGGCTGAGGAAACTCGTAGCAATGTTGTAATGCGTGATGAACTTGTGCAGGTACGATGATCATCCAGACACCGACAAGAAGGACGAGCAGTCGGCAGTCGCGACGCAGAGCGAGGCCAAAAAGGAGAAATAATAACACACCTATCTGGGACGACCTACATCACAGAGCAACTCGGCACCACAGCTGTATCGCTGTTGATCCCGTTTTCGAGTTCATTTAACGCAAAGATATCATTCATGCCTCATGCTCAAGTTGCACAATAACCGACTCTCACCGAGACCAACGAGAGACTTGCATTTACATCTTGTGTAACCCGCGAGGAAATCCGATACACGGTTTACCTTGTCGGCTCTGGATTCACAGTCCGCCGGGCTCCATTGTGCGCGCGCGTTTGTTCTGTGGTCGCCCCACCCGTTCATGTACCTCGAGCTATTAGAGAAATTGCATGCTACGAAATGTCTCCTTCCCATCAACGAATCACTACTTCCCCGGCATCGCCTGGGAAACGTTGTCGGGGGAACTCTTGCGCTGCGAGATTTATTTTTCTATATTCTCCGCTCGGCGAAGATACTTCTATTAGATTGTTCACGCACAGACTCTACTCTACTCTAATTAGTATGGTCTTTGAAAACCCCTGCCCCGAACTTATCGTTGTATAAGTTGAGTCCAAAGTATGATTAGTTGTAAAACGGAAAGCTAGATTAAGTAATTGGTAGCGTATTCGTCGACGTAGATGCCGATGATATACTTGAGCGTGAACTTCAATCTCTCGATACCTCTTGGAAACTTCCACTGTATATTACTATTAGGTATCTCTCTAGATAATTTAAGGCGCATAGTGTCTTTTCACACGTGCTGTTAGTCTGCGGTAGGTGGTAATTACGATCGCGAGTGCGCGAACAACGCAGATAATCTACTCTTTTAGCCCTTCATTTGGTTTTATGCGATCGTGTCGGTCGGTGGTTCTATTCTTTGGAAACTGTCGTTTTATTTCGACTCTTTGATCTACGATGATTGATTGCTTTCCGATTGGTCTTTCGTTTCATCTTCCGCGCGCAACGCGCGCTTACTCGTCGTCCGAATTCTCCCGAGAGACGTCATTACTATTTTGTAATATATATAGATGTATAGGTAGACGAGTTTGTGTAAACTTAATGGAACCAATAAAAAACAATATATATAAGACGAATTGAGAACCTCCTCCTTTTCGAAATCGGTTAAAAAAGAGACAGATTTTTTAACTCAACTGCGATCCACCGAAGCCTCCGTGTACTGAGAGAGTTTATTTAGAAATCCGAAATAATGTTACAGAATAGGAAAAGTATAAATTAGGGACTCAAGCCTCCCCGGCCAGCTCCATGGCGAGCTTTTGCGCGGTGATCGACGGCAGTTCCTTTATTCCATCCTTGGAGACCATGGAGACCTTGAAGTTAGGCAAGTTAACTATAAGTCTCTTGTGGATCTCCCGCACGCATTTCTTCAACAACTCCAACGCTTCTTCTTCCGTGGAATCTGCACGAATCGTATCGATTAGGGTGGCAACACGCGGCAAGAATTAACGATTTGTCCTACCATATTTGTGATATCTATCGAGAATGGCTAGCGAGAAGAATCCGCCGTATCCGTGCGTCGCGTAAGGCACTTTCACACAGGAGGCGAGGTAGTCGATGAAGTATAGCTCGGGCCCGGTATCGTCGTCGAAGCCAGCCAATAACAGGTTGACAAAGTAGGGTGTCCTACTTCTCAGATAGTCAGCGAGATTCTTCCTGGTGAAACAGGCAGCTGCCTTCGGGGACAGTTCGTATCCGTTTCTCATCTTGTACAGTTGGATGTTCTTTCCGATGTACTCAGAGAACTGTGTTGTGTCGCCTGATTCTCCGGAGGTTGCCATCACAATTTTGTCAGAAATCTTGTGGATCTTCTCCTCGTCTGTAACAGAACCATTGAGCTTTACATTTCTACATGGATACTCGGGGAATAATTATTCAAGTTTGTATTGCTAATACTTTGCTTACTGATGTTACAGCATTATAATGCTCATATTAGTTTACTTGTAGGACATTTTCGTTTCGAATAGTAAGAATTCTATTGAAATTAGTTCAGTAATTTTGGCGTCAAGTTGCAAGGAAAGAACACAGGTAAATGCTAGATTTATATATGTAGAGATTGTTGCTTCTTGACGTTAAAGTGTTATAATACACAAACTCTTTTACTTTAGATTGTTCTACTTTCGAACAATAAGACTTGCATCAAAATCGCTTCAGCAATTTCCGCGCCAAATCGGCGCAAGTATACAGAAAAGCATAAAAGATTTAGATAAGTAAAGAAGAGAAAAAAGGAATTACAGCATCATAATAGAAAGACAAGTTTCCTTCTAGATCCTGAAAAACCGCTAAAAATTGGTTGAGTACTTTCGGTACCAATTCGCACCAAGTAGACAAACAAAAACGATTTGAACATGCAAGTGAAAAGCGAGTTTCCACATAAACTTTGGCAAATCATCACTGGACGAGAGTTGAAAGTTTTCGGAGTCGGTTTGTCGGCTCGGTTTCCTTACCGCTTTTCATCACCATGATCGACTGGGCGGCGGTCATGTCGGCGGCGACCAGGACGAAGTCCTTAAACTGAACTCCGATCAGACACTCCATTTTCGCGATTAATCTATCACTGCTCTATTGTTGTACCACGTAGCGAACGTTAGCACGCAAACATTGAAAAGTGCTTGTCACGGAATCGGAGGTTAAATGCCGCAGCGGCTCTTCCCGGCGAACTTCAGGCCTCAGAGCACGCGGATAGCACGGAGAAGCTGCGCCGCGAGAGAGATAATAGAACTCCGAGCTGCTCCGAGCGAATGATTCGTGAATGCACCGCGCAATCTCGCGCGGCGATAGGCTGATACGTGGCCGACTTCCGATAATGATCCTGACAGTCATCAGTGCCCGCGATTGCGTTTGCCACTGAGGACTCATCGTTCGGGAATCTTTTCCTTGTGAGAGAAATCTTATCGACAGAACAAGCGGGGCTATAGGGTCAGCTGGTAGATATCACGCAACAAGCATCCTCAGTTGCAGGCGCCCTTTCCTTCGCTACGTGGTCGTGGGCTGACGGAGCGACTCTCTATAAAAGCGGCAAGGCGTTGGCGTGCGTGGCCAATATCGCCAACTATTTCCGGAACAATAGCTTTCGAGGGAGAAGCTGACGTTCGCTATTATTGTGCGCGAGGTGTGTTGGACTTAGGACGACCAACGGCGAACGGCGTCATCGCCGAGAGCGAAGTCGAGTCTGGCGAAGGGACGCCCTTTAAAAGCAACTGTTTACTTTCTAGCGGTTCGAGCGAGCGCCCGGAGAGTCCGACGTAAGGGAGAAGTCAGTCGCGCTGCGCAGAGGCGTATTTCTCGTAGCTAGTGGCGGAACGAGCCGCTGACGATTCCTAGAAGAACAAGTGCCTTGGTAGAGGCGGCAAGATGGGCCTAACAATCAGCAGCATCTTCACCCGGCTGTTCGGCAAGAAGCAGATGAGGATATTGATGGTCGGCCTCGACGCTGCTGGCAAGACTACCATCCTCTACAAGCTCAAGCTCGGCGAGATCGTCACGACCATCCCGACCATCGGCTTCAACGTCGAGACCGTCGAGTACAGGAACATCTCGTTCACTGTCTGGGATGTCGGTGGCCAGGACAAGATCCGGCCCCTTTGGAGGCACTACTTCCAGAACACCCAGGGACTCATCTACGTAGTCGACAGCAACGACCGCGAGCGCATTGGCGAGGCTGAACGAGAACTGGCTAACATGCTTAAGGAAGACGAGCTCAGGGATGCTGTCCTCCTGGTATTCGCTAACAAGCAGGACCTGCCTAACGCAATGTCCGCAGCCGAACTCACTGACAAGCTTGGACTCAACTCCCTGCGCGGACGCCACTGGTACATCCAGAGTACGTGCGCCACCCAGGGCGATGGCCTCTACGAGGGGCTTGACTGGCTGAGCAACGAGCTGGCCAAAAAGTGATAGCTGCTGTGATCATTATTCGTAAGGACCAGACTTACCCGTAAACTACTAGAGTTACGCGACCGATATACGACTCTGCAGACCCCATTCTTCCTTCAATCATGCCGACTACACTCTGGAGGAGTGCACAGCCTATTCCACTCTGGCAAGTGTGTACATTGTACTCTGTCGGATATACCATGGCGTCTTTAAGCGGTTGAGGAAACATTGCGAACTTTTGCACTCACACTATACTGTTTACATTATAACGTATGCAACTGCGCTGCTCTCCCTCTATTAACATTGGAGGAGAGTAGCCCGATGTAATCCGTGCGAGCTATGCATGAGCCGTTTATACTGTCCCCACTTTTTGATTAAATGTTTAAATTATAGAGACTAAAGGTAACACTAGGATAGTAAGGAGTAAGTGTAAGCGAGAATGATCATCGGCGCGCTCGATCAACAGCAGTGTAAACGATCACCACTTGCTGATCACTTCTTATTTGTATAAGGATAATCGTTTTTATTGTAAAATATGCTTACGATTAAAGGAAGAAATGAATGTAAAAATAAACGGTATGAGTAAATGATAACGTAGCCTAGGATTTATTTCTTCTCCACAACCACTGCTCGCCCCGGCATGATCTCACGCATTCTTCCTCACCTCCAGGCTCCCGCGGTCCTCTCCCTCTCCCCCTCTCTCTGGTGGAGGAATGTCGCGAGGCGCTCCTCGATCGGCGTTCGTGTAACTCAATTTATAACTTTATTATAGTACAAAACAGTACACATCAGCGGTACAAGTACTGTATAATGTATAACGTATCAAACAACTCGTTAATACATGACGATACTTTCATGCACCACAAAGAGTCCTAACCGGCTTCTACTCCGTAAGATATCCTGGTGACAATTACAATAGGGTCGTTGAGGGGGGGGGGGGGGGGGCTCGCTAGTTTTTCTCGAGTAAGTCTGTACACAGCAGCAGCAGCATCAACATGTAACAAAAACGGATAAAGATCTCTCTGCCCCCGACATGCCAGCACGGTCCCGCCCTATATTTATATAAAGAAAAACAACCACCGTACGGTTCCTCTCGCTGGAGCCTGTATCACAAAAGTTTCACGGCGCGCGATCGTCCTTCGTGTCCCAGGGGAAGAGCAGCGACATGACTTTGTCCGTTATAAAATAATCCGAGTCGTAACAAAAGCAAAAAAGAAAACACTACTCCCCGTGCGCCGTACATAACAAAAACGTATGTATGAAACATGTGTCTCAATGTCACGTAGAATCTCGGATACTTGGATTAACAGAAGGTAAGGTTTGGCCTTGCTTTCCTGGCGAGGGTAGGGCAAGCGTCGCCGGGCCGCCTCATTTGCGCGCCCAAGAGTTCTTCACGGGCGGCGCGTTGCTCTTGCCGAGGGCAGGAAAGTGATTCTCTAAGGTGTGACTAGTCATGTGCGAACGGAAGTCGGAGCCGCCCTTTAGAACCTGGCCGCAGGTCGCACAAGACTCGAGGGATTTGATCTTGCTGCCAATTTCCTCCTTGTAGACTTTAAACAGTTCCTGCTGCTTGGAGATGTCGGGCAGGAGGACAAGAAGCTCGGGGAAGACGCTCCCCAGGGCGCTGATGCCCATCACGCTGTGGCAATGGGAATAGTAGTCCTGCGCGTCAAGGGTACCTTGTCTGAAGAGGCCGCTCACGTATCGGAATTCGTCGATGTGATCCTGGTCGACCAGGACTTCGTTGACTTTGGCTACGAGGGACTTGTTCCGCTTCTGAAAGTCTGGCGGCGCGACGTAGCTGTACGATTTACTCTGGTCGCCGCTGTTGTCCGGCAGGATCGAGTAACTCTCGCCGGAGCTCGTGGTGAAGGTCAGCCCGTTGTTGTTGTGCATCTTGTCGTTCAGATACTTTATGCAAAAGCCCGGCGGCGGCGGAGTAGTCGCGCCGAAGCCAGGCGGCGGATTCGGTAATCCTGGGGGCTTCGAGCTGCTACTACTGTTTAAGGCAGGAAAGTCGTCCGCGAGTCGCTCACTCCTAGAACTATTGTTAGTAGAATTTAAGCTGTCTATCTTAAGCTCGGTGCGCTTACGCTGCGTCCCGTTCGTACTGTTACTCTCCACTTGCTTATTTACAATTGTCGTGCAAGTGTTCTCCGCGCCCTTGCTCTTCTTCTTCTCCTTCTTGCCGACTTGCTCGAACTCCTTCGTCGTCGGCACGTTCGAACTCTTGGACGTATTCTCACTATTATCTATATTATTGACAGTTTGGTATGCTCGCAAGCTGGGCTGCGCCGCCGAGCCGTTCGTCGTTGGATTCTTGGCTGGTTCGCCGCTCTTCTTCACGGCGAGCGTGCTGATGTTCGTCTTCCAAGTCTCCGATTCGCTGGCGTTCCCGTTCTGCTTCGACTTCTTTTTTTTCGTTTTGCCCTTCGTCATATCGCCAGTGGTCTTGGTGTTATTGCTATTGCTGTTACTGGCGCTACTGCTGCTCGAGGCTTGCGCCTGGCCCCAGGAAGGCATCACCGTGATGGTGTACTGCTTCTTCGACTTGGAGGACTTGGAGAGTGTCGGGAAGTCGTCACCCGAGCGGATCGTCGGCGGCGAAGGTATCAGCGGCGGCGAGGCGACTTTCTTTGGCTTGGGAACCGAGGTAGGTGCCGACTTGGAGCAGGTCCATTGTACGACCTCTTTCCATTGACCGGAATTTGTACTGCTGGTTGTTGGCTCGGGACAGCCCAACGCCGGAAACTCTGAATCTATCGAGAGCTGAGCAGGTCGAATTCGGAGATTAGGACCGGATACCCTGGTAGTAACTGTGCCGTTCGGTTCATGATTCACGCGAATCGATAAATTGGAAGTGGCGCCCTTTTGGCCCTGAGATATGCTTGAAGGGGCAGCATTCGCGCTAGACAGACTGAAGTTCACGGTCTTTGAAGTGGCGGTACTTGATGATTCAGGCCCGAGAGCGGGGAAGTTCTCGTCCGTGACAGCGAGCGGCTGACCTCTAAGGGTGCTACGAATCGTCACGTTTCCTCTGCCTTTACTCTGACCGAGTGCAGGCACAACAGGCGTTGCGTTGCCCAGGCTCGGGAATTCCTCGGTACTTTGGACGTCCACCGACGGTTGATTCACGGTATTTCCCACGAAGATGTTCGAGCTGCTCGAAACTGGTGGCTGCTCGTGCTCCCTGACATTGAAATCTCGGCTACTGTGTTCTCTGCTATTGTAATCACGTCCACTGTGTTCCCTGCTATTATAATCTCGCCCACTGTGTTCCCTGCTATTATAATCCCGTCCATTGTGTTCCCTGCTATTATAATCTCGTCCACTGTGTTCCCTGGGGTTGTAATCACGTCCACTGTGTTCCCCGGAGCTGTAATCTCGCCCACTCTGTTCCTTGGTGCTGTAATCCCGTCCACTCTGTTCCCGCGTATGATGTTCTCTACTACTGTAATCTCTGCCTGCGGGGTACTCTCGTGAACCCCGGGCGGTGGACGGTCCAACCATGGGTCGTCGATTCATGCGATTCTCCGGCCTCGGCGCCAAGGTGAATTCTAACTCTAACGTTCTAGCTTGCTTGGCGGCAGCCTTGCTCAGCTGCTTGCCGTGAACACTTGTTTTGTGAGCCTTAAGATCTATGTCGGTCCTAAATACACTGGTGAATTTCTCCTCGACGCACAGCCCCTCCTCGCACGTATAGTGCTCGTGGCGGAAGTGTTCCCTGAGGTAGTCGTACGAGCTGTAATACTGGTGCAAGCCATCGGCGTCGCAGAAATGGCAGAAGAGGTGGTCTCGCCTCAAGTGACGGTAGAGCTCGTCGTTGTCCATGTACCGCTCGTCGCAAAACTCGCAGAGAGGATGCCCTTTGTGACTCTTGTCATCCATGTCTCCCTTCCTTCTGTGCAGCGCGAGGTTCGCGCGACTGTAGCAGCGCCTCTCGTGCGAGAATATCTGTCATAACAAAAAAGACAACGCTCAGAACTGCTGTCAGTGTATAAAAGTGAGGAGACACGCAGCCTCCGCAAAGATACCTTCAAGTTCTGGACACAGAGATCACAGTAGTGCAGCTCGTGCACTTGTCTCATGTGCTGCTTGAGGCCAGTGAAGTTATTGAAGACCGGCTTCTCCCTGCACATGTTACAACTGTGGGCCAACAGGTCGTAGAACTTGCTCTGGATTTCAGGGGTGTCGAAGTGTATCTCGTATTGCTTGTCCACTAGATTATTCTTACTGAGATGCCGGAATGACTTAGTCTCTCGGGTGAAGACAACTTTCGGCAGTTCTTGGCGGCATATGGGACACTCGTTCTGCCGGCAGAGCACTCGCATCCTGGTGCTGCACTCGTAGCAGACTGGATGCTCGCAGAGCCCAATGCTGTAGACCTCGACATTCTTGTAGCAAACAACGCAGGTGTTGCTGGCGCTGTTGGTGCTCTCGTTGCTGGCAGACATCGTTGAGATCGGATGCTCGTACGAACCGACAAGTGAAATACTGCAATCAGAAAGGGGCCATTGGTCTCGCGAGTGAAGCTTATTACGAAACACGAGTGGTATATCAGGTACGAAGTTAACCCTGCTAGAGGAGAGAGAGTTCGGGTGGGCGAGTGCCACTGTTATGGCACGAGAAGTGTGCGCTCTGCCAATGAGCGAAGACAGTACCCTGGCACAATCGACACAATAGAGAGAAAATTCTGTCGGAAGGAAACTCGCCACTCTGTTTATCCGGGCGACGTTCGACTGTTCGGAGCACTTTCCACGCCATACTCACTTGGTTAGTCGACGGAAGGCAGTCGAAGGACTAAATGCGAGCTGAGCGAGCGGCTGGCAGGAAACAGATGGCAAGAGTTTCCAAATAGCTCGCGCGAGCAAGGTTATCACGATTAATCCTAGAATGAAGAGGCCTCGCGACGATAGATCGCGCGAATGACAGTCGATGATCGCCAAGTCCCAACTAGCGCTGCGACCACTTCCCACGATTTAGTCGCTCGATTTAAAAAATCAGTCCGTCTCTCTCCGGCTGCACCAGCGATCCTAAACTTTCTTTCACCGTGCGGCGGGTGGGGAAAAAAAAGGCGAGCCCAAAGGGGAAAAAGGTGGCCTGGCCTGCTGCTCCTGCTCTACGCGTGAAACCGGAAACGTGCAATATGTCACCTACTCGGCGCCCGTGCCTTTGGATTTCGGATTATTACGCGGCGCTCGGTGATGTCAATCGCGCGGCTTTACAAAAATAGATCGATCCATCGCGCGCGAGCGCGACGAATCTCCCGATAATCTGTCGCCTCTTAGACAAAACTATCACTGTTCAAATAAACCAATCGCAAAGTCCCACGATCCCTGTAAACAGCAATCTGATTATTCTCCTTCCCTTTGTGCGTAATAAATCGAGCACTGAATTAAATTGGGAAACATGCTCTTGGAGATTTCCGTCCGGGAGAATCTCACTGTACAGGGTGATTCACTTGCCTGTTAGCCAGGTATGACGGTATTCGCGACCGTGACTCCGTAGTTTTATTGTTCAATTAAAAAAATTTCAAATCAAATATTCTAATCTCGAGTTAGAATTTTGATTTCATTTTCGTTAACCATTGAATCATAAAACTATGGTATTACGGTCGGTAATACCGTGATATGCCTGACCCAAAGGCAAGTGAATCCCACTGTATCAACAGGCGTGATAACTTATTAATCGTTATGTAATTCGAGTATTTTCGCCACGAATCCGACCTGTGTCGATCGTTGCTTTCTAATGGTTTAAAGTCACCCTTGACCCGCAAGGCCGATGCAAAAGCTTCCGAGCTTAAAGGTGCGGTCGATTGAAGGATGGGCGAGAATTGCTTCAAGCAGGGTCGACTTAAAAAATGTATATATCTCTATTTGTATACACAGTTTTGTACATTAGCAAAGAAACGTGAGCGATTATTAAACGTACAGAAAATTATGCATCATGTGAATGAGCGACAGACGAATGCTGCACCTGCCTCGCGCCATTGATAAAGAGCCGGCTGCTCCCGACGGAGGCCTAATACAGAACTTAGACTAAGCTAATAACTATCCTCGTAGAAAACAATGCGTATGTGTACGTCGTGTGCAGATCCGCCATCGTTCGGTAAACAATATCTGAAAGATCTCGGAGTCGATAATAAAGAGGGGGGTACGCATGAACACAGGGAGGCCTAGTATTTCTTAATCGATTTCCTTATCAGCGCCAGTCTCTGCTTGTGTGCCTCGGTGACCGTCGCTCTCTTGTAAGGTCTGACTTCGTCAGTGCCAAAGCCAGGAATCCACATATTCCAATTCCGCTCTGGAAAGAGAAGCGATTTAGAGTCGTCGCTCGTCGGATATCGAACGATGGCCGGGAATGTTTGGAGGACTGATTTACCCAAGTGCAACTGTACATCCTTTACTTCCACGGTATTAGCATGCCTGTGCTTGGCGAGCAAGCAGGCTGCATTCACTGTGGTTTCTACAAAGTCGTCCGCCAGTTGCAACAGCATCTCCTCTACTTCCTCATCCAATTGTTCCGTGGGATCGACTTCCTTCACTAGGTCTTGTAATCTCGTTTTAGTTAGGTACTACAAAGAGAGTTATTTGACTGTGTGTTCGACTGTGCTCTACTTTGACTCCCAAGTAGTTGTACATGAAGAAACACATTGTACTAAGTGTCTGTTTAAGATTGGAAGTCTCGAGAATAACTTCTTGCAACAATATTTATTACTGTTTGGATCTCAGAGATCAGGCAGAAACTGAAAACACTTTCATGTGCTATATATTGACGAATATCACGTTTGAAAATAACTCAAGGGTTTTACCAAGTTTTTTGAAAGTAGTTTCTGGCGCTAAATGTTGAGAAATATCAGAATTACTCTCATGCATTTTACTTCAAAATGAACACGTAGCTTTATAGTACACATATATTTTGGAGTAAAATGCACAAGAGTAATACAGATATTTATCCTTGTTTAACAACTGAAAACATTCTCAAATAAATTCTGTCCGAACTCTGAGTTACGTCAACATTGTTGCGAGTTAAAATGCTTCCTCACGATGCAAGAGAAATACTTGCAGCAAATGTCTTGCTCGTAAAAAAGCAAATTTGTTACAAGCATTTTACTAGCAACGTTACTCTGGAAAGGACACTGAGCGTTAGTCCCCAGGTGACATAGGGTCGTGCGATGGGGCTACCTGTGGGATATCAGTGTAAGTATTAGCAGGGTTGGACGTTTGCTGGACAATCTGTTGCTTGGCCGGCTGAGATATGTATTGTGTTTGCTGGGACTGAGCCTGCTGAGGCGTCTGCGCCTGGTGGGTTTGCTGGGCGATTTGTCCGCCGGTATTACTAGCCGCGGTCTGGACGCTCGCCATCGTCGAGGCGGCTTGAGTGCTCGGGCCGACCGACTGCAAAGAGCCGAGGCCGGACGTCATCTCCGAGGCCGCGCTCGTCGTCTGTACGATGCCACTCTGCTGCGACGACATCCTTAACCCGCCTGGCAAATCGATTCTACGCCCCGCGAGTCTCACTACCGAAGAGGAAATTGATCCGAGTCCCGTGTTTTCCAGCTCCTATCCATCGGCTCGGCCTTCACTGCCGCCCGCCACGAGGCATAACAAACGCCGTCCGGGCAACAACAAATGACAACAAGCTTCCACGATTCTCCAATTGTCGCTTTCGGAATGTGTTTGCGGCGGCCGAAACTCGCCGCGAGAACTTCGCACCACTTCGCACTGCTTGGATAGCCAGGGGAGCCATTTACAGGCGAGCCAATTGCGCGGGGCGAATCGCGGGAAATTCGAAATGGAGTCGGAGTGACTCCGAAAAGTTAGCATCCGAATATTCGAATTATTTAATGTTTACCATTGCAATCGATTGATGGCGATTGACAGTCCAAAAAAATCGTTTTACGGTTATTAGTTTTTTTAGAAAAATGAAAAATAAAATTTACCATCAAGTTAGCCCCCGTTTTTTTATTTATTTAAGAAAATAAGTTTTCCCTTATGAAAATCGATAGAGAATCGTTTGACGGTTCGAACTAGACCAATTAGAACGTTTGACGGTTCCTAGTTTTCTCAAAATCTGTAAAAATAGATTTGGGATAGTTCCGACTTAGGCCGCATTTCCATGAAAACCCATCTACCGGATAATTTCTTTTATATTTATTGCCAAAAATCGGCCACTCTGCAGTGTTCACTTTAGAAAATCGTTTGACGGTTCGAATTAGACCAATTAGAACGTTTGACAGTTCATTATTTCCTCCGAAAATACAGAAAAAGAAGGGTAGGGTCTAGGTTATATAACCTAGAATTTCTAGGTTATATGATTTTCTATGATTTCTAGGTTATATAACCTAGAATTTCTAAGTTATATAACCTAGAAATCATCCGCCTTCTTTTTCTATATTTTCGGTGGAAATAATGAACCGTCAAACGTTCTAATTGGTCTAGTTCGAAACGTCAAATGATTTTCTAAAGTGACTACTGCAGAGTGGCTGATTTTTGGCAATAAATATAAAAGAAATTATCCGGTAGATGGGTTTTCATGGAAATGCGGCCGAAGTCCGAACTATCTCAAATTTATTTTTACAGATTTTGAGAAAACTAGGAACCGTCAAACGTTCTAATTGGTTTAGTTCGAACCGTCAAACGATTCTTTATCGATTTACATAGGAGAAAACTTATTTTTTTGAAAAAATAAAAAAACGGGGGCTAACTTGATGGTAAATTTTATTTTTCATTTTTTTAAAAGACTAATAACCGTCAAACGATTTTTTTTGACTGTCAATCACCGTCAAACTCCTGCCTAACGATTACTATGTATAATCAAATTCAGGAATTGTAACATTCAGGGGTCAACTTTATGGAGGCGGATTTATCACATATAGCATATAGCATAGAATTTTCGGAGGAAATCGCCAACCGTCAAACGTTCTAATCGGTCTAGTTCGAACCGTCAAACGATTTTATAAATTAAGAGAACACTACGGGTTAGTCAATTTCTAATAAGAAATAAAAGGAAATTATCCGCTAAATGCGTTTTTATGAAAATGAGCCTGATGCGAAAACGCACTGTCCCATATATGTCTATTTCTACCGATGTTGAGAAAATTAGGAACCGTCAAACGTTCTAATTAGTCTAGTTCGAACCGTCAAACGATTCTCTATCGATTTATATGCTTTAAAACTTATTTTCTTTACAAAATAAAAAAACGGGGGCTAGATACGTTTTCGTGGAAACGCGGCTGACGTCAGACCTGTCCCGCATCTATTTTTGCAGATTGTGAGAAAACTAGGAACTGTCAAACGTTCTAATTAGTCTCGTTGGAACTGTCAAACGATTCTCTATCGATTTATATGCTTTAAAACTTATTTTCTCTACAAAATAAAAAAACGGGGCTAACTTGACGGTCAATTTTATTTCTTATTTTTCTAGAAAACTAATAACTGTCAAACGATTTTTTTGGACTGTCAAAGACTGTCAAACGACTGTCAAACGATTGCAATAATAAAAATTCCAAAATTCGAATTTCCGGGGGCTAACTTTTTAGAGCTCTTTACGAAGGTGAATTTCAGAGTTTCGAAACAGTCAGGTTTGCCAAATGTGCAGGAAGATGACGGGGAATTTGAAATCTATTCGATTTGTTAGGAAATTGAGAGTGTTACTTGCATTGAATAACATCTCACAGATGTCATGAAGATGCTTTATCATTTCTGTTAAAGTAATCTGTGGGTAACGTACAGATTAATGCGAACTTGAAGAAGATATACCATTTAATATAATACAGTACTCCGATTAGCTTTAGCTCCAATCACGCTCTCAGCAGCGAACATGCCAATTGTGGGAACCGAGGGCGAGAAATTTGAAATGAATTCAAATTGAGATAGTTCAGTCAGATCTGACAGATGACATAAAGCGATGCTTTATAATTCCAGTTGAATTAAAATGAGAATGTTGCTGACTGCAAACTTACAGGAGCTATATGTATAATATATAACATCATATATAGAACTATAACTACCCCGATCACTTCAAGCATCGACTGCCAAATGAGCTCGATACGTGGAGCATCGCGTTATTTATATAGGTCATCCGGTCATCGAGATGGTCGATAAAATTAGGACGAAGCTTTATCGAAAAGCCACTGAAATAGGACGACTTTCTAAAGCAGTTCTCCGCAGAGCTCGCTGCGCACTTTGCCTTAACCAGTGCACCCACGATATAGGTCTATAGGACGACACTACTCTGCCTCGAGGCACGCGTGTGCAATTGGCGACTTCTCACGAGGTGGTGGCGGAATTAAAAATAAGCTCCGATTAACCCTGGCGCAGTGATTTTTCCGCGTCTTCGTGTCGTGACCGGCCATCGTTCGCGGTGCTAACTGCCAGTGCAGAGGCGAGAGAAATGTTCTAAACAAGTAGCCGCGCAGGCATTCAAAGTGGCTGATAGTCGAGGAGAGAGGAGAGTCAGGAGAGTCGAGCGGAGGACTCGGTGCGTGTCCCGCTCGAAGATGACCGATGCGGTGTACTTCGATCTGAATTTCGAGCGAGAGGCCAATACAACTGTCGTCAACCACGTCCGCGAACGTCTATTTATTGCCGGAATGCGTCTCCGCCAGTGAGAGGGAGGAGCAGCGGCGACCGGAGGCCTCACCGCTCGGCGACGAAGGAATAAAAGAAGTGTCGAGCGAGTAAAGCGGCGAGCCGACTCTCTCCGCCCCGAGACTTTCCCATTGTTTTGACACATTATGTCACAAATAGTCTCGTGCTCGCTGCGACTTAACCTTTCGGCTATTCGCCTCGCACGAGCCTCGCACGCTCTCCGCTCCCTCCCGTCGCTCCGACTCGGCACGACTCGTTGAGCAGAGTCCTCGAGCGCGCAACTTACTCGCCGACACGAGGTAGACACGATTCAGTATTCATGAGATAGCCGGAGGTATCGAGCGAGCCAGAATGCCTGGTAAAATAAAAGTGAAGATCCTGGCGGGTCGCAACCTGCCAGTGATGGACCGCTCGGGCGACACCACTGACGCCTACGTCGAGCTCAAGTTCGGCAATGTTACCTTCAAGACAGACGTCTGCCGCAAGAGCCTCAACCCCCAGTGGAACTCCGAGTGGTACAGGTTCGAGGTGGACGATGCCGAGCTGCAGGACGAACCGCTGCAGATCAGGCTCATGGACCATGACACGTATTCTGCTAACGACGCTATAGGAAAAGTCTATGTTAACTTAAATCCGCTATTACTTCCTGGTGGCCCGCCGACTGTTAGAAATATTTGGACCATGGAAGCTGCGATGAATACTAGCACCGGATCGCAAAGTGGTGTGTATGATAATTTCGTCTGGGATGTTTGTCGAGTGTACAGCCGCCAGTGGAAAGAAGGCGCACAAGTTTGTTATACTTGATAGCTTGAGCCGGGTGCCTCTTTCTAGCGGTGTATGGTAATCAGGAGACTCGATAGACTCTCTCGTCAAGTAGTAGTATATATAATACGGTGTGTGACAGCCGGGGATACTAATCCCGAAGTCTAGCTATTATGCATAGTTTCGAAACTTTCACCTTCATTTACACAATAGTTGCAGCTCCAAGGATTTATTTATTGATTATTTTTTTGAATCCGACAAGCCAAGAATCAAGCGAATTAGTTCATATGTAAATTGTATTTTATCATGTTTTTGCAGGCTCGGTAATGACTGGGTGGATCCCAGTCTACGACACGATGCACGGCATTCGTGGAGAGGTGAATATCACCGTCAAAGTAGAATTGTTCTCAGATTTCAACAAGTTCCGACAATCCTCCTGCGGCGTGCAGTTCTTTTATTGTAAGTGTCCAAATGAAACTGGTTGGTAAATTTACGGAGAGATGAGCTAAAGTATTGGGATTAACTAAGTGGTACTCTTCCGTTTGTGTTTCAGCGCCAAATATCCCTTACGGCTATCAGACTCAGAGTGTGCATGGTTTCGTAGAAGAGTTGGTAGTCAGCGACGACCCCGAGTACAAGTGGATAGACAAGATCAGGACGCCGAGGGCGTCCAACGAGGCCAGGCAGACCTTGTTCTTTAAACTGAGCGGAGAAGTTCAAAGGAAGATCGGACTGAAGGCCTTGGATCTTGGTGGAAATGCTGTAATAGGGTGAGTAATCTTTTGCCCGTTGAACAATAATTTCATACCCGCTTCAATTGCAGAAGATTCTAATCACTCACAGTTATGTTTCGGAGGGCTGTTCTCACACCGAACACTCCGATACCACCACAGTTTAGTTCATGCATGCACTCGTGGTTTGCCATACCATAAAGTGACAGTTAGAAAGCCTTTATACTTTGCTGCTTTGACTACCACTGCAACTGGACCACAGCTGGTGACTGCCAGATCAATTTGTGTCATCTAACAGGCTTACTTCTTACCACAACTTTCTTCGCTCGCACAACTCTTTAGTTGCATCAACCAATTCATTGCATTACGATTAAAGTGCAATTTGTTGCACAAAATGAATTAAGCGAGAGCAAAAATTACTGCCCTAACTATTTAACGAGCACTTAAGCACGATTCATTTGTCTTCTCCGGCCACGATATAGTTCTATTAATAAAGGCTTTATTGCTTTCACTGTAAAGTGACTTGTTCATTACTTCGCCCTGCCCCATTCCCGCAGTCATTACAAAATCATTCTTTCTGTATTAACATTCTTTTGCATATATATCTACATTTAATCCTCTTCATACCTCTCTCATTGATTTTGTGTATAATGTTTGGGGCTTTAACAACAGCACGTAATTTTTTGATTATTATTGTATAGGGTGACACAGAATGATACACACTAACAGGAGTATATTACTGTACAGGAAAGCTAAGATTTCACTAACAATACAAAAGAAACAGGTGTGGAATGTCAATATCGCTCAAAGTAATTATTGACACTCTTCACCTCTAGATATCTGCATCGTTCTGTACGATAAAACCATCTAACAAGGAGGCTACCAGCTCCCGAGATTCATCAATTTGTTGTATGAGTCTATCGTTTTAAAAAAATTCTTTGTATAATGTCTGATTAACAGAAATGGTATGAATAAACCATATATTCTTTAAATAAATTCAATATAAGTTAACAAAACTGTTGCTGGTAACATAAAGCACAGTGCGTCATGTTTTATTTTAATTTCAAGCATGATTAATTAACATTGTCCTCAGTGCTATGCTGTACAAATCTATGAAATATTTACCAATGTGTTTTATGTTATTTGCATCTTTTACTTCTGTTAATTTATAGCTAAATTTGCCTAAATGAAATTCCACCAGTTTAATTCAGGTTCATTAACATAGGAACTATAGACAGGTTTTAGTATATTTAGGTATATGTTTGACGGATTGTAGGAACTTAAAACAGAAAGAAAACTAATAGGGTAACACAGCAATTGTTGTGTTATATAAATTTCATGAGAGATTTCGACGATCATAATAAGAATTTTAGAATATTGCAGACTGACTGTAGAATAGAATTAGAATAATAGAAGAAAGAAAATCTGAATCTAATTAAATAAAGCAAATTTTGGACTCCTACAACGAATTCCTTGTCTTTGAGAGTTCGCAGTATCGCAAATCGAAATCCAAAGTTACAAAACCATGCGGAAAGTGAACAAAAGCTAACTCACCAATTAATCGAGGCTCTCTCCCACCAGGTATCTGCAGAACTTCGACATCGAGGGCGAGTCGGGGATCGTGGCGCGCGGAATTGGCACGGCAGTCACGCTGGTCAAGAGTTACGAGTGCTCGAGCTTTCCGCCGGACAATCTCAACGTCGACGAGTAAGTATCCGGAGATCCAAAGGCGAGAGCAAAATGGGACCAAGAAGAAACGCCAACAGCCTCCCTTACGGCCCCCTTCTTTTCCTCTCGTAGTCAGTGCACCGGCAAAAAGCCACTGATGCATGCTCCAAAACATCTCTTTCTCTCCGACAAAAACTTTCGAACGCGCGCAAAACAAAGAAAAGAAACGATCCTTCTCGGCAGCGTCAAGCGCGAAACTTTCTGAGAAACTGCGACGAGCTCCGAGGGAAATGTGCGCGCTTAGTTGAAGAGCTCAAGTGGCTTAGAGTGGGGAGAGTCTGAGGCATGCGTCATTGGCTGGAGCCCTCGCCACCCCGCACTGCTCGACCAATGCTAGCTCCCCGGAGTCGGTGGCCGAAAGTTCGACCGACGAACGACCTGCGATCCGAGAATGCGATCTCGATAGATGCTAGATCCCGATTAGAGATTTAGGGAAATAGTCCGGTCTAGTTAGTACCATAGAACTAGGCTAATTAGACGAGCGAATAGAGTAGTGTAAGGGTCGCTTTCGTTTCCAAACAATTATTTCGTCCGAATCAATTCTCATGATTGGATTCTTAATTGTTTTGCAATTGCATGTTAATCCTTCAACTCCAAAGTGTAAATAAAAGGAATTTCTAATGGGGGGTCAATTGGATTCTAATGGAAATTGTAATTAAGCGGGTCGTCAGTGCAAAGAGGTGAACAATATTAAACCATTTTCATTTTGACTATCTTAATTACAATTATTATTATTGTCTATTAAATATCGACTATTTCATAAATATCGCAAATGACAATAGCTATCTTTTAGGGAGTAGTACAGAGATGAGAATGGCTATAGTTATTTACCATATTTATGATATACATACCCTGTATAGCTGATCAATTCATTATAAGTTGAACACCGTCACTCACATTTCTTAAATACCCTATATTGCGGAATACCTGATTATTAGTTGAAAACGTTCACTTATGGCATTTATGAAATACACTGTACATATAGTGAATTACTACCTATAACTATCGAAAACTATGGCTATCGTCTTCATTTACGACATTTACGAAACATCCTTGACATCAGATTTATTGATTAATATTATTTGCAAATTTCACCTATGACATTTATGAAACACCCTATACAGAAGATTAATTCGATTACTATTTGAAACAAACTAATTATGATATTTATGAAACACTGTTTTAGCAGATTATTTGATTACTAATTGAATACAGTAACATATTACATTTATAAAACACCCTATACATTTTAAAAAAACTCTGCATTGCAAATTACTTATTTATCAGTCGAAAGAGATGACTACGGTTATTTATGTAATTTATGAAACAACCTGTGCCGCGGATTAATTGATTAATAATCGAAACGAAAGCGATTCATAGACAGAGAGTTCGATAGAGAAACTAGAGGAATCTCGCGCGAGCGCCGCTTCCCCGATGCGGTTGTAGGGGGAGGGCCACTCAGAGCCCAGGGATGTACATCACTAATGAGCGCCTTTTCTCTTTTCTGTTTGCCCACCCCGCATGCGTTTGACTAGGGCAGCGCTTGCCTGTTTTGACGAGAGTGTGTCGCAATTACCACCTCCCGCAACTACTCACCAACACCAACACCAACACCACCACCACCACCACCACCATCACCACCACCACCACCATCACCACAATCACCCCCCTCACAATAATCCCGATCATCGTCCCGCTACGGAGGCGCGCAACATCTCCAAGAAGCAGAGGCAGCCGCCGCGGCCTCCGACCGCGACCTTCCCCTCCCGTCTGGAGAGCCACCGCGAGGAAGAGGACGACTGGGGCAGCCTCCAGGCGCACAGGTCCAGTCTGAAGAAGTGCGCCAACTCGTCGCCGACCCTCTCGGAGTCGGTGATCGACGACGCCTCGGTGCGAATGATGCTGGCGCTCGAGGACTTCCGCGGGGAAAGCTCCCGCAGCAAGCTGGACCTGCAGATCAGGAGCTTGAAGAAGTTCTTCACCGACACGGACAGCCGAACCGGCAGCATTCCGAGATTGAACATGCTGGGAGCCAAGTCCAGTTCAACGAGATCATCCGCTCTGAGTATCTTCCAGCCGATTTCCGAGCGGTCCTTGAAAGATGCTGGGAGCAGGTCCAGTCGGGAGGGAATCGCTGCTCTTCTCAAGTCCATTCACAGTGTGCCTTTAGACAATGTCAGGGAAGTCTCCTCCAGTCCAGCTACTCCCATGAAGGAGCTTCTCTCCCGTAGTAGAAACAGTAGTAATTCCAGGATCACCGAAGTACAGGATGACACTGAACCGGTGAAAGATGCTGTGGACAATAGTAAACAAGCAGATCAAATTGAAGGAGTAATCAATGATCGTGAATACTCGGAGGAGGAGAATACACCGAGTTCCGACGACGAGTTCTCCAATGACAACGACAGCACCGGCTACGACATCCTGCGGGATTCGGCTTTCTCTGTTGACGACGACGTCGACACCAGCAGCAGATACAGTAAAAGTATCGTCCACTCGGCTACTTTTCCGCCGATGATGAAAAGGCGATCGCGGTTCTCCGCATTGTTGAGGATGGGCAGCGAAGTTCTTCCTTTGAGAGAAAGCACTGACACCATCGCTAGATACTTCTCAGTCAGTCAGATTCTCCTTGACGTTAATTACAGCGAAAAGTCATCGAGGGACCCAACTCACTCGGCAGAACACAACTACGACGACGAGGATAATAAGAAGGTTGAGACAGGAATTAATGAAAAGGAAGAGGCAAAAACTGATTTATTAGAGTTGGACAGCAGCATGCCGAATGCGACGAGTACCCCAGTGGAGAACAAGGCTCCCTTTTTCGCTCTAAACGAGACCAAAGAGTCGGATACACAAAATGTAGCAGAAACACCTGTAAAGTTGCAGGAAGAGAAAGTTCAATCGAATCTTACAAAATCGGCTGACCCCAAGGATAAGAGATTAACACGCAGGTTTACAATGAGAGATTCTCAGAGGTTGACAAAGATCAGCCAGGAGCGCGAGGATGATACAATCGACGAATCAGAGCTCTCGACATCGACCTATTCCCCAGGACCAAGTGCCAGTGAAGCCGAGAGCAAACCAAGACGAACAATCCTCAAACGAACCAAGAGTACGCATCGAAGAATGTCGCCATTGCTCCACAGGGATCATCTCCTGCACCGCAGGGATTCCCACAGGAGCAGACAAATTCGCGTTCGAGTGCACGAGCGTCCAAGAGACCCGCAAGATTCCCCATCGTCGTCGAGTGCGCCAGGAAGAGTGCACATTTCCTTAGGCCGCCGGATTCTGCAGAGCAGAGTGGCGAGCGCTCTCCACGGAAAGGTGGAGAAAGAGCGACGAAACTGTATGCTGGAACTAATCCGAATAATCGACACGAAGATGATGGTCCAATCGGAGAACTCGGATTCCGAGTCCCGAGTGCACAAGCGGAAGAAGATGCTAGCGCGCAGTATCGAAGAAGCGAGTACCGCAAAAGGATCAGACTGGAGGAAGCAGCGGGACGCGTCTTTCTCCTCGATCCCGAGCATCCCCGCCCCGAGAAACGAGTCCTCCTCCTGCAGGTCCTCCCTCGAGAGCATAATCGGCCGCGACGTTCTCCTCCTGCGCTGCTCACGCTTACGCACGGTAACAACTCCCCCCAGCTCGCCGGGCGCGACCGGCCGCCGGCGGGAGCCGCGGACTACTCTAACCCAGGAGGTAACCCTAGGCGGCGGCGGCGACGCCGCGAGCGAGACGAGCGAGCCGAAAGCGCGCGCCGGCCGCGAGACTAACCGGCCCCGGGACACCGGGAGCGACAGCCCCGCGCTGCTGCGAGAGGACCCCAGGGCGGCCAGCGGCGCCCAGGGCGCCCGGCCTCCGTCGACTAATCACACTAACACTGCTAATATTACTCACAACTCGTGTGTCTCCCGTCCTTCTCCCGATCGCAGGCAACAGGACGAGTCTTCGCTGAGCCCTGCCTACCCGCTCACCACCGTCACCGCTGTCCTGCCGAAGGTCCACTCGCCGGCGAACCGCACCCACGCACCTCTTCATCGGAGGTCCAGTGACTCCGACCTTAGTGTCACACCCAAAGGTGAGGTGGTATTTCAACGGTGGTTACTCTTTAGGATTTATTGCGTTATATTCGAGTACCTGGGAGAGCGTCGCGTGAAAGGGGAATCGTGGCTGATTAATTTGTAGAAATTGATTTGGCTTATTATAGAAATGGGCTAAATTGCTTTCTCGCACCGAAAAATGGTTTATTCGTCCCATTTTCAATATGTGTTTTATAACATACAAGACTAGCTTGTTCATCCTTGTAGAAATAAAGTCTAGGGTAGCCTAGAGTTCTCTGTATAGTTACTCTAGAAATCCTGGAGTTAACTACAGATGTTTAAGAGTAAATTGAAACATTCTAAAGTAACTCCCGGAGCACTTGGGAGTGACTCTAGAGTTTCTAAAGTTACACTGAACAGAGTTACTTTACAAACTCTAGACTGATCTAGAGTAACTCTTGCTCAAAAGTAACTCTGTTCTGTGTAACTTTAGAAACTCTAGAGTAACTCCCAAGTGCTCCCAGAGTTACTTTAGAATGTTTCAATTTACTCTTAAACATCTGTAGTTAACTCCAGGATTTCTAGAGTAACTACAGAGAACTCTAGGCTACCCTAGAGTTTATTTCTACAAGGGCAATACTTGAGGAAAACAATTTGGTTGTTTTTAGTCTTTTAAATTATTTGTCTCCAAGTCGAGAGCAGTGTCAATCGCTTTCACGCACCCGAAAACGCCGGATTACTCCATTTTATAAAAACACAGACATTCAAAAATGCTTCGTTTATTAGAACAGGAATGAATATAATTTTGGGTAATTTATGAAGATGCCGATTGACTGAAAGTGTTAATACCGGAAGGATACTTTCATTGAATGATCAGGAGAAGATCTATATTAATTCCTCGCAACAAAAGGGTTTACAATTCCTTTCAAAAAGGACACCAGAACTTGAACATCTCCCGAATTCCAGGTAACTCTCTGGGTGGAAGCGACAGATCCATGGGTGGCCCATTGAAGACCTCGGCTGCTGTCGTGAGGACCATGAATCAGGATGCTCTGGAGATGCTGGAGTATCCCTTCATCACGATGCAACAGTACCCGCCCGGATTCATCATTCACATCGGTAAGGAATGAGCCGTAAATCATTAGGGACGGGAGCTGCTCTGCTTAACGAGTCTGTCAATTGTAAAGCTGGGCTTTCGAGACAGGTGGACTGGTGAGCTCGAGATCGGTGAAGTTGCTGGAGCGGATCAGCAATCTGGAAGAACCGGAGGGGCGAGACGCATGGTGGACTGAGATCCGGATGGAAGTGAGATCGCACGCCAGGGCACTCGCTTGCAACGTTGTGATCGGCTACAAGGAGGAAACTAGTATCTGGTGGGCGCTGTGGAAAGTTTTACTTATGAATTAGGGTGAACATACTTGGGCGGTGAGAAATAAATAAGCGAAACCTTAGGACAAAGCATTGTGCTCTAATTAACTAGTTTTATTTATCTGTATGTTGTTCTTTGAGGTATACATTTTTACCACATCGTAGGAGAAAGTTTAGAATTAATGAGATTAATATAAAACGGCAAGAATTTGCGGAGCTTCGCCACTCGATTACAGAATTTCGAAAAGATCCTTTAAATTGTTCCAAGGATTTCCAAATGTCTGCAGTCGCACTTGATTATATATAAAAAAGAAGACATATATATTTCGCTGGTTTGTTCTTCGCTTGCTGCTCCAGTATGTCTCCACCCTCAGATAAAATCCGACTCTTTATTCTATCCTGTTTTTAGTGACGACGTCTGCGTGCTGAACGCGTCGGGAACAGCTGCGGTGATCAACCTGCACACCACCTCGCAGGAGCAGGAGGGAATCGTGCTGAGCAGGCAGCCGGGATGTCCACCGATGCCCGAGGCCGATCGCGAAAAGCCGCAGCCGAAGCCGGCGGCGGGTATAAAAATCGAGAAGAGCGAGAACGAGTCAACGGTGCCGAGCAACATTCAGCCAGGCGGGAAGGTGAGGCAGAATTCGGAGTGCAAGGACCACGAGAGCGGCTACAGCTCGACGAGCCATCCGAGCAAGTGCGGCTTGTGCCACTTGCCGTACAGCGAGTCGAGCGTCCCCTTCAAGGTAAACGTCTCCAAGTGCGGGATCTGCAAGCGCGGTAAGGTGCCCGACATCATGTTCACGACGGTCGAATTGCCGGAGAACATGCCGACCATCGGCCGTGGCTGCTTCATCCAGGCGACCGTCTGCAAGAGCAAGAAGGACCTGCGGGGCGAATTGAACGCCAAGGAGATCTCGGACTGCTTGCCCTTCCTCGAGTACGAGCTGCATAGTCTTCTCTTGAATAAGTTGAAAGTACGCGGGATGAACGCGATTTTTGGATTGAAGCTGCAAGTGTCTGTTGGGGAGAGGCTGATTATCGGCATGGCCGTGGGTACCGCAGTGTTCCTGACCGCCCTGCCGCCGCCCTCCGTCCCGCAAATCGCCTCCGGGCACTCCTGGCCGAACGAGGACCAGCTGGCCGACATCCAGAAGACCCTCGTCGAGAACGTGCGGCGGAACAGGGAGTTCTTCGGATTGAAACCTATTGGGGTACGTGGGGACGTGTTTATAAGCTGATAATCCTCTAATTATCATCGACGAAGTCAATACGTTTTTATAGCAGGAGGTGGAGAATGGAAAAGTGGCTGGGGCCTCGGACACCGACGAGTCCGACGAGGAGCTACCTGACCTGGACTTCAGCATGGGGACGAGGGACGCTTGTGTCCTCGAGGTGGACGATATTGAGGATATGGACAGAGTCTCCCTTTTAATGGACGACCGACCGCCCGATGACTTCCACGTGGTCAACACCCAGACCATACCTGGACTCGAGGACCTGGAGATCGTCAGGAATTTACAGATGTTCACGCAGATCTCCAGGGCGAAAATCCCCACCGGGCAATCGACCGCCATGCCCGCCAAGTACTTCGCCAAGATCCTTCAGGTCGGACTCCAATAAATACTAATAACCCTCGCCCATTGTCCCCAAGTTGACCGAATCCTTCACATATATCACGTGTTTTATGATTACAGTCTGTCTACTTCAAGCTTAGGCGAATGGTGCCCTGTGCTCTCTGCGACATGCAGTTCAAATTAGCCCTGCCCGAGCCCGACGAGATCCAGTTTATGGTGGTGGGTATGGCGCTGGGCTTGGGGGATCCCGTGAAGATGAAGAAGGCGGCGAAAAAGATCATCACCCACTCGGCGAGTAAGGATCAGGTCAAAAAGCCGGATGACACTGATATGATATTCAGCCTGGATGTCGATCACACTGAAACCCTCGCCGAAAACTCGGCGAGCAATCCCATAGGCAATCAAACTCTTTTGAAACATAGGCCGCGCTCGCCCCTTAGAACCAAAGTTCACACAACGCATAGACATAAGCATGTGAGTCCCTCGAGGAAGTTATTCTACTTTTCACAATGGAATAGTCAAACTAAGCTTTTTAATTTCGACAGGTGCCTTTGAAGGGAAGGTACGGCGTAGATATAACACCTCTCTCCTACCTGCCGGGCGGTCGTATCGAGAGGTACTTAGGCAATTTAAATTTTTTCTTCATACGCGAGAGTTCGTCTGTGAGAGAGGTATGTACGACCCTCGACTTCATTTTACTCTCCCTAATGAAAATAGCGGTGAAGATTCAAAGATGAAGGGTTCATGTTCGCAGAGCGGTGGACTGAGTGGATTCACGCACAGTTTTGTAATGGAAGTACTGGCGATTGTACGGGCACATATTACAGCGTTGGGCGGCAATGCGATGGTCGCTTTCTTTATGACGCAGTGTGTGCTGCTGCATAGTCCCCACAAGAATCACGTAAGTTTATAGTAGGATTTCTGAGCGCAATAGAGAATAAGGAAAGATTGAGTTTGCGTAATTGTCTATTGATTCTTGCAGGGTCAATGCTTGATCAACGTGGGCGGCGACGTGGTCTCGGTGTCGTACTTCGCCGACGAGAAGCAAGCGGCTGCGTCGAATTGCTGACCCCTACCACCGCACTCGGCGCCTCCATAGCCCGCAGTTCCAGTCCGCGGTAGGTGCTTCACCTTTTCCGCCCTCCGATGACGGCCAGGAGAACCTGTAAATAGTCTAGCCGGCGAGCTCTCTCACCCAAGCGACCCACCACCACCCACGTGCACGAAAACCACCCAGCAAGCGATCCCCTGCGAGTCGCCTCGTGCGAGATTAGTAAGCGAAGGAGGAGCGCAAGGATCGAAGGATCAAAGGAAGTGCTCGAGCACGCGAGAGGCGCGCGGGCGGAAGAGGGACAGGCGGAGTTCTGTCCGGTGAGCGCAAGCACACACAATGCAGCCTTGACGATAGGTGCCTTCGTTTGATGAACTGCCAGCCTAGGGAAGCAACGCTCCAACTACGTATCAAACTGAGACCATCACCGAGAACAATGGCCACGTGGTGCAAAACCACGCCACGGCACGTGCCAGCGGTGTTGCTCGATGAACCCGGTGCGCTATTGCGCCGGAGCGCTCACGTTTACGTGGGATTATTCTCATGCATCTGCATCGAATGCCGCCGGCCGAGATTGCGAAGCGAAGAAGCTGCTCGCTTCGACTCGATTCAACGCAAATCATTCGAGTCGCCCTTGACTTCGTGCGTACTGAAGTTGAATGAAGCTCGAAGCCTTGACTGATTCGAGTTCAATCATTCGAGTCGCCATTGACTTCGTGCGTACTGAAGTTGAATGAAACTCGAAACATTGAATGATTCAACTTGAATCATGCAAGTCGCCATTGACTTCGTGCGTACTGAAGTTGAATGAAACTCGAAACATTGAATGATTCAACTTGAATCATGCAAGTCGCCATTGACTTCGTGCGTACTGAAGTTGAATGACGCTCGAAGCATGAGGAATCCGAGGGATGGGAGCAATGAGTAGAGTAATTTTGATTGAGCCTAAGTAGTTAATTAACCAGTATTTAGCCGACTCTGCGAGTACAGTCGGATTTGACGTAGAAAAGGCTGCCGTACGAAGGTTGCGAAAGATTCGGATGGTAAAACCGAGGATTTAGTTAAAACGGCCGGTCACGAGAGTGAGAAATATATCTCGATGTGTTCAACTCTTAATACGTTTAGGTACAATGTAAGTACTAGCGCGACTCGCTCCTTCGATCGAAAGTTTCCTCGCCGATCTCGCATGCATCTTCTCCTATCCGCGCGGAGAACCGTTCCTCTTGTTTTCTCCCGCGGAAGTAGAAGCACTCTCTCTCTCTCTCCTCTGTTTTCCGCCCTTCGACACTCACCTTGGATTGTCTTGTACGGCGTGCGTAATCGCGCCAAGCACGCGCTCTGCTTACGCATCGAGAGAAATTGTGCCGGGGCGCTCTACACCTGTGCAGTTCCATTCTATGCAAAGGAGTTTCTATTTCCACGTAAGCGAACAATGTATTCCCAGTGCCACTAGGCGGGCACCGGTTACTTTCTACCTGGCGACCCTCTCCACCGCCGGTATCGCTCGAAGGTCCGAGTTCGAGGACGTCGCTCTCCACACCCGCAGCAAATCGCTCGGCGTGCCGATTTTGTAAATTTGTTATGTTCACTCGTTGGCAATAATCCATGTCACGGTCTGTTTCCGCCCCGCCTACCCCGCTAGATGGATGGGAGGCCTAGACCGGCGTGTTTTAGCGCGCTCGGCCGCGCGTAAGCGTATATTTCAATTTGCAATAAAGCGATGTGAGAAAGCTGACGCCAGGAGGATGTTTCTTCGCACCAGGTAAACCCTCCTCACCTTAACAACTAGTACTTCCTGCACGGATATCTCCCCCCCACGTTGATTGAATATTCTCCCGTCTCCTGTTGCACCACCAGTCGCGTTGAGAGTAAGCGGGGATTATGCCAGTGATTAGGTGATTGTTTATTATCTCGCACGTTTACAGATCAACTCCAGCTGCTGCGCCGGCGTAGCCGGCGAGGCCGTCGCTGTTCCTCCGTCAAGTCGAGGCGCGGCTGAAAAGATATAGAGTTGACCGAAGGACTGGTTCATTTTGCACCAAGAGGTCGCCGAGTCGCGGAGAATCCCCGCAACGGCCGCTCATACAAGAATAAGATCTATCATTCGCAGCAGTGGCACAGGATGTCTTGAAAGAGATCCAGCAATCTTCACGAATCTGGAATCCTCCAAGGAGGGCGAAGGGGAACTTGTCTCCGATACTCATGCAGGAAGAGAGATTTATTGAGGGAGTGCTCGCTTAACGCTCGGAAGAGCCAGTACTGACTCGTATCACAATCAACAGAAGACGCACGTCTGCTTATGTACAACCGTTCGCTTTAAGTACTGAATCGCCACGCAATCAAGCCGACGCGGCTCTGACTTCTCTAATGAAACGCCTGTTCTGACTAAATCAGCTTTCGCGACACAGGTCAGGTATCGAAACAAATGGTATATCGAAATCAAGTCTGCGTCAAATGAGACTTGGCCGACGGGAGTGGAAGGCGTACGACGTAATGGATGGATAATCAATGGCTAACGGTGTATAATCGTGTGAATAGGAGCGTTCGATTCGGCGTGGATTGGATCTTCGATTCGGTCTGGCCTGCTTCTAACGACGCCTGCCGAACCGCAGGAAGACGTGGTCGACGTCTTGCCTCTTGACGTCGTTGCCGCGCACGGGCGGCAGGTAGTCGTCGAAACCTGGGAAGTCAGAGTCGTCAACTTTTTACAAGATCGTCGTTAATTGTTCCGGAAAAGTGGGCGAGCTGCTCGAGAACTGTCTGTGGCGGTCACCTGAGAAGTGGCTGGCTTTCTCGTCGAGGTAGCCCTCCATCTCCGAGCGGAGCTCGTGGATCTTGCTGAGGATGGTGCAGACCTTCCGGTACCGGGGCGGCAAGTCGCCCACCAGGCCAGGATTGCACTGGCTGGGTAGGACTGCCGAGACTTCCGTGTAGAGGACGACCATGCTGGTCACGGAGAAGAGGAGCAGGGCCGTCGGGCTCACCATTGTCTTCTCTGCCTATTGACCTTTCACCTGAAAGCAATGTCGGGGAAACGTTGCAGTGTAGATAGTCGAGAATTAGATGATTCTCAGCATTTCTTAGTCTAAAACCCAACAACGCTGTTTGAATTAAATATCTCGTGTTTGATATTCGTACATTAACAATGTATGAACATATTTTTCAATGTATGTTGTACCTCAGTAGGTTCTAGGTAGAAGATAATTTGGTATCCTTATTTTATGCCATAAAATTTAATCATTTTATTAGAATTTCGCTTGTATGACCCTTGAGTCTTGGAACACCGACTCTATGACCGTTGTGTTTTGGAATTTCGATTCTATGAACCTTGAATCTTGGGATTGTTATTCTACAACCTTTGGGTCGTATGAACTCCACTAGCGTTTAATTTTTCAGTGACCAAAAAATTGGCCCTCGCTCTAAGTAGGGGTCCGAAGCAATTGTCAAATTTGCCTACTGTACGATACACCACTGATGTACTCGAATATTTCTTGCAATTAACAGGTTGAGTGCCGCGCCCACTTTGTTGATCTTCTTGTATATTATGACCCACGTGGCATGGCACTTAATGTGTTAGATGAATTGAATCAAAAATAATAATTGGCAAATGTAGCATCGCCGTCAGTCGACAAAATGTGAGAGGGAGGTTGATAAGGCTGAATCTTAAATCGTGTTCCTTTGACGCGAGAAGAATGAAATAGATAAATTCATATCCCCTGAATGAATGTACCAATGCCCTTGCTTCTTGGCTCATCGGATTCACGAAAGTATATATTGCAATTTTAGTGAAATTTATAAATTGGGCTTTGGAGTTGAATGTTTTTCAGAAATTGGAATGAAAGTTATCTACCAAGTGCCCTGGTTTAATCTCATATAATTATTGCAGAAACGACATTCGCGTGGTTTCATAATTTTTAAATGAACTTGTGATCCTTTGTGAACTATTTACGGTGTTAGATTTTCGTAGTGTTAGATGTTAGCTTTAGAAATATTCGCTTGTCTCTTATGGTTGTTAGGTTTTTTCAGAGAAGGACGGATTTACAGAAAATCTGTCAATGAGCTACGATTGGTCTTTTCCCCGTCCTGTTTTCCTGTTCCCTTATTCTCCCACTGGCTCCAGTTAAATGTTCAATTTCCTCCATTCGCTTCGGCGTTCGATGCGCTACTGAAAGGTGGAAACTTAAATAACGCTCAACTCAATGAAGTTCGAAACTTAACGAGGTGAGTCCTTCCGAGGGAAGTTGCTATGGTTGCAAATCCTCGGAAAGTTTCGAGACTTCCTAGATTGAAGAATGTTGCGCGCGTCTATGGTAATTTGCCTTGTTTCCATCCAGCCAGCCATAATTGGTATGAGTTTAGATTGGAAAATAAAATCGTTTCATCGCTAGCGTCGTGAAAGCCACGTTACCAATGCTTTTCGTACACATAAGCTTGTTCATTTGTTTGTTTACGTTACCTTCATTATTGTTGTCCAATAGAGATTTGAGGGTCGAGTCAATACTATAATTACTTTTATATTTGTAGATTATATAAAATATAGATTATTTTTCCACCTGTTTTTTCCCTCTAAATTTTTGACATTTTCTTTAAACTTTGACATATTCTCTTTACGCGGTATTGCAACTACTGGCCAACTTTTATTGCACTTGATCACTCTGTTTCCGGGACAATCTATTTTAAAATTCACAACTTAGAAAGTATCGATGGATATGTTGCAAAAAATATTGTGGTGGAGTCTAACATAATTTGGCTACTAGTTTCAAGCCCTTGTAAAGATTATTATATGGAAGTTTAAAGAAATTCTTAAGAAAAGTGTTTTTCTTCACTAAGTACCATAAAAACTATTAATTGAACGGCGGTGATATCTTTAATGTTAATAATTTCAAAATAGTGATCACTTTCCTCGTTCCATTCCCAAAAAGACGGTTTTCGACTCTACAGCGATGTGTTTCTTCATGATCCGAGTAAAGTACTAGTAGCGAGCAGAACTGTGTAGTTGCATATGTGTATTTTCGCAGCAATTACATGGTGTGTGTGTGGTATTTGCCATAAGCAAAATGTTCGTAGCAAGTACTTTACTTGCGTTGTGGGAAACACTTTTAGTAAAATTACTTAGAAAAATAATAACTTTTAAATATTGTGATAATTGACAATAAAACACATTTTCAAAATTAGTGAGCCTGAACAATAAGAAAAAAGAACAACTGAATGACTTAAGAAGGCGTAATATTTAAAAATAATAAATTTAAAGGCATAACATTTAAAAATTTGAATGCAACAAAAATAAAAGGTGATGTGACGCGTTACGGGAAGAAGGAAAGCGAAGGAAGCTGGGTATTCAAATTACAGAGGAGGCGTACAGGAGTCGGGCAGCGATCGCAGCTGTATTTGTTCAATATTCTCCGGTGTCTTAGACTGTTAAAGGGGGACCAAGAAAGGACTAGTCCTGGGGAAAAAGATTAGCTCAGCCGCCTCAAAGGGCAATTGCATTATCGGCAGTCGTGCACCGACTTTCGAGCAGTTGTCCCCGTTGCCCATCAACCCACTCGCGCTCTCCTGTGCAAATATACTCCTTCGCCGGCTGCATTTTTAGATTGCTTGGGCTTTCCACCATTAGTTGGGTAACTTCCGCCCAAGATCTACTCTTTAAAACAGTGGAAGTCTACTTTGTTGAAAATTATTCCTTACGTTCGAAAAGTGTTAAAATCTTTTTAAAAAAACGGGAAGTAGCTTAACGATGGCTCACAGAAAAGATATCTTCTTGAACTACATTGACCAAAGACAAAATAAATATCATGCAAGAAAACCAAGTTGCCAGTGCAATAAACACGGCACATTCACGAATTAATTATGTTGCGGCTCTAACTTCAAAACTTAGAGTGGGTGTATTTCACTGAAGAAATATTTGTGCTGGTACTGTTGTCTTGATAATGAAGTAGCCACATGTTAAGCTCTGAAAATATTTAGTAAGTTATGAATAACAGAAGAATTATTTTATGTTTTTCAGCGCGTTTTAAAAGGTGGTTCGGATTTTTGGATCAGCACGATCGCAAGCTTTCCATGATTAGTCGGCCAACTTTCGCCTAACAGTAATATCCATTCATTAGAACGTAATACGGTGGATTAGTGGCAGTGTGCTCGGCTACTTAGTGTTCCGGTTTGCGGAGGATTGGGATAAAATTGGGAGGAATTTCATATCGAAGTTCGTAGACGGGGAAAGTCGAGCGCTCACTTACTTTTAATTACAGAGCGATCAACTTGTACATACGGGTTTCTGAAAAGCTAAACAACTTTTGATCACATTTCAACCTTTAACTTTCGTCATTAATTATATTATGATTTCAATGACTGAGAGGTGTTGGAAATTCAGGTTCAAATAAAATGCGTATCTTAAAAATGATTAAATTTGCAATAATACAAAAGCAAAAAATCTAAGTACCAGCGACCATTAAATTTTTTATGTGTGCTAGAAATGTTATTATTTTTTTAAATAACCGAAAGACATTAGAAGTGTGGGATACACTTAACATATAATATGTCTTCGAAATTACTTTACAACTGCAATAATAAAAATGTATTAAATGCTGACTAAATCTTTGATGGCTGCTAGACATTCAAAGTGCAGGACCCGATTAATATGTAATTATTGTAAAGATGACTGGATGAATACAGTAATAAAAAAATAAATATTCTCAAATACTCGCATCAGTCGCTATCTCGCATTCGTAGATTATGTTATTATTATTTCTATGATCGAGAGATATTAAAAATACAGGACCTAATTAAAATGTATATTCTAATGGAAAATCTAATGGAAAGCAAATTTCTTTTAAAATTAAAGTACTTTGAAATAGCAAACGCTCACTGAATGAAACTCGTCGGGAGGGTATTTAAAAATCTTAATAAAATACTAAATAACTGCTCAGAACCAGAGAACTCACTTAAACTTTTAATTTACTACCGCGAAGAAACCCAACTTCATGCTTCAGTACCTACACCAGTGTTTCCAACCCCCCATCTGACACGGCAGGAGTTAACTTCCGAGCTTTTTCATTTCGGTAAGCCAGCAAGTCAGACAGTGGCGATCAGCTAAAAGGCATGCCATGATACTCATAAGTCGAATTACTAGCCCGACAGTCGCTAACACTTTCGATGAGCGATTGCGTGTTAGGCCGATGGAATTATCAGTGCCCGCTAATTGGTGTGATGTAAAAACTTGCCAATACACCGCCGGCGGGGTTAGAGTAATTCGTGGCACGAAACGGCAGAAGCGACGGACCCTTTGCAATTAGGAGGGTTTTGGTAGTTCTAGAAACCCTGAATTGCTCGGATGATTAAGGTATTATAATAAGCCGCGAGTCGGGCCCATGTACGGGACGATTCATTTGGCTTTTAATCAGCGAACATGTGTTGTAAAAAGCGTGTAATATTAGATGTAACATACAGGGTGTTTCAAAAATGTCCCAAACGAGTATTGGCATCTTGTTAAGAATTTCGCGGCGATGAAAATGGCTTTTCTCAAAATGTTGTCTCGCGCTGTATTTCGCGACAAAATACAAAAAATGATGCGCCAATACGGTTGATCTATTCGGTTGATTCTCGGAAATGGGTGGGTTTAGCCAGTGGGCCCTATCCGCTGACCAGCGGGGACATCAAAGTATCTTATTGGCGTATAATTTTTTCAATTTTGTCGCGAAATCAAGAACGAATCAAAAAATTTAAAGAAGCTATCTAGATCGCCGCAAAATTCCCTACAAGAAGGCTATACTCATTTAGGACATTTTTCGAACACCCTGTATAGGATTATAGGTGTTGGTAAAGTTTCGTGTATAATTACAATGTCTAGATCATTTCGAATTATTATATGTATAGTAGCGTGTGCTTGCAGTAGTTCCCCGTTTTTTATCAGGCACACAAATGTTATAGTTCTACCGACTTCGGTCTGTTGCCGTTCGTATGTATTTTGTCTGTTATCGTTTATAAGGACAGTGTTTCTATGTGTGAACAATGTTATATTAAATTAAATAGTCTAAAACCTTTCCCGAGAATTACGCAACGCACGAAAGAAAAGCGCATAAAAATTGATAAATGAGTTCAGGGGTTACAGACTAACAGAGATAGATGGATTTTATTTTGCTTGTAAAGAAGAAGCCGAAGAAGAAAAAGAAGGGGCGTGTATTATATGTACTATCTTACCGATACAGAGTCAGCTATATTGAGTGTAACAAAGTTTAACAATCGATTGTTCTCAATCTACAGTCTTCAAAAGCAAACTGAAAATGTTAAGTAACATGGATGAATTTGCACACACAATGCGTTGTACATAATATTTTATATATGCAAGAAAATAGAAGGCAGGGAAGAATCCGGAAACCTTCGTGTAGAATTAAAATTAGTATATAATTTGTAATTGTCCCATGAACATCAGTGTATATAATGGATAATAGTAATTGTAAATTCTAAGGTAAATGATTCAACCTGTATATGTTTTGGAGAAGTGTTGAGAAATATTCGTGTCTACATGCAAGAATATTGAATGCGCGGAGAGAAGTTTAAAAATTTTCGTGTAAATTTAAAAATGTATATCTTTTGTAACTTTCTTGTAAACAGCAGTGTATATAATTAATAATAGGCACTCTAAGGTCAATATTTCACCCTAATGTACATGTTTTACAGAAGTGTTGGGAAATATTCGTGTATTACAATGAAAACTCCAGAAAACTTATAGGTGTATTTGTAATTATTCTATAAACAGCGATGTATTGTTAATAATGTAAATCCAAGGTAAGTGAATCAGCGTGCATACTACGCGTGGCATCAAATGACTCCTGGTCAGAGGAAATTGAATACACAGCATCGGGATTGGGAAGGCACGAGCGCCAGCGAGGCAAGGTGAGCAGATTGCGAATTACCCGCGGGAATCTCCGCAGGAGCGGCGAATAATCACTATAAATGGTGCGAGCCCTATTGGATTTCATCTGCCGTAACTCGCTTGGCGCTTCCTTCTCCTTTAACTAATAGACACGAGCTTGCTTGTTTTTCCAGCGTCAAGGAAACCGTGTAAGCTGCGAGCGATTGGAGCCCGCGCTTTCTATGAATATTCAAATTGCAATTTAGCCCAGCCAATCAATAGATCATGTTCATGTTCATGTTTATAACGAAGAGACTCAAAGCTCGAGGACTCTCGTCATTGGCTAGCCGAGCGAAGGATTACTTCGTTCGTCTTAAAACTTTGACCGACAAATTATAATAGAAAATAATACTGACATTTAGACAACCAAAAACAATAGACCTTTTTGTAATTTACACTAAAATAATGGAATATATTGATATTTTTATCATTTATAATAGAAACTGACCAAGCCCCGCTCTTGGTAGCAATATCGTCCAATGAGAAGTCCCGAATCAAAATAATGGGACACTTGATTTCTTGATTACACGAGAATCCGCTCGGGAGTATTTTTTAAAAAATTGAAGAAGAATTAAAATACGCTAGTTTGATAGTTAATGTTGAATGTTACTGGGTGAAGGTACAGGGTGACTCAGCCGGCTTTAAATCTGCACGGCCGTAGTTGATACTGTATCAGATACATGTGCATATATTATGTTACGTGGTATTATGTTAAATATTTGAAAATATTCGGGTATAATTAAATGTAACTTGGAGAACCGGGCATCACTCGGTAAGAATTTATTTTGTTTGTTAAAAGTAGATTAATAGTGCGTCGACATAAAACTGACTATTTTCAAGACCCCAAATGAATTTTCCAAATGAAAGTCGAGATCTGTGTGAATCAATTTCGATCTTGCAACCGAAAATGATAGATTGGTTCATCTTATCAGAATCATTAGGCCTGTTTTCAAGATAAAGTTTACAACATACAAGATTTACTCGTTTTATGGTATAAGATAAGATAAGATTACCGGGTCATTAACGACTATCCTACATTCGGGAGTGTACAAACACCTAAAAGTGTTAAAACCACTTTCCTCCACTTTTTATCAGTCATTCACGTATAGTATGAATAATATAACACAATATTATATAGGACGTACGGAATGGAGAGTAGCTGGTTAATAAATGTGTGTAAGTAAAACCACTGGATTATTTATAATAATGGTATATCGCAGCGTCAATAATGAATCCCCCTGTACATCGTGATGCATTTCGCTTTGAATTATTATTTGCTGTATATAAAATAATTATAAATGATCTAGTAATTCAGTTATAGTCAAATCCCAATTGCATATGAGATCAGTAAGTTAGTCAGGTCATCAGAAATCAGGCGGCTCTCCAATTATTTTAGTGGCTCAAGTAAATGTTGTCAAGGTTCGCCCTTCAAGTTTCCCCCAATTTTAATTATCTAATAATATAGATGACACAAATATTTGCCAATTCTTTTACATTTTATACATTCGATGTTGTGTTGCATTGTATAATATAGATTCTAGAATAATTCAACAGTAAGTGAATCACCCTATACATGTTCAATATAACTTGAATGATACGCAAAAAGTCGAGTGTATATTCTACATATACATTCGTTACGGTATATTATATAATGTATGAAATACAATATGAATTGTGCATGTATTGGTTCCAAGACAACTGTATTGCTCTGTGAATTACCTAGAAGGTGATTGTAATTTGAAATTATACACGAAATAGTCTAACTTTAATTACACACGAATATTTGCCAACACTCCTCTACGCTACGTTCTGTATATTCCATAGTATAATACACTATAAATTGCATATTGGGTCCAAGACAACTGAATCGCCCTGTAGACGGGTCGAGGAGAGCACACCAGTAGTACGAGTAAACCTGTGGTCAGCCGCCCTTTGAGTAAGTTGTTTCCCCTCATCCTCTGCTCTGCCATTCGCTTCTCCGAATTACAAGCACAACGGTGATCTTGTAAGCCGGGCGAGGGGCTATCGGACCGGCGGAAAAATGCGGAAGCGACAGGGGCTGCAGGTTAATATTCCTTTCGAGCTTCCTCCTCCCCGCTAAATTCCTCGAGGCTCGCTTTGCGCGCGCGTGTGTGTCTCTGTGTGAAAGGGCGGATGGTTGGCGACGCAGCAACACGTGGTCGCCGCAGATTATCCGGGCGAGCAGCTCGTAAAAGTGCCGCCAGGGATATTAGTCTCCGCCCGCCCCCAACTAATTTCTCGCTCTCTCCACCAGTAAATTCCGAACTTGACGTTTCACGTCTACGTCGCGCTCGCCCCTTCGAGCTCTTGGCCGGCAGTGACGCGCAGTGGGACGAAACGATTTCTAGTTCGAGATCGTTTTAGGAAAGCGGCTGGCACTTGTTGTTGACAGTTAACAGTACTATTGACTCTTATTGTTATTAGAGTAATTTCATATTTTTGTTCAAATTATTAATGTCATACTGGTATAATTGTTGCAGTTGATGATGACTTTTAATAAAATAGAATAACTGTTATAAGTACCCTATTACTTCTTTTTCCACTATTCTAAGTTTTCATAATTATAATAATTACGTTTTCATGAGCCTGTTACTACTAAAACTACTGAGACCCTCAAAATAATCAGCTTCGAATTTTTGTCTCTTTAAAACTCTTAACAGCATGTTGGCATAGTTCTAGGAATTTCTGATAAAATAGAGCAACTGCAATTTGACCCTAGTAGTTTTCTTTCATCAGCTTTAATGTCCTACAATCTGCCCAACGCAGATTCTGAAACTCTAGTAGTTATATTGCCCTACTGTTTAATGAGTTATTTGAATACTTGCGTAAATGTCTGTCTGTTATTGAAGTAATTCCTCTCGAAGCATTTTTCCAAGTATAGAAATTCAAAGCGAACGTAGTAACACTCCATTGCCATGTTACAATTGAACTATTTATAAAATAAGACAAAAGCAGATGAAAGTTTAAATTCAGAAACGGTCTTACGAAAGCCGAACAATATTGAAGCTATAATTTCTAAATAAAATTTTCTAAATGTATTATGCATTCCAAATTTGTACTTGAAATCGCGCAACGGTAGATTTAAATACAACAAAATTCACTTTACAGAGAATCCTGTAAAAATATTTATACACAATTTTAAACACTTTCAATAAATCTATTGCACCTAAATGTTTTATGACTGAAATGATTAATTATTACTATCCTCGATAATACTGTAAAATCAATATCAAACTTAAGCGGTATCTTTTAAAGTTCATTTTAAAGTCCATCCCTCCGAGAGTCCGACCCACGTGTGTCGTCGAAAGTCGAGAAGCTGATTCGCCGGGCGAGCTTTGCGGAAGGACTTGGGCGAGCTTGGCCGGTCAAAGGCTAATGAAGCGTGGGCCTAAATAAATACGAGCGTGTGTTTGCCGGAGAGTTTGGAAGATCCTGAAGCGCGAAGCAACTTTTTATTCTCCCCTCGGATAGTATAATACCGCTGTAAAACCACCAATCCACCCGGCGAGCCGAGCAGTTCCGACGCCCTCGAAATCCCGAGAATGAAAATGAGGCACGTGTCGGGACTGCCTGATCTAGTTTTACTTCCTGGCTAATGCGATAAGTGCGCGCTCCGCGCACCTGCATTGTTAACACTTTCCTCTTCCACGAAGCGGATACCCAGTGACTTTGATGTATATTGTTTAATAATGAAATACATAGCTTTCTCCTGCAAGGGCATTATGAAATTTGTCGCTTGGGAAAGTTTCTTTCGATGAGTGGTGTTGAATAATTGAATAATGCGAAGATAATAGGAAGATGTAATAAAAGATAATAGTGTAAAAAGTAAGAATTCCTTTAAACTTACACATAATAAATAATAAGCTTACAAGGTCTTGTAACTACAGGCCAATTTTTATTGGACTTGACAAATATAGTCTCGAAATATATGATGACAAAATGTCGTGCTCAAGTCCAATGAAATTTAGCCAGTAGTTACAAGACTATGTAAATAGTTTAAAGAAATTCTTAAGAAACGTGCTCTTCACCAACTACTTTAAATATTTTCACGTCTCGCAATCGACTAATGAAATAATTAACTTACATCTTTAATTTTAAAACATGACGTGATGAATAAAATACGCACACGCCAAGTTTCAAGATTAGAGATGCAAGTTAATTAACAAAATCTGGAGACGAGTCGGGCACTTTCGTGTACTTACAATAACGAGACAATTCATAACTATCAAGAAACTTATTTACAGTCGGGTGTAAATGACAAACACGACTTTCGACAGCTGCTCTCAACAATTGAACTCTCATAACGGGCACTGTGGCTTCAAAGTTAATTGTGAGACCGGTTGACGCGCAAGAGCAAGTAGTCGAAGAAGTGGCCGCCGAGGGTGACGAAAGTTAAGCCGGAGGAGTTGCGTGGACACGTAGAGAACGTCGGGAATAATGTATACGGAGGTGCGAGAGCTCTAAGTAAGCTAACAACCCGCGATGAAATATTAACGAGAGTGCGAGCCGACCGAAGTGTGTATATTGCCGTGCAGGGGAAAAAAGGTTTCCATCGTGAGTCGGCAGCCGAGGCAACGGTCTCGCTGAATTTCTATGAGATCAGAGGAGACACGTGTGGGACATCGTCGAGTGGATACATACAGCTTGCGCTCCGATTGGATGATTATTTGCATTAGAATTATTAACATTATGTTGGTATGGTTTTACGGATTTGTGGTGGCTTGTAATTAAATCGGTCAACTATTATTATCCTGTTGGTTTTTGTAACCGGTTGGAAAAGTCATAATCATAATATTTAAGTTTTCATAAGTCAGTTTGAGTAGACTGTTGTTTTGTAGTGGCTGAAAGAAATTTATTGAACAGTTTATTAGTACGAAACGCATGGTAAACACGAATTTTGAATTCGCCTCGTTTTACCAAAAATTATAGATTTTATAGAATTTGAATTCGGTTCATTTGGTATGTTCGTGTATCGAAATAAGGAAACCTAAGAAAAGATTACGACATAAAAGAAAGGAAAGTTTGAAAAGCTTGTAACCGGCCACAGTGGCACGTCTGGCTTTACAAGGGAAATGTCTAGACAATGCTGAGAGCGCACCGGGAATCTTTCCAATGGCCACGCTATCTAAAATGACTTCCTATTAACACTTTGATGACCGCCGGAGTAACATTGACGTCATACGCTTTAAGATTAGATACATGTTTTGACATGTTCTACTCGCGGAAGTAGTGCGTTTATTTCTCCCAGACTATCAAGCGAGCAATTCGCGTATGTTGTAAATGTTATCTTCAAAACGGACCTAACGATTTTGGTCATATCGAGTGATCTTCCGTTTCCGGGTGTGACAGAGCGACTTAGCTATTTACTTTGTTTCCAATCATTTACTTAATGTTCCTTTATTATATCTTATCTGTATGCACTTGTATGTGACACTCATTTCTATTTAGATTAATTAAATATCGCAGTATAATTTCGTATTATGTAACCATTCTAATAAAATAAACAAGTTTTTGCTTTGAGCTCATTAAAGTTCTATTGTCCCTGATGCCAAATATTTGGTAGGGTTGGTAATAATATGTTCTAGTGTGAGCGGACAGTTACATTGGAACAAGGTTTAGCTGAGAATCAACTTTGGGAAAAATTAATTGGGGGGGGGAATAAATAAATTGATTTTTACGAATTAATAAACTGGAAATAAACAAATACATCTTTACCGAGCGATACTTCTTACTCATTTAACTGTTTGGTTTCGATCGCAGGAAGTCGTAGATGTGCGTGCAGCCTTACAACGGACGACGTCAATGTGACGTCAAGGAGTTAATATTATTGATATAGTTATTGCTTCTTCGTATTAAAATCCGGGACTTAACCTATTTATTTTTTAATAAAAACAAAAAAATGGCGTTTAATTCGAAAGAAAGCGTAATCTTTGGATTAATAAAAAACATGATAATAGGAATTAAAACAATAACAATCAAGCTTGTGTGATTAGAAAATCTTAACAAACTGGGTTGAAGGTTAATGAATAATGAACGAAAAATTGAACAAGACTGCATGATTTATGTTCTTCGACATTTTTTTAAAATAATATATCACGGATTAATTTTTATGATTAGAAAATATTTTATATTTCCCTGTTGTTGTTCGGATTAAAAACAAATAAAGCAGTTTGCGTATTTTCAAAATTGTACAATTTTAAATTTGACTTAATACCTTCAATATCACGTCAGCTCAATGGCATGTTTCCGAAAGTTGTGCACTCAACGTACCAAAAATCTATCAATCAATGTGATACAATTTCTTTTTTTTTGCTTCGTGTAAAGGAACACATACAAAATCATGAATTCTTGAAATTGGACATGTTTTTACAAAAATAAATTAAACATTTCAAATAAAATACACTAATACGTATTAAGCCCGCAGTAAGAGTATAACAAGGGGCACTAAAAGGAAAATTGCATGTATAACTTATTATGAGTTGAAGTATCGAATAAATGATACTTAGCACTTACCGATATAAATAAACGACCGTTGGGACGGTGCAATTGAAAGGTCCGTAGACGGTAACAGGACTCCGTAAAGTGTTTGGCGAAAAGGTCGGAAATCTTACTTTCAAGCACGAGAGACTTGAAACGTGTATCATTGCCACGTTTGCAAAAGTGGTCGCTGGGAGTTTGGCGTGACTGAACGTGCATGAGTGTTGCAATAAAAGAGCAAAATTGTTGTCATGGATATTCTTCACCTTCGAAATACCTGTTGCCTCGTTTTATTACATTAGTCCATTCATAAATATGCGTCTCCCTTTGGATACAGTCAATTTATGAAAGGGACAAAATACTGTTTTGAAAAAAGTGAAAAATTAAGTAAATATTAAATCGAATTTATTATTACCACGTATTGTTAGCTACCTGAAATGTGTTACGTTACCAATTAGAGTTAATAGTTTTCCATCACATCTGAATCTCATTCATCACAATTGCAATGTTCATTTCAAAATATGTCTCTCGCTTTGACGTTGAAGGGAAGTAAATCTAATTAAACAAATATTCATTCGAGGATGTTGATATGTCCAGATTAATTTCCACGAACTAATAAACTACTAATGATAAAATATAAATCTTTGCTGATCGATACTTGATTTTCCAGATATATAATTATAACAGGACCACTAGCTATTAATTTAGTAATCGGCATTGATTTCCACAAATAAAGAATCCATCGAGAAATAGTAATATTCAAACATAAATTTTAACCGTGTAATACTCGGTCTCAAAGGCACTGGTATAAATGCGAGAAATGTTTCAAACTTCGCAACTATTGACTGTGTCGGAAGATTCTTCGCCCTTCAAAGAAACGCCCAGACAATGCCGGGAACGCATCGAGACTCTTTCCAATGGTATGCCGGACTAAAGGAATGAAAGGTGGAGAAGACGGTATGCGAATAGTTGCAAGTTTTGTTACGAAGGCCACGCAGCGATGCGTGTTATAAGACTTATAAGACAGTCTGCGGGGGTTTATAAGGTTTACGGGAAATCCCGTGACACCCGGCGAGCCGCTGCCGCCTTGTCTCTCACAGCTTCCGACACCGAATCAGCCCAACCTTCCCTGGTAATCTCCTGTTTAAGTAATGCTGCCTTCGCCTTGACTCGTGCACGTGCAACATATGTGGCCAGCCGATGTACATAGTGTATTAAAGGTTTCGTGTCATTAAGTCATTAATCTACTTGGGTGGCGCGCAACATAACCTTTAACGTCGGGTTCCCGCCATTCTCATTAACCGCTGATGAGTATCGCTTAGTTGGATGAAAATTAAGTACAGCTTCCTCAAAAACTGTATGTCTCGAATTTATGAAATTCTACACATCGAGGTCGGAAGAATGAACCCCATAATCGATGTGACGCAAACAATCGGTTATTATCGAAAATCGAAGTAGTGGGACAATTTAAATTTATACATGTTAGAAATCGATTATATTTTACAATATAATTTGAATGATGTAAGATTATTATATTACGTTATATAATTAATATGGTATAATATTGATTGTATATTGGCTCAAAAGCAAGTGCAGTCCAGTCCAACTATTTTCGATATCAGGAGACTCTGTAGAATCACAATGCCAAAGTAGTTGAACCGCAAAGACTCCTTTTCCCGACCAAACTCAGGTCACAATGGATATTCAGAAAAATTACAAATTTAATTTTTGTCGTTTTCTCCCACAAACTGTTAAATTTAAGAACTCTTTCCTACACTGAAAATACATCGTATTACCTCCGAAAAATCCATCCATTTGAAATAACCAACCCCCATGAATGCACTCAAGAAAATGTGCCAGCTTCAATATCGAAATTCTAGTGGGAAGTACGTGTTGCTGCAGGTCGCCGGCGTAGTAATTTTCCCGCGGAAATCAGTGTTTCAATAATTCAGGCGAGCGTCTCAGTTTCCAGCCGGAGTTTTCTGCCAACCACGGACGAGCACGACTGGAGTTTATGATATGTGCGCCACCTGTGGTACAGAATTTATAGTTGCGGTGGAAGTCGAGCTCGAAAGACGCGTGTGTGCGTGTGCGGGACGGAAAGCTATCTCCGCTGTTAGACAAACGTTTCCCATTAACGAGATTAATCTCTGTATCGGGCGGAACACGCTGCCCCTGCTACGTGACTCGGCGCGGCAATTGGATTTTTCGTTGCCGGAATTTAAGAGTGTCGAGTGTGGAGGCGGATCTATTGTGCCCCACTATTTGAAGGGTTGCTATAAATCTCAATGAAGCGGAGCGTCGATCGAGGGAGCGAAAGAGAGGTGTTTACATAAACTATAGTTTAAAGGGATGCAGGATAGATAATCGCCTTTTTTATGTGTTCTTTTTTTTAGTTGTAGTAACCGATCAGTCAATAAGGTTGTCAGTTGGATCCTTTGTTTTTTATTTATGGATCTTTATAAAAATCAAAATTTAAAGAGCAACACAAAAAAGAGAAAATTAGTTATTTTACATGCCTTGAAGGTGTACATGGTAAACAAAACCACTTTTCTTAAGATTTTCTTTAAACTCCCATATAATAATCTTTACAAGGACTTGAAACGTTGAAACTACTGGCCCAATTTGAAAAAACTTTAGTACAACCCTTTTTCATTATATTTCTCGACACTTTTTTGATTAATTGGCAGGCTTTGCCTATATGTTGCACGTATAAAAGTTGCCAATTTCAAAGCCGATTATCTCAGAACCAGTGTGGAGTCAAGTGCAATTTAATTTGGACGGCAGTTGCAAGGCCGTGTACAGATTAATAATGTGAAAATGTAAAGCAAATCGTAGCAAAGCTGGTTTTCCTTACCCAATCTTATGGCAGTTGTCACGTTGTATCGCTTTCTAAAGAATTGGTTGCAATTTGCAACATGGTATGAAGGAGATTACAAGAAAAAGTATCGACGGTTTGTATTTTGACGACAGATTATAAACAAAATAGAACAGTTAAAAGACAACTAGTGGAATAATATAGAAAGTTGCATTTTATTAAAAATTATTATAAATTCTGACAAGCATACCAGCATATTATGTTAAGAATTTTAAAGAAGAAAATTTGATCGAAGGCGTCGATCAATTCTCGAAATCAGGAGAACAGTGTCGGCCAATTGTCAAGTAGGAAATGAAAGCTAGATATTAATGTAAATTATAGCCAGGGCGTCGCATGCGAATTCGTCCTTCGGGATAACTCGATCAGCAATGCTTTCTCACACTATGTCTTAATAATTCCTTCGATCTCCTGGATCTTCCATCCGAAGCCTCAAGGTTCCGCTCTCTACCGAAGCAAGATATACCACCGTTGCGATCAAAGCGAATCTAATTAAGAGTGCAATTAGTCGATTCGCACTCCTGTAACTCCAATTTGCACCCCGCGCCGCACTGCCCGATAGAACTTCGATCTTCAAACTATTTTATAGACGTGGAACCTCAAGGGGGGGAAAAATAGGTATATATATATATATATATATATATATATATATTCAAAATCTACTTGGATATGTGTTCAATAAATTTTAGATACAACTTTCAGTCCTCTTTTTCAAAAATATCAGCCACCATCAGTGTCGGTTTTTAACTGCCGAATGCAATTTTTAAAAATACGGATATATGACTTAATTTTATTGAAATATTTATGTTCATTGTATCCTCGGTAATCGGTAATCGGCTATCGTGCGCCGTTTTTAATGATGAACTATATGACGATATTACTATTTGGCGCGAGACTCTACCGAATCTACTAATATTCACTGAGCTTAGAAGAAATCACTCAATTTTTTGCAGACAAAACAAATTGTTTTTCAAAATGGGTTCGCAAGGAAAACAATGCCAAGTTTTGCGTTCTCTTTCGAGACCCTGCTTATACGAGTCAGCTTAAGTTATGGATCCATTTTGCCGCAAGGAAGATATTCACTAAGCTCGAAAGTGAATCACCCAATTTTTTTCACGCAAACCAGATTTTACTTTGAACAAAATTGATTCGCAAAGAAAAAGTGATCAGGTTTTACGGAGCTTTTCGAAATCTTATTTGTACAAAGCAGCTTAATTTTTTCAAAGTTTGTTTGATATTCGCCAAGCTCGTAAGAAAATCGCTGTATTTTTTCCACTCGGACCGAATTTTGTTTCAAAACCTCCAACAAAACTGGTTTGCAAAGAAGAAATGGTTTCGCGCCCTTTTTCCAGATCTTATTTGTACAAGAGGAGTTAATTTTTTCAAAATTTTACACCAAATATTGACGACAATTGGTTCGCAAGGATCAAGTGCCCAAGTTCTGCCTTCTTTTTTCGAGATGCGACTTGCACGAGGGAGCGCAAGTTACGAACCCACTGTGCCGGAAGAAAGTTATTCACCGGGCTCGTTCCACCCCCATATCGACACCATCAACCGGAAGACACCCCCGCGCGTCGGAATGCCGGCATTGGTGGCTGCGTGCCATCCTGTTTACGTCAGACATCAGCCCTCGACACGCAATATACCCCAGGTACGAGGTAAAGTGTCGCATCCGGTGTCCCGACACCGACACATTGAACATTCGAGAGTAGAGGGCGTTCCTTTGTGCCGGTAAATCATACTGCATTATGCTCAAATATAATCGCATCCCCCGCTGCACGCGCCAGACAACCCCCGCGGATTTAATTGCACCTGCTTCGTTATGCGGCCCGCGCGCGCCTTTGCGCCCCTCTCATTTATCCTGTCGCTGGTTAACGATGAACCCTACTGAATGCCAGTCGGCCAGCATTGTGCTGGGATTGCCGCGCTACGCTAATGTCAGCGCATTAATCGTCTTGGCAAACAAAATATCCCATGAATCAACTCCCTCAGAAATACACTCTCAGAGAAAAAGCTGCGATTTTTTTGAGTTTTTAACAAAATGAAAGTGTTGAAAACTACTCAGCACTCGCCGGCATTGTTAATATTAGATTCGAGAGCACTTTCTACCACACGGGAGAAGTTGAAGAAGTTCACGAAACTTATCAAAACAGTCAAATTAAATTGATATATATAAAGTCTATCAATTATAGTAAATTTATATAAAACATTTACTATAGAAATAAAATCAGAACTGGTTTTGAAAAACTGAACACTGTCTTCTGCGTTACTTGCACCCTCGACTTTTGTGAATTGACAGTGACTTTGTTTACATTACAACTACTGAAAGGTTTTTGGTATATTTTGGTATACGTTCGACAGATTATGAAAAACTAAAACAGGTGTTCGATTTTCTTAAAAGTCATCATAAATTCTGGCAAGTACCCAACATGTAAGGAATTCGAAGAAATATCGGAAACATGGCATTTTTACGACTTTGATAGTTCCAGTGTTAAACAAATATCCAATGGGATGTTGCGCCCCAAAAGATATTTTTAAATTTTACACCGGCATATTGTTATTCATATTTTTACGAGATATTCTGAATCTTTTTACAAAATTAAACTCTCAAATAAAACATATTTAACAGTCAATGCTATTGTTTGTCACTAAATATCTTTTCGAATGATGCAATAGAATGATTCGATGACAGCAAGAAGACTTTCAGAGCGGTGTTTATCCAAAATGCTCAAAATATCACTTTCAACAACAAATATGTAACTGTTAAAATTCGAAATCGTAAATATCCAAACTTTTTACTCCGGAACATTATTATTAATATTACGCCACGTTAATAGTGGCTATAATAGTGGCTCAGGGGAATAACGTGGAAGCACGTGAACCGCAATTAGCCAGACACGCGGGTTCGATCCCGACTTTTCACCGCTCATTTTTTCACTCAGCTTAAAAGCTTGTAAGTCCATCGATACGAGCACAATTTGCTGCCCCCCTGCCTTACAGACGCTCATACCGGTCGGTATGAGAATACAGGAAGGCAGCTTCCCCCGCGCTGTGTTTTCCATACTGCGTCGCAAATCCTGAGGGCAGCCGACGTTAATCAAACGAACGAACGAACTAATATTATTAATATTTCCACGATGAACCCCGGCCTTACTCCGCAATGTTATTATTAACATTTTCACGAACTGTCCTTCGTTCAAAGCGCGATCAACCTATCCAGCAATAATTACCCAAACACTCAACCCGCACTCAACCCGTGAAATACGCAACACTGAGAGGAGAGCAATTGGCACAATACCTGTCGAGCTGGGACGCGGACCTGTTGCTGCTCTCCTGCGTTAGTCACACGACCAGGAACGCTGGGAAACCGCGGAATCACAAGTAGGTCTACTTCTCCGCTTCCACTCGGACTCTTCGTCCAACCCGAGCTCCAGTGTCCGCGGTTCGTCTTGGGTAGAACTATCGGAAAGGGCCGCGCTGAGGAGGGTTGTTCTCGGGGGTGTACTGTCTCGAAGGGTCGACTGCAATCGGAGAAAGAAGCGTGCATCGCCCTTTATATACCCGCGCACTACCTTCGCCGGGCATGCGCCCAGGATGAATCGCGACCTGCACGTCCTGATAACTTTAGCCGAAGAATCATCCCCTCTCTGGTTCGCGCGCTCGCCATCCCCGTTGGAGCGTCGTTGACGCCAACGCGTGCGTCGCGGCCGGCGAGGGCGGATTTGCCGAATTTTTCACTGCTAATCAGCGGTGATCGAGCGGCTCGCTAATAGAGGACGACCTCGGGCAACCTTAAATACACGTGTTATGTACAGGGCGATTCACTTCTCTTTCAATCGCCCTTCGTCAATATGAAATATTTATCAATTATTCAATATTCTGTTTTGCAATCTACTTTCTTGTCCAGAGGGAAATTCATAAATCCTGAACGACTGAAGCGAGTTGTTTGTTTCCTGGGTCATTAGATTCAAAAATATACACAACGGAAGAACAAGATTTACAAGTTGATCCCTTGATCTGTAACTTTCGCCGAAATTAAGGTCAAGTATTGTATCGATCGCAAATCGCTATAATTCGAGAAAAAGCATCCTTAATTGTCTCGCGCTAATACCTAAAACTCTACCGCGAGACTCTACCGAGTCTTCTGATTGTGAATAAATTTGGATGAGAGTAAAAAGCACATCAAATAGTATGCATTTATAAGTAAATCTACATCATAATTTATAGAATACATTTTAAATGTATAAGATGCAGTAAAATCGTATTATAAGATCGGAAACAACAATAATTAAAATGACTAGTTAATTTACAATGATGTTACATAGAACAGTGTATACCAGACAATAGTGATTAAAAAATCAAGTGGCCTAGCTGTATTATTCTCATCTTACTTTACGACAATTTACTCTGAATGGTGAAGAACGTGCTGAAGCGTCATTCTATGTTTTTTCTTCGTAAACGTAAATGCTATTAGAAAAAAACGCATTGGTTTTTGGGTCACTGAATACTTAGTACTTAATCCTAATATTCATTTTATTTTCAAATTTGTATTTATTATATACAATTCGCATTTTAAAATATATATAAAAGTTACTGAAAAGATATGTGAAACATTCTTCGACGATGTGTAGAAGCTTAGTTATTCCTGAATAATACAGGTAGTATTAAACCTCGATGCACATTACACATTTTAGTAAAGTAAAGGCAGCGTTTAAGTGCCTAAGTAAATTATAAATTATAACGATGGCACTTGAAACATTCGTTTAAGATATTTCCACGGACACGGTATCTCTTGGGCAAACGACAGTCTCAGTGAAAAGGTTTAACAAAACTCTTCAGTAGAATAACCTCACATTTTCTAACTCAAATATTCATTAGTCTGTTATGTAATGTATTATGAGTTAGAATTACTAGACAATATGTGATTATCCGCGACGCAGCGCCGCGTGCCTATTAGAAGTGATTCAAAGATAATAGAGAAACACACTCTACTGCTTAGCTCCAGGTTGTACTTCAATCCAGCGTAAGTAAGCATGCACGACGAGCGACGCACACGTACATACCTACAGTACAGTACACGTGATTGGCGGGTCTTCTCTTCTCCTCCCGGCCAAGTTACGTAAAGTTCATCTCTGCGAGGTGGACGAGAAGGAGCAGATGAAGAAGAAGAAGAAAAGCTGGTGGAAGGCCAGCCACGCTGCTCGTAAGCGTAAACAGGTCCCCATGCAACTTTTATTCGGCGCGACGCGCGAGAAAATTGAAAATCCACACTCCGTCGGCACCGGCTCCGTTGGGGGATGACAGGCCTGCCTCTCTCTCTCTCTCTCTCTCTCTCTCTCTCTCTTCGGCAGCGAGAAAAGAAGTCGCGAGTGCCGTATGGGAATTAGAGTGGCTCATGGTTCATGCAGAGCTTCTCGCTGCCCTGGGAGCGAAGTGTGCTCGTGTGTGGGTGACTCGTTCGGCAGCGCGTTAAACAGTCATAGTGGATACCTGTTGACTCCGGCGCGTCGAAGGGCTGCCGCGAATTAGCTGGCTGGTATCAGGTTAGAATTGCCCGAGGTCGTTGTCTATTAGCGGGACGCTCGATCACGCCTGATTAGCTGCGAAGCATTCCTTATAATTAACACTGGGATTACTAAACCCGTCAAAATGACTGGTTTCAGTTCTGACTTTTAATAACATAGAACAACTGTTATAATACATTATTAGTTATTTTACTGTTTTAACTTTTCATAATCGGAATAATTACATTTTTGTAACTTAGTTAAAATTAAAACTGCCAGGCTCCTGAAAAATGACAGGTTTCGAATTGTTTTCTTCATACATTTTTACCATCACGACGGTACACTTTTGGGAATTTAGGACGACTTTTAATAAAACGGAACAATAGTTTGTGTATTACCTTACTAGTTTTCCTATAACTGTTTTAATTTATCGTAATTGAATGCAACGATACCAGCATGATGTTAAAGATTTTAAAGAAAAACAGAGTCTGAAACCAGTCCTTATTATGAGATTGGCACTCCTAGTGTGAACTGACTTATGAATATGTAATTATTAAAATCATGATAAATTAAAACGGTTGAGAGGAATACTAATATGATAATATAACAGTTATTCTACTTTGTTAAAAATTGTCACAAACTTCTGCAACTGTATCAGAATCATGCTAATCTTTTTAATGGAAAATAATGTCCCAAACCGGTCATTTTGACTGGTTTAGTAGATCTATTGTTAACAGACTCGTTACAGGTGTTGAAAGAAAACTAATAGTGTAACATTATTAACAAATTTCTACAATTGTACCGGCCTAACTACTTTAATAACATTAAAGAAGAAAATCAGGATTTAGCTTACGTCCAAGTGACTTATGAAAAATCAAAATAACCTAGTCGAAGACTAATAAGGTACCGTACTAGTACATAATTAACGAAAACTAAAAAGATAATTAACATAAAACCATCCGAGACTAGAGTTTCAGTTCTAAAAATGTGACTCAGACACGACAACTGCACTGGACACTATTTTCTCACGTGCTCCCACCCACACGTGTTACTACATGCGTAATAAATCCAGAGTTCATTCAGTCGCTCCTAATTTCCGTGGAAGTGACCAAGGTAACCGGGCGAGATTGTTTTCGAGGAATGCGCGGTGAGGGCGAGCGCTGCGGGTGGAAGTGCGTTCGATATCGAGCTACCTTCAAGGACTCCACCATCCGAGCCGTGCGTTAGTTGGACTTTATAATTGCCAGCCGCAGTTCCGCGGGAATCTGTGCGGCTTCGGTGTCGAGCCAGCTGCGACCGACCCGTGCAAGTGGCCGCCGTCGCCGCGCATCCTGGACGCAGGACTCATTGCCTTGATTTTCGGGGCTTCGCCAACGGTGCCTCGCGAGCCAGCCCGATCTACAAGTGGTCGCCGGGGGTTATTGACCGCAGTGTGATACGCCAAGGTCCTGTGCCGACTCTAGCAGGATATCAATTTCCAGTAGCAATCATATTAAGCCGAGGAAATTCTCGACTGCGAGTTTCGTCTTGGACGATCAACTGCGTTCCACTTCGCAAGGCTACGTAATAAATGCATTGTTTTGAATGGTATTTCTCAAATCTTTTAGCCATTCAAGTAAAATCTACGATTTGCCACGTGCACTTTGGGAACGATTTTCTTTGACTTAAAGAATAATTGATTTTTTCTACATTAATAAGCAATATTGTTAGACGTTGTCACTGCTACCGGGTGACAAGGTTCTAGATAATGCCATCGCGGAGATATCTTGAGTGAATGTTTAAAGTAGGATTGTTCGTCCATACAAATCTATACTTCCATGTTCATGTCTGTACTCATTAATGTGTAGTTTATATTACTGCTGGGGCAGAACTAAGCTTCTGCACAGTCATAGAATTTGTCGAATCCTTTCAGTAATACCAAAGATCTTATATGTCTTTATATATAAAATAAAATAAGCATTATAGTGTTAGTATTTGTACTAATAGTAGTATTAGTACTACAAATATTGTTGCAATATGGCATCATTATAGATATTGTGCAATAATACGATAAAGTACAAAAATACAGATACATATCAGGCATGCAGGTATATATACAACTACACCCGCCTGATTCAAACGTGCATTAGGCAGTGCATTAAACACTGAAGACCACAAGTGAATCAGACTGTACGGGTGTGCGTGGCGACGCAGCTTTCCCCAGGAGTCGAGCCCGTCGGATTCGGCGAAGGTGCGATGAGCAGCAAAACGAATTAGCCGAACGGGGAGATGTGTACGGGGCGAGGGTGTGCTCGGCTGAAATTTCAATGGAAAACCTCATTAATCCGTCCGCGCGGTGTAAGTAGAGGGTAGGCACGCCCACGGTGCAGCGCACCTAATAATACCGACTAATCATAATCTCTCTTATTCAATTGGTGCGGCTCGTGCTACGCTTAATCGCTAATTGCTCGATTTTTTGGTCAGTCTTCCAGCAAGGACGGCGCGGCAAGGCGTTGCTGGAAGGCTGGTCGCTGGAACGCAGGGGAAACTAATGTCCCCTGTAAAAAAGTATAGGTTTCGATCTAACTTAAACACAATGTTATTCGATAACTAGGAGTTTCTTAGAAGGGCTTCGTGTATTTTCGATGGAAAACGAAGAAGATATTACGGCTACGGCAAAAGTTCGTTCTTCTGGGAAATACAACCGGGGTCTATGATCGTAATATTATATTTCCAATTTCAAAGCTTTCGCAATGAAACTAATAAGCTTTCTAGTTAAGATTCTGAACTGGTTAAAAGTATTGAATTTACGATGAAGGTAACGATTTTTATAAACAGAGAACGTTTGCCATCCGAAAGGAATACGAGAAGAAACTTGGAATTTTCATACAGTTTTTGCACCAATTGTATATCAGGTGACTCGGTAGATTCTTGCGCCAAAGTGTACTATAGTCACCGTCAACTCATTGGCGGTGAATGGGCCGAAAATGAAAACACAGGAGTAATAGGAACTTACCCAATTTATATGATTTGGCGCGATTAATAATAGAAGTTGGACGAGTAGGTACCCAATATTATAACTCGGACTAGTTGGTACGAAAAAATCAAATTCTGATCAGTTGGTACCAAATCATAGAAGTTTAACGAGTTGGTACCAAATATTAAGCCGAACATGTTAATACAAGAAGAATAGGAAGAAAAGCTACCTTGAAACCGCATGCTCAGTTGGCAGCGAAACTAGGGCGCAACAGCTGAGGACTTCTCCCGAAGTATGGCGATTTTCGATTGATACAAAACTTTAACCTTGATTTATGAAAAAGTCACATCTCCACAAATAATTTTATGTTTCTTATTCCAGGATTCGAGAAAGGGTGAGAGAGTACGCGGAAAAAGTGTTGTCCTTCTACAGGACATTTCCATTCTCCCAGCCACAAGTGTCCGAGCAATGCACCAGGCGTCGAGTTAATCGGACTACTATTCCGTCTCTTAGAGTAATTGGCCTGTTATGAGAGCAGCTTTACCTATCAGGCGACGACAGGCGCAGACGTTATCGAGACTTGCTATCGCCGCGCCAGGGGAATATTAGCGGGGATTAAACGTCCCCGAGACTTCCTGCGAGCCGGCGCTCTCTGTCTGTGGACACATATGTCGTTTCCGCGATCTCGCACGCCTTCGGGCCCGAAAGGAGCCGCGCAAATATTGAACCAGTTTTTTAGATAAAGCCGGCCACCGGCGACGCTCGTAACGGCGCGCGCGGCCACTCGTGCCGACGATAAAAGGACCAGTGTCCTGTAAGGGGAATTAGATTGCTCCACCAAGTGCACGGAAAAACTAGAATGCTCCGAGCAAACTATACAGGGTGTTCGAAAAATGTCCTAAATGAGTATAGCCACCTTGTAGGGAATTTTGTGGCGATCAAGATAGCTACTTTAAATTTTTTGATTCGTCCTTGATTTCGCGACAAAATTGAAAAAATCATACGCCAATAAGATACTTTGATGGCCCCGCTGGTCAGCGGATAGGGCCCACTGGCTGAAGGTCAGCCCTTTCCTCCGGCAGAAGGGATAATCTGTCCTTTCAGTGATGTGTTTTATTGATGCATAAACGACTTTGGCACCACCCATTTCCGAGAATCAACCGAATAGATCAACCATATTGGCGCATCATTTTTGGGATTTTGTCGCGAAATAAAGCGCGAGACAACATTTTGACAAAAGCCATCTTCATCGCCGCGAAATTCTTAACAGGATGGCAGTACTCGTTTAGGATATTTTTTAAACACCCTGTACTTCTGTAAACAGCTCGTGTAGCTCGTTTCTTCATGCAGTAATCTCCCCAAGTAATGGGGATCGATATAATTGTACTTGTGTAAAACAAATTATTATTATTTTGGAGTAAGCGTCGTAAATGATTCTTTTACTCAGCATTTGAAACTTCGGAATAGATTTACCCCCGAGAAACATTCAAATGTAAAAAAAAGTGTCAATTTGTTTAATGACCCGCATAAAAGATATCTTCTCGAACTACATTTTCCAAAAATGAAATAGATATCGTACAAAAAGCCAAGTTTGTAATAAAAGATACCACGCATTAATTAATTAATTAACTCGCATCGCTAACTTTGAAGCTCGGCGTCTGCGTACTTCAATGTTTGTTTAACTGTCTGTTATCTCACGCATTTCCATAGGTCGCTCTAGATCCAAATACATATTTGTGTGGGAGATGTAAAAAGTACTTTACTCATTTCCTTTATTATTTAACGTCATATCAACTGCACGCTTTTGCAGTTCTCGCCAATATTCGTAACACAATAAATTCGATATTTAACATAATAATTGTTATAATGAAATATATTCGATTTATAGATTTGATCTGAATAAAGCACTATTTTTTCTTACTTTAAATCATTAAGGTTACCATTGTACCGATAGCGTTGAAGCAATCGCCACGCACCCCAAAACAATCATTCTTTTTGACGCCTCGCAGCCGTCCAGTTCTTCTGTCTTCTTCGAACTCGATGGTTCAGGTAGATAGATAGATAGTTATTTATTAATGTTCACTCCCTACTGGGATCGGGACCAACTTCCGCCATAGGGCACATCGCGGGCCCTGTTCCCTATTCCTCTTACTTCCGTTCCATGCCCTAACTTCTCTCTTTATCCAGCCTTTCCATCCATTTTTCCCCCTCCCTCCTCAGGAGATATATATTTCTTAATATTATAGAAAACGCGAAAATTTATTTCTGCGTGTAATGTTATAGGAATTTTTACTGAAACTTCTGTAAAGATTCATTTCAGACCACAGTATTATGGAAGTCGAGACGATTTATGAAAATATATTGTAAACGGGAACGTTGCATTTTCTGCACAATATTCTAGGAAAGTAAACATCGAAAGCGACATCTTTCATTCAGCATTCGAAACCTCTGCAAAGGTTTATTACTGCTTACAATATTATAAGAAACGCGATGATTTCTTCCCGCCTGCAATATTACAAAACTATCAAACTCTAATAATCAAAGCCGCGCAGTGGCTCGAGGGGGGATAACTGCTCGACCCGCAATAAGCAGGGTGAGGATTCGATCCCAACACTTGTCATCGCTGATTTTTCAGCACGTTCGTACCCTGAGTGGGGGGTGGTTCGGAATCCACCTTAAAAATTGTAGGTCCACCGGTATGAGCATAAATTTGGGGTTCCCCCCTGCCTTATCGACACTCATACCGGGCCGGTGTGGGAATACAGGTATTCCATACCCGTCGCAAACCCTGAGAGGAGTGGACATTAATGAAAAAATCAATGAATGAAACTCTGATAATGCTGGTGCGTAAATTCATATAAACTTCCTATTTATACAAAGTGTATGTATGCGCATTATCTAATGCGTAGAATGCGTAAAACTTCTAATGCATAGTATGCGTAAAACATCTAATTATTATCTACCAGTAAGCGCAAAAAAACGATATTAATATTAAACGCGGTAATACGGTTGTCCAACCGCCCACATGCCGCAGCAATTATATTGCCCCTTTCGCCGATACTTCCAGCCTTGTCGTTGAAACTAAGGATTTCCCGCGGGGAAAATTGGCCCGGGAAACTTTCAGCGCGCAGTTTAGCCCTGACAAGTGGGATGAATCCGGTAGAAATATGAGGCGGAATAGGAGAAGAATGTAGGAACGATGCGAACATGCGTTAAAGGAACCCACCGCTATATGCGTCGCATTTTATGCAGTGTGGTGCGATCAGTAGAAAAAGCTGTAAAATCAGTAACATGAGACAGAATGTAATCTAGTTTCACTGATATGGTAATATCAGGTTTCAGGACTTGTATCTCATCTGTCAAATCGAGTTTTCTGTATACTTTGGATCATTACTGTCAATGTTTACGTTGCTGTTTATAAATGAATTGTATTTACCTATAATTTATTTTAGATGAATCGTTTAATTTTTTTATTGTATGTTATACAATATGTCTATAATGTTAATTAGGGTTTCGATATACAATATCGGAATGGGTCTAACAAACTCGGTTGTAAGGATGTAATTAACTTATTCTTTATTTGTAGTTACCATTAATAATGTCTAATAGTCATATTATTAATGATATTTGATAATGATTACAATTATAAGTAATTTCAATTACACATAAATATTCGCTAACTTTTTTCTTCATTCTGTATATTGTTTATAATATTGTACATATATTGATATATATATATATATATATATATAACTACTTGGCGCAGGACTCTGTCGAGTCCCCTGATATCTAGGAAGTTAGGAACTATACATTGAACATTGTAAATGGGACGTCATATCACACTGTGCTTAATTTTTTTAAAACTTGTTTAACCGAATCATAAAATCCACTTTGGTGCTAACAATGAAAAGTGTCCCATTTCCACCTGCCAAATTCAAGCTTTACCTTCCACGCGCACTTGCATTTGCCAATCCGTGGAACCCGGACTCAAGTTCAAGGATCTTCTATCTTTTTCACCAGAGACACTTTTTCCCTACTCTCCGTCGCTCTGGCCTTAGGACGCCTTTCATGGCACATGGCAGTTGAGGCCATGAATACATCGTGCCGCGGCACTTTCAATATGTATGTGATTTTAATTAGTCCGGCGCAGTTTAAATATGAATAGACAGCGAATGTCGAATGCAGCCGCGGCTCCCGAGCGCAGCACACAGTTATTGGTCGAAGCACTCTACTCTATCGACTCCTCTCTCTCTTTGCAAGTCAATGCACACGGCCGCTGGCCACGCACGCCTACTTCCCAGCTAGCGAGAAAAACACTGCACGCGTTTTACTACTGGGGGATTGGAGGTCCCATTGACTCCCGGGATTTCCGGTGGGCGCCCACGCTCGTTGGACGAAAGGGCGAGCTTGATTAATCGCTGCATGTCGGACACAATGCTCTGGCATGGATTGTTCTCCGTGGGATAATTTGGTCGACTATGCTTCATTGTTTTGGGGGTTGTTGGATGCAACTTGATCTTCGGTAGATCAGTGGAGATCGGAGAAGGCGGTTGTGTTATGGGACAGGGTCGGTTAAGGTCGCTTCAAGGTCATTTATGGCAATTAAACCGTCGAGGTTTTGATATTTCTTTTAACCCCAATCGGACTTGAAATCGTTCGAGCAGGAAATTGGATGTTGTGATAAATGGAGCAATTGAAAACTCTGCAGTTATATTGACTTTTTTATTTAGCTTCTGTAACTATGCTTCATTGTTTTGGGTGGTACTGGATGCAATTTTTCTACGATGGAGTAGAAACAATCGGACAGACGCTTGTATGTATTGAAGGTGAAAATCAGCTCAAGCTCACTTTTGAAAAAAGCCGGCAAGTTCATGTTACGGAAAATGTGAGAAACCTCGAATGAAATCCCTTTAGACTTGGTAATGTTTTTATTTCAGGTAAAATAAAACTTGATGGGATGTTTTAGTCTAGATTGTAAAATGATTAAAAATGTTATGCGTTTAATTGATAAATTGGAATAACATGATTGGGTGCCAATCTTTTTTGTACATTTATATGCATCTTTCATGAATAAGTGCACATTTTTGAGGAACTGAGAAACATACTCCAAAGATGGGACAAAGAACCAAAGAAAAAAAGCAAATGCCTGGGTGACATAATTCCCGGTGAATGGCTCAAATGAAAAAATCAAATAAGGTGCTATTTCAACCGCTGAAAACGCGATTCCCACTGAAACCAGAATCAATATGAAAAATTAAATAATAAGTAAACTGCGAGATTTCGAATATTGTATATTGATTTTTCCACTGTTTTTTACACATTTTCGAATTAATAAAAATTCTACCGGGAATCACATCTTCAGAGATGGCATCTTATTGGATTTTTTCAATCAATCATGGATCCGGAAACATGTCAACCATATGCAACAGCTTTTTTCCTGGATTTTTGCCCCGTCTTTGGAGTACGTTTCTCAGTTGCGTAACGAATTTTATTTATCGTTCAACGATGCAAATAAATGTAGAAAAAAGATTACCACTCAATCATGTTCTTTTAATTTAGTAATAAAATCTCCAAAATGATGAACAATTTTATAATTTAAGGTAATAAAAACGTGAAACTGAAGTGAATACCGAGTCGCCCATTTCAGATGAAAAGTATTGGGTGGCCATGTTTATATATATACATGGTGCCAGTAAAGTGGTTGCAACATTTATAATCGCAATGTGCATTTGTATACAAATTACTTCGTGAACGTGGTATTTACTGCAACTCGGACGCTTGTTACGAGTACTTTAGAAACCCTGGACTTTACAATAGTGATAATAAAATCGCCTTAAACATGGACTAATAAGGACCGACATGAATAGATACATTTTCATTTAACGTAATAGAATATTTAAACTTGACAAAAAATGTCTATGTCATTCATAAGGTGTTGTCGAGCATTACAATCAGATTCGTACATAGATAAATCTCGAGAATAACTCCCGCAAAGGACAATTCTTAATGCTTATGATGCAAGCAGAGTTCAATCCGGAGTTCTCCGAGACTATTTTCAAGTATTACACATTACAAATATGTTTCACGGGATGATTACATGTTATGGCAACAATGTCACAAGAATATATTCTTCCGAGGCGTAAATAAATAAAAGCTCTTTTGCAAACGGGTCAGTAATTGATGTATATTTTCTTTCTACTATTCACATCATATTCTTCTGCAAACCTGTGGTTTTTCTATGCAAATCATAGCATCCACGTTATTGCTATAGTAACTAAAAGTTACCCAGTTCCACTTCTCAAGTTCTGGGAATGCATGTAACAGGCATTCTTAATGAAATACGTTTGCTTTCGCAGACGGTCAATCGAGTTCAAACTTTATGAATAGTCAGGTAGCAATTTCCTTCGTACGCCGGGAAAATTGCAGGCAATTCGTAACAAAAGTGGAGCTCTGACAAATACCTTACACCGACTGTTGCGTCACACTGGTAGTCGAAAAATACGGAAGTGCAAGGTACCCACAGAGATATTTATTTTTAAGGAAAACTGTACCTGTCAAATTAAATAATGCTAATAAATATTCTTAACAAGATGCGGAATTAAGCACTCAAAAGATTGTCAGTCAACGTAAAGAGAACCTGTCCAAATAACTGGTAGATGATTGTTGTATAAAATTTGAACAATTGTAGGAATCTCTAATAACTTTTTATGAAATCGAACAACTACTGTGTTACCATTTTCTTACCACTATTTCAACCGTCTTATTGCAAATGTGTAATCAAATACCTGTGTCATTTATAATTGGCTTCAAAAGCGGAGGAGGTTCTCAATTCGTCTTATACATATATATTTTGCATTATATTAATTCCCTACTCGATCGACTTAGACATTTGTGTAACCCCTACTAAGTATTGTACAGAGCGACAGGTAGTATTTAACCATTTTATCCAAAAATAGTCAGGAAAAGACCTTCGAACGATTGAGGTTGCTCGCGACTTGTGCAATCTCTTCCGTCCCTTTTCGAGGCATCGCCATCGCTCTTGAAACTTGAAACTAGTTTGCTTTAAAAGTAAAACCAAAAGTAAATTCAAAAATCATTTCCTCAATCTGGCCGTATGTGAGGATTACAACACAGTGGATCTGGTGGCAAATTTTAATGGAAACGGAATATTATATTCATAACATTGAGCTGGAATGATCGCAACACCTGCATTCTCAGAATTGTCATTGGTTCTAAAATGACAATTCTCTCTTCTTGTGGCATCTGTTCGGATAAATGAAAAATACATACTTCCTGCACGCATAAACCGCTTCACTTGTTTCTTGTTGATTCATTGGAGCCAGGCAAAAACATAACGCAGTAAAAAATGTATTAATTGATCCTTGGAGCTGTGTTATTAATACTATAAATTCCAATCTCGTCAAAATCCATAGAGTTTCAGACCTTTTTCTACAGTTATCACATGAAAGAATTCATAAATTAGTCCTTGGAACTGTAATTGTTCAGAAATAATGTGAAAGTTTCGTATCAATCGAAAACCCCTGCCACACGTTACTACAACTTGGCGCGAGACTTCACCGAGGCTCCAGATTTTTCTTTTAGAATGAAAACCACGCGTCAATTTCGTTCTTTGTCTGTAAGCTGTGGGAAAATTTATTCTTCTTATACATATTCTTTAGTTGCTCGTAAAGTTAATTTTTAAATGGGGAAAGTGTCAATAATTGTTTAGTTTGCAACGGGCGCTCCGTTTTGCAATAAGAAAGTTTTTCGAAAAAAACTGCAAGAATCTACAGACCTCTTTTACAAACACGTTGTCCGAATGTACTAACGAACACGCACGTCTAAATTGTTTTACGAAATGCATAATTTATTTTAAAATAGCTAATATTTTTATTTTCAAGTATTAATATAAGGCGAAAAAATGACATTGCGCAATGCCGGACGTTTCGACTGATCGCGGAGACAATAAGTATACGCCAGGTCTTCATTTAAATTAGACATTCATTAATACTTCCCGACCCCACAAATAAACTTTACGAAAAACACAAAAATGTATTCGAGAAGCTTGAATCCTCCCAAGGATAATGAAAAAACAATGAAATTCGCAGGTGCTCTACAATTTTAGAGAAAAAAAGTCGAGGAATGTTGAATGAATTCATTTGGAACTAATAACAATTTTTAAAAACCGAAGTATTGGGAAATTTCTAATTCAATGTTTTGAACATAATATTCCGTTTCAATCGAATTCATCGTCACTCCATAGAGATCACTGAAATGACTTTTTTACTTACGTTAGAATACTTTTGTGTTTGGATTTACTTTGGAGCAGATCCACAATAAGGCTGATTACCCAGAAGTGAAGAAGAATATCTTCACAATTTTTATAATTTTTCTCTCTTATGTAATTGTTTTATAACTGTAGTACATCACGACCAATTTGCAATTAACGCACCGAACGTGCCAGGTATTACGTTTCTTTAACAAATTGAACGAACAGAAAAGACGTATTTTTTAAACTTAATTTTCGCGATTGTTTAATTTATTTAATATTTTTTGTTTTCTATTCCTAACTGACGGTTTGATTTTCACATTTGTATCGAGTTCTTATTTGTTTGTAGGATATTTACTTCTGCATGACATTCATTTTTTAATGATAGTTGATAGAGGAAACTACTTTTTTAAAGATTTTCTTTGCCTTTCACATATTAAGCTTTACATGGTTTTGCAAGTACTAATCAAATTTTATTGAGCTTGACAATACCATTTTCGTGATAATCAACTTTGAAATTGGCAAGATTTATACGTGCGACATAGCCAGGACCTATTAATCATTCAAAAACGTACAAGAAAAATATAATGAAAGAATGTTGCGGTCAAGTGTAATAAAATTCGGTCAGTATAGTTTCAAGGTTAAAGAAATGTTTTAGCGAAGTGGGGTTACTTACCGCAACCACCTTAATCACAATATTTTTGTCCCTTGCTATGATTAAATTCTTTCATAGGATTAGAGTATGTTTGAATAAAAATTTGGTTTTCTAATGATAACGATTTACATTCAGCTAAATTTGCCAGAGATGGTAGTATAAATAATTTTTTCACCACACTGTTACTTTATAACCTTTGCGACTGGGATTTTTTGGACCGCGGTATACTTTTGTGTGGTAAGATGTTTCTTGGGGTGTGGGAAAGGACTACTTGGCGTTTCTTTTTTACATTTAAAGTCTTTTTGCGGTGACCTTTTGGTGGTTTATTTTTAAGAATGCTTGGCGCTTTTGTTACATACATTCTATACCGATTGGAAGAAACCTTTAAAACCATCTCCAAGAAAACCAGTTGGTAGTTGCAGTATTAAGATCCATTCTTGGTACATTTTAGCCACATTTACATGGTTGGCCACATTTCTAAAGAATTTCTTTAAACTTGCGCATAATAATCTTTACAAGGCCTTGAAGCTACTGGCCACTTTTTATTGGACATGACCGAACCATTTTTTCATTATATTTTCTGATACTTTTTTGAACGAGCGACAAGTTTTGGTTGTGTCGCACTCATAAAAGTCGCCAATTTCAAAGTCGATATCTCGGAAACGATATGGCCAAATTCAATAAAATTCAGAAACCAGTCGCAATACCGTGTAAAAATGAATATCTCAATGTTTAAAGAGAATGTTAAGAAAAAAATGCGTTACCGCACTAACATTATACAGAGTGGTACGACAGCGTCGCGAATGGTGTCCAGCGACAAGAGCGACGTCCCGACAGGATCTACCATGGGAAAGAGGGTGTCGCGACGCGTCGTTCACCCGTCGTCACTAGGCTGGATGCAAAGTGCAGGCCTGAGGAGTGTCGCGCGCCCCCCTCGCCATTATTCATTTGGCGGGTGAGCATTAAAGCGGCGACCTATGGATCAAGACTTATTCAGGAAGTAGGTACGTCACGTGACAATTACTTTTACATATGAGCCCGGGCCGACACGCTCCGCCGGCTCGAGTCCTCAGTTTTCCAGGCTTCTCGAAGCCGAGCAGGGTGCTCTCCTGTCCGCCTTCGTTCTCCTCGCTCTCGTCTCTTCGCGACCTCCAACCCTCTTCCCCTCGGCGGCGAACCCACGCGAATTACTCGCCACCGTCGGCGCCAGTCGCACTTTTCGCGCGCCTGGAGCTAAACCTGTGATTCCGGGACTAGTGCTGGGACTTGGAGCGATCGGTCCCTTCCTCCCCTTCTCAATCACGGATAACGCACGGTGAGTCTTGGCCCCGAGTGTTTCTTCCGTCCAGGCTTGTAGATCTCTTCGAGCAACCGATAAAGAGTTGACAGAAAAGGGGAAGCAACTTGAAAGAAAACGTTCGCCTCCAATTAACCGAACTTCTATCAAGCATTTAATTATGATTATTCGCGGTGATAATAACCGAACTTCTACCAAGCTTTTAATTATGATTATTCGCAATGATAATCATAATTAAATGCTTGATAGAAGTTCGGTTAATTGGAGCCGAACATTTTCTTTCAAGTTGCTTCCTCTTTTTTGTCAACTCTTTATCGGTTATTGGCACGACGAACCGAGTGACAATGGCAGTACTAATAAGCAAGGGGGCAATAGGGGACGGGGCGGGATAGCGACGAATACGACGCGATGATGACTTGACAAGTTGTTACGATAACGCGGTTTATCGAGCGCACTTGTCAGCAAGCGTTTCAGGGAAATGGTAAATGGAGGCCGATGTAAGAAGCGATTTCGTGCTGGCAGTGCTCTAATTTACAATCGGCGGCATCGCGATCTGCAAGGGTAATTGGCTGAAGCGCGATTACAGCAGGGGGAGCCGATCGCGGCGCGCTCCGCGTCCGAAAGTCAAGGCCTCCGCCTAATGACTGACTAGCAATTAACAGTTGTTGGTAAACCTTGGAAAATTCGCGCGACTCACCCCCGTTAGCCGGGGCCCGATCCTGTAATCGGGCGCGGGGTTAGACCGCGGAAGGCGCGCGCACGGGGTGGCAAATGTATGCGCATAAAGGCATGAAAGCACGGAATTCCCAAGTGGACGCGCACTGACTTTCACACGACATACACATAATCAGTTGTTGATGCGCCGGGAGCGCCGTGAGCCCCGATCACCAATTCGAATTCGTCGTCGGCCTATTAATTCCCGATTTTTTTCTCTCCCCGATCTAGCAGCTCGCGGCGACCGTCCAGGTGCACTCGGAGTCGCCGGTGGGGAGAATCGGTGGGTGGGACACTGGCCGCGGTGCGGAGGTAGGTGAATAAGAAAGCACGACGAGGCAGAGGACGAGGGATCCTCGAGGAGGAAGCCGGAGAAGAGATCCTGGAAGGTGTCGGGATAAGCGAGGAAGTGTGAATGGACCAGGGCATACGAGAGTGGCTGGCTAATCGGACGAGCTCGACATCTAATCGCGAACAAAGACCTCCACCTCGAAGCGAGGATGCTGCATCAATTGACGCCCGAGCTGATCGAGGGCAAACCCGAGGAGCCCAACTTCGGAGCGTGTATTGTTAATAACATACCGTCGGAGAAGAGCGACGCCAATGGCAAGTCTCACTCGATTCAATATTCTGATTAACACTCCCGGCGACGAGAATCGTTCACGGATTAGGTCATTGAGTTAATGAAACGGGGCTGTCAGGAGTTTGGTGAATTTATCAAGATCGAGGCCTGTATTATTACCACTGGAACTACCAGTCCTCTCGGAATTCATGGTTTTATACTTCGTTCTCTAGCAAATTATTAACACTAGAATTTCCGAACCCATACAAATTCATGGTTTCAGATCATCGGTTTCTATACAATTATTAACACTACAACTGTCAAATTTGCAAAAATTCGAGACTTCTATACATAACGCAATACAAAATTCATAAATTCATCTTTGGAGTTGTATTGTTAACACTAGAACTACCAAACACCTCAAAATTCAGGGTTTTGGATCTGTTTCTATACAATTATTAACGCTGAATTTCCAAACCGATCCAAATTCATAGTTTCAAATTTATTTCTAGAAAATTATTGACACTAGAACTGCTAGAGCCACAAAAATTTAACGTTGCTATGCATAACGCAATACAAAATTCATAAATTGATCCCTGGAACAGTAACTTTTTCAGAAATTTGATAAATTCGATTGAAAATCATTATAAAAGTCGTTAATAAAACCAAAAAAATACATAAATGCCCCGAAAAAGCATTAAATATGGTAGAAATCATGAAATATCATCAAAACGTCAAAGCCCTCGGAAAAAAGTCTTTGCCAATAGCAAGTCTCCCAACTTTAGCCATTTCTTCGCGTCAGAGACAATTTTTCGATTACAAAGATTAGATTAGATTATTGAAAAGTGGGCTGAAAAGAGTTGGGCGAATTCACGCGACCAAGAGTATCAGTTTTTCCATCGTCCTTTTTTTCCACGCTCCCATCCATTAAACCGAAACTTTACACACGAGCGACTCAAGCGGGGATTAAACACATTTCGGAAATTTACTGGAATTGTATGGGGAGAAGTGTAGAAGTGAGTTGGGCGACGAGGGTGGAAGTTTCACGAGTGTTTTCAGGTTGTTATTAGCGAAGGTGGGTCGCGCGACAGGTGTGTTCGAGGATGAATCGTGTTTCCCGAGCGTTTATCCAGTTTTCCCAAATGAAATTCACATCGACAAGTAGGCGGCGTAATGCCGAAACTGAGACTTGTCGGTAAGACGCGCGCGAATTGAATTAGACCAGTAATTATCAGCTGGAGAACATCTGGGAACTGGTGCTGTGGAATTTCTCTGTTTAAGGAAGCCTTGCTTCTAATCTGATTCGACTCTGACATTATTCGCTGCTGTCTTCGCGTCCGTCGGGAAGTAAATAGGCGATTTGCCTTGCCTTTTATCCTCCCACATTTGCCAAAAAACGGTTCTGATCAAAGTAACGGGAATATCTCGGACGAGTGACTACCATTCGGGAAGAGCGGGATACCATGATTAGCGAATCTCCGTAATCTCTGGAGACAGTTCCTGGAAGCGGCCGGACAAACGTGACCAATTTCACGGCTGCCGATTATGCCCGTTGCGATTTCTCTTTGATCCTATCGTCGATATTTAATACACGTGGGACCGTCAAGAAAAACGGTCCTTCAAATCAATATTGTTCGTTGACCACGACTTTTTTAAATAAGAGAAGTTAATTTATTGCATAATGTAATGGTATCTCAAACTGTAATACTGCAGAATGTAAAGTTATTGCCAAATATAATATTGCAAAATACAATGTTACTGTAAAATGAAATATTCGAAAAATGTAATGAATTCCAAAATGCAGTTATTGCTAAGTGTAATCTTATTGCAAAATGCAATCATAACCAAGACGGTACGTTATCGCACAACGTATATTCGCAGCTCCGACAGTTTTTATAAAGTGGATATATTAAAAGCATACACTTTAACACAAACGTAATTAATTTTTTTAAAAAAGGAAAGCGCATATGAAGAAAAATATTTTTGTCGACTAGCCCATAGCCCAATTCGAATTAGCGCGAAACACCATGACAAGAACTGAAAGAATTCGAGTGACACCACTGTTCGAGGGGTTGGTCCAGCGACACAGCATTCAAAGCAGATGCCGACTCCGGTGAATAATTTATCAGCGTAGAAGAATATCGGCCCGACGGGGAGTCCGTTTCGATTCTTAAATATTCATGGCGTGCGCGCGGATTACTCTCGTTATCAGGCGAACCGGATGACTCCCGCGGTACCAGGAATCATCCACACCAGCCGCCATAAGTTCCTCACCACAACTTCGCCCCAACTTTTCAGCTTCCCAGCCAATCCCGTAAACGAACGACACGGGTGTACGTCAGGCACGCGGCAAACGAGAGTTCTTGGGGTAAAAAATAAGAAAGGAAAGAACAAGTAGGACGGAATATAGTAGAAGCTCAATATTCCGAACTAATCGCACACTTCCGTTTGAATAATGTATTTTTCGGATTATAAAACAATTACTTTCTTGGTGTTGATTTCTATACATTAGAAAAAAGGAACATAAGATTTTTAGTTCACTAAATTCATATCAAGCCGCTCAGGGAATATTATTTTGAATTTTTCAATTAATAACTACAGCATGATTATTATCATGCTACCATAGCATGATATATGGTTCAATAACACTTTTAATCGTTTTCTAGTCTACGGTCGAAAGAGTGCGAAACGGACCGATGGATAAAATCAGGAGACTCGGTAGAATCCCGCGCCAAGTAGTATAGTACGGCGTGCGACAGCCAAGAATCCTCTTCCCGAGGCGGTTTTCGATCGAAACCAAACTTCCACCCCGATTTCTGAAAAAGTTATAGCTCCAAGGATTAATTTATAAATTTTGTATTTCATAAGGTTTTGTCCAAAACACTCCGCCGTGAAAGTGTTAATTATATCACAAACAAATAAATATAATATGAATATGGAACATAAAACAATACTATTAAACAAAACAGAAATTATGTTTGGGCGGCGGAACTTTTAGCTGCTAAAGCTGTGTTACCAGTTGCCCCAAATATGCATTGAACTCGAAAACGGGGAATTGCTCGGTAAAGGGGATTGATTTTATTATCGGTAGATTGTAATAGGTCGTCGGAGTGTTCTCAAAATCGAATTTTAAGTAAATCGGATTCCCTCGCTTGAGAGCGGTAAAATACCACATCTTATCAAATTTGGGTTTCAAGGTCAAGGTGTTACCTCGCGTTGAATAGTATACATTTTTCAAAATTCAAATCAGCTTTATTTTCATAAATATTGACAGTGGAGTAATGAGAAAGTACTGTTGCAGATTACGTGTACAGCACGTATCGGAATTACTCGTCTGCTTACACGGACGCGCACAGGAAGTCACTGGAGAACCCGGAGGAGTTCTGGGGCGAAATCGGCCAATGTATCGACTGGCACAAGCCCTGGGAGAAGGTGCTAGACAACTCCAAGGAGCCCTTCACTAAATGGTACTCGAATATATAAAAAATCATCAACCAAATGACCGGAGATTTCTATAAACATCGCATTACGATTACAGGTTCGTCGGCGCAGAAGTGAACGCTTGTTACAATGCGGTCGATCGGCACGTACGCAACGGAAACGGCAGCAAGACCGCATTGATACACGACAATCCGCAGATTCCGACGATTAGACGAATCAGCTATGACGAACTATTGGAGAAGACATCATTACTGGCGGGCGCCCTCGCTGACATGGGTGTTTGCAAGGGCGACACCGTGGTAATTTACATGCCTCTCATACCCGAGACGATCATGGCGATCCTGGCTACAGCCAGGCTCGGTGCTATTCACTCGGTAGTGTTCGGCGGTAAGAAATAATCTGTAAATGATTTTACAATTTCTTTTCTCCTCTTAGAAATATTCTTAGCAACTATTCGAAACACATTCTAATCGCGAAAACCGCAGGTTTCGCCGCCAGTGAATTAGCGACGAGGATAAACCACGCCGAGCCGAAGGTCATCATAGCTGCAAGTTGTGGCCTCGAGCCGTCCAAAGTCGTCAAGTGAGTTAACCAAGAGAATAAAGGAGAGAATGTGGGAGATTCTACTTAAATCTAATCGCAGGTACACGACCATGCTGAACAGCGCGTTGCGTTTGATCTCCGTGCGGAAGCCCCGTTGCATCATCTACCAACGGAGGAATCTCTGGCAGAGTCCACTGCTGGACGGCCAGGTGGACTGGGACGAGGCGATGAAGTCTTCGAAGCCGCACGGCTGCGTTCCGGTGGAGGCCAACGAGCCCCTCTACATCCTCTACACCTCGGGCACCACCGGTACGATACTGCCAATGCCGGCGTACATAGCCGGCTAATCGTCTGCGGACACAATGCAAATAGAACTGTCGATCGATGCTGCGTTAGTTAGTTAGTCGAGTTCGCTCACCGAATGCGACTGCGAAAGACGCGGTGGTTCCGGGAAGCGGGAGACCGCGACGTAACTCAGCCGGGCAATTCCAGGTCAGCCAAAGGGCATCCTGAGGCCAATTGGCGGCCACTTGGTGGCACTTTGCTGGTCGATGAAGAGCGTCTACGGTATGGAGAAGGATTCCGTGTGGTGGGTGGCTTCCGACATGGGCTGGGTTGTCGGTCACTCCTATATCTGTTACGCGCCGCTGCTCTACGGGGCTACCAGCGTTATGTACGAGGGCAAGCCCGACAGGACGCCCGACGCTGGCCAATATTTCAGGTCTCTCGCCCTTTAACCAGTTTAACCCGTCTACCGCGGGCAAACTAGCTCGAATCACCCTTTGAAATCCTCATGCGGACGTGTCCTTTCTTCCAGGCTCATCGAAGAGCATCGCATTAACGCGCTCTTCTGCGTCCCGACGGCGCTTCGTGTCATCAGGCGCGCTGATCCCGACATCCTCCTGGGCCGCAAGTATAACATTAAGTCGTAAGTCCTCCGTTCGCGAGAACAACTTACACGCCAACTTATTTCATTACTAGAGTACAATATTAACCACGAGAAAAATAACAGGAGACATTCATATCTCCTGAACGACTGAACCGATTTGCTTGATTCTTTGCTCATTGGATTCAGACAAATAATCGATGAAATAGAAAATTCATAAATAAATCTTTGGAGCTGCAACTTTTGTGTAAGCGATGATGAAGGATAAGTATCCTCGGCTGTCACGCGCCATACTTTGTATACTACTACTTTGCGCAAAACTCTATCGAGTCGATTATATGAAATGTGAACATGTTTGGTCAGATTAAAGAAGATATTCGTGGCGGGTGAGTATTGCGATTACGACACGAAGCTCTGGGCGGAGAAGGCGTTCAACGTGCCGATCCTGAACAACTGGTGGCAGTCGGAAACGGGACATCCGATCACCTCTCTGTGTCTGGGTTACGGGCACAAACCGAGCTTGCCCAAGTTCAGCACGGGCTTGGCCGTGCCGGGCTACCAGGGTAAGATTGACAAAATCTAGGTGAAATAGTTGCCCTACTAGTAAAAAGTGGAAGATACCAGACAAGCTTCCTTTGCGTAGTGGAGGTCTTGCGGAAGGACGGGAGCAAGGCCGAGGAGAACGAGATGGGAAGGATTGCTATAAAGCTGCCTCTGCCACCCGGCTGCATGTCCACTCTCTTCAAGGCGGACGATCGTTTCGAGCAGATTTACTTCTCCACTTTCCCCGTAAGCGTCGCCCTACAAGGAAATGAAAAATGCAGCGATGAGTAGTTGACAAAAGCGCGGGCATTGAATTTCTCAGGGATATTACGACACGATGGACGCCGGATACTGCGACGCCTTCGGCTACGTTTATGTGACGGCACGCGACGACGACGTGATCAACGTCGCCGGCCACAGATTATCCACCTCTGCCCTGGAGGACGTGGTTCTCGCTCATCCTGACGTCACGGACGCCGCGGTCGTGGGTGTTCCCGACCCAACGAAGGGCGAAGTCCCCCTCTGCCTGTATACCTTCAAGCAAGGTAAACAGGGCGGCGAGGCCGCGTCAAAGATACTACCGAAATGAGAATAAACGCGTGTGCGGGCTATTCGCGCTGATACCGGCGATCGTTTCTGGCCCGCAGAGGGAAGGAAGAACGAGGACGAGATAAGCGTGGAATTGGTAGCGGGTGTTAGGAAGACAATCGGGCCAATTGCGTCGTTCAGGCTCGCAGCCGCGGTGACCGCCCTGCCGAGGACGAGGTCTGGTAAGATATTGCGCAAGACGATCGCAGATCTGGCGCGCTCCAAACAAATTAAGGTAAGAAGAAACCGTCCGAGATGCAACGACAGAGAGTCAACTGAAAGTATTCCCTTCAGGTGCCTAGCACTATCGAGGATCCCGACGTGTACCCTGAGATCAAGCTCGCCCTTCAGAAGCTGGGATTCGCCAAGCTCGCTCCGAATCCGAAATGATCGCTTCTCCAGGTGGAACATCTGCACTTATGGTACACCGCACGCTGCCCTCCTATCTTTTCCCGGCCGCGGCGCTACCGGGCTCGGCTAGGGCTAGGCTGTTGCGAGAATTAGAATAAAGTTATAATGTACAGTAATAAACAAGGATACTAGAAAGCAGGATAGGCTGTAAATAATTACGATGTAGCTCTGATGTACTGGTCGAACTCTCCGGAACCCTCCCCAATTAGAGAGAGAGACCTCGCACACGTGCCATCGGCTCTGGCCAGGCAGAATCCGGCGCGCCCAGTTTTCACGGTACGCGCGAGGCGAATGTATACCGAAGGAGAATAAACGGCTCGGTGAAAGAAGAGCAGTGAAATCAGTTTGATAAAGAAGGCACACCCACAGAATTGTCTGCTTTGAAAATTCTCTATATTAACTTCCTTTCTGAGTAAATCTCGACATTCAGTTTGTTTGTGTTCGTTCGTTTGTTTGTTTGTTTTTTCTTCTTTATCGTATATAATGCTATAAATCATCGAAATTCTCCTGAAGAAGCACAGCGTAAGAACATCAGGCTTTTGCGTTTGCTGTTGCTTACTCTCTTCATTCGCACATTCTCGTCCTCTCTCTCTCTCTCTCTCTCTCTCTCTCTCTCTCTCTCTCTCTCTCTCTGGTTACGTTTGCTTTGTTTCCTTATAGACACGTAATACATTCATACATTAGACGTAGCCCCGCGCCGGTGGTCGCTCGGCTCGTCCAGGCGCGTGTCGCACTAACAGAAACTCGCAGGGGCGCGTGGCGCGCCTGCGAGCGTCAAGCAAATCAACGAGGTAATATATGTACAACACACGAGAGACAGAGCCTGCAGCCCCGCACGTCCGAAAATCATGAGAGCTCATGTCGTTTGTTGCAAATTTGTTTTTAATGACAATGTAATAAGAAACAGTATAATAATAATAGTAATAATAATATTAATTTTATAATTATAAATTGTCGTGTAACACTATCTTGCTGATTTATTTCAATAAATTTTAATTCTTTTCCATTTCTTACCACCAAATGTTTTTTTCCTTTTATAATAATAATTATTCAATAATCATTATAATAATATTAATAATATTCTCCTTAGCTCTTATCTCCGTGTGTGTGTGATTCGGTGTTTCTATTATTCAAACCTCAACGCCGTTACACGCTCCTTTGTGTCTCGCACCTCAGAAGAATAAAAATATCGTGTGTTTCACAGTATTAAGGAGACGCTGCTTAATCACTTGATCATCATCAACCCTCTACGATTACCCCAGCTGTGTGAATGCCGTCGTTTTTGCTCTTACCTCTAGTACAAGGAACACGCGCTCTTGAGTTGCAATTCGTCGGCCTCCGTAGTTTCTATATAATCAAATCTATTTGTTTCTTTTCCCCTTTCTTATAGTGGCTTATAAATAGTTTTCTCCCCGGTGTCTGCGCGCACGCGCGTGTGTGTGTCTATCCGTGTTACCCTCCCGCTCCACCCGCTCCCGCCTCTCGGGTGCGAGAGTGTGTGTATGCGCGCCTGTATCATGTACGAGTGTGTGTCGATTCGTGTTGTGTGTGGTCTGTTTTCTGTGCTATATGTGCTCTGCTTGGATTCTGGTATTAATCTGGTTTAACCATCCTTCGTATGATCCGGATGATTCTAGCCCGCGGTTCCTGTCGATTATTTCTTATGGTACATGCATACGTAGCTCGCGAATAGTCCGTTATGCCCGCTGGTTTCTCTTCGTGTCCCTCTACATCTCGCTTCATTCGATTTTCTCTCTCTTTATCTCTCTCGACCTCTGTTTCTCTCGCCCGTATTCTTACACTCTCTCTTCGATCTGTATTCTAATAATCTATAGCTCTCGCGTCCTGTTTGGCTTGCGTCTTTGCTTATTCGTCGTGTCCATGTTACGATGACTCTGTCATTCCCAATCTGCGGTCACAGTTGAGCAAGTTTATTTACTCCACCACTTTCAGCACCTTTCCGATTGCGATAGTCTTATCTGGAAAAGGAATGGCACGAGTGAGTTTTCGAGTAGTTCGAGCGATTACTTTAACAGCAGGAAGAACTGCATGCGACCTGCCCTCTGTGCGATCGCGGAGGGAAGAATCTCCCCCCCTCTAACATTATAGTCGTCGCCAACTTCATAGGCGGTTTGAAGGTCGCTTTTCCGATTGTACTACAGAAATGATAACGAAGAAGGAATGGAAACTTATTCAACTTGTATGATTTGGTATCAAAAATATTAGAAGTTCGACGAATTATTACCAAATATTATAAGTTGGATGAGTTGGTACCAAATCATAGGAATTTGGTAAGTTGGTACTTAATAATACAAAATGGACAATACTTGGTACCAACTCATCCAACCTATATGATTCAGTACCAAAAATACTAGAAGCTGGACGAGACGGTACCAAACATTGTGTCGAAAATTATAACACAGGAGGAATAAGAAGAAAGGCGACCTTGAAAACGCCTATTCAGTACGCGGTGACTATAACTTCATGTGGAAAGGGCATACTTTTGTGGCGGGCAGGCCCGTCGCATCCTCCTGCATCCCGAACTTTCTACTTACTTTCATCCCTGAGGGTAAATCGTCCCATTTGCGGAAAGAGTTTGAATTGTTCAAGGCAAATAACTCCCGCACATTCGATTCGCATTATTGCCACTTGGTCCTGCTTCACGAACCTCGGCCTTGTTTTACTCTTATCGCCGGTTTTCTTGTCAACCAGGCAGATCAGCGCGTTGACTCGCACCTCCTCGGCCGCGCAATGGATATGCATGACCGCGCTGTAGCCAGCGCAGATGATACTCTTGTGCTCGAGAATAACAACCTGAGCGTCAAACACCCTGCCGGTTTTAATGGGGTTGTTACTGTCGCAAAGAACGAAGCCGGGGCTCACGTCCTCCTCCTCAATGCCCTTCAGCTTAATCTTCACGTTCTCGCCGGGTCCCACCGACGTCACTTCTTCATCGTCCGACCAGAGCTGATCGACCGTGACTGCCGTCTGCGGGAGTGGAAGAATAATCAGACAAAAGGACCATCGTGTTAAGAAGAGCGAGCCTCTTGATTGTACTTGTGCTCTTAGTGTAATTGATAGATAAGTATTGGCTAGTATGGTTTACCCTATTCGGCATAACGAGGAGTGACTGTCCCTTCTTAGCTTCTCCAGCCTCCACTTTTCCCATGACGACCGTGCCCATATCCTTGTACTTGTCGACAATTGGCATAATGAATGGTCCATTGCTCTTACGATTCAACGAGGGTAGGGAATCAATGAAGGGAATGAAGGGCGGACCATGATACCAATTGCAGAGCTGTTCCGGAATCGGATCTTTTAGACCGATACCAAGCTGACCCGAGACTGGCATGAACGTAAGGTCTTTTGCAGGATTGAAACCCAATTTACGAAGGTATGGCAGTATTTTATCCCTGAGGGTGCAACCAAGGATGATGTCAGAGGGTTCCGAAGACGACTTTTACTCCATCCGATCTTACTTATCAACGCACCTGCATTCATTGTACCTTCCCTCATCCCATTCTACGGTTGGGTCGTCCATTTTATTAACTAATACAACCAAATGCTTGACGCCCGCGGTCTTGGCCAGCATCGCGTGCTCTCTCGTTTGACCGCCTCGATCGAAACCTGTCTCAAATTCACCCTTTCGTGCAGATATTACCAGGACTGCGAGATCTGCTTGCGCCGCGCCGCCGATCATGTTGGGTACGAAGCTCTTGTGACCAGGGGCGTCTAGAATCGTGAAATGCTTTCTCTCCGTCTCGAAGTACGCTCTCCCGACTTCCACCGTCTTTCCCTTCTCTCGCTCTTCCTGATTTGTGTCCAGCGCCCAACTCAAGTACCACGTCTCTCGACTCCTCTCTTTCGCTTCCCTCTCGTACTTCTCCAGAGTCCTTTTGTCAACCATACCGGTCAGTGCCATTATTTGACCACCGATCGTCGACTTTCCTGCATCTACAAAGTCGGGGGCTTCTCGTTAGTACAGGCTGCTAGAATACTAGGCTCAATCTTATACAGCGTTGTCAGTATTATTGAAACGATTCAATGGGTGGAGCCTGCTCTTCAGCAGTCCAGCGTGTTACATACCTACGTGTCCTATAAAAACAACATTAACATGCTCCTTTTTGCTCTTAGTATCTTCTGCTATTTTAACAGGCTTTTTCTTAGGTACTTTAACAACCATCTCCTCATCCTCCTCAATTTCAGCCTGAAAGAATTCATGCGCAGTCTAAGCTGTGGTTGTCTCAGGCACGAGTTCTCTTAGCTCGAATGGTGGAAAGAATAAAAAGAAAAGAGTTTGATCGGCACACGTGTAACTGCGCCGATCAAAACGATGCATACTTCCTCGTTCTCTGGAGTTAGGAGAGGATCGCCGTCAACCGCCGCTTCCTCCCAGGAGTCAGCTGGCTGATGTTCGGGGCTAGTGTCCATTGGATCGGTAACATTAGGAGGCGGAGCCCCTCCCCCAGCAGGGGGCTCCTCCACGCGTGTACCGACTGGGTCTGGTAGAACAACTGGGGTAGTATTACCTAAATTAAACAGGTCCTCTGGAGATTGCTCGAAGGAAGCTTGATAAATAAAACCGTGGTTATCTTCCATGTCTGTTATGTATTGTCTTAAGTCTATCACACAGATCTAATACTCATGCGACAAGTACTCTGCATCGTCCCAACAAATATATACACTTGGCCGAGTGAAAACACAACTAGTCGCCGCTAATACGCAGCTATAAATATGGAACCAAGAACTGAACGGGATAAAGTCAAATTAAAATCAGACGTAGATACTTTCCTATATATATAACGGCATAGTGTGCATTCCACGGACTATCTACAGAGAGGCAAGCGAATCATCCCCACCGCACGCAATTGCCAGGCGATAAACACCACATTGGCTAGTGCGTCCACCAGGAATGAAACGCAATATGTTTGAACGTCAGCAAAGAAAATACATAAGCAAACCATGGCGGACCATCCCGGCGTACATGCACTCGTGGTGCGACACTTGAAGAAATAAAAAGGGGGGGAAAGAAGACTCTAGTCTAAGGAAGAGTGGCAAGACGTCCAGCCTCCGTCCGATCATAAGAGCAGATTGCGGAGGCATGGAGCAGTGAGATAGCAAACAAAGCAAAAGGAGGTTAGTCAAAGGTGGGCTGTGCATTCGTGAAAGGAGGGCAATCTAAACTACCAACGTCCACCCTGGCAATTAAGTGGATCGCTCTCGGAGCGACCGTCGGGGTGGACGTGTCTGTCGGAGGCTCCAAGTTCCAGTGGAACTAACCATCGTGTATCTCGGGGGGCATAGAAGTGGTTACGGTATCCATCATGACAGCGACATTGCAGGAACTGTCGCCCGCAGTACTGTTCTGTGGCGAAGAATTAATGCAGAAGGAAGGCACGAATTCCGCAGCATTCACGTTCAGCGTCGAGAACTTGCTCTCGATCGACTTGTCCTGTGTCGGAGCAATGTCTCCGTTGTCCGCCTGCTGTTCCCACGAATCTGGTGCTACACTGTTCGCCATATTTATCAGAGTTCGGCAGTTCCTCGGAGCCTCTTGGCCTAATCGGACGCGGGAATCAAGCTACACTAGATGCACGAGCCCGAGCTCCGGCCGCAGTTACACTTGGGACGGGGTTTAAAAAAATAATTATTTGTGATATCCGCGCACCACACCGTACACGCGTATCGGTACCCCGCGTGCGACCCCCGTGGTCTGTTTCGTTCCTCCACTTCTCCGGCCGGAACCACAACAATCAAAACACCAACCGTGCTTTGCCCCTGCAGCGCCAGCCGCCAGCACGGCGTGTTCCCTGCTGTTCCCCTCGGACTCGCCGACGAGGCGCACTGGCGCACACGTTTATTCGAGATCCTATCGCGGTGTAAGGTTCCGCAGCCTCACCGGAGAGCAGCGTCGCGCGATTATTAATTAAAAGCCGAGGGCCCTCGTACGCGCCCGCCACTCGCTCGCGCGGTTAGATTTGCCCACGCGGAAGTCTCTCGAGCTCTAGTTGAATCGGACCACGCCGCTTTTATTGGTAGCGCGCCCTTCACACCAGACACGCGCTTCGCACCCTTGTCCCTCGCTCGCACCTCCACGCAACCGGCAACTACGTCTGACTGCGATTGCGTCCTCGCTACGCGCTCTTCGCCCTATTTAAAAGGGACCTGCTTTCCTTCCACGTCTGTTACGTGTCAACCGCGATCGCCGAGACACCCGGACACCGCACTCTCCTGTCGCCTCTGCTGTTGGCAACTTCGAGACGCTGCGAAAGCTGCGAAGGGCATAGGCGAGCGATCGGCCACCGTTCGCCGATATATCGCTGGGGGGGTTAGTGTGTTGAGAGAGAAATGGTGAGAGCCCCTACCTTCGTCTCGGTCGGACTGCATCTTCGTGAAATGTTCGAATTCTCGCCGAGCACATGTGCTGCACTGCAATCGAAAACCGGATGACTTAAAGGGAGGATCGTAGTTCAATCGGAAGTTACATCGAGGAACCGGCTACTTTGAATTTGGAATTGTCGCCGGTAACCTCTGCCCCGTCCGCTAGTTTTCCCTCTGTCGACGCGGATTATTGGAGATTTAATTTGATGACTGTCGGCCGAGTTAAATCGCGATCGGAATATATTGCGATCAGTTGCGATTGCTCGAACCGGCCAGCGAGCGAGTACTGCGCAAACTATTCAGCGGAAGTGTGCCGTGGAAAATGGCGGCGCTAGTCAAATGCGTGACGGGCCCACTTCCGTTTGAGCTGACACGTGCGATTTCGAGGGAATCGAGTCAATTACGCACCCAATTTCCCAACGGATCTTGTTCTATCCTTTCCAAGAGAAATGAATCCCGGCCACGTAATACGAAATATGAATTGTAGGGGGAGATCTTTCTCTCTCGGTATTTCGAATGAAATGCTTTCGCGCGCTTTCCGCCCGCCATGATTCAAGTGAACGCGGGAGTTCTCGGTTTCGGTGTAAAACGTGGTATTATTTTCTGTACAAATCGGTGAATCAGCATGAGAGGGACCCCGGAAAATCCCCGAGGAGGAGTTAAGGTCAAGGTGTTGTCGGTGTTTTTAATTTTTCTTTCTCTTCCGCTTCTTTTTGCTGCCGCTGGCCGCCGACTTTTCCGGCGCTGCTACTTCCAGCTCCATCTTTCGCTTGCTAGTCTCTTCCTTTACTTCTTCTTCACCCGATTTGCCTGGCCGCCTGCTCGCAGGCACACTGAAGTCTGGAATCTATAAACACATTCGATTACAGAAAGAGTAACAATTAAAATCTTCCATTCTAATGAGTAGAGGTTTATCAACTTACGTGTGGCTTTACGAGTCTGAACACCAACTTCTCGTGCTGCACGTTCGACCTATCCAAACTCAATTGCACGACGACAGGATCGAAAGTCTTGAAGACTACGCTGCCGCAAGTCTGCGAATGGTCCTCGGCGTTGTAAGTGAAAGGAGTAGGCGAGGATTTATCAGAACTGAGATACAACGTTCCTTCCAAGCCGTACTTCGGTATCAGGACTTGGAGTGCATTCTTACGAACAAACAAAATATATCCTTCCTCGTCCTCGATCTTCTCTCTGAAGAACAACTGTAAATTTCGTCCAATTAGCATCGGCTTCTAAATGAGAACTCTAAAAAAACAGAAGATACGAACGTGGGTGTTAAGAGCTACTGATGCGCGATTGGCGTACTGTCCCATTCGATTGCGATAATTCAAGTTATGGCACAGAGCGTGGTTCTTCTTCTTGTCGAGTAATTCGGGATAGGTTGCATCGGCGCCTATGCACACCGCTAACAGCCGATGGACAATTATGTCGGCATATCTAATTGAAATAAAAGAATCAGAAAAATGCACTATGAAATACATATATTACAAATAAATCCTTGGAGGTGTAACTTTTGCATAAATCAAGCTGAAAGTTTGGTATCCATCAGAAACCACTGCACTTCTGGAAAAGCATCCTCGGCTGTCGCGCGCCGTACTATATATGGTGCGAGACTCTACCGAGTCTCCTGATATTATAAACTCTACATTCTTCTCTTGGTGAATGCAGGCACATAAAATGTAAACTCAATCTTTCTTACCTTCGAATAGGTGATGTAAAGTGTGTGTAAATCGGAGTAGCCAATCCATAATGGAAGAACTCGCTCTTTTGATGCATCCCGCTGATAAAGTACACCGCCTGCATCATGCAACGTGTCGTCAAGATTCGCAACATCGTGTTGAAGTAAGAATTGCCGTCTTTGTGGCATTTGTCCAGGGAATCGGCCAGTTCCTTCCCTGTTCCCACTTGAATGTCGAAGCCCTGGTTCCGGCCAGCTTTAATCAGCGGCTCGAAGTTACTCGGCGGTGGTTCGGGATGCCTCCTGAGTAAAGCGAATTCCGGGAATTCTTCAACGATCTTCGTAGCGACACAAATGTTCGCGAGTAACATGAACTCTTCGATCATCGAGTTGGTTTCTCGCAATTGCTTCGCTTCGACCTCGACAGGATCGTGGGTTTCATTGTCGACTTGGAAGCGGATCTCCGGCGACGCCAGGACCAAAGCGCCGTTCTCCAGTCGTCGCTTCTTCATCTTCTTCGCGAGATTGTTCAGGGTTCGCAATGATTTCGCGATGGAGTCCTGTTGGCTTGGATCATCGATTTTCATCTGCGCCTCCTCGTAGGTCATGGCGGCGCGCGATAATATGACTGATTTGCAGTATCTTGTGTTGACGACGAAGGCGTCTTGATCCATCTCGACTATGCACGAGAACGCTAATCTCTCGACGTTGCCACGCAGAGAGCAAAGATTTGTACTGAGTAATTCGGGAATCATGTGGATCCTTGTGTCGACGAGGTAGACCGTGGTCGCTCGTAAGGCCGCCTCTGTATCGAGTGCTGTTCCAGGACGCAGGAAGTGCGTGACGTCGGCTATGTGTATGCCTACTTCTATATTGCCGTTTGGCAAGTCTCTGCAGTGAAGGGCGTCGTCGATGTCCGTGCAGCCCGGAGGATCGACCGAACATATGTCTAAGTGTCTCAGATCTTCTCTTTGAGCGAGATCCTGCATGACAGAGAATAAATACCGATTATAAATTGAACTGCACAATTACAGACCTTTCCACAAGGATTATACGAACCACGTCAGTAATAGACCAAGGCATCTGCGGAAGCGAACTCAGAACAGCATCGGAGAATCTACTGTGCGGCACATCGTGCTCCAAGAGAATAACTTCGTTCTCAGTGGCTTTGTCTCCTATTTCACCCAAAGCCCTCACGAAATGACCTAGCGGATACCTGGAATTCCGCGGCCACGAATCAATAGCGACTATTATCCTTTGTTTGTTCAAAACATTCGATTGCCGCGTCTCGATTCTGATCTTCGGGATCTTCCTCTCCGCGGGAACGAAAATGTGGCGCACGTTCTGCGATGGGAAGATAGGATTGATTAGCAAAGAGTATTAGACATGGAACTTGGAGGATTTCTATAGAGGCTTACTCCTTCCACTAAGCTCGGCTGCAGTATGCCACAGTACTGTCTCCAGTTTCTTCTGATAATTCCGACCACCTTCCCAGTTGGAGTCTTCTGGATTTTACTGGAGGACTTGAAGTTATCTAACAATTTCTCTGTCTCCAAAACATCGTCTTCGTCAGGCTCCTCTTCGTCTTGCAATACAATATCGCTGGGCGCCGACCACTGGTCTTTCGGCAAGAGTTCTAAGGCTATTATATCACCATCCACTGCTCTGTTAAGGTGATTTCTCCCTTGAATCAAAACCTGAACAAAATTTAATGTTAGTCCACTGCAGTTTGAATAGGCATTGGCAAATAATTCCACCTACAGCTGGCTCGATTCCCTCGACATTAACAGTTCCTTCCAAAAAGTTCTCCCTGGAAGCTGCAAACGATCCCTGCAAGAGCTTGCCATTCTTTATGCCATTGTGGATCTCAACAGGAGTCAGGTGACATGGGAATAATTCCCTGGCTTGAGAGTCCGATACATACGTCTTCTTACATAATTTGTCCACCAGCACACCAGGTATTTCCAGTGATGTAATGTAATCTTCCACTGGAAACAATTTGATTATATTGATTCCACTGTGTATTGGATTATCTGCAGTGTTTATAGTGGGCTTTACTTGATGACACTGGGATCCCCTCTCCCTTAGCCAGCTCTCTGTTCTTGGCATCATCCGATAGAAGCATGGTTCGGATGGAACTGTGCTTGGATCGCAGATGCGAATTGTACCAGTCTGCTGCAACTCTAATCGCCCTGTCATTTCTGTCATTGGAGGTCTCCCCTGGGTTCTGCTCCACGTAGGTTTCCCTGTGGTGTTCGTTAACAAAGACATAGAACTTCCTTCTTGGATTGGCAATGATGTCTTTTAGCTTCTTGTAGACTGTAGCACTTTTGTGCCGCACTTCTTGGAGGACTGTTTGGAGGATTATTACATCGGAGAGAGTTTCTTCCTCCAAGATATCAATCTAAAATGTTAAAATCATTTTTAGAGCCAATCAAAGTATTAAATATTGAAAATAATTAATTTCGCGAAATGTCCATCCTTTAATTCCTGTAAAACTGTATTGGTCATCAATGCTATCAAAGATATAGAGATTTCTATGTTAAAAGAATTAAATTTCATTCTCACTTGGTCCAAGACAATGTTGGTGTCCAACAACAAGTAGTATGGTGATTTAATCAGTGAAGATGGAAGTCCACACTCTTCGTCATCCAAAATCACACTCCTTGTTCTCAGCTTGCACTTATTGCAGGCCTTCGATCCGCAATGAATATCATCTCTCAAGTAATGCTCCCTCACTGTCTATGGTAGAAACACACGTTTACAGTACTGTGTTTTGATATCGTCCACTCGACAAGTAGTGAACCAAAGCTCGGTATACCTTGAAAATATTCCCCCCCTTCGTCTTACGGAAGAAAACCTTCGTCTTGATCATTTTATTCGATTAGTTTGCAACCATGTGACGACCGCATGACCTGTTAATAGGAAAATAGAAATTTTCTGATGACTGCCGATGCACGTTGACTACACACCCTGCTAGGTTATGACTGCCATGTGCCATTGGCGCCCATTCGAGGGGCTTACGATTCTCGAATAATAATAAATTTGCCTTACGAACTTTAATCCGAGAACTGATTATAATTTAAAAAAATAAAAACTCTCTTTAATATGTTTATGTATACAATATTAGTGACAAGAATCAAGAAAAAGGTCATATTAAAAACTCGTAAATAAAATATTAAACATCAAAAAAATTATTATATGATGTTTATTATAGTTTGTTTGTTTATTCAATTATTGTATTTTGTAATTAATTTTGCAAGTAAATAAAGTACTGTAATTTGTCAATTGTTATTGTTTAAACAATAATTAAAAAAAGATTATTATTGTAAAAATATTTGTTATTATATTCCTTTCCTTTGTTTTTAAGAATTGATTCAAAACATCAACAATGTCGATATATCTTTGACATTTTGTTGCGTGTAGTGCCGTACTCTCCGTAGTGCCGTGTAGTGCATTGTCAGATTAATTGCGTATACTTCCATAATTTAAAGGTCAGGATTTATTAGAAAATGTTGGATCAACGTTTAGAATCAGACAAATTATAATCTGCCGGCAAGTGTGAAACTTTATATTTCGTAGCCGGCGAAGATATTATCAAAATTCTTTGGAAGAAACATATTTACGTTTGAAAGCCAAGGTCACGGGTCCAGCCGAGAGTAATCGAGTGATCGATAGAGCGATCGAGACGAACGCGAGATGGGGCACGCAGGGACGTCGCGTCTCGCCCATCCCTACTTTTTCGCGTATACATAGATAGAATAGAATGACAGTTCCACGGGCGGTGAGTAGCGTACGAGGACGAGGCCGACGAGGAGGACGAGGACGAGCAGAACTGGTCCCACTGTCAATTAATCCACGTGACGAGGCAGCCTGGCCACTCGCATTGGGCTGGTGTCCGAGGGGCGATTGTTCTCGCGCGAGGCAGGTAGACCGCCGGGGAAGGTGGGAAGGTGGTGTCTCGCCAGTGTTCCCGTTGGTGTCCGCCCATTGGTGCCCGCCGCGTCAAATGTCAGGGGTCTGCGCCTCGAGTAATCGGGTGAGGCCAGCCGTGCGAGATATGCGTGCTCGCTGAGGCGCGAGATTACCGCGAGAGGCTGCGAGTACGCTGATAGAATTCCGAGGGTGCGAAGACATGAGATCTCGGGGACTCGCACTCGAGTGTCGCCGATCCCACTGCTGACGAGGATGTGGTGACACTTTCTCCCCGTCCGACGCCCGGACCACTTCCCAGTGCTCGCCGACCTCTCTCGCCCGCGTCCGCCCGAGGCCCGAGCTGAGAATTGCTCGATCGTGAGGGGATTCTGCTCCTCGGATATATTGCGTCTCGGTCCTCTGAGCGCTTGACCGCTGCTCTCGTTAGCTCGGCGCTCGTTAATGGCAGCGCAGCTATTGTCGTCGGGAGAGGCGAGTGTCTTTCGGTGAATGAGCTGCTGCTGCCCTGACCGACCTCAACGGCCGAGCGATGGAAAAGTTCGCGGTTGATTTGGACAAGGTGCTCGACGACTTTGAGTTCAATGAAGGTGAGCACACATATTTCCACTTACTCTCATCTTCTTACCTCTTCAATCCTTTCTCGAGTAACTGCCTTCACCTTTTGTAAGTGTTAAGCCATCTGTTTATTAGTCGATTCATGAGTAATTGTTTGATGGGTCTAACATGGTTCTCGTTCTACTACGGCACTTAGAGCTCTTGGTAACTTCCTGATGGAAGTGTAGTACTCAAGATACTCCGTTTCCTTTTAATCTCCATTTAGATTGTGCTGAACAAATTGCGTCGATAAACGCACCGTCGAATAATGCATCTGCTTCCACAACAAAGTGCAACTTGGATGCTCCGAAGAACTACAGCTACCATGGCACCAACGAGCGCCAGGTGCCGAGCTTGGACGTCAGGAGTCCCATGCAGGGTAGAGTGCCGGCGTACAGTAACGCTAATTATCAAAAGAACGAACAGCCCCAAGACGCCACTGATTGCATCAACCACTTTTACCTGCAAGACTATACGGGCGACAGTAAGCTCACGCAGAAGCAGACTGTCCCGCCGTACGACTGCGAGCCGGCCTCCCTGACAATACACAACGACATATCACACAAGTTCTTGCAGAAGCAGCAGAACGGCAGCAACAGCCCGAAGGTCGACAATAGGTACGACAAGAAGCTGAATCAGCCTAGCTCTAAGCCGAGCGTCAGTAATGTCTTCAATAGTTTAAATGAATATATCAACGCGCCCACTGGGAGCTTGGAATATGTCCACGCTGTCTCGGAGGATGAAGAGGATGTTGGGAGTGGCAGGAGAACTAGTAACTTTGAAGCTACAACTAGCACGATAGATTGTGCAGCCACGAACCAAGTTTTCATAAGTACAGCGGGCACGAGCAACATTAGTCTACCTGAAAGTGATGTAAATATTTCAACGAGTGTCGTCGAGGAACCTTTTAGTGAAGACTGTCAGGATTTGAAAGTGCATGAAGCCCCGCAAGCTCCAACTGAGCCTGTAACTGATAATGTTCAAGATAAATGTAGTAGTATAGGTGTTACAAGTGTGTCAAGCTATAAACAACCAGATGGTCAAGGTGATCTCTCAGACTTTCTACTGCCTAGTGCGAGTGCCGAGGAGAATGCGCCGCCTGAACTCGAGACAAAGTCAGTGGAAGCATCTGTTTCAAAGTTGGAGTCTTCTACAATAAATTGTATGGAGAAGGTGAAAAAAGATATCGTCAAATGTGATACTGAGCAGAAAATTGCTGTTTCGTCCGATGTAAACGAAGTGTCGACAGAAGAAATACCTGAGGATGCTGCTCTACAAGAATCGTCCTCGAAAACTTTATCGGCAATTTCGGAAACTTCTGCAGTTGAAAGCGAGGCAATTACTCAGGCGGAAGAGCCGGAACCCGCGAGTAAAGCAATAGAAAGTCCGAAAGTAGCGCAAAAAAAGTTCGAATTTAGTAATTTGGATGACCACACGGAGGAGGATCTCATGAAATACCTATCTGAACTCGAGGAGCAGGATAAATCGGCTAATCCCGATGTTGTCATCGAATCTGAGCCCGTGGAAACAACGGAAGATATCCCTGTCAAGCAAATCAATCTTCGAGATGAGGATGCTTACGAGGCCCCGATTTTCGAAATCGTCACGATCGGCGACGTTCCCAATGTCCCGCCGGCGGATTTATCTGACAAGGCAAAGATGTTTCCCGTTATCGATTACACCAAGGACGAAACCAAGAACGAAACAGCTGTCAGCGATCTTACAGAAAAGCAAAGCACGCAAGTTATTCCTAAGGACACCGAGGCATCAATCAGTTTACAATCGGAGAAAGTAACTGAGGAAGAAGAAGAAGAAGAAGAAGAAGAAGAATCGTTTGACTCAACCACGTCCGAATTACCAGTTAATGATGAAACTAGTGAGCTTGCACAGAAGAAGCGGCTTTCGCTCGATACGGACGTATCTAACGCGAGAGACACACAAGAGCACGAGACACAGACTAGAAGCACCGAGGAAGCACCGATAACCGATGTCAAGAACAGCCTAGAACCGGATGAGCAACCGGCACAAGAGCAAATAGAGCATAATAAATCAGACGAACTAAGAAGCCAGTCGACAAAGGAGAGTACAAAGAATAGCGAAGCCGCGAGTGATAACACGAAGGAATCATCCTCGGAATCCAGCGTGAGCGAGCCGAGCGATTCGATAGAGAAGCCGAACCGACCTCAGACTTTGGATATCGTCGTGCCCGAGGGAACGAGCGAGCCCCAAGCTATTGGTACGTATTGCCAAAGAGTGCAACACCGTTCTCTTTTGGTGATTTAATCCAACATAGGTGCACCGGTATCTTCCGCCAGTGGAAAATGCATTTCTGCCGCAGGATCGAGCAGCGTAACGCCGAGCGTTCCGGCGCAATCGGATATCGAGCCGGCCAAGGATGATTGCCAAGGATCCTCACCGGACGCCTTAGATAACTCTTTGGAGTCCAATTCGCTATTGGGCAAGCAGCCACCGATATGGGTGCCGGATTGCGTCGCCGCCAGTTGCATGATGTGCGGCACAAAATTCACCATGATTAAGAGGCGGCACCATTGCCGGGCTTGCGGCAAGGTACCTGCAATGCAGACCCACGTACACAAGATCTAGCCACCAGAATCTCTTTTTCCCTAATTCACTTGTTCTATAATTCCTACCAGGTGTTTTGCAGCAAGTGCTCCAGCTGGAAATACAAATTAGAGTACGAGGAGAGTGCGGAGTTGCGAGTGTGCGTCCTCTGCTATCACATTCTAACGAAAGGTATTGGGAATCGGCACTGTGTTGTAATTAGACGTGCCATTCAGACTTTTGCCGAGGACTAAGGAAACTATTTAACATTGCAGCTGAAAGCGAGCAAGGAATGAGCGACTGGTCTTCCGGCTATTCGACCTACACTAATAATAACGAGGTCAATTCGCCGCAGGTGTGTAATGAAATACTGAGAAATCATAGTAACATATTGCATTCCTCGCCCCTGCCCCCCCCCCTGCCCCTCTCCCCAATAGGCGTAGTTCCATTTAGAAAATGCTAACACTTTATTTCAAATACTTGAGTGTGAAGGATCATGCGTGTATCGATATATCGAGTACCTGATAATTCGAATATACTTTGAATTGCGTGTATAGTTTGAACCCCCGTCTCCCCGCACATTAAGTGATACTCTAGATTAAGTATTAACCACCACCTATAACGACTTGTTGAATACTTCTTTCCCAACACTCCAGGCAGCCTGGTAATTCTTTGTGCCGAGTTGATATAACCGAAGCACTCGTTGCTGCATCGCTTTCTCTACTTCAGATTGGTACCTTTCGTTTTGCGCGTCGTACGATGACGCTTTTTCATTTTCTCTCTCGATTGTTTTATTTGTTTGTTTTTTTTTGTTCGTATCTTTCCTGTTGTTAATTTTGTGCATGGCATGGCTGTTCGTTTTTCGGCGGCGTCGCTACCTGTGAATACTTTGGCATGAGACTCCTCGACGAGCGACGATCCAGCAAACACAGAGAGCCGGGAGTAGAGTTGTCCCGGCGAGTTCCCGCTGATTCAAGCGCATGCAAATTACTTTTCGAACCCGCTTCGCTCGTCCCGTGGTACCGGCAAGGCCGCGGCGCAATTGTTATCGGCGCCGATACGGCTATTCATAGCTATAACTGTGCCAAGTAGCTCGAGACTCTGTGAACTGGAAGCGCAATGCGGAGCAGCGTCTAGGTCGTAGGCTTTCGGCGAGTTATAGAGCGCGCGAGATCTGTGTTTGTTGGATGAGGATAGAGACGAGAATGTTAGGAGTATTCGACAAATGGTTATAGGGGAGACAGCCTAATCCAAATAATCCAATGGAGTACTGTTCAACTATACCACCCTTACAACAGTTAGCTGGCGGGCTGCCACCACCCCCGACCGTCATGGTGCCCGTCGGGGTCCTCAAAAGAGTCGGTGGAACCAAGCACCGCTCGGAGGGTTCGAAATCGGTCATGTTCAGCGACGGTACGCAACTATCATCATTTTCTAACCGTTTTCTAAAGAAATTAATACTTTAATCATTTCTATACAACTAAGAAAGCTCTACAACCACACTCTCATCTGTGAGAAGCAGTAAAGATGTGTCCGACTGACCCCTCCAATGATGAATTTTTAGTTTGTTGATTTTTCTTAATCCCACACCCCATTTATTTTTCTTTTGCGAGTTTTGCGTGTGAACCTGAACGCGTCCGGCCCCGAGTCCGCTCCTTTTTGTTTTGGTTTGACATCTCCTCTAACTAAAACACAGGAATAAGGCCTGGCTGTGACCTGACAGAACTCGACATGACCTGGGACGTGCTGCAACCGGTCTGCCGGAAGCCCACCAGCAAGAAGGTCACCACGGCGAGTTCCTCCCTGGTCAACACGACGCCCAAGCGAGCGAACCTGCCGCGTATAGATCCGGTCACCGAGTGTTTCGTTCCACAGGATCCTAATTCGCTGCCGCCCACTGTTACCATTCACAAAGGACGTAAGTCGCCCGGGTGGTATGGGAGTTTCCATTCGATTTTCCGATTAATCATTGAAATCTGTGGACAGAGGTGTCGTATCACGCGGTCACCGACGAGGAGGTACTTTACAAGAGCTTGAAGAATGACTGCCAACCCCCAGTCATGTTCGCGATCAATCGCAATCTTTACGCTTACGTTAAAATCACTAATCGTAAGTAGCTATGGAAATATGATCCTGTTATGGTTGATGAAACCAATTCTTAAATCTCGGATTCTTTTTTCTCTACAGTCAATTGTTGTGTGAATAAAATCTGCTGGAACGTGACATCCCGAGGGTTGGCCTGCGTCAGTCAGGACGAAGTGATATTACTAATAGAGACCTTGCCGGATGAAACACGGATACCGAAGGATCTGCTTATTTATATTAATCAATTATACGTTGAGGCAATGAAAGGTACAATGCACGAATATTGATGTTGATATTGTTAGCGCAAGCAACGTTTACGCGTGAGAATTGTGTGTTGATTAGGTAACACAGTGTCGGAACTAGGATTCGCTGTGTTTCACGGTGGGAATCTCTTGGGTTCCCGCGAGCACGCCGGGTTCCTCTTTATTCGACAGACGCTGCAGTGTCTACAGAAGATAGTGTTACCTCCGGCACCGTTCCTAGTAGGACTTCTAGTACACAGGTTTGTTAAGTTTCACGACGCGACGTTTTGATCATGCAAAATCTTGTGAGCCCTGGATTTTTAATGTGCTTCCTTTCAGGTGGGAAACACCATGGGCAAAGGTCTTTCCACTTCGACTTCTTTTACGCCTCGGCGCAGAGTATCGATACTATCCCTGCCCGCTCGTGTCCGTGAGATTCCGGGACGCTCTGTACTTCGAAATAGGCCACACGGTCATGAAGGTCCTCGCGGACTTCCGTAACTACAGTTACACCTTGCCGGGTGTGTGTGGCCTCACGATTCACCTAAGGAACCGCATGACCGACGTGATGTTCCCGAGGAACAAATATGACCAAGTGATCAAGGGCTTGAACAACTCGAACGACCACGTGCTGGCTTATGCCTCCAACTTCAGCATAGCTGCCGACTCCCACCTCGTCTGCATACAAACTAACACCGGCGACGAGAGTAATTATCAGACCCAGGCTATCAATATCCAAAACAATCCGAGAACAGTTACGGGCGCGAGTTTTATTGTCATCAACGGGGCCCTCAAGTCGTCGATGGGTTTATCTGCGAAGTCGAGTATAGTAGAGGATGGTTTAATGGTGGAAATCATGCCTGAGAAGATGGAAGCCCTGAAGGCTGCTCTGAGAAATATGCAAGACTTCTCCATCGGCTGCGGGCGACAAGGCGCGCCCGAGCCCGATGAAACTGTAAATATAAAATGGGTCGGTAACGATACGCAATTTAATATAGGGTAAGTAAACCTATTCCCATAATTTTTGCCTTACTTTTAGACGGCGAAATGATTGTTCTTTCTTTTTATCGTTTGCAGAGTTAAGAGTCCGATCGATGGTCAACTGATGGACGGCATTCCCTCCATCAGAGTGCACAATGGAACCGACTACAAGGGAACAAGTAGATTTATCCGTTGGACCGAAGTTTTTATCATTAATGTACGTGAGTCAATCATCCGCGACTTTAACTTACTAATCCGTGGTTCGGCAGTGGAAATTAAAGGTGGCGCTGGGCTCCGCGCTTGATCCTCGAATAATCGGATTACTGTTGGCGAAGTATCGGAGCGTCTAGGGCTCAGCCCTGTATAATCCTTCACTTTTGTTTACAGTCCCACGACCACCCGAACGGCGTGCACGATCCGGTGGACATCAACAAACTCTCGGGGAATATAGCTAAAGCTACATGTACCGCCCTCGTTAAGCTGCTGGATTTACTTGCCACCGCTGGCCTTACCAAACTTGCCGTTAGGACTACGATTAACCCGGACAACGTGAGTGGCTGCATAGCCAATCTTCTTTCTGCCTCGGATACTCGAGCGAAATGTCTAATCGGAGATTTGTTTGGCACCGCGCCCGTGAAATAGGTTGGCTACGAGGCTGGAAGTGAGGGCACCAAGTTACCGCCGATCTACATGAACAGTCTGGACAACGAGCTGATTCAGGTGCTGCACAAGGCAGCGCAGAGTAGCCAGGACACTCACACTGTGCTTGAGTTAATATTCTACGTGCTCGACGACTGAGTGCGCCGGCCGCCACGCCGCGCCCATTAACGCTGCAATCTCATCGATAACTGTTGCCTAAGACGCGCCCTCATGATAAATCCTTCAAGAAGAGAGATTTCCTCCGAGTACCGGGGAGCTTGTATAAAGATAGGACTGTTGAGTCTCAATTGTCGAACAGTTTCCCTCGGCCCTCGGTCCTTCGGCTCCTCGCGCGATACGCATCAGCCCCATTTCCTTCTTAGGAATACTTTTATACGCTGATATTTCGTTGTTAGCGCTCTTTTGCTATGAGAACTTATTTTCGGACCAAGTTTACGCCGGCGAGTCTCACGAACGCGCGCATTTCCCGGCTCGCACAGTGATTGTTGGTATTTTATAGCGAGAAGTTTAAAAGTGAAGCGAGAGATATTGAGAGTTCAGAGGCGCAATTTAAAGTTGGACGCGTGTTGGAGCTGATCCGGGAAGCATTAAAGAATGTCGTTGTGATTAACCCGACGTGAGGATTCGAAATCGAGAAAATAAGAAGTTGTCGACAGTCGCGAAAGGATCCGAAGACTAATTCCGAGGGGGCGGACGACACTCATTGTTGATGCCTGTATGAATCTCCGGAGCTACCAATGAAGCTCAGTTCGTACTAGCTCCGTTACCATTTACCTCATGCAATCGTGGAAAGACTGCTGCAGCCGCTGAGTACTAGGAACGGAATCAGTTGTCTGATTTCCTGTGATCGTGCAAGTAGTGGGCAAGAATTATTCCCTGAGCGCTTTCGCACTTTCTCCAGGCGGTCGTACTTGTTGCGTCCAATCCAGACTGTCGCGTCGGCTAGCAAATTCAACTGTCTGTCTCTGATCGTTGCCAAAGAGTCGGAAGGACGAGACTGCGGACTTTGCTGAACCCGTGCAATGTAAAAAATCGCCTCCAAACAATAGCCAGCTTGCCCCCTGAACTAGTTGAGGAAAGTCTGCACGCAGCCGACTGGCCATGGAAAATGAAAAAGCAAGAGTTGTTGAAAGGCAGGATGATCTGTGTCCGTAGGAAATTGTCGACCGCAACTAACTGTATATATCAAGATCAACCGAACGCCACGATATTAAACTAGCAGACAGAAATGTGAAGAAAGGGGTTTTCCAGTCGCTTTAGTTTCTTAATGCAAAATGCGGCTCAAGTTGTGAAAGCTAAAATTTCTAAGTTAATGACGATGCGGATGGAGATGTCTTCTGAATAAAGAGAAGTACATGGGGACTGGGGACACGCAGGCTTACCTTCCACCCCCCCCCCCCCCCCCCCCCACCCGATCACCAGCGAATAATCTCCCACGAAATGCTTCATAACAATGAATTGTTTTTATTAACTATAGTATGAATAATTCGAGACATATATCAGATGTTTCTTCCCGCCAGCGTCTCACCGGCGCCGGAAGAGTCTCGTTATTATGCTTCACCCTCCTCGAATGCTCATCCTACGCCAGCGAACTGCCCGCCACGTCCAATAACATCTTAGCGGACAGTTGGTAGGCGCAGGACTCTAACCGAGGATATCGTTAACAGTACAGAAAGTCAACAGCACGCACTCACGCAAAAGACACTGTTCGCGCAAAGCCGAATTTATTGCTTTTCTCGAGGCCGACGCTCCGTCGAGCCGGACAATCGGATCTCGCGGATCGAAGGCATCTCAACGAGGTTACTCGGCGTACCCTCTCCCTAATCTACAGAGCCCTAGCTAGAGCAGGCATGTCAATCTGGCATGAGACAGCACTCGAACGCTAAGCTCCCAAACTGATATGTGTACAGTGGCGATCGGCAAAATCAGTTGCGTCTCTCCTCGGCATCGCGATATAGTACTTACACTCCACTCGAAGCCTCAAACTAAATTTAATAGACGATAATTGAAGATCTAACGCTCTGTACAATAAGTAAAAATATGTGTACACTATAATGTGTACATTATAAACGATCTAGTAACGTTGACTCTCCTTTAAATCCTCACTGAATTATATTGCCCGTACAATTTAGACGTAATGCAATATGCGCGTCCCAGATAGACCTTATGAAAGAGTCTTCTCGACGGTAGTGACGCATAAGAGGAGTTTAGAGGACTTTTGTGCCACCTGCGACTGTATTGGGCGTATAATGCAGAGACTAGTTTATCCGCGCATTATATATACAATATGACGTGTAATACGCAGCGAAGAGTTCGAAAAGAGTATTACGTAATCAAAGTTACTAGATGATTTATAATTATCCGAGATAGAACGGTGTACACTTGTCAAATGAGATTAAAAGGCAAGTGAATCACCGTGCACGTCCGAACTCGAGTAATACAATCGTGGTTTAAGTAGGTGCGTCGCTCTAAACTTAAAGCAGTCGGTAGTCCTGACGTAAAAATCAGTCTTCACGTGTCCTAAATTGGATAACAGTTCTCTCCAACAGCCTAACAACAAGAGCACTATGGAATATCCCCACTCGCTCTTTCTCTCTCTCTCTCTCTCTCTCTCTCTCTCTCTCTCTCACGCACATACACACCCTCTTTGTCATCTCGACCGTGGGCTCTTCTCTCTTTGACATACCTGGACTAGAGAATAGCATAGGTAGCACTCAAGAATTGAACTCGGAACGACTCTAGCCTGGTGAACTAGGAAAGGCGATTGCCCAAGCTGGATTCTCTCCGGTGCGATCTTACTTATTTCCGCGTGCATCGCACCGTTCTCCTCCCCTTTAGCTATCTACGCATGCACTCGATATGGATGGCAGCTTTCAGCCAGAGCGCACAGAGTATTAATTTATTGATCGGCAGCCCCAGTCGATAACCTGGCCGTCGGCGGTCTCGGCACGCTCTGGAAGAGGCCGCAACGCTATCTGGAATGCTCTCTTAACTTTACAAATCGTCGGAGATTAGTGTAGAAATTGGACTGTACAAGCCACGCCGCTAAGCGCCTGGAGGATGAGTCGCCGGTCTGTGAATCGGCGACGCAAGTGCGCGTTGGCGAAACTCATCGAAACTGTGGCGCAGCTCGGGGGGTGAATCGGCGTCTCCCGTACTCGCTGGTCGGCGAGTTTCTTAGTTTGTGTTGCCGGTTCGTCCTCTTTGCTGTATTGCTTTGCCCGACCCGGACTTGTCGAGTTGGGAAGAGTCGGGATGAATCGGGCGACGAACGAGGGCGAGTCTCCTCGCACGCGAAAGATCTCTCGACTTTTCTGCGGACGAGAGCGACACCACGAAGACTATTGATCTTCCTTTCTTAGGCATGCGTACCCCCGTTCTTGTTATACGTCAGGCCTTACCCTTAGGCGCGCAGTCATTAGTCATTAAAGGGCTACGTAGACATTCGAGGTACGGAATCCTCAAAAAGTTTACATTTTGTAAAAAGTTGAAACAAAAATGTACATTATTTCGGGAAAGTGATGTATTAATTTTGGTAATTATTTGTAACAATACCAAAGTTAGAACCGCGGATATGGCGGTCTGGTGCACTCACGGGAGCAGCCATCGGAACTTTGTTAGTGTCACAGATATTGCAACCAAATTAATATTTTCGAGATCACGAGACTCGGGAGAGTCTCGCGCCAAGTAGTAGTCCCCTACCCACGGCGCACGACAGCCGAGACTCTATTATCCCGAAGTGTAACAGATTTCGATCGTAATATACTTTCGAATGTATTCGATAAATTTTAGATAAAATTATTCTTTCTATTTTTTAACGAATTTTGACTTTCGAGAATTTCGTACCTCGGCAAAATCAAAAGAAATGGGGAAATCGTCCGCTCTTTACACTCGCACCGAAGCACAGTGGGGCGAAATAGTGTTTGCTTGGACATCAAGTTTGTCATAGAAAAACAACCAAAACAGCCACTTCATACTTGATAGGCAAGATTGTGAAAATATTTATACACAACTTGCAACCTTATATTCCAGAAACTGAAATCAGTGGTAATTATGAATACCGTTAATTACACTAAGGCGAGTGCCAAATTTAAATGGCTGCTTTCAAATGTCACTTGAGTCTGCAAGTTTTCAAGATGTCGCCCCACTGTACGACTGCAAACAGTTCCAATTGTCGCACTAGCGATATAACGGGTAGAGAGCTGTTTGAGCCTTCATTTACGCTGCCGTGGTCAGTGCGTCTCTGTCTTACATACAGGGTGTTTCAAAAGTGTGGTAACTTCGGAACCATTTTATCGAGAATGAAATGGAGAAGGCGTCGGTTATTTGCACAATTTCCATTTCAGTTTCCTTTTGCAAGAGATTCATAAAAATTGTGTACCAGAATTATTATTGAATAAGTTAGAATTAAGGGGCGAACGAGCTTCTTGACAATAGCCATCGTCAAACAAGATGGCTATTGTTAAATACCACATTTTTAAAACACCCTGCATATCTCAGCAGTATCTTTGCTTCTCTTCGCAAATGTCAGACAGGCCCCATAAAGTAGTTTTCTTGAATACAACGAAGCAGAAGAACACTTTGGGAGGACTTTATGAGGTCTCTCCGACCTTTATACTATCCCAGAAGGCTCGAGAAGTTGTCTCTCCGCTTATAATTGTTCACCGCCGGCAGACCGAACTCCAGGAGCACCTTGATCCCAATGCGCACCCTCGCAGAGTATTCTAACCCGGGCGCGGACGAAAGGGGGTCACCTATACTCGTCCAACCGGGTACACGTGTACCCGTGGAACAGTGGACTCTGCTAAAAATAGCCTGCCGACGGCTCGTCTAAACGCACGGGACACATAACCGCCAAGTAATTGATCAGCGAGGTTGGAATCGAAGGGGTTGGGGGCGTGGACGGTCGAGGAAAGAGGTTCGGAGATCGGATCATCGGAGCAGCAAGAAGTTTCTACGACCGCCTCGCCGTTCATTGCTCGGCAATGATCGTCGCCGATCGCAACGGCCTCTCAACTGAAACCTGTACGAGCTAATTGGTCGTTAGCCTAAGCCTGTGGTGAGAGTAGCTCCGATTTCGACGGGAAAAATGTGTCGACTCTTTTCGGCGAATCGTCCGACAGTTCTTACTTTTTCAGAAACCAAGCTGAAATTTGTACTTGGAGATAAGTGTCCTCGGCTGTCGCGCGCCAATCTTTTCGACAAATTTAAATATAATAGTTTCATTGCGCAATTGAACCGATTTTGAAAACTGACGAAATTAAGAAAAAGAGTCTATGATACTCCGCGCATCCTTTTGCATACTAATATTTTCAAACCATAACTATCAACAGACAAAACCGTTTCCAACCCCACCCTAGATAGCACAAAAGTCGGATACACCACATAAAAAAGGCCTTCTCCAACACAATGACGCAGAAGAAGACTTCATGACAACTTTCCAACTGTTATATGTTATTTGGGACCTTTTCTATAGTTTCAGTGCAATACTTCATTTATACCGAAAGCAGAAACTGCTACTCGTTGACTTTTAAATAACTGCGACCACGCTTTTTCGTCGAAGCACTTTTCCAATGGACAAAGGAGCCACTCTCTCCACAGCGTAACGGGTTAAGCCCTAGTCTTCGCCAAGCAAAGACCCTCGGTAGTAATATATACCATATGTGTGTATATAGATATAATATATATGTATATATAAAATAACTATGAACTCGCTAGACTCTATGGAGGCGTGTGTCGGTACTCGGGTTCTTCTGTCGCTCAATCGTAGTCTAGAAAAGGAACAGGCCCGGATACTTAGAGGACACTACAGTCGCCGCCAACTGGATGTACGCTTTCAAGGTCGCGTTTCTTTCTATTCCTCCTGTGTTACCATTTTGGGCAAGAAATTTGGTACCAAAGCGTCGAACTTCTATACTATTTGGTACCAAATCATGTAAGTTGAATAAGTTGGTACCAAATAATAAAAGTTGGATAAGTCGGTACGAAATGTTGTCCAACTTGTACTATTTTGTACCGACTCACCTAATTCATAATGTTTGATACCAACTCATTGAACTTCTATTATTTCTGGTACCAAGTCATATAAGTCGGACAAGTTCCTATTCTTCCTATGTTATCAAGTTCGAAATACAATCGGAAAAGCGACCTTGGAACCGCCTATTGCGTTGACTGCCACTATAGTACTCTGTGTGTGTGTGTGCGTGTGTGTGGTGTGTGTATACTGCGTGCCAGCGAGCGATGGATAAGACTTTCAGCCGCAAGACAGAGATAGAACTGATCCGCCGCTGATCACCACAATGTATGCGCGCATTTTAATACTTCAGGCACTGAGTCACGTTGTCCTTCGCACCTCCGCTCTGGCGAACCTCTCAGCCCTTTCGTCCGCCGGCGCAATGCGAGTTAGATGCGTTTGAGCAGGATAAATGCTCTACATGCGAATTCCATTCACTCAAATAACTTTAGTACCATCAGAACGCGTCGTAATTCGATTGGTATACGACGGACGAGTTTTCGACAATTTAGCAACAATTAACCTTTCGCGGTCCACTATCCGCTTTAATTTCGGACCCGATCCAACAGTGGACCGGAGCTACATGATTACAAGGTCGGACTTGGTAGAATGAAGAACCGCGAGAGGTTGGAGTCGGTTAGAATTGCATTGCAACGACGGACGAGCGGCTAATGCGGACTTGTTCCAGGCTCGGCGAGCTTGTCAACGGTGGCGAACCTGTGCCCTGTGATACATGGAGCGATCCGGGATGCGGTAGCTCGCGCGCCCAGGACTATCACAACGACGCTAATGCCCTTCTCGCTGGGAAAGCTTTGCCGCGCGCCAGTTTCGGGTTGAACAAGGTGGTATTCGGTTATCGGACTGGAAAGGTTTAGCCAAAGGAAGCCGCGCAGACAGGATACACCGGGAAACTGATGCCAAGCTGAGCGACGATGGCTGCACGCCTCGAGCGTCCCCCGAGCCTCCTGGCGCTGAGCCCAGCCGCCGGGACGCTGCCCGCCAAGTAGTACGGGGACTTGGTCGCAGGCTTTCGCGAGGCGACGCGGCGCTTCCTACGCATGGCCGAGGCCCGCTCGCCCCGGGAACATCATACTATCTGCTGCTTCAGCTTCACCAGGTTCGTCTGGCCGTAGAGCTTCATGTTGAGCGGCGCGCTCGGCTCGTTCTTCTTGGTCTGCGTGTGCCAGGCGAGGACTTTGGTGCAGTTCTCCGCGAGGAACTCGATCTCCTTCGGCTCGAGGGGCGCCAAGCTCTTGAGGAAACCGTCCTCCTCGTAGCCGGCGCGGAACGGCATCGTCGCGTTCGAACGCTGCAGCAGGAAAGGCACGCTCACCGCGAACCCAGCCATGTCCACTGGGAACTTGCGACCGGCGATCCAGCCGTCGTAGAACCCGGCGAACTTGCCGTTCCTGATGATCGGCGAGCTCAGGCCGAACTTCGTGCAGAGACCCACCGGGAACATCGAGACCGTCTTTGTTTTCCGGATCTGGGGGAACAGTATTCTTATTCGACTGAGGAAACGAGGATTAAGTTTGATGGCCGATGTCGTTATATTAGTGTTATCAACATGTTGCACATTTAAAAATGGCTGGAGCATAGTATTCAATAGCTTGTTAATACGAAAGACACAGTATACGTGAGTTCTTCCGATTTTTGATTATTCGAATTCGCCTTATTTGCATAAATATCCACAATCTAGTTATTAAGTATAAGGCCGGCCAACCTATTTGCGTTAAATTGTCTGGGGAAAAAGATATGGGTAAGACAAAATATTTGTTTTTTCCACATCTTTTAGAACGTAATTATTGTGTCTTGTATCATATTTGATCTTTCGGAGCAATTAATTTAAGAGTGAAAATCTCGAGTGTTACCCTCCAGAATATTTATTAATACTAAAACTCTTACCGGGTTTTGATTTAGGTAATCGTTCGAAAAATGGCAACAGTTGGAAGAAAATTCGTAGCAATTACTTGATTTGATTAAAATTTATCATAATGCTGAAGAAAAAGATACGAGGAACATATTTTCAGGTGCTGTATTGCTAAATATTATCGTAATTTGCACTTTCGAATGCGGCCATCAATATTATTAAACAAGGAGATCAACTAAAAAGAAAATACCTCATCGAACAGGCTTATATCATAAGTATTGTCATCGTCTGCGAAGTAGAAGACACCGGTGGTGGCGTTCGCCCTGATCCACTGCAGGCCGCGGTTCCTATTGGAGACTCCCCGGGGCTTCGCACCCTTCTTGTTCTTGTACTTCTCCGGCATGGGGGCTGAGAACAATGGCATCGACAAGCACGTGGTGAGTACCCTTTTTAACAAGGCCTTTATTGACAAATTTCGCTACACGTAAAAAACTTGTTTTAAAGTATCAGGCGGGTAAAAAGACAGCAAGAAATCCGTAAAAACTGAAAGAGAGCCTTATACTTTGAATTAAAGACCATATATATTAATGATATTTTAAAAATTGGTTATCGAAGGATGTGTTTGTATCCTTTACATAACTTTGTGAAATCGACCACTACACAATTACAAGACTGCGGATTTTTCTGCAAGTATCAATTTTTACTCTTAGATGGGGCATTGAAATATCATGATTGAACCAAATGTATTGAATTCATTGTTAATATTCAACGGTTTTCTTTCACGCGTAGCATAATTCTTGGCGAAGGTTTGAAGTTATTCCTTTTCACAGAAAATCGTTTAAGCCGAAAAATTGTTCTTGGAAGCAGGTAGCAGACTAAATGCAACGGGCGCACCTAATTGAACAACTAGTAAATACAAAAGTAAAAATGAACAAATAAAGCGAAAATATTACGTATCAAGAATAACTTTTCCCTTTTCGAAGTCGCTTAAAAATAGGAATTTCTCTTCGCCAATTACCGATAATTGTGTGGCATTTATTCGAAACAATTAGGAGTAATTTATGCAAGCATATGGCGAAGCATTGGAAGTATGTTTGGGATATCTACCAGTCAGGTGCTCGAATCTGAGGCCGGTGCGCTCGAGGAGCTTGGTGACCTGCTTGGTGGCGGTGGCGGCATCCTCGATCACGAGCCAGTGGACGTTCCCGACGAGCATGAGGGTGTGCGACATCCTAGTGAGCTCCGGAATCTGCTCAGGCCTGCGGTAGGTCGGCGTGATTATGTACAGGGGCGCATCCACCTTCTCCTCCTTCTCCCTGGGATTCAAGGCGCCGGCGAGCGGGGCGAGCGGGGCGGGCGTCGTGCTGACGGCGCCTTGGATTCGCACCACCCTCGAGTCGTTCTGCGAGAACTCGAGAACGCTCTTGCTCAGCTGGCTTAGCAGCTCCTGCACCAGAAGATTGCCGACGTCCGGGCTCAGGCCGTTCGCCACTTGCACCCTGTGCACTGCGTTTCTTATCTGCAACAAATGACGGGCTTTAGAAGAAAGGAAACAAAACCGACTTCTTTCTTCCACACCAACATGTTTCTTTCAAAGCTCATCATTAAATTGCGGATTTTTATGCAAATATTATTTTGTTTACATTACACATTGAAATATTATTGGGCCAAAAATATTGAATGCAATGTTAATACCATAGACGATATAAATACAGAAATCGTTATATTTTATCAGATATGGTAGAATTTATAGAATTAAAAGCAGACTAATTTGCATAAAAATTCGCAGCCTACTCTCCTATACATATTAAAGTACATGGTTTGGATTATGCGTATAGATTGTTTATTTAGAATATTTGCAACAGCAATAACATGGTCATTAAAGAATGCCTTCCATTTTTTATGCTAGAGATCTTACGGTGGCGATTTTTTAGGTTTTGCTTCTACCCATGGATATCGCGGTTGAAATCTTCTGTTGAGTTTTACGGAAAAATGGAGAACAATTTTTTTATATACTAGGAAAAAAACAGAGGAATATCAAAAAATAAAGGAGAAACGAGGAGAAAAGATCTCTCATAGAGCTTCCGTATTATCAATCTTCTAAATTATAAAATGTATGGTCCGACTTAAGTAAAAAAAGTGTTTTGAAAGTATACAATTAAAGACCGTTTTAATCATGCAATCGTTTAGTCCAGTCCAGCTAAAAAATAGCAGAGCTAGACTGGTGTCAATGGTTAAGTGACATATTCAGATTATTTTCTGTTGCGTTTCCCGGAAAAAACAAAAGAAGAAAAGAAACAGATCTGGAAAAAATGACTAAATGCTTATTATATGCAAAACAGTAGAAAAAGATGCTGACTTTACGCATGTTATATCAACATTGATAAAATTTGCTGCTTATCCTAATATTGACCAGTTGAAAATTTAATAATAAATAAACAATTGTTTATTATAAAAAATCCGTCTAAATGGGGAACAGTGAAAACACCGAGTGCAGAATGGTCAATACAAAATTGAAAGATAGATGTTTGCTGAGTGCTGGCAGTGTTAGGGTTAACAGGGTGAGTGAAGATTAACTAGGGTTGACGAGTACCATTTCCTCCGTGAGCTTCGGACTCCGGACATATCCGTCGACCTCGCCGTCCGATAAGACCGGGGCCTCATCTCCAGAGTTAGCTCCATTAAACTCCCCCAGCTGCTCGAACCTCACACCCGTCGACAAGTGGTACTGGTAGAACACGACGAAGACGCCTATCAGCGCTATCACCCCCATCTTCATGGATGGCTTCATCATACCTGGGCCTGAAACAGTCGGCAGATCTTCGCGTCACATGAAATCCCCGCAAGAAACAACCAGACAGAAAATGACGTTCGCTCGGAAGAGCTTTGCTCTTCGTAGTCAACAATTAGTGTCCGCGCCTGGTAAGAAAGGGCTTAGGACTTTCTGACAAGCTTACGCTCACGTCTCGGGCCGGACGAGAAAGTCGATGTTTCAAAAACAATATGATTCTATGTATACAAAATAAAAATATTACTTTATATACAACGGGAGTTACACATAAACGAAAACAAACGCATCTTTTTCGAAATGGTATTCTTAAAATGGTACTCAATCTATTCCGCAAACCGGATGACCGATTGTTGCTAAAATTTCGCTAAGACAACCTTCGTATAATTATCTACCTTTTGTAAAACGCAATTATTTATACCACCTGTCATCATTTTCATGTTATCAAATGAAGATGTTTTTGGTAATTCTGCGAAAAGCCAATATTTTCGAAGCACGGAATTGACAATTATTAGTTTTGCCCATGTAGTACAACTGCAACAATTCCCAACCAGAGTTTTCCCAGGCTCTCAAATATAGTCTGGCGAGTTCTCAGACAATCTCTCCGAATACACCGAGACTGACGTGTGAATGCAGTGAGTGCGCTGAAAGCCTCGGCGGTTGAAAGGGGAAGCGTGTTTATTCGCGCGCCAGATACACATCCGACTTTATTTCGCCGCACAATGCGAAACCGATATTCCGATAGGTCGGCGGGGATCAGGGCTGTGCCAGTGACGGCGGGGCAGCGCAGTGCCATTAGAATAAAGTCAGGGTCACAGTTTCGTGGTCAAAGCCACGGCAGCCAATGGCATTTACCGAGGGGCTGCACGAAAGTCCGACTTAAATTCAGAAGCCCGTTCGATCCTAGGCACACGTACGGATTCGCTGGATTTTCGTGGGCGTATTAGTAGGCTAAGGCCGCCACCGCGCGCCTGTGTCGCTCGAATCGTGCTCTCGCCACTGGCACTGCTCGCTGTTGAATGATATCTTCCCGGTAAAGCGATATTTCAGCCACCGCACGTCGGCCTTGCGCAGCGAATCACATATGTTCCGCAAACGGCAGGTTATATTCTGGCTCCGTTTAAAGGGAGAACTCTCCTCGATGCGAATCATGAGGATATGTTAAACAACGTCGGAGAAGTAGAACGCGTTTATGCTGTCTTATGTAAACACCCACTTTCGCGATTAAAAAACAATTTGCTCTTTCAATTGTTCCGTCTCGTTGACAAAAGATCGCAACTGTCCATTGGAGTCTTGAGAGTTGGAGTCTTGGGGTAGTTCTCATGAATGATATTTACCCGAGAGTTCAAACAGAACCTCTCAAAATGTATTTTCAGATGCCATACATTTATTGACAAATCTATTACGCTTGAGAAAGTTCCGCGAACGGCAGGATATGTGTTGTCTCTTTTTTAAAGGACAACAGTGGGGTGCAAATGCTGAAGATACGTCAAATAACGCCACATGGATTATGTGACACATTCATAATACTTAATCCTATTATATATATATATTTATTTGTGTTTTGGACGTGTGTACGCATATTTATCAAAAGCAACAAAAAGAAGAGACGGATTTTTTGCAGATTTCAAAGTGGGGCGGCAACAACGACAGGATTATAATGTGCTACTAGTAAATCGTGTCGTTTTTTCTCCCCATGTTTTACTATGTGAAATATACGGACTAAAGAGAAAAGTTAGCAAATATTTATATATATTTAAATTGACTACATTATTTGTGATTACGTTATACGCAGCGAAGTACATACACGTCGACAGTATGGTGATCCAAAGGCAAGTGAATCACTCGATATAGTTGCCTTTTAATCGCCACTATCAGACACACGCTGCTATGTTTAGGATAATTATAAATAATCAAATCATTTTAATTATACATGCATGTTCTAAGCTTTTCCCTATATCATGCACAAAGGGAAGTCCATCACTCGGTATACATAAATATACAATAATGCACGGTATTATACATATGTAGCATGTTAATAATTTCTCCATTATATATACAACAGCGTAAGCATAATATTTAATTATATAATAACATTACGTTAAATGTATGGGATGCAGTGAAGTGTTCGGAAGCCTTAGTGTCCAATTAAAATTACTAGATGATTTATGTTTATCCTCCATAGAGCACTGTATGCCCGACAAAAGCGATTAAAAGGCAGATGAATCACCCTATACTGTACAACAAACACCCTTCGACGCTCTGGAATTAGCACCGATTGAAACAGCCGTCGCCAGCGAATTCGATGGGCAGTGCATACCGGTGGAATATATACGTGTATATGCAAATCTACTGATAGATGTGTACCAATATCCGTTGCAGCGATTCCCGGATAACGAGCAATTAATTATCCGTATCCCAGATTTGTAGGTTAGCCGGGTTTGCTCCTCGTCCCCGGTTTTTCCGATTACCGCCCTCATTCGCGGCTTCAGTTCGGAGAATCCGGTTACTTCGCTCGCCCTAAAATATTACTGGGGTGATTATTGGCCGGCGGCCGCTAATTAATATTATAGCGGTAGCGCTTGCTGAGGATCCGGGAGCTAGTGGACACACGAGTGGCGCTGTTTGCTCAATGCGGACTAGCGTAATTGTCAGTTGCCCCGAATCCTGGCCAATCCTGACACGTGCTTTTCTCCCGGCCTTGACGTCGCTTGCAGCAACAAAGCAGGAAGCACTGCGGCGATTGACTATGATGACAGCGATAATGTTGGGCAAACTGCGGATGTTTATGCGAGGAAAGCATGTCGGATTATGCAGCAAATATGCGGGGAACGCATATGTGACTATGCATGAAATATGTGGGGTACAAGCGCAACATAGTAGCATTTGTATACTGCCATTTTGACCTGTTATAATTCAAATTACAACAGTGTCGTGAATTAATATTCGAGAATATACAGAGAGATTCAGTTTCTTTTCAACCGGAATGTAATTTATTGATCTGCACTTCATTAGAATTTGCACCTCTTGCACACAGTATAATTACAAATAATATATTAATTGTAATTATACACTAATGTTTCCAGAACCTTCTCGGCAGCTTTGTACATTGCGTATAATAATATAGTATATGTATAAAGATTGATAAGAAGCAGAACAGCAAAGTGCGGATTAAAGGGTGCATGAATCACTAGTATATTGTACTACCTGCATTGTACCGATAATATAATCTTCTCTAGTATAATACTCCGGATATAAAAAAGAGAACATAGAAAATTACTGGAGTATTCATAATTAACGTAAATAGAGCAGTGCATGCCTGTTACTAGCTATTCAAAGGCAAATGAATCGCCCTGTACGCCCTTAAGAATTCCGGCTGTGGCCGGAGAATATAGCTGGCACGAGTGACTTCAATATCCCGATTTCCGAGCGTCGATATTAAGTGAGACATTCGCCCTCTCAGCCTCGGCGTCTGCCCGATATTTTCGGAGCGTTCGCGCACCGGGTCTTGCCTGGTTCGCCGAGTCAGAGGCGTTTTTGAAAGGTCAGTTATTCCGAGTCCAATTTGCAGGGAAGCCTTTTCGCCGATGCTGCACCTGCGCCAATCAATAAACGGGATCCTTGGTATTCGAAAACACTCGGGAATAATAACGATCGAGGCATGACTGTCTCAAGTATCGCTCGACCGAGTGAAAGTGATCATCCATGTGCGCTGGCGTGGTTAGTGCATCGATGTTTTACATACAGGGTGGTTCAGAAATGGAATAAATCCATTTTATTGAGAATAAACGCGGAAGATGATGGTTTACCAGATTTTTCGAACACGTATATGTAGGGAATAATCGGGCAATAATATCCGCTCCATACGTGATAGAAATTAGGCAATTGTTAACAAAAGACCTTCGATTCATGAAACCGCAAAACTCCACCATAGAAGGAGTTGTACGCTCGCACTGGCGTCGAGCACGCTTAGTCTCGTCTGACTAGCTTTCTACTCGTACTACTGGCGGCTGGTTATGTGCAGTGCACACACACAGTCACACACTAGCCCGGCCTCGAGAAAGAGAGAAGGGGCCTCTTCGACGTAAGCTCGCTCGTGGCGCACTCCAAGAAACGGAAGTATCGGCGAAAAAATGGGGCCGATTGTTCGCCCTCTCGGCGACCGAGAGATAAGCTCGAGTTCCTTCACCAGAGATTCCCCCGCTTCCTCTGAGACGAGGGAGAGAGAGAGGGTTCGCCTGTCGAGTGGTATTCGTAGCGAGAGTGCGCCAGAGTGCTCGAACCTACTCTCGAAGAGGCCGGATAAGATTGCAGCCTCGATTCTGAGCGGCTTTTCATTTAGTTAGTCCACCACCCCCGCCACCTTTGCCTTCCTCCCGAGGATCGGGGATCGACAATGCGAGGGCTCTAATGCCATCGAGAGGAGACCGCTTTCGCTTTCTGTCTCGGACTCCTTCGCCCGATTTCCTACGGCGACACGTGCGCCCCCTCCTTTCAGACGGCGCTACGTGCGCCGCATTCTAATGCGGAGCGTGAATGTCGCTGTAGTCGGCCTGAAAGAACGCGAACGACATTTCCCTCTCCCTTCCGGACTTTCCTTCAGGAGATTAATCCCTCCAAGAAGCCGTCATAGTTTAAATTGAAATCGAAGCCTGATTTCGTAGCACAAATTGTAGTTTTTACTCGCGGAAACATCCGCAGTCCGTTCAATCAACACTGTTCGAGTTGATTGTCGCAGTGTTTCCCGCTTTTGTTACTCTGAGGAAAGTTAGGGATGCAAGAAGAGCCGTGTGAGAATTGGCCAGGATTTGAAGCCATTGAGAATTACGTTAGTTCGCATCTTGCAAATAATGAATAGAAATAGGAATTTATCCAACTTATATGATTTGGTACCAAAAATAGTTCTGTTCTAGTTCGACGGGTTGATACCATAATCGAAATTGGATAAGTTAGTACCAAACAATAGAAATTGGATAAGTTAGTACCAAACAATAGAAATTGGATAAGTTTGTACCAAATAATAGAAACTGACCGAGTTAGCACCAAATCATATACTTTGAAAAGTTGGTATCAAATAATCGAAGTTGAATAAGTTGGAACGAAATAATAGAACTTGGATAAGTTGGTACTAAATAATGCAAGCTGAACAATATCTCGCACCAACTTGTCCAACTTTGATTATTCGATACCCATTTATCGAACTTATATGATTTTCAACAAAAATTGTATTGTCGCCCAAACATCCTTCAGTTTTACGCTTGATATTCCAACAAACCGGTGCAGATACATTTCCTGAAACTACTCGCCGTTATCTCGAAACTCGCGAGCCCCTCCACAGAGGGATCAGCTGCACCGCGGTGTAATTCCGTGCGCGCAAAGGAGAGTAGCATGTGCAGGGCAATCGCGGTATAATCGGGCTCCAATTTTCACGGCGATTATGGGTGAGAAGCAGGGGCCGGATTATATCTGGCCGGGGCGCGCACCCGGGCGCGCTAGTCGCCGCGGTGAGATTGATCGGCGTTGTTCGCCGGGATCACGAGAGATCGCGCGACGGGCACGTCATGTTTGCAGAAGGACTGTTCCTCGGCCGCCCCTCGAAAGCCCCGGCGAGTGCAGACGAGGAAGTAAGACGGAGGACGAGAGGGAGAGAAAGGTGAGATTTATCGTGCACAGTCATCGTGGATAGAGAGCATTTTTCTCGGGGCACTGAGCCACCAAAGGATTGTGTGCCGGCGCGTCTGTATGCGCCCGGAAATCCGACCATATTTCACTGTTTTCCGGGAAATGTGTGCGCATATACTGTCTCGGCTAGATCCTCAGGCCTTCCTCTTTTCTCCCGGAACGCCCGTTTCACGAGGCCTCGTAAATAGCAAGGTCTCGGGCTCTCCTTGCCGATGTACGTCACGTTGACCTGGCACCCATTCCCCCGAAAAATAGTGCAGACATCTATCGGACCCAGATAGAACGTGCAGGGTAGCGATTCGTTCGCCTTTTACTCGCTAGCATCGGCTATACTCTGCCGTGTTTCGGAAAATTATAGACAAATTTGCTTATTTAATGATACACGGTGGATCGTCTCCATATCCTACATTTTAAATTGCAGAGATTCGGTAGAGTCTCGCGCCAAGTATTAGTAAGCGTGCGACATTCGAAGAAATGTCCCAAAACCTGGCGGTTTACCTTTACCCTGATTTCTGAAAAAATTACAACCACGGAGGATTTATTTATGAATGTTGTATTTCATTTTTTATTTTTCTGAATCCAACGAGCCAAGAAAGCGTACCCGTTCAGTCGCTCGCCAGATATAGAAATTTTCTTCTTTATAATATATTGTCACGCGTCGCGGTCGTGGAACGCGCAAAGGGCATTCAGGAAAGACTAGATTATAAAAGGTGAGCGAGATATATATTTCCAGAGCTATACAGAATACGTGCTGTGAAGACGAGATCCGGAACTAGACTGCCGTATGGTCGAGGTTAGTCAATTGAACGACGGGGTCGTCAAGGGCTCTCTTCAGAGCTTCAGACTCAGGCTAGGGATGTTGGATGTTTGGTATCGCGGGGTAGTAAGGGCGCCAGGTCGTAAAAATGCTATATTACGCGTATAGGGTGATTAATTTGGCTTTTAATCACTCGTGTCAAGTACACACTGCTGTACGTAACTACGATAATTATAGATTACTTAATCATTATAATTATATATATACTGAAAGCTTCGAAACTTCTCACTGCATTGTATACATTTAAGATAACTTTTATCGTATAATCTATATAATACAATAGAAAAGTCTCTCCATTGTGCGAGTGATTTTAATCGCATCCTTTTAATCGCTAGTATCAGACATACGCTGCTGTGTGTTAGAATAATAATCAATAACTTTGTAATTTTTATTATGATGGATTCGAAAAATCCTTTTTGGTTGACATTTTCAAGGCTTTATATGTAGTTCCCAAAAATGCAAAAAACAAAAATAAAACATTTTGTATTTTCGGGATGGAAAAGGTTCCAAGAGTAACTTTTTTAGTCAATAAAACCTGTTAGTTTGATTGCGATGGTTATAAAATCAATATTTCGCCGAAGCTTCCCTTCGGTATTTACAAATGTCTCCAATACAGTCTTAATGATACAGTTGGTACCAGTTTGGAATTTATCGCGATCGAGGGTAATGGGCCGGCATTAATTGGAAAGTGTCCCAGTTTCAGGAATAATTGGCCGGTGAAGTGATCTGTAAATTTTTTTGGCCGTTGGAAGTTAGCGGGAGTTCTCGAGAGTTTGCATGGAATCGCCGGTGGCGACGGCGGCGTAGGCGTGTTGATTTAACGTCCGAGTGCTGGCAAAAACGATCGGCTGTTTATTACGGGGCCAGGCGGCGGCGCGGGGGCGCAAGAAGCCCCGCTCGGAACTTCCTCCGAGCCAATTTGCCCGGGCGAGCAAAGTGCAGCCTCGCCAGTCCTCCAGGAGCGGCGACTAACGAAGCAATTTTGCCAACTGAGAGTAATGCGAGAGGCGAGTAAATAATTCGAGGGATTGAATGGTTTGTTGGAGACACTTGACTGGACGGCCGAGCCCAATGATGAGACGATACTTGTGCGACACTCTTTCCCCCAACTCACAGTCGAATGAAACGACTCGTGGTTGGACATCGTCGCGAATAAAAAGGAAACGAGGCTGAAATGGCCGCAGCAAAGGACCACTCCATAAACAAGCCTCTTAAAACATTTCTACTCGGTGATTCCCTTGCCTTTTAATCACTTTACCCAACTATATATTGCTGCATGCCGAGTAATTATAAACTATGTAGCAACTTTAATTATACACTAAGACTCGCGCAATGACTCAGGAGGATGAGCACGTGAACCGCAATTAGCGGCACGCGGCATCGATCCCGATTTATCTCCGTTCATTCTTCAGCACGTACATACAATGTAAGTCATTTGCCACTTAATCATCCCTTTCACACTCGAGTTCCAATTATTTCCATTAGCGGTACAATTTGATAAATCCGACCTACATCCATCATTAGTGATTGAAAGGCAAGTGAATCACCCTCTGCACACGCACTGCACGGATAGATAATTCGGAATCCACTTTAAAAACTAACTTGTAGGCCAACGGGTAGGAGGGAAAAGTTTGGCGACTCCGCCTGCTTTATAGATGCTCGTACCGGTCGGTATGTGAATATAAAAGCCTGTCCCTGCGTCACAAGCCCTGAGGGGAGTTGACATTAATGAACGATGAGGATGAAATACAAAATTCATAAATAAATCCTCGGAGCTGCAACTTTTCCACAAATCTAGGTGAAAGTTTAGTATCGATCGGAAACCGCTGCATTTCAGGATAATGTTGCCTCGGCTGTCACGCCGTGCTGCAATGATGTGACTACTCAACGCCATATTCTACCGAGGCTCCTGACGAACTATATTAAAATCTTTTCGCAAAATTTCAACAGCGTCAAGGTTTTTTCGAATTCCTGAAATGTGTGCCACCCAACCTGAAAATCTCTGCTTTCCAGTTGAGTAAATTCTCTCTATACATTTTTTCGCGAAATTTCAACCGCTTCTCGGCATCTTCAAATGTTTCCATGCATCCGTAAAAGGCCTGCTTTCCGGTTTAGCAGTGCCGCCAGCACTCCTCGGTATATTCAAATGTGTCGAAAATATATCTTTAAATTGCCTGCATTCAGTTCTCTAGCTTCACTGAAAGGCTACACATTTTCTCACGAAACTTCAATGAATTCTCGGAATATCCAAATGTATGATTTCACATTCTCCGATGGCATTGAAGGTTTAGAAATCTAAAGATTTAGAAGGTTTAGGTTTAGAATTTAGAAATGTTTCGAGCCCAGCCGTCATCAATGAGAATTTTATTCTTAAATGATAATCGCAAGATTGATACGCAGAGGCCCGACGATGGTGGTGGGTACTGTTTAAGTTAGTGTAAGGCCGGCAGTCCAGGTGAAAGCCAGGGCCATGGCCCCCGTCCCATTAGGCCGAGGAGCCAGAAAGTGGACATTAATAAATTTAAAAAAAAAAAAATATATAAATTTAGAAAATTTCAAATTTCCAAATGTGTCAAAATACCAGCTTTTTTTTTTTTATTAAAGCCACTGATTCAATGAGAATCAACCAGTCTTAGTACAGTAGTTCATCTTGATATACCAACAGTGATATATAACATTTTATAACAAAGATATATAGAAAAACAGTTATGAAAATAAGAGTATGTGTAACAGGTGAATAATCTATGTTAGGGGCATAATTTGTGTAGACGTAGATACGAGTATATGTGCTTGTACGGAGAGATATTAGGAGTCTTAAAGATATTATCTAGGTCTAGAGTTAGATCGCAGAGGCGGTTTAACTTACGAATAAGGGGGGATCTACCTTTATTGCAAAGTGGACAATCAAAACTTATATGGGAAATATCCATGGATGGATATGAACACTCGCATGTTGCATCAGAGATAATTCCGACACGAGCTAGGGAGGCGGGGAGACTATAGTGGTTGGAACGAAGTCTGCATAATTGTACGATTATTTCCCTTGGAAGGGTGGACTTATGAAACCAGGGTTTTTTATGTGAGCTATTGTAGAAGTTCTTGAAGTAGTGAATGCCTTTAAGAGCACCTCTAGTTGTAATGGCAGAGTTGAAATTTTGGAAGCAGGCGGATTTGTTTAATTCCTTAAGATCGGAGTAGGGTATTTTAAAGGAGGAATCGGGAGAGGAGGAGGTAGCTTCCTTAGCAAGAGAGTCGGCGGACTCATTGCCCAGGATGCTACAATGAGAAGGGATCCAGAGGAAGGAAAGAAATACCAGCTTCCCATTCCTCCAATCGCACCGGCCGATTCTTCCACGAAACGGCAGACGGCCGCGGGAGAAAAAATCCTTTCCGAAGTCGGCGGGAATTTCTCTAACGAACGAGCAGTGGAGTGTGGCGTTAGAGGAGAACGGGCAAAAGCGTGTATAAAACTAGGCATTCCGGGTGTCTTGGTAGCTCCAGTGCACCAGAGAGGCGTCGGCGGAGGCCGGCGAGGAGGAGCATTTGTTTGACGCAAACGGCTCCGGCCATTTTTCGCGCTGCCTGACGTAAAGCCGGCTACCGAATGGAACACGGCGAATTCGGAGCTATCAGTTCCGCCGAGCTATTGCCAGTCGACTATTTATAGGCCACGATTTAAACTTTCGGTATTAGGTGAACCAGCGCACCCAGCGGCCCCGTAAAGTCCGCTTTCCTGCTGTCCATGGACCGAAAGGGGGGACGAGCGAGAGAGAAAGAAGAGGTCGCTGATAACGAACGGACTTGATATCTCCTCGCTCCATCCAGCCTGTCTTTCCGCGCCACGCTTCCACGAATTCTCCCAACTTTCCGCAGCGCCTGTCGCTGAATAGTAATATCCCATGAATCATTCCGGCCGCGCGGTGAGCGCCCTCTTTCCCTGCCTCGCATTCTCTCCCTCGGAAGTCGAAGCCCATGGGACTTTGGCAACCCATGGAAAAGCGTGTGGGAGCTGCACTCGAGACAGGTATTCAAGCATTGATCAGTGTTTCCGGATAGTTTTATCATGTATATCTCATCCGTTTATACAGGGTGTTTTATAAATTACATAATTTACTTTAGTCGACGGAAAAGAGTGTGGGAGCTGCACTTGAGATAAGTATTCAAACATTGATTAGTGTTTTCGGATAGCTCTGTCATCTATGTCTGATCCAATTGTACAAGATGTTTCATAAATTACGTAAATACTTTAGTCGGTGGGAAAGAGTGTGGGAGCTGCACTTGAGATAAGTATTCAAGCATTGATCAGTGTTGTCGGATAGCTCTGTCATCTATGTCTGATCTAATTGTACAAGATGTTTCATAAATTACGTAAATACTTTAGTCGGTGGAAAAGAGTGTGGGAGCTGCACTCGAGACAGGTATTCAAGCATTGATCAGTGTTTCCGGATAGTTTTATCATGTATATCTCATCCGTTTATACAGGGTGTTTTATAAATTACATAATTTACTTTAGTCGACGGAAAAGAGTGTGGGAGCTGCACTTGAGATAAGTATTCAAACATTGATTAGTGTTTTCGGATAGCTCTGTCATCTATGTCTGATCCAATTGTACAAGATGTTTCATAAATTACGTAAATACTTTAGTCGGTGGAAAAGAGTGTGGGAGCTGCACTTGAGATAAGTATTCAAGCATTGATCAGTGTTGTCGGATAGCTCTGTCATATATGTCTGATCCAATTGTACAGGATGTTCCATAAATTACATAAATTACTTAAGTCGATGGAGTAAAAGCGTGTAGAAGCTGCATTCGAGCCAAGCATTGATCTGTTTTCCGATAGTTCGGTAATTTATGTCTGATCCGTTTATACAGAATGTTTCATAAATTACGGGAAGTACTTTAGTCGATGGAAAAGCGTGTGGGAGGTGAACTCGAGATAGGAATTCAAGCATTGATCAGTGTTGCCGGAGTAATCAATGTCTGTCCCATTTATACAGGGTGTTAAAAAATGTGGAAATTGTCTACGGTCGAGTTGTTAAATAGTAACATTCCATGAAACATTCCGCGCGCGCGCAATAACCGCCATCTTTGTCTGCCTTGCACTCTGTGCCTCTGTATTCCTGCGTCCATGGAAAAGCGTGTGGGAGGTGCACTCCAGACAGGTAATCAAGCATTGAGCGGTGCTTCCAGATGGCTCCGTCATTTATATCCGATCCGTTTATACCGGGTGGACCAACAATGTGGTACTTGGTCATGGAAAATCTTGTTGGGAATGAAACACGGAAGATGATGACTGTTCGAAATACATAATGTTAAATGCATGAGTATATTAATAATACCAGTTCATGCCATAGTTAATATCTTCAAACGTAACTGTGCAAAAGTAGATCTTGGTTGAAGTAACCTTACCACAGAATTCCCTTGCAAAATAGTCTTACTTAATATTTCAATTTTGAAGAAAAGCATAACGCCCTTATTATTTTTTTAAATGTAGATCTTTATAGCTTAAACTATAGCGCGAAAGTATACCAATCAACATTTTGACGACTGAGTTCATAAAGTGATTAATCTGTTTATTCCGCTTTAAAAAATACAGCAATTGAGAGACTAGTTATTCTGCATTTTCCTTAATCTTTATCCTTAGTTCTTCCCTCTGGACCTTAAGAAACTATTTTAACCTTACTGTCACTGTAGCCGCTCCTGAATCCCCCACCCTTTCTTCTTTCTCATATTCAACTGTAATCCCAGAAAGCACAAAAGTTAGATAAACCTCACGAAGAAGTCTCCTCAAACTAAGTGATGCATAAGAAGACTTTATACGGACTTTATCTGTCTGACTTTTGTACTATCTGGGACATTTACTATTCGCGGCCCTAACCTATTCCGAAATCGCGCAATTCGCAATTGGCGACAAGAGCTCGAGAATGGTGGGTTGCTACTTCAGCAAGAGATGGTTATAACCTTTAACGACATGATTGGAACAGCCTGTACTTCTAGGTGTGATGGGATTCCGAACTAGGCGGGTGAATCCATCGTATCAAAGCTCAGGTCGGCACACGGCTGGCGCGACCTTCTGGCCTTATCAGCCGAGGTGAATTATACTCGAGCGCTCTGGCTGTTGTTACGCGTGACCCAGACACACAATGAGCCGACTAATCACCGCTCACGATTACATCCCATCCTCTTAACATACTCCGCGACGGCGTGCGTCAATGGAGAAAAAGCCTCGAAAAATCAAGGAATGAGTCACTCGAGTACAAGTCGAATATGTTGATATGTTTTGAATATGATTTTTGGGTTTGTTTTAAACAATTAAGGTGTTTGGTAAAGAAAGCTTCTTCCCTGGAGAATGTATTTGAACTTGCTACAATGCAAGCATATGTCAAAATTCAAAGTTTAAATCCAAAAAATCGAAACACAAATTCACAATATTTTTACTTGGCAAAATGGTATCAAGTAGAAGAATCAAGATCGTATTTTTACTATTTGTTACCACTTCAAACTGCTCTCAAAATCGTAAAAGTAAAAGTATCTATTTTTCTCTAATTCAGAGGATAACCAGACTTATATGATTCAAGAATCTTGATTTATCGGTTTCAAATAAGGTTAGCGGAAGTCACCTTCAAACCATACGAAAGGAATCTTCAAAGATGTACAAAATTCTCAAGACAACAACTTATAACAGTTCGTACAAAATCGTAAGGGTTTTGCACGATTGTACAAATAACTGTATACAATTTTGAAAAGACAAGTTCATTCGTTAATTGTTAAAGAAAAACCATAAAACTGACACTTAGAACAGACGGAGGAAGAGGAAAAGCCCGTTAATGATTGGCGTTGATGCCGCGCGTTGGACACAAAGGGAAATAACCCATCCGCGGCTGGATTCCCGTCAACTTTCATCAAATTGTCGCGCTCGAGGTGCGCAGGAGGAGCATTGGGAATAAAAGCAGCCCCTCCTGGCACTGTCTCTCGTCCGGGGGAGGAAGTTGATGACGGGGACTCGTCTCTCTCATTGTGCAGCGCTGGTAGCTCGAGCGAGCCGAAGTCGAAATCTCTTGGAGATCGCTGGCACGGTAAACCATGCCCGGGTGAGCACGAGTCTTGTCATAATTCGCGGCTAAGCTTGTCACAATTTGCATACTCGCGCAGCTATGCGCCCTCTACGCCCGCTCTTCCCGCGGCGTCCGTTGCCTCTCGAATACAAACCGGCGAAGTGCTCCTGGCATCAAGATAACCCGGCCATTTTCCCTCGCGCCTCACGCTCGTCGACTCTTTCTCCGGCGAGCCGCAGATCCAGCCGAATCCTCGTGGAAAGGCATTTTTTCCCTGCGTCTGCCGTATTATTTAGATAAGGATGTATTGGACTCAGTTGAAATTACCGAGAAGTGGTTGGAGTTTCATGGAAAGATTTGTAAATGTGTTTAGAACGGGGGCATGAAAACTTCAGAACTTCTCAGGAAATATAGTAGAAAAGTTCCCTTGGTAGTAAGGTAGTTGGTAACGAAAGCCACTTTTCTTAAGGCTTTCTTTAAACATTCACATAATAATGTTTAGAAGGTATTGGAGATGCTGACCAAATTTTATTCGATTTAACAACATTTTTTTAATTAGCAACTAATTAGCAACATTTTTTGATATTTTTTTATATTAAGCTGCCAATTTCAAAATTGACTGTCCCGAAAACTGAGCAGTAGCGAACTTTAGACTTTTCTTACCAAGAGTTTTTTCCAATTTCACCAATAAGTTTTGCTAATAGAATACTGATTTCTTTATAAATTGTCCTAAATTGGCTAGTACTGCGGGTAACATTCTTGATCGTAATATTCATAAAATTATGAAAATGATATATCCTACCTCTCTGTTTTTTATACATATGCTTTCACTCGATGTATATTCATAATAATATAAAGTCCGTCTTTTCTGTACTTGGCCCGAAAGAAGACCTCGTCTCTTGATATTGTCATTTCATTATAAGAGTCCACCTAGTTTCATAATGGCACAACTTTTATACTATTTAATGCACCATTCGGAATTTTTTAAGAGCTTTTAGATACATTTACAACACGTTTCGCGAAATTTGAATCACTTCTCGATATTTCTTTCATGCTTTCACTCGATGTATCTTCATTGTCACGTCATTTCCCCACCCATACGTGTTTCATAACAGAATAACTTTCAAACTAATTAGTGAAATCTACTACATTTTTTTCAGCAGATTCCTGGCATAATTACAACCCTTTTCACGGACCACTTTCATTGTAACATCTACCATACAACTACAAAAATACGACATAAATTTCGTATTCGTATAAAAAGCTCGGAAGTGTGCGAGTCTACCTAAAAGTTTTGATCAAACAATAACACGGCAGATATTCCTTATGTTTCCTTAGTATTCCTTAACGTTTCGACAGTGAACAGCACAGGTACCTTAAACATTCACAGAAGGAATGCAACAGCACCCGGTAAGTCCTGGCTGCTCAAGGAATATTAGAGATGTGCTTCAAGAAAAGTCGTCCCAGACGTCTCATGGCGCGCTTGTATCATACAAACTTCCTAAGTACCACCAAGCACTGACACATCTTGGAGTACTCCGCACAAACAAGACCGAAGGACATTTATCCCAGCAATTGCAAGTGGTATCAAGTAGAGCGAACTGCACTGGCGATGCTAGTCAGCAAAGGCGATAGTCGAGGTAATAAGTAGGTGTTGCCAGAGCGATTAAAGGTTATCGACGAACCCCGGACGGTTCATTAACTCTTCGATAAAGCAATAAAGTCATCGCCGAGGGCACACCTGACCGACGCTGAATTCCCGGAGAAGATTAAGAGCTCGAATTGGGGAGTGGCCGGAGTTATCGGCGTGCAATTCTCCCCCGCCAGCCGGCTAATTGTCAAAGAGCAGCCGACTAAAGCGCAGTTTCCGCGTAGGAGGAGGAGGTGAACGATTGCAGCGGAGCCAGTGACGAAATGTTGGCTGTTTGCTCTTCGCTAGTGAGACGGACGAGTGTGTGGGGCGGGGGTCTTATCTGCCCGGAACTTCATATCGTGCTCCCCAGCCTCTCTCCTCCCGGGCTAGTAGCTGCTGACAAGAGTGCCTCTCGTCTGACGGTGATAACACTTTTCGAACACTAATTGAATGCTATCGCCGCCGCCCTTAATAAGTACACGCCCGCATAAACTTGGGACCCTACAAACGAAAAAACTCCTCGATTTTCATTATTTTTTTTTGACAAGAGTATTAAGATGACGAGGTTGGGTTTTACATAATTAATACATACTTTTGCCAAGTTTCTGTTTTTTTATATTGAGAAACAGTGATAAACAATAAAGTTATTAATATTTAAACAATGTGCCAATCGGTGTAGGAGGTTCTGGTAACTAGGGTGTTGAGAAATGAAAAATAAAACAATGTACTTGTAGTATAATAATAAAACATTCGTCTGACCGGATACTTTTTGAAATTTTGAAAATTACAAAAATTGCAGGCTATAGAAGAAAAAGTTATATTATTGACCAAGTAAAACAACTTTAATTATCTGTTATTATTAAATGGATAAACATACCAACAAATCATTCGGCTATACCAAAGTTGTATTATTATATTAAAAGTACATTATTTTATTTTTCAATTCTGATCACCTTATTTGTCGGAATCCCCTGCAACAACGGCGTCATTTTGCTTAAATAATAATAACTTTAATGTTCATCAATATTATTCAATAAGAAAGAAACATTTTAACTTGTCAAGACTATGTATTAATTGTATGTAAAATCCCGACCTCCTCATTCGACATCTTTCTCATAAAAAAATATTAAAAATCGATCTCTTTTTTGGGCATCAAGCTTGTAGTTATGCTCAATACATTGAAAAAAACATTTTTCAATTACACAGGAACGTTGGCCCACCTTTTCCGCGTTCTGTATATTTGGATTTCAGCATGGAAATGATTGATAAGAATTAGATAGAAATCTACAGGCTCATAGAAAAGGGTGATAAGAATACTATAAAAGTTATTCGATAATTAATGGCCGTTTTGTTAGAGTGCTGGGCCTGGAAAGAATATTACTTTGTTATTTTCGATACTCAGCACACTGTGTCGCTGTGTATCCATGGCGCCAGGCGATAGTATTGATCATAAAACACGAGTCAGAGAATCGACTTTGAAATTGGCAACTTTTATACATGTAACGTAGCCAAAATCTGTCAGTCACTCAAATACAATAAAGTATCGAAAAATGTGATGAAAAAACGTTGTGCTCAAGTTTATTAAAATTTGTCCAGTAAATTTCAAGCCTTTGTAAAGATTATTGTGTGCGAACTAAAAGAAAATCGAATGAAAAGTGTGTTTTTTTATCAACTACCTTAATTCCCACAGATACACTGACACCACACTACCGCAGGGAACTCCACTGTCCAATACCGGCGAATCCAATCCAAGCGAGAGAGTTCGCAGTGATTCCTGGCCCAGTAACACCCTTTCCAGGAGATGGCAGTGGAAATAAATAAATTGTTTGAGGAAATGGGGTCACAGAAAGAACATAGGTGGGGGGGGGGGGGGGGGGGGCTCGCTGGCTATATCTCGTTGATTGAATTGATTGCAAGTTGGCCAGGAACTCATTAAATTAAGGCCCGGTTCCTGATTGTGATTTCGAGGGTTATCGATCAAAGAGCAGCAGAGCCGCTCGGTCGGTACAGTGACTGCCATCACAATTTCACGGGGCGTCGATCAAACGACTATCTAGCAAGTGTTGGGTTAGGAAGGACAATCGAGCGGAGTGCGGATCGAATCGGGCGAAATAAGATGGGACTGGTAAGAATAAAAGCGGCCCGATCTCATTGGGTATTCAGATGACCTCCGTTAATTCCACGTCTATCCCTCGTTCGAGCTCTCGCCCCTCGAGAATCGAGGAGAAACACCAGCGAAAGAAGGTTGGAATAATAGCCCGCCTTGTCCGGCGTTACAGTGTCATTGGACTGGTAGCTCTTCCGAAAGAGCGGACTCATTGGTTCGATCGCGAATCCGCTGAGCAATTAATCCGAGTCGGCGACGCTTGGGAAATTCGAGGCTTCGCCTGATGACAAGGCGTCGCCGTATACGTGGTACGTGCGCGCTGTACGACATTCCTATCTCTCTTCCACTTCTATCTTATCGACACGCGTGTCCGCTTGCAGAGGCTCGCGAAATGCCCGCCGATTAAAAGGACCGATGGAAAGGTGCCGTGTGCGCCCGACACGCGGGAGCTCGGCCGCGAGAGGACACGTCTCGGCGGATTACTCTCTATTTTAAGACTCTAAGTAGCCGCTTCCATCCTCGCGCAGGGACCTCGCCCCTAACAACACCCGCCGCGCAGAGTGCACCAAATTAGCCGGGAGATCAGCGAGCTTCTCAACTTTAAGCCACGACAGGGCATGGTCGGCTTTCGACGCTCGCTTTTTCTACCGCGGCGATACGCTTAATTGAGGAGCAACGCACATTCTGATCAAAGTCGGAGTAAGCGTACTTACGCACGCACGCCTGGTCACACTGACACACTACATATGTAGCACCAAGCGTGCGTGATTTTTTCAACTTAATTGAATATGTTGTCAAATTTGATAAATCTAGCTAGATTGATAGAAAGAACATGTCATAATATACCAGAGCATATAATAGTTTCCGTTTAAAATATACCGAAGGTTCAAAAAACCTAATTCAAATTCTAATAATAATTACTAATAATTCTAATAATTTTAATAAATTCTACCGGACTGTCAGTTTATTTACGTGATAGTGACGTGGTTACTGGCGACAGTATGTGAATCAGGTTTTATGAACCTTCGGTATATTTTAAACGGAAACTATTATATGCACTGGAGTATTATGACATGCTCTTTCGATCAGTCTAGCTACATTTATCAAATTTCACAACATATTCAATTAAGTTGAAAAATTTACGCACGCTTGGTGTCGTATATGTAGTGTGTCGGTGTGACCGGGCGAGCATGTGTAAGTGGCGCTTACTCTGGCTTTTGTCAGAATGTATAGTTGGCTTTCGACGCTCGCTTTTTCTACCGCGGCGATACGCTTAATTAACCAAACCCCTTTCACTCCCAGAGATAGAGAGAGAGAAGTTGATGGTGTACTATCTGGTCGAGTCGAAACGCTAGGACTTGCAGAAAACCTGCTGAGCTCGAGTTTCTTCGACGAGCCGACTAAGAGTGCAAGAATTTCCGCGACGAGTGCCACTCTCTGTTGAATATACATCTAATCAATATTAATGTATGAGGCATTCCAACGAAGATAGTACGTAATCGACTGTGTATGTTTTTGTTCTGTATGAGACATATGAAAAATATGTTTTTCAAAACAATTTTTTGTTTTTATACATCGTAGGTCATTTTAATCAAGTCTGTTGAGAAAATTTTAACCGTGCATTACAATTTTCCAATGGATGTATGTACTGGAGACAAATATATTACTTTACTAATGGAAATTTCAAAATACTAAAAGTGGTTGAAATTTCGTGGAGAGGTTTATAAATCTATTCAGAAGACCCTGGTAAACATTCGAAACATTCTACTAAATGGTTTAAGAATTCTAGCGTTGTATATATTTTTGATGATTTATCGACTAAAGCCATAGAAAAAGCACCAAGACAGTTTTGCGCTTTTTCACAGTATGTCAGTGGCGCACTTACTAATCTTTGTTAAAAATTTAGATAACACTCAGAACCGCAATTACGAGAAATAGAATGAACATTATCAAAAAATATTAAAACCTAAAGAAAGTTTATTTCATTTGGCACGGGCCTGACAAACTAACGCGCAGTTGTTTTCTCAGACCTGCGCGTAATATTCGCGGAATCTAGCGAATCCGGCAGAACTTTTAAACCATTTAGTGGAATGTTTTGAATTTTTGCCAGGGTCTTCCGAATAGATTTATAAACCTCTCTACGAAATTTCAACCACTTCTTAGTATTTTGAAATTCCACCTATAGTTGCCTCTCATACATCCTTATTCGTTCTTCTAAAGAGTTTAACTAATTAACACGTTATAAGGAATCTCAACACTCTCGACAAGGAAACATGGACCCGCTCGAGAGAGGCGAATGTCGAGAGGCTCGGGGAACCGAGTCCGATAAATTATCAGGAAATATTGGTTGTCCGGGAACGCCGGCGGTGGTCCGCGATTACGTCCAAATCGATATCGCCACCACGTGAAATATTAAACCGCCGCAATGTGAATAGTTCTCTCTGGAGCTCCGACTCTTTCTCTCTCCGGTAGCTCTTGGTGTTTCATTGGCCCCGCGTCGGTCGGTCGTCGAGAGATTGATCCCAACTATTCTAATATCGAAACCCACCACGAAAGAGGTTCGATCAGCCCCGGACAGTGTGTGTGTGTCGGTGGGATGCGCAATGTTGATGATGAAAATGGATTCCAGGCCTGGAATTGTAAATGAGAATCGGCGAGGATCGGCAGACTTTATTCCTCGAGTTTCCGCGGAGAGTTGGACGAGTTCGCAGGGCCAAGTCGATAACCCAATTAGGAAAAAATCTCTGACGGAGGAGGCGCCCGTGGCTCGACAATCGCTTTGTAAGTCGCGGCTAAGTGTGATTGTAATTAAGGATCGGCGAGAACACCGGTAATCACCCCAGCCGATTGGCAAAGCGCTCGCGATCTCCTCTAATTAGACGTAAGCTCTAATCAGAAATAGCCGCCGGAGTTTCAAGGATATTCCACAGTTGTAAAAGATAAAGAATGTCTTATCGCTCGCCATGAAAGTCATTCTCCGATAATGCACGCAGGCTTGGGAAAACCAGAGACTATTCATAAACACTTTCCAGCACTCAGCGCTGGTCCACGTCAAAGCACAATGCATCACCTCGCCAACTATCATTGCCGATGATTTAAAGCCGGCCCCGCGCACAATCAGCGGCAAATGTTTGGACAATTGCCGCTCGGGCATAAGTCATCCTGGCGTTATAAACGGCACCGCTCTAATTTACGGCGCGCCGCCGACACGTGCCCCACGTGTGTTGGCCGCGCAATTTTCCCGGCCGCATTTGCAACGCAAATTCCCGTCCTGGCAGACCGCGCGCGCACTCGCACGGTCCTGCGACGGGTCCTCCTTGGCGGGGAATGATTTCGCGTGATTTCACGGGGACGAGAGTTAGGGCCCCCGCAGACGAGCATCAGCGGCCGCGTTTCAGCGGCCGTCGTTTTTGAAGGCGAGTCACCGCACACGGGCGTGCACACGCCGTCTTTCCGCGGTCGTCTTTTTTGAAGCCCGGTCCACCGCACACGGGCAGTCGCGCGGCCGCGCGCGGCCGCGCGCGCCCAGGGCGCGCCTGACGATCCTCGGTCAATGAGTATAGCTACCGTTCCTCACTCTACAAATACGTTAATGTAGCATTGCCTTCTACTCTACTGGATGTGGCGACATGGCGAAGGGATTGGCTTGCCACGGTGATGTCCCGTGTTCAATTCCCGTCTCTGAAATAACTTTTTTGGATTTTTGTGTTGCATGTGTCGGCTTACCCCCGCTGCAAGATCACTTTATTGATGCCCCATATGACATATCAGACAGTTGCCATTTCTTTTGCATGTGGCATTTCCTATTGTCCTGCAGTTAGGGATTTACTACGATGGTTTATCAACATGGTAAGTATAGGATAGCAGAACAGCACTTACGACAGAACGATAGAGAGACCCCTGACTATTCTTTCAGCGAAAATTTCCTTTCACATCGATGTTCCTGTCATACTTGTAGAATTATTGTTTGTAAAAAAAAAAATATGTTATGAGAAATTACAAAAAAAGCTAGCCCCAAAGTCAGGATTGAACTCGGGACATTCGCGTGGCAGGTCGACCACTCTGCCCCGCCGCTATTTGTGGTACAGTAGAAGGCAGGGTTATATTGCTAGTTTTGTAGAGCTAGAGGCCTACGGTCATCGACGACCGTCGGCCGCCGCCGGCCGGCGTCAGGCGTTGACGCTGGCTGACGCCGAGGCGTGCACGCGGCGTGCACGCGGGCGTCTTTTTCGGCGACCGCGTTTTTTGATGCTCGTGTGCGGTGCCCCATAAGAATACGTGGTGCGTATTCTGAGCTTCAAAAAAGACGGCCGCTGAAACGCGGCCGCTGATGCTCGTCTGCGGGGACCCTTACAGCTGCGATGAATCGAGGCTCGCTGGTCCCATTGGCACGGGGAAGTGATTGTTCCTCGCCTGTCTGGATTCTACTTTCTACATCATTTACGACGCTCACTTCACAATAATAATAATTTGTTTTACACAAGTACAATTATATTGATCCCCATTACTCGGGGAGATTACTGCATAAAGAAATGAGCTACACGAGCTGTTTACAGAAGTACAGGGTGTTTAAAAAATGTCCTAAACCAGTATTGGCATCTTGTTAAGAATTTCGCGGCGATGAAGATGGCTTTTCTCAAAATGTTGTCTCGCGCTTTATTTCGGTTGATCTATTCGGTTGATTGTCGGAAATGGGTGGTGCCAAAGTTGTTTATGCATCAATAAAACACATCACTGAAAGGACAGATTAACCCTTCTGCCGGAGTAAAGGGCTGACCTTTAGCCATTGGGCCCTATCCGCTCACCAGCGAGACCATCAAAGTATCTTATTGGCGTATAATTTTTTCAATTTTGTCGCAAAATCAAGGACGAAACAAAAAATTTAGTTTTAAAATTTTAATTTATAATAATTTAATTATTTAATTTATAATAATTTATAATAATTTAATTAATTAATAATTTAAAAATTTTAAATCTTAATCGCTGCAAAATTCCCTACAATATGGCTATACTTATTTAGGACATTTTTGGAACACCCTGTATTAAAGGCGGGGTAGATTGTTGAGGGCGGCTGGAGCGAGAAGCGAGGGAGGAGATTTGTTGGAGCATGTTATTACTCGTGGAGAAGGTGGACGTGCGGGGAAAACACTCGGCCGCGCTTATCACAACAGAACCACCGGATAGGGCGGAGATGATAATAATGCTCGAGAATAAAATGAATTCCTTTCCTCTCTCTCTCTCGGTTCCCTCGGTGCAACTCGCCTCCGCGCTCTCGCCGCTGCAATTTACCCTCGGAATTAGCGCAGTAACGAGGCAAAGATTGAGCCGCATTTGTAATTGAATCCGCCGCGGCGAGGAGACAGGGAAAGACGGAGTGGCAGAAGCCGCGGGACCGGAGAATGAAAGAGGAAGCTCTCTCCGAAATAGGAGGAATGTACGGCGCGCACTCTTGCCTCTCAATTTTGTCACGAAGCGTATTCTCTCTCTCTCTCTCTCTCTTCCTCGCAGTTCTCTCCAACCCTCTTCAATCGGCAGTGTGTCGACGGCTGTCGAATTGTTTTCCGGCGGCATCGCTTCACCTTGCCCCAGTTTCGTCGGCCGCGCGAGAGCAGAGTGCGGCTCTGCTGCACACTCGTCGCAGCCGAGAAGATTTTCGCGGGGCGAGTGCTCTCGAGGCGGCGCACAGTCGTCCGAACCGAAAGAACACGTCACATAGGCTAACTCTCACGAACTCCCGCCATGGGACAACAGTCAAAATGATGCTTAAGACTCTCTACTTTTAGGGAGAAAAGATAACAATTGCGTTCAGTTGCGATCTTTCGAGTTATTGCGATTATTGTCCAAATGATGCTTATACTGTCTACTTTTAGCAAAGTTAAATCGCAGCTGCTTGCATCTACGATCATTCAAGTCGTTTCAAATGTTGTCAAGCTCAATTTATAATGTTTAGTAAATACTTAAATGGTTAGAAATTTGGTTGTTTCCATATAATTCTGTCATTTTAGTTCCATGCTGAAGAAATTAGCATGCTATGGCCAATATTAAAATTGTAAATAATAAAAATGGTAATTATTATTAAATATTACAATAGACAATATTAAAATGGTAAATGTAGAGATTACTTTCAAACATTATAGTAAAGATTATTAATTAGATGTAAATATGGGAATTAATTAATAATACATAGATTTGTACAACGTAGGTATTCCAGTCGCCCGCATCATTTTGACTGTTGTCCCCTGGCGGGAATTAGTGAGAGCTAGCCTATGTCACGTTTTTTTCCGGTTCGCACCACTCTGCGACGTCCGTTAGAGGATTGTTAGTGGCTGCGCGGCTACCCAGCGGTTATTCGTCATTCCGCAGATTTGTCATCATTTTCCGTGTTTGTTTGGCTCTTCCAGTCAAGAATCAAGAATAATTGGTAGTTTCCACTGTCGCTGAAACAAGCCCCCCCCAGTGGCGAGGTCATGGGTGAGAGTAGGTGGTTTTGCCCGACGATGCTTGATTAGTGGATGCACATAGCAGAGCCGGGGCAGCGCTTATTCGCGATTGCGGAGGACTTAACGAGATCGCAATTCCGAGGCTTGGCGCAGTGCACCCTGACACACTTCCGTTCCGCTCCCAGAGCTCCTTGTGTAAGCAGAAAACAGCTTAGAGCACCTCTTACTCTTTTACTCCGTCGCTACCTCCCGCTTTCTTCCTCTCTTCTCTCGCTGCCGCCCTCTCCACAAATATATACCACATTGTGCACACCATCTCCACCGAATGACGCGGGCTGCGCTCTTTGATAAGCGAGCGCCAGTTTCCGCCATCGCCGCCGCCCTTTTCCCCAGCAATTACACGATCAGCGCATTTAATTAGTCCGACGGGCCGAGTGGAGGCGGCCGCGAGGTCGAAAACGGGGCTAACTACGAGAAGCCTCTCTCTCTCTCGAGAAATAGAGAAAGAGAGAGAGAGGCCGGCCCTCGCTAAAGTAACTCGCAGCAACAACTCGAAACGCGATCGAACTCCGCCGCGCCTCAAGACGCGAAGGGCGAGAGCTGGCCCGGAATTAATTGGAGGCTCGAGTGACCCTGCAGCAGCGTCCGCGGCGCCGCGCGAGAAGAGAAAAAGGCGGGCAATCGATTAGAATCTATTTAGAGGTGGAGCGCGAGAATGCGCGCGAACAACAAGCTACGAGACAGAGAGTAGAGGAGATCACCTGGCGCGCGCGGTGTCAATTGAAGCACCGCGTGCTCGAGTGGGGCCGAGTCCCCGAGAGAGCGAGAGGAATAGAGATAGATAGAGAGCGAGGAGTGTGACTGGGTGCCGGGTGCAACTGGGTCACGAAAAGCTGCAATTCCCTCTCGTTTAACCCTTTCGCGAGTCAATGGCGCAGTTTGGCAGCGTGTCTTTGGCCTATTCCCCTCATGCGTCTCCAGCGACGCCTCACCGGCCCTTCTCTTTCTCTCTTTCAACGCCGCTATTAGGCCCGCGTCTATTATGCGCCGCAGGAAAGGGCCTCTTTGAAATCCGCATAGGACTCGCCGGGGACCCTGCGTTCTCGCCCGATACAAAGCCCCTCACCTTTATTACCATTCTTTGATACGAGGGCCCATCGACTGGCCCTTTCCCCCACGGAGCCGGCAATCAAGGGGCCGAGATTCCGTCGGGACATACTCCAATTTGCACTGGGAACTAATAAGGGACATTCACGAACCGGAAAATTCAAACAATTATGAAAATTATTGCAAACGGTAGAGTAACTCGTCCCAAACATACGACCATTTTTTATTGGTGCCCAAAAATTTTAAATGGTGTATTTTTGGTTCGAGCAGGAGCCCAAGGCATATGCGGCTACCAAGCTTTTTGGATGCAAAGGCACAAATAACCCCGCTTCAAAGTTCAATATTAAAATATCACAGAGATGACAAATTTAATAGACAAACTTAAAAAGGGTTGAAAACTACTTGGAACAAACTATCATGTAGCTTTAATAAAACCTTGTATTTAGCATTTTAGTATAGGGGTGGGGTGTTAATTATTGAAAAATAGTTTTTTCATAAAAGTTTTCTGCCAACTTCAAAGTGCATATAAAACTGCGTCATTTTTCATTCAAGTACCTACCCTTTCAGAGACAAACGATGCAAAGGAAAACAATTTTGCCAGGGTTGACGTTACCCCTTTAAACCCTTCTTGGGCACCAATAAAAAATTGTCGTATGGTTGGGACGAGTTACTCTTCCGTTTACAATAATTTTCATAATTGTCTGAATTTTCCGGTTCGTGAATGTCCCTTGTAAGACGGCGCGTGCTAAATATTGTCGTCAGGAAACTCGTCCGTTTGTAGGCCGTCGAGAATAGCTCGGCCGACTTCCTAGAGAGCGACGCCTCGAGCATTGCGAGACGCCGGCGGATTTAATGAGTAAGGTCGATTAGCGAGAGGCTAGAATGGTGTACCTGATAGTGGGCAGAGCTGCGTTCATACTCCAGTCACGCAGCGCGGCTGGTTACGCCTGGTTGACGCGTGCGAGCCGGCGGCTGGAGATCGGGAGGCGTCGGGGAATCGACGTCCACGAGGTGGAAAAGTCCTCAGGCGCGACTGCGGCGCGGCTCGCTCATGCCAGCGATGATCCACTGGCCTCGGCGATCACCGGACGATGATGATTTGCTCCTCCAATTCCGGCGGCTTCGCCGCGGCCCGTGTCTATTGTCCGCCGCGACGAGACGCGCATCATTCGCGCCGATACTCCCAGCTAGAGCCGCTCGCTCTCTTCCTCGCTCGAGCCTTGCCCACTGTCCGTCACACACACTCGATCCGCCTATCGATCCTCGAGAGCCGCCGCCGTCCGTCGCGACCTGGGGAACAGGTAGACTGCGGAGAGTGTCACTGGAGCGGCGTGCGGGAGATGCCACTATTTGTTTACGGAAGAGGTCCACTCTCAGAGACACGTTCAGAGAGAATGCCCGAGAGTCTCGGGCACAACAGGCTGCTTTACTCGACTGGCGTAAACACGAGAACCGGCTCACTCGCCTTGCGAGGAACTCTCTATCTCGTCGCGGAGAGGACACGAGGCGTGCCTGGGAAATCAAACAAGAGTTCCGAGTCCCCCTCGGCCGGGCTATCAAAAGGTACACAGATCCGTCGTCCTCACCAATGCCAGCACTCGGGCATCGTGCGAAAGGGTAACTCTTTGCACTTTGACACGATCGATTCCCGCGGGCAGGCACACCACCACCGCCTGTCCCGATCCTCCGGCAAAGCGTATTTTTAGCGTCGGCTACGATCAAGTCCTCGCCCGGAGCTCGAGCCTCTTGCCCCCGGCGCGAGCGCCTCCATGGAAGACCTCCGCTTCCGAGGAAAGCGAGGCGAAAACCCTGCGGGATTGAGGAGGTGTCTCGTGCTCGGCTGCGAACTAGAAATGCGACGGAGAGGGCGTCTCGACGCGTGGCCGGGACGACGGCTCGCTCGGTACTGAGTCCGTTGGCGGCGCGCGCTCTCCCTCTTATCACGCTCTGCGCGAAACTCTGCCCACCCCCACTGGCCTGGCTCGATTCAGCTGGCGCAGCAGCCGACGACGACGACGTCGCTGTCACCCACTCTGCCTCGCGACTCTATACACACCCGAATATCCCTGCACTGACACGCCTCCGCCAGCCGCGCGCGCGTCCTTTCTGCCTCTGTGCATGTGCACCGCGTGTACTTGCACTCTCGGCCCTCTCCGGATCATCCTCTCCCTTTCTCGCCCTCCCCCCGCGCTCTCCTCCGCTGCATCACGTGGCGGAACCCACTTGACGCTTACTCGCCTGGGCCATCCCCTATCGATTCTCCGAGGGCTGCCGGTGTGCCGCTCCACTCAGGGTCACGTCGATCGATCCCGATGCTCCCGTAGATCACCCAGCCTCCCACCGCTCCATCTCCATCCTCGCCGATCCTCAAACTTTCTGTCAATGTTAGCGCCCGCCACCCGAGTGCTCGGCTACTGTGTTTCCGCCTCTCCGGGGAAGAGGATACACCCATCTGTCGGCGGATCCTCGAGTGCGTCCGGACTCTGTACCCGGGGGACGAGATCGAACGCCGATCAATGAGACGCCCGCCTTCCACTTGCCGGGGAGTTTAGCTCGCGTGATGGAAGTCTGTTGGCGTGCTCTTTCTAATGTCGAATCGAGGAATGATTTTGGTTGGTGTGTTTTCATTGAAACTGGGCTTGGACAGTTTTCAGGCGATGCCAGTGCGGATAATGTGTATTTGGTGGAATTGGGGAAATACGGGATTTATGGCTGGCTCGTGTTTTGTATTAGCATGGCTGTTCGGATTTGTTTGTTTAAAAGTAATTAACACCGTGCTGGAATGACTCGAGTGATTTAGAGAGCGGGCGATTGGATAAACAGTACATGGAATGTAGTTGAGGGACCTAGCTAAATCTCTCGAGTACTAGGTTTGCCGGTTTGTGATGATTTTTTATAAAGTGGAACAACTGTTGTTAACTCCTTCGATGTTTACGTCGAGTATACTCATTACGAAACCACGGCGTTTTATGAAATAAAACACAGAGTTAAAGAAGGTGTTTGGCTAAAATACATACAATATAAGTGCTGCAGTATAATGGTGGTAGTTTCGAAACTTCAATTTCATTCGAAAATAATGTCGTTTTCAGAGCTTGAACCTTTTAACAAAACGGTCAATAATCGTTCAATATTTGTCCCAATATTAATTTCACACTCGCCTACAAGTCTGCAATTTATTAGTCTGAATCATAACCGTTTTCATACTAACAATTCAAAATGCCACTTAATGCCAGTTTAACTTACAGTTTGTAGAAAATGCGCACAAGAGGTAGTTTTTTTAGTGCAATTACGACATCTCTTCAACTTACACGGGTCCAGAAACACACCGAGTAATTAAATAAAGTTTCCTTTCCATAAATACCTCCACAAACAGAAGTTGGTTTATTTGAATGTTCCCTTTCAAATGACTACATATATACAGGGTGATTCGCGTAGGTGTTAATCACTTTTGTCAAAAATACGCCAGTGTATGTAAGGTAATTATATCATAATCATATTACGTATCCAAATGCTCCAAGGTATTCTCTATCACCCGAATATTATACTATATGATATTGTACAACCAAAACAATGCAGATGATGTAAATACATGTATGTCTCAAAAAAATTATGGGTTATGATACTAACTAATGCACAAAACAGAAAATCCATTGGTCCTGCATACATAACATATACAATAATGCAGTTTATTATACGTATAATTAGATATGTTTAATATTCAAGTATATAATAATATAGTAGGTAATGTTAAGTCGAATGTATGAAATGCAGTGAAAAATTTGAAAACATTCGTGTATCATTATAACGTGTTCATTATCCTGTTGAAAGTGATTTAAAAGGTAAGTGAATCATCCTGTACAAATATCTGATTGTATTTAAACGTTAAGCTTTCAATATTTCAATAGCCTTCCGTAGACATTATTAGACTTACACGATTCGAAGAAATTAATCACGTAACGTAAGCAGTAAGGGTTTTACTCTACTTTAAAAAGTGTTAGACATCTCTGAAAAATTAGCTAGTATTTGTTTAATATTGGTTGCAATATTCATATGTAAAGTTTTATCTGAACCGCAAGAGAAGTAAGAGTATGCCGTTTCCATTTAAAGCATACAGTTTTCAATCGAAGTTGTCTCCCATAAAGTATTGTTTCCATAGATTTCTCTTGGACTCTCTCTCTCTTGTTTTCTTTCAAACGAGTTTATACAACAGATTATATTTAACCTCTCAAAAGTCGTGTTCACAGTACTGTGCACTAGTCGACTTAATCGCGTAACGTTGAGAACTTACTGCACATCTTAAAAGTGTCAGACAATCCCTAGGAAAAGTGATATAGTGCGACAACTAGAAGCTTTCTCTCCACCTCTCTCTCTCTCTCTCTCCCTCTCTCCTTTGTTGGGGTATCTCTAGGGAAGTGCGGTGGCGGTAATGTCGGCCGAACTTCCCCACACATGCACGCCACCCTTGGAGTTTCGGCGCACCAACACTCCGTGAAAGTAATTCGTGCGTGGCAGCGGCGTGCTGCACCGAGGACGGGCGACCACTTCCCTCCTCCCCTGGGTGGACTGTACCTGTCGACAGCGTCGGGACAGAAGTTCGAGAGAACCCGAGAGATAGAGAGATAGATAAAGAGAGAGGGAGCGAGAGAGAGTGACGGTAGACTCCGGCGAGACCCAGTTTATTGAAAAGGACGTGCGGCATATGCCGATATGTCGCGCGTCCGCATTCGTATTTTTCCACGCGCGCCAGGAAGGAAGGCTTTAAATGAAAGCATCACTCCGAAACACATATAGCCGGGCGGATATTAATTGAAAAACAGACCGCGTACCGACTCGCGGAATGTATTGGGCGGCCGTGTGCGTGTAGGTGTAGTACAGCCAAATCCACATGGACATGGCGATGCCAAGGGGATGGCTGGGCCAATAATTACTTTTATACGATTAAATCCACCGGGCCACCGGCACGTTCGGTTTTCACTGCAGCTATTTACCATATTGGCCGGCGCTGCTGCGATTACTCGCAGTCTCGCACTCGTGCGCTGTCGGTAAAAAGTGTTGCTGCCGAATTGAGGTATAGTTCTGCGGATAGCATCAAAGTCGGATAGAAGTCTTTCTTAAGTAGAGTAAAGCATGAGATGACTTTATGCGGAATTTATGTGTTCATCTGACTTGTGCTGCCTGGAGAGATTAGTTCTAGCGCTACATACTGTACAAGGGTCATACATAAGAAATGAATCCCTTTAGTCATGCTGTCTGATCGAAACTTTTAACTGGATTCGTACATTGTCGACCGTTACGCGTAGACCTGCCATATTCTAAAGTTATAGTCATAGAATGTATGAAAGTTCAGTTTCATGAGAAAATAACGCTATTTCCAAGGCGAAATATGGTTCTTTGATCCTCTCACAACTTAAGAAAGAAGTTACTCCTATATTCCAAGTTGGACTTGACAATTGCTACGAAGAATATTATGGGTTACTATAAAGAGAGGTTATAAAAGATTATGTATACGCCACGTTGCGGCAAGAAATCCTATTAGACCTGTCAAATATTAATATTTTAATATATATTACTTCCAAATCAGACGGAGATATTGAGGGTTGGTAAAATGATCCATAATTGTTGAATACTTTTTTTAATATACATATCGTACTCGTCTTAATCTTGAGTTAGTTTGGTAAAGAAAACTGGTTTTCTTAAGATTTTCTTTATAGTTTCCTGGTGAGATATATACAGACCTAACCCAATTGACAAATCTAGAAAGAGCACAGGAGCACAGACGATATTCCGTATGTGATAAGAACAAAATAAAAGGACAATGTCATCTACCCTTTTTATTCAAGAAAACGGGTTGTTGTTGGTATCGGCCTGTTGGTATCGGTGATTAATAACAAAGATTAGATAGAGATATAAAATTGGACTATACATTCCAGGCAGTTTCTTATCACCGATTTCTGGGCGCTCTAGGTCTCCTCACCATTTCAATGTCACATGCGGCCATATACTGATTCTCTGCCGCCAGATCGTTTGCGCTTGGAAATAAGATTGATTGTGTTTCTGTAAAATATACATTTGTACAGAATGTGAATAAATAAAGCGAGGGTTTTGTTAATGTTTATTGGTTCCTGTCAATCCTAGCGCCCGCGCTAGAGCAATCGTCAATTACACCGACGAGGCGCCGGTTGGTTAGCAAGCTCGCGCATACTCGTCGGAGTAATATCCTGTAATGTGTGTCATGCAGTACTCGAGCGCGAGGAGTCAAACCATACACGAACCGTGACACCTAGATCTATAATACAAAAATATAAATCTACATTCCTAGAAACGAGTGCAGTTGTCCATCCATTAGTGTCACGAGCGACACGCGTAAATCGATCGGAAATCGACGATCGCACACACCTTGACGAGGATTCGGAGGGACATGAGAGGCCCATCCAAGAGAAAAGACCTGAGAAGACTTCAATTCTTCGTTACGAAGGTCAATTCCTGATTGACGAATATATGAATGTGACCGTGCTCGCGTTGGACCTCCTCGTGGTGGTCCTCAGGCTCAGGCTCGGGCACGCGAGCGTCGACTTGCTCCCAGACCTGTTGTTCGATCCAGTCGAGGTAAGGGTGGACCGCCATGTAGACGCCGGGGATGGTGCCGCCGCAGGTCTGTCCGAAGGCGGTGATGCCGACGATCGTGTCGCCGGTCGCCGAGAGCATCAGAAGTGGTCCGCCACTGTCGCCCTCGCAAGCGTCCGCTTGCCGACTCGTGTTCCGGTCGACCACGCACAGCATGTTCTCGTCCAGGCCGTTCGGGAGCTTGAGGAAACCCTCGTAGGACTTGGCGCATGTATTCCTCTCTACCAGACTGAAACACACGGCTTTCGCGTTAGGAGAAATCCAGGGGAGATCGAGTGGGTGTGATAGCATTCAAAGGGCGGGAAATCGGCATTTTCCTCATCTCGGGGAGGATTCGTAGAGTTGGCGAGTTTTAACTAGACCCTCGACGGGTAGTACATTCCCATAAGAAATACACGGCAATGTACTACCCGTCGAGGGTCTAGATAAAACTCACCAACCCTAGTATCAGGAGACTCGGTAGAGTCTCCTCTAGAGTAGAGAATCGACTGGTTGGCGAGACTCGCCAGGGCTCCTTTTCCCCACCCAACTCAGGTCATAATGGTGTTCAAACACACGAAAAATTAAAATTAAATGTTGTAATTAATTACGGCATTAAGTTAATCTTATCATGGTGTTCTTGTCTTGTTTACGAGAAAGTGTAGGGAATTCGTTTGTCGACATTGAGAGATTTATCTGCGGCGACGCCGAGTCGTCTGAGCGAACTGCGAGCTCTAGTCCCGCGGAGCATAATTGGGCTTGATTCAGCCTTATTGTCGGTGGCACACAATGTGATGGAAAGATTCGCTTGATTCTTGGCTCATTATATTCAGAAAAATAAATGATGAAATACAAAATTCGTAAATAAATTCTCTGAGCTGTACCTGGCTTACAAATCAAGGTGAAAGTTTCATATTGATCGAAATCCGCTACACTTCGAGATAATAGAGTCTCGGCTGTCGCGCGCCGTGGAGGGGACTACTACTTGGCGCGAGACTCTACCGAGTCTCCTGATATGTGCTCGACGAATAACACGCCGACGTGTGGAGATTTGAGCCTTTAATGATGCATTTACCAATCCTCCTCCGTTTGCCCGGACCACGACTTATCCCTTTTCCCTTTCATTCTACTGTTTACCTCAAAGTAGGTGTTCTCAAGAGCTGGGGCGATCCGTCATCACCGAAAAACCTTGAGCCCCAGCCAATCGCAACCACGCCGTTCGCTCTCATGTCCGGGCTCTCCAGTGACTTTGTCTGGAGACAGATCGGCTTCACTTTCGTGTTGAACTGGACTCTTTGGCTGAGCTTGAGGATCGCAAGATCGTTGTAATTGGTGGCGCGACTGTATTGGGGATGACGGACGATGTCGCTGATTGGAAGCCGCTGGACGCTCGCCGAGTTGGTTTTGAGGTCTTCGGCCCCCAGGCGAACCTGCCAAATAAGTGAATCAATTAATTAAATAATTTCATCTATGACTTTTTCACTGTATTTGAGAACTATCGGCTGAAGCTTTACCTCGATTGGCACCTTCCCGTCGACGTTGCTGCAGCAATGCGCGGCGGTGAGTACGTGCTGGTCGGAGATGAGGGTGCCGCCGCAGCCGTACTTTACGGGGGCTGCCGTCGTGGCGCCGTTGGCGTCGTCGGCGTCGGTGTTGTTGTAACCCAGCGCCACGATGTACGGGAACTCACCCGATTGGGCCTTCGTCCCACCGAATATATGGAACTCAATCCCGTCCGCCTTTATGTTATCGAACTCCTCGCACGCTGACGAAACAATTAGGGCGTTTCATTTAATTATCATGTAATTAGAAGGATAATTGAAATGTAATTAAATGGCCGAAATGTTGTCGGTTCGTTTCCAAGAAACGGGAAGATTGATAAACAAAGTGGAATACTGCTCGCACGCTGCCGAAACAATTGGGGCCTTTTATTTAATTATCATCTAATTAGAAGTATAATTGGAATGTAATTAAATGGCCGAAATGTTGTCGGCTCGTTTCCAAGAAACTGGAAGATTGTTAAACAAAGTGGAATACTGCTCGCACGCTGTCGAAACAATTGGGACCTTTCATTTAATTATCATCTAATTAGAAGTATAATTGAAATGTAATTAAATGGCCGAAATGTTGTCGGCTCGTTTCTACGAAATGGGAAGATTGTTAAACAAAGTGGAAAGAAAGGTTAACATACCAACTTCAGCGGCGCGGAGTCCTATTCTCCCAGCGTGGTCCATCGGGCAGCAGACGATCTCGACGAAGTTCTCGAAGCCGCATCGTCCCGACGGCTCGGAGCTCCTTCGTCCTTGGAACACTTCCGCCAGCCGGACCGGACACTCCGGCAGCTTCTTGCAGACTCCCTGCGCTCCGTTCTCCAGCGTGCACTCACTCCCTTCTGCAAACACTTGTCGAATAATCAGAGTCTGCGAATAATTATACTATTTACCATAGAGCTGGTTCTCGATGTATACGGCGAAGGCCAGTGAGGAGACGAGGAATCCGAGGAGGAGAAATATTCTCAAAATCGAGTACATGTCGATTCCCAAAGTCCACACTCGCGCTCTAATAAAGTTGATGTAACTGCATCGACTAACTGCGCCGGATCCGAGTCTACGCAAAGATCGAGTTCCTCCCGAGAGGGGAGGGCGATTGTATACTGCTCGACGCTGGCTCGGAGTTCCGTGTAGTTCGTAGTTCGCGACCCGCGATAATAATTATGCTGCTCTTTACGAGATCGTCGTCACAGCACTACGCCCACTGGTCGAACGATCTTTGGAAATGATTTCCCTTGCTCTCTTGATTCGTTACAATTTGCTCGAGGTCCTACGTCGTTGGCTACAATTCATTCGCGGGAATCTCGATTGGCTTATACAATTGGCTGATACAATTTGCGAATGGTATCAACGCAGCTGACAATGAGACGTAAATAGGTGTTGGGTCAGATATGAACCCCTTTATCCGGTTTATTGAATAACATGGGTTTCCCCTGCTCGTATCGATTAATAAATCATGGGGATATACAGGATTTGTTCACACTACACAAAAATTGATCTCTTCGCGAGGTCATTAATAGTGACTCATCAATGTGCGTGCAGACCGCTGAGTCAATAGCAGCCACAGATAAAATTAACATATTAATCTTTACACTGTATCGCAACTACTGGTCAAATTTGATTGGTCTTGACGAGGCCGTTACCGAAATAATTAACTTTTAAGTTAGCAATTTTTATTCGTGGGATATAGCCAAAACCTGTCTGCCATTCAAATAAGTACTCATAATTACGATGAAAAAATCTTGTGGTCAATCCTAGTGAAATTTGGCTAGTAGTTTTAAGTCCTTATAAATGTAATGCAGGAGGCAGAGTTGCGTTTTTCACTTTATTCGTGGAGGTACAAAGAGTGACTGAGATTCAGTGAGGCTGCGACTAACGACGGTCCCTTGGGCCAGTGCCTTGGTTGTCGCTAGCCACTGGAGTAGGGGGCGCGATAAGGGTCCTAGGCGTCAGGCTTCCTAGAACCCTTACGGTGCGTTACACATATAACCTGGTGAGGTATACCAGATGCAAACAGCAACTACTACATTACCAACTACAATGTGACTCAGTCATCACCAGGAGCTTTGATCTTCGTAGATCGATACATATTAGCCAGGACCCGCATGCGTGACTGAAGCGATCAATTAGCCGTGGGAGGAGTTCGTTTTCTATATCAATGGCTTCGTCTATTGCGGTTTGTAAGTTTATGGGGTTTCTGGACATTCTGCTATTAATACTCTCTACTAGGCCTCTCACGAATACTCTCGCAGTTATGTTCCGTACTTCTAGCTTTCGATTTGTTAGGTACGTGCTGTTTTCTACCGTCGTATAGACAGTATCGAGTCGCTCTAATATTTTGTTTAAAATGTTACGCAGTCGAGTGGCGTAATTGAATACAGATTCGTTATAGTGTTGGGTTAGTGTACGTAGTTCTAATTCTAAGTCTGAGAGTTCCGTCGGTTTGCTAAAAGCGGTCTTAAAATCGTTGAGGAATGTTAGAAATGTCGAAAATGAGACATGACGTAGAGCGGGAGACGCAAGGGGCCCCGCATACCCCCACCCCTTCAGGGTAAACCTTGGGGTCATAAACCCCCAGACTTGTCCACGCTGACGGAGCTGACCTGAGGACGGGCTGTCACCAGGGGCATCACTCTTCGACGGACCATATTCATTGACTGACTCTTGGACTGACTCTTGAATTGGCATTCCTTGACGGACTATTGACTGACTCTTGTCGTCACCCCTGTAATACACGTCTTATTGCTTATCTGACACATCATGAACTAGACTGTAACAATATACGTGAATTGGATCTTGGAATCCTCGACTCTGTTTATTTGAGAGCCCACCGCTTCGCGCCCCTCCCGGATATAATCTTACAGGAGTTCGTCGAATTTATCGTAAGGTTTCGCGTCCATGATTTCAATAGCCGTACCCGTTAGTTTCGACGGAAGGATCTCTACAAATTTTACTTTGTCTGTTTCATTTAATAACATAGTTGCTCTTTTGCATGCTTTAATAAAATGTTCTACTGGGATGTTGATTCCGTCAAAGGTCGGGATAATGTTATATATGTCACGGAAAGTTAGTGTGTTTGCCATGTTTGTCTCTGTCGTGGGTGGTATTTCTGTGTCCTGAGGTGGTTCGTAGAATATTTGATTGTGAGTTCTGTGGCGTTCTGGACGTTGAGGCGGAATTTTGGTGGATTAGGGATAACTATTTTAATGTTAATATAATTTGTTTCCACTTACCGTATGAGCGCAGTCAGGAAAATATAGGTGTACATGTGTTGGTCCTTTCTCTGTGTGGGTGGGTTCTCAGGTTATCCCACTTTTGACACCACTTATAATGCAGGAGGCAGAGTTGCGTTTTTCACTTTATTCGTGGAGGTACAAAGAGTGACTGACTTGAGATTCAGTGAGGCTGCAACTAACGACGGTCCCTTGGGCCAGTGCCCTGGTTGTCGCTAGCCGCTGGAGTAGGGGGCGCGATAAGGGTCCTAGGCGTCAGGCTTCCTAGAACCCTTACGGTGCGTTACATAAACATTCTTATGTGCAAGTTTAAAGAAATCCTTAATAAAAGTGTTTGCCAACTGCCTTAGGAATTATTTTGATGGTAAAATTAAAAGTCTGTCACTTTTACTTTCTGTTAGATATCATTTATATATTATTTTATATGCACTGCAATACTACATTTATTATTTATAATTATCTTGTGCATAGCAGCGTGTTTACCTAACAGTGTCGGTAAAGGACCAGACGAGTCACTCTACCCGAAAAGCACAGTTTTTAATTGCAACTCTGCTTTATACGCGATAAAAACTACAAGCAATAAAAAAAATGATTCACCGGGACAACCTAACGGTTGGAATTCAATAGCGGCGGAGTCCGTCGGAGTATAAATCCCGGGGAGTTCGCTCGTAAACCGCCGGGAGTTTTGAGGGCTCGTTAGGAAGGCAGGATTCGCTTATTAGCTCCGGTGAATGGAACACGGTGGGCGATCGGCGCGCCGCCGATTTTCCACCAGTAAGGAAGCTCGGCTCGCGCTCTAATGCCCGAGGAGAAAGAGGAAGGAGAAGGAGGAGGAGGGGAGCAGCCGGAGCGGTTAAAATCTACGGTAAGTTCCAAGACGGAGGATTGTTTCCTCGGAGGTCTGTTCCGGTGGCGCCAAGCAAATCTGGCTCCGCTTTTCGCGGAGTGTGTAACTCATGCCAGGCTAGGGAGAGTGGTAGCATCTCATGAGAAGAGGAGAAGTGCACTCTACAGCAGTCTGCCGTCCCATCTGGCCAACCTACTGCGCGAGGCGCCACTCCGTGCGCTAGTTGAGTAATATGAAGAGGGTGTGTTAACCGTGTCGCTGTTTAACACGCAAATAATTCTGTAATAACATTTTTCATTATTATGTAATTTTATCGGTGTAGGGAAAGAATGAAGTAGGGGCGTTTCTAATTCCTGTATGAATACTGAGTCAGGGACATGAATGTTTTATTAATAGGAAAAACTGGAAAGAGAGTAAAAAGGAAGTGGAAAATCTCTGGAGTTTTACCCAGTTAAAATCATACGCGGCACGGCTTACTTTGACTTTTAGCTTTGACTGTTTAGCTTTCACAAACGGGGATTCTACTACTTCTCCTACCGACTGGGGATTCTACATTCTACTACTTCTCCTACCGACCGGGGATTCTACTGAATGCTACTGAAGGGACATTCTATTGAATGTTGGATGGATCATTTAAGTGAATGTCGAGAGCTCTTTTCGATAGTCGCTCCACTTTTTTTGCGGGATAAACGTATTGTAATTTTGTAGAATAAGCTATCTTTGGCTTTATAGGATTATAAATACAAATGTTGAAATCGCCTTCGTCATTCACTAGATTACTCATTTAAAAATATTCCGCAGAAACTTGAACCAAATTGATCCATTATTGCAAAAGTTACGGCGATGAACGTGAACAGCACCAGGCCAATTGACTCATCCGCGATTATAATTTCGCTATTATTGCTGGCATTTTTGCAAAACGAATACACACCATTTTCTCGAAATAATGTACTTTTCTAAAAATTCGATGAGTACAAATATAAAAATGTAAACTTTCCTGAGGATTTCGACCTCCCAAATGTATACGTTCTCCGCCCACGGCTTTTAATCTCACCGGCGCGCCGCCAGAGTGCATGTTTATTGTGCCGGCGCGGAAAGTGGCCGCTTTATTTACGCCGAGAATAACCTCTTCCGCTTTGGCGGGTTCCACAGAATTACACGCACGTCAAAGAGGCAAAGAGTTCCGCGTACTCACCGACAGCTTCGACACGCGCGGAATCCTGAATGACGATCGACCGATAAATAAGTAATAACAACGTTATCAATCGGTAATCGAAGAGTGGCCCCGCACTTGTGGACACTTGTGGTCCCCGGAGAAATAAAGGCTAGGTTGTTGTAGGTTGCAGTAGTCCCAGGGGAACCAGTGGTATTCCTACCTTGGCCAATTATCTGCTGCTCCAATTACCGGGGCATAAATCGAGCCAACAGCGGCACAAGGAAAAGAGCTGGAATTCCATTTGGGCGGTGGAATTATCCCGAGATAAAGGAGAGTTACCCTCAAGTGCGACTTGCCAGCCGGAATGCATTGCGCCAGCGGAACGCGTGTATTCGGCAGACCTCTGGGACATCATAACTCCACTTTGGTACGTACTTCCCGGACATTATATCATGCGGCGCGGAGCCAGGTTTTACTCCAGTTCTCCTCCCCGACTTTTGCTATAGGAGTCGGTCACCGCCTCCTTCGAGAAGTCACGCTCACCGGGGGGGAAACTAGCGGCTAATCAATCCCGGCGAGGAGAAACAACGAATCAAGCCAGGCGGCAGAGCTCTGTTTGCAAACACGGAGAGGATCCACTCGGCTCGCGTGAGCCTCGCCAATTTTCCAGCAATTTCTTCCGCTAACGAGATAGAAGATTAGAGCGTTCAGGGCCGCGGTAAAAATTTCACTCCCCGCCTCTTTCCTCCCCGGTTCGTCCGTTTCACCAGGCTCTCTTCTCGCGTAATGATAAAGTGCGACCGAGCGACGGAGGAGTCACCGTGTGATCCTATCAGTGACTGCGACCCCTCTGACCTCGATCTAATTATCCAGGAAAACTATCGAACCCTGTGTCACTCACAATCCGCTCGATTTCAGGCCACATTTCCAAGGGAAATCCCGCTCGAGCGCCGGGACCAGCAGGTGCACGATTGGCCCTCGGTGTTAAGCCTCGAGTCTCGGCCCCGAGAAAGGATGCGAATAACTTTGTGGAAGTAACGACCCATTTAATATGTGGCCGAACTTTCGACCCTAATTCGCCGGAGCCACCTCGACTACTTACCGCGCCAGTAACATCGGCGTGTCGTGGTTAATCAGTCAAGAGGAGTTTCAAAGGTCAGTGCAGGCGGCACACGACCCTCGTGCGTCCCCGATTAATGCTTGACCAACGGACACCCTAAGGGTCCCCTTTTTGTTCCCCCAGCTAAATCCCGGAGGCGAAGGATACGATGTTAATACGCCAGGACTAAGTGGAGTGCGACAAAGCCTTTTTTCGCCGAGCAACGGGTGTCCCGTGACAAGAGGGATCGCTCGATAGCCATGCTATCCGGCAGACACGCCGTGCAACCTACGCCTCTCTTTCTCCGACAGCCGCCCGCCCCGCTTTAGTACGTACGAACCTCCTGCTTGGTCTTTCTGTGCGGCCGAGTATTGATCGAGCACCGTGCAATACCTACATATGGTGTATAATGTTGTAATCCGGCGAGAGGCTGCCGTCGAATCTTCCTGCGCGCGAGAGAGCTCCGCTAGCGAAGGGTGCGAGAGAGAGAGGGGGCTTGTCTGTATCCCTCGCCACCCTAATGAATCTCTTTCCCGACCTCGTCGGGCCCGTGCAGCTGCGTGCGGGTCGCGACGACTATTGTGCGAGCGAGCCATTGCACCGGTGCTGTTTGCCAGCCGCCCCTTGGAAAAGCTCAGCCGGGCGAACGAGGCCTCCGATATATCCTGCCGCGACCTAGACCTGAACCAAAGTCCTTACTAATTCACCGGTCGACTTGGACCGACTTTTCCGCGAGCTTTTCTCTAACTTCGATAAATTGGTCCGCCATTGGATTCAGTGGCAGCCACTCGCTCTCTGCACCAGGGTATGTAATGGGAAAGTGGTACCAAACGACCGGTGCCACTTTTCCAGCGAGTTAATCGTCGTCAGAGCGCATTGTTAACACGCGGGGGATTTTTTGTTTAATCAATATCGTCATGGAGATCAAGGAGGACGGAAGTACCGAGGGAGAGCCGGTCATTCATGCCAGCCGTTCCCCGGCACTCGTACCACGTACTACAATACAAGTAGAGCGTGGCCGGGAATGGGGAGGCTCTTGCGGGAGGCTCCGATTTTCTAATAAAACGGCGGAACAAGGGAGCGCATTGCGTAAGCTGCGCGCGCCTGGTGCATTACTCCCTGTGGGAGGGAATGAGGGTGGAAATTTAAGTGTCGGATTATCGCCCGGCCTGATAAGACAGTCTCGCTGCCCACTGGCAATCTCTACAAGCCCTCCGAGCATACTGATTACAGCAGTCTCGTGGTCTCGCTAGACTCCTCGCCGACCGCACTGCTTCCCTTGTCCTTGTGCGCCCGGTTGTGCATGGCGTGTCCGGAGAAAAGATGTAATGGCAGAGTGAAAAAGTATTTCTCTCTGGAGAGCCGTGTCAATGAGCGGAGCGAGAGACCGCGCGCCGGTTCGCCGGTGGAATTCGCCATTGCCTTGGAACGACTGGCTCTTGTTTGGCCGTCGCGCCTCTCGCTTCCGCCCCTCGCGTGCTTCCTCACTCCGGCAGGCTGTTAACGATTTTCCCGTAATTCATGCACTAGGAAGCCCCGGGCGACGTGAAAGAAGGCCGCGGAGAAAGAACGCGGCGAACTCTTTCCGCTGCCGCTCGGCATCCACCCCCCTTTTTCCGCTGGTGCGCGCCGATCGAATGGCGAGAGGAGAGGACAGGAATTTCAACTTACTCTCCTCGCGACGACAGGAAGAGAGAAAACTGGGGAGGGAGATGGGAGAAGAGGGAGGAAAAGCTGGAACAACGCCAATGGGCGGAAGGACCACTTCCGTGAGAACTACTTCCGCCTTCTGTCTTAATCCCCTACTTTCCCACTTTCTATCCGGTTCGCAGGAGATGCAAAAAGGCTCCGGGGCGCGCAGTCGCCGGCGATTAATCCGTTGGAGAAACAGAATCGAAAGGAGAGCCACCGAATTCCGAGAATTCCGATAAAAAGGGGAAGACGGGGCTTGGCCTGAGAGAACTCCGGGGCTCTGCTGCTAGGAAGACGGAAGACGGAGGAGCAAGGGTCGTTCTTGCCGCGGGGCTGGCATTAACTTGCACCAGCCTGAAGCGGTAGCCCAATTTCTTATGCAAATTCGCTTTGTTACATCGACCTGCAAGTTTAATAGCCTCGCCGAGTCTGCGAATGATTATGTATATAATAGTCCCGGGACTAGGAGCGTAGAAGCCTCGGAATAATCTAGTGTACTGCCACTGCTAACTAACTTGCCGGGGAGGCTTCCCCGGGGAAGCTGCGTAGAGCACTGGAGTCACCGGGTAGAGCGTGTACAACCTAAATCGTGTTATTCTGGTAAAAGATCGCAAGTACAAATCGTGGCTTACAATTAACGCCTTTTACACATAAGTACATACATGCAAGGAAAAGTGACGCCCTCGGGAACAACCAGTACAACGGTTTGTACACAAGCTAAGGTACTGCGATGCCCGCGCGGACAAAGAACTTATCTCAGTCTCGATGTTGCCCCACTTTCTGGTCCTAACCCGCAATTGGTAGCGTCCGTTTATCACTTCTCTTTTCGACCAAGTAATAATAGTTTCGTAAGGATCTATAGTACGCTTGTCAAAGTTGCAAGAAGTGGTTTTGACTTCGTGAAAGGATTTTTAAACGCGTTTGGAATCTTTGGAAAAAATTCGAACCGATCCACTAAATAGTATTAAAGTTATAATGTTATTTAAATTGGCCTCGGTTCTTATGGTTGAGATAACGTATCTAGTGAACGGATAAGAAAAAACACTCAGAAAATAGTGCAATTTTTCACAATATGTTAATGAAAAGGGTGAAAATCTGCAAAAAATTTGACTCTAGAACAGCATACAGCTGGTTACTCATAATATTCTTCACATTTTTAAAATTGTATATCTTTGCTTGCTGGTTTTGCGATTTTTTCACTTGATTGTGTTCATCGACACATCATTTCAGCATAAGAACCCATGCAAATTTCATAATAAACAAACTTTTGTACTTTTTGATGGACCGTTCTGAATTTTGTTCAGGGGGTTCGAAATGGATTTACGGAATTTAAATCTCTCCACCGGACTTTGACAAGTTTTCCACAGATCCTTCATCACCAGGAAGAATACAGTCGAATCGGGTCCGGATCTGCCACCAGCTGGGGGTTAAAAGAGAAACGTTGAGCGACTGAGACTAACTATGCCGCATCCAAGTATCCTAATTAACATTACGTGCAACAATAATCGGATGTTGGTGTCGTGTGCGTAGTATAAGAGAAGAGAAGGTGGTCGAGCGGTGCGTAGGCGAGCGAGATTCACAGGTTTTCACAGAAAACAGGAAAGGGCTGGAGCGCCTGATGAAAGGGATGAATCTCGCACGAGCTGGATCGATTGCGAACGGTTAATACTAAAGACCCGCTGGCCCACTGCAGCGCGGACGAACCACCTTCAATAAATAATCGGCTCCGACAGGCGACAGCGAGTTTCCCCGGGAAGTCGGACCGGAGGTGAGCCACTGGGCGCATCGCACTCTCTAATGTCCCAATTCGTCCCGCTGGAAAACAAACGAGTCGTTGATAATTGGATCAACTCTGCCATTGGCGACGGAATGTTCGGCTAGCGCGCGTATCAGCGACGAACGGCTTTGACAGCCCGATGTAATATCGCAGAATTTAATCGCCTAATGCATTGTATCATTATTCGAGGCTCGATCAAAGGGTTGCGTGAAAGCGAGCGAAGAGCGGCCGACCCGCAATGCGGTCAAGGTGGCAGGCGCACCGTCACTTTGCGGGTATTATTAAAGCGCTCGACTCGCAATCGATACGCGCAAAACCAACCGAACTCGATTCCCTCTGTTACCGGGAGCAATGACGGTTTTAATATTCCGAGCCGGCGCTTACTTCCGGGCGACTTCAGAGCTCGCTGTTGGAGCCGCTTCGTCGCACGTAGCGGTTGAAGTAGTCGGGGCGCCAGCACTTGCAGCTACCGGGCACCAGGAACCAGTCGTAGTAGAGTCGAACCTGCGATAAAAGTCAAACAAAAGTTAAACCAAATAAATCAAATATTTTTACTGGAGAATTGCCCGAGTCCCGACCGAGTAATCTCTTCTTACCTGGAAACATCCCATGTCGTCTACCCCATCGCAATGATGCTGTTGACTGTTCCTCGCCTCGCTCTCGCCAGCTCTCTTCTGTAAGTACTGCTGATAATTTTGGAAATCGTGAACCGGCGGCGGGGAACCGGCAACTGGCTCCCTGGCAGCCCCGGGACGAGTGTTCTGATTCTCCTCGAGGACTGTGTCCGGGTAGAAGATCTCCGCTACTAGGAGACTCGTCCATCTAGGGGAGGACAGGCAGCCACCGTCCAAGTAATGACACCTCGATTGCCTGGAAAAAGCGGTCAAGAGTTAGTAGAAAAATTACTTCAAATTACGGGGTGATAGAAATATATATGTTGCGAGTATGCTCATGTGAACCCACATCGAAATCAGAAAAATGAGCTCCCATAATCGATATTTGAAGTTGCTGATTACTATTAGGAATTGAAGTTCATAATTTTTATTTTAGAAATCGATTCTACTCATCGAACACAAAGTGCACCATAAAAATAAGTAAAATCGATTTCTGGAATAAAAATTATCGAACTCCATTTATCGATAGGAATCGATTGTACTTCTTATCGAACGAAACAAAAGTTTGAAAGCAATCGCAAGTTCAAAATCAATCTTTCGACACAAAAATCATCAACATAAAAAAATCGATTTCTGAAATCAAAATAATGAAGTCTGATTTGCAATAGTAATCGATTATTTTCGTTATCGAATGAGGGGGCTCATTTTTTTGCTCTCAATATGTGGAATCACGTATGCATACGCGCAACAGATAATTTTTTTACTTGAAGAAACTACTTACATGCATCTGGTCACTTCAATGGTTTGCGTGAAATATCCCTCGTAAGGTATTTGCACGACGTATCGCCAGACACCCTGGTAATTCTTGGCGAAGACGGGCGTGGCGTATTCTACTTTGGCAGGACAAGGTGTCGGCGGTCCAGTGTACTCAGGCTTCTCCTGTGGCGGTGTTCGTTGTCTGTACTCTGTGCTCGATGGTTCATCTCGTCGCTCTGCGGCCGATGTGGCCAACGGCTCGCCCTGGATCGCCTTGTACAGCATGCACACCCTGCAACCGAAGATACTACCCTTTAGACGCCGCCCTGAAACGGGTCACCTTCACGTCGACATTTCCAATATTTCCTATTAAGGAGGATGCCTTTCTAGAACCATGAACGAAATATTCGAAATTCTAATAATTTTGTTGAGAAACAGTATGTTCTTGGTAATTTCGAATTGTGGCGCTCAAACAAATGAAGGGAATCGCTCTGAATTTAAGCGAGGAGAAATGTTATATTGATTAATATCTCACTCTTGTTTCGGACATAAACAAACGAAGCTGTCTATTTTGTTTGCTCCTGCTCATACAATAAGCATGTGTGCTGTTTATAAATAGCTTGTATTAATTAAAGTTATTAATATTATTGAAGTGCAAATATTTGTACACGCTTTCAATGCGTGAACAGTGCGAACATAAATAACAACAAAATTAATTTCGGTCCATTATCGGATCATGTTTGTCATCCCTTAAAATGCAAGCAGACCAGGCCAGGCGTAACTAGGCAACATGAAATTGGCCCCGAAATGTTAAAGCGCGGTGAATCAACGCCCACTCACACTCCACTGCCGTTCTCGCAGAATTTCCGCCCGTTCCTGCTGGCGTCGGTGAAGCCGTCGTTGCTCGAGCGCTTGCTCCTGCTTCGCTTCTCGTCGGTGTCGACTCTGCAAGTTCAGGCCGAGATTACTTCTCCGATCAGCTCTGGCGAGCTGTCGGTGCGCGGGGAAAACTTACGAGTTCTGAGAGAACGAGTGGACAGTGGCGACCTTTGGCAGGGAGTCATCGGCCTTCAGGATAGGCAGCGCCTTGCTCAGGAACTTGAGCGTGTGATTTTTCAAGAGGCCGCTGGAAAGAGGACACACGTATCTCAGGGAGAATTCGATGAAAGAATGAGGAGATAGAGGCTGATTCAAAAGGAATATGAGTAAATTTAACAAAAGCATTTTTATGTCAAAACAAACGAAAAATGTTGAGGACGAACTTCAGGCTAGTTTCTTGTCCTAACCATTTCACGAATCTTACATATCATACAGGGCGATTTAAAAGAAATTTTGATCAAACCAAAGATTTTTCATGTCAAAATGAAAGGAATGCGTCGATGGTATTTTGCCAAATTTGGCTTCGGTTCTTAACCATAGGGATTTGAAGTATTCTATTTATTATACAGGGTGATTTAAAACAAATATGACGAAATTCATCGTCCGAGTCTTCATGTCAAAATATGCGTGAAATGTTAATGGCAAAAATCGGCTTCAAAATAAACAACCGGTGGTTCGACTTCGTCATGTTTACTTTGAATCGTCCTGTACATCCGGGCTCACGTAGATATCAGGATAAAAATGCTCGAGGAGGCGAGAGAACGGCCGAAAGGAGCAAGGCGCTCTTGGCCACGAGATACTCACAACGGATAGGAGGATCCATTGATGTACTGGTTCATCGGATTCCGGGGGATGTAGCCCTTGTTCAGGTCGCCGCAAATGTTGTGTATCGAGACGTAACCCTTGCCCTGCTTACCCGTGTCTGAAAATAGTATGGCGACCTTTCTCTTGAAAATCCTCTTCGATAAATCCCTTAGCCCGCTAAAGCCCGAATTTTTCACACCGCAAGCAACTTGGGGAAGCATTTATTCTTTATGTATCTCAGTTTTGCGTGCAAGGAATCTTATCGAGCTTCAAAGATAAATTATAAAACAAAATGTGTATGCCACATTGAAGCAAGAAATCCAAATAGAACAGTAAAATATTGATTTATATGTGACTTTAAAGGGTGATAAAAGCTTTTGCTTTTGATTCAGTATGCAATTTATATACAATTACATGCAGTAAATAACGTAATATCATATTATTGCAATACGTACAATTTTTGGCAAATTAATATTCGGGTATAATTATTTATAATTATATACAGCAGCATATCCACCGACGGTGGTGATTAAAAAGCAAGTGAAGTATCCGCTACAGACTTAACAATGTAGGTACCAAGCACGGCAAAATGACGGATTGAAAATTTGTTTCTCTAAAATGATTTACATCGAATTGGTATAGTTCTTTGTTCTGTGAGTGAAATTTGTTTTGGGCTATGCACTTATCTGCGCGGTCAGATTTTCCAACGGATCTTTATGGTGGCCAAAGTGCTGCAATAAATAACGTTATTGCATAGACTTAATTCATGGTTTAATGCGAGGTATCATCGAACGAAAACTTGACTTTTTTGTACAATTTAACGCCGGCGCAAAACACGAGCAACCGCCCTATCCACTATTTCCTTACAAAAAATCGAGAGAGCAGCATTTCATTCGCGCAAGAGGCGGCCCCATCGATAACCAATTTAGCAGCGGATCCACCTGGAATAGGAAACGGTCCGACGGCCGTGTAACGCGCGGATGGTCGAGATCGATTGACAGGCAGTGCTGTGTAATTGCCATTAAAGCGGCCGTTGTCTCATTATATCGGCATAAGTGAGCCCGTCCAATTAGCCTTCAACTGCATATTCAAATTAGCCCTGGCAGTCAGTGGCGCCGGCGTTTATTTACTCGGCCGGCTAATCGGCTAATCGTTTGCGCTAGTCGCGGCGGCCGCCAGGTGAATCGCGCGAGCCGTGACAATCACCAATGATGTCAAAGTCCTCCCCGCGACGAGACCCGTCAGCGCCAGTCCCTTTCAGAAACCCGATGGAATTGTATACCAAACTCGGTGGCGCAGTCCGTTGAAAAGTTTCGCTGTCCATGCAATATTCAAGGAAAGGTCTGCCGGCGCTTCCCATTCAGGGCTCATTCTACTGGATGAGCTCGACTTCTAGTTTATGGCGAAAGAGCAGTTCTACATACATGGCGGACCGCACGGTTGGTGCACTATCGAGTTAATTAATAGCTGATGCTTCGCTTCTAGACCTTACAGCGTTATACACGCGCATTATGCTGTTTAACAGTGACACACGGTTTAGTAGTCTTTACGCAAGTCGTAAAAAGCTAACAGAAAAAGTTCTATGCAGAGAAAAAGATTGCGGATCAGAAGACTCTGGAGAGTCTTGGCGCTAAGTACTTGATATACGTAGAGAGTAGAACATAGAAACAAGAATTTTAATTAAAAATGATCGAATTTATAAGATACATTATTTTGAAGAAGTGATATATTAATTTTGTTAAAATATCTATTACAATTACGACGGTATAACCCCAGATGCGTCGGTGTGAAGTTTATTACCGTAGCCGTAATAAACTTATTAAGTAAAATTTATTAAGTTTATTACGGTAGCCATCGTAAGGATTGCAATAATGCACTGATTGGCTTGAAATTTATACGGAATACTCTCCGATAGATGATCTAGTGAATGAATACTTTTAAACATATTCCATGAATTTTAAATATAATTCTTCTTTCTGATTATTAAGAAATGTTAACTTTTTCGAGAATTTTATACCGACCGAATATACCCCCAATTAATGTATCAAAAGATTCGTGTTAATAACCAGATTCCCAAGACACCGAAAAAATAAGTAAAACATAATAAAATTGTAACAAAAAAGCGAAAAAGCTACCATAGCACTCCTCGTCGCTGTCGACGTAAGGGGGCGGTCGCACTTTCGGCGGCTCAGCGTTGGGCGACTTGACGAACGCGTAGTAACCTTCCGGCGGCTCGTTGTTGTCGGTGAGGGTGTCGTGCTCGGCGTTCTTCACCGATTTGGGCTGCTGCTCCTCGGCCAGGGTGCCGGCGCATATCACTATCATCTGGAAAAGGCAGGATTCTCCATCAAACCTCTCTACGTGCATGCGACGCGTCTCTTCATCCAACCACCACGGGACATGTGAGGTTACATTGAACGCCTGGTTCCTCCTCCCCCTCGCACAAAGGGCCGCTCGAGTCTCGGATGCTCCGGCGCAAGAGTAATCTGTCGAGTGAAGAGACCGCAGCCGCGAGCTTTAGCCGCAAAAGATCTCACGCTGCGAGGAGAGCATCTCAACGCCGGTTTCCGGGTGCTGCTGTGAAAGAAGAAACTTCGAGCACACACACAAGCGTACATACAGGGTGACTCAGTTCAGTCGTTCGTTTTTTGCATTGTCGCAAAACTTTCAGTTCTTGTACGTACTTTATATTCTTCAAAATTATTTACTTCGAATTAATTAGTTAATTAGTTTAGTTGGGTGGTTCCTTTTTCTTTGCATTGGCACCAAGCTTTTCCGGCGTATTATTAATCATTGATATCACTGGACTAAATTAAGTAGTCTATATTTTATATTCATACATATCATTTAGTTACATTCATAGTTTTTATTTGAAAACGATTTGTTTAAGTTATGAAAAAATATTTAGCCATATTCATTTAATTAGCACTGTCGTACTCCCCACTTTAATAATATTATGCATCCAATAATGGTATACACACAATGTAAGAGAAGTAGAGAAGATTGTGGAATACATTAGTGTATAATTGAAGTTAATTCATTATTTTATTAAGAGGGAGAGTAAACAACCTTATACAAGCCGCTGTATATAAAACGAATCTGGTACTTTTAATTATGCATACAAATATTTGCCAACTCCCCCATCTCATTCCCAATGGGACGGTTATAGCTAGCTACCACATTTTTCGAACCTTCCTGAACAGTCGATAATCATAATACAAATTATATTCTGAATCAGTTTGCGCGCATACGTGACGGAAAAAGTGGATTTGGATAGTCCTGATTCAAAGGCAAATGAATCACCCTGTACCCATACGCACACATACACACACAGGCGCGGATGTGAGGCGCGCGCGCTCCCGCTTCCCCTGAATACAAATTCTTCCGGAGAAGAAGAAGTTGCCGAGAGCGCGCCGGTGTGTCGAGGGATTAGAAATTCTAGCGAGGCTCTCGGAGAATATTAAAGGCTGTACAGACAAATGGCCCAGCATCCGCTGCAACGGCCGGGATCAGCCGGAGGCTCCTCGCTCGCTCTCGTTCGCTCTCTTATCGACCAAAGTAGATTTTCCGCGCCAAACTTCGCCAATATCCGTTCACCGCTGCGACGTTTGAGCTCATATTGACGTTTTTCTTCGACCCGTTAATGCTTGATGCATCGCCCGAAAATGACCTGGATCAGTGCGGCGGCCTGGTTATGTAAAGTAGATTGTCGTAGTTGTAAGTTTGAAGGAGTTGCAAGGAAGATGTCGATTTTAGCGATATTTTAAGTTTGATGGTACTGGTAGTACCAAACTCGACAAAACAGCGGGTTTTATTATTTTTAATGATTAATATCTTGGTACGGTTGTAGGAATTTATAAATTGAATTGAATTAATTAAAATTATTGTCTCGATTTCGGCAATTTATTAACACTGGCAGTACCAAACTTTTAGAATGGCGGATTTAATTTTTTTTAACTTTTAATATGCTGGTATACTTTTAGGAATTTGAAACAGAACAATTACTATGCTGAATTATTAATTTACTTTCAGTCGTTTTAATTTGTCGTAATCTGTCGAATTTATTTTTGTATATTTAAATATAAAAAAACCCGTCGGTATTTCTTAGAGCTTTACAAAGCTTCACGTGCTACGAGCTTTCCAAGTATTCTTGACGCTCCTGAACATTTGAAGACCATAACCATACAATAATCATAACTCCTCGAAAGCTGAAATTTAGTAGACAATCGGTTTTCATCCCCAAAGGGTGCTTGAATACCTGAACAACCGGAAGTTTCCCGAAGGCTATGATTTTGCTTTCTTTCAAAGTTTTCCAAACTTCCCCAAGTTTTTATAATTCCATAACCCGAGCATTTGGTGCTCGAGTTATCAACATTCTTCAAACATTTAGTGATGCGAGGAAAATTATAATACTGATCAGATTTTCATATATTTTCACACATTGTAATTACGCTATTCACGTTTTTTAAATTTGACTAGATTTTTCGCAACTTTCCTGAATCCTTCAAGGAATCAAAGATGTAAAGGCTATAATTGTATCATACCAATAAAATTTTCTTTATTAGCAATTGTCACGTTTTAGACATTTTTCGAAATTTTCCTAAATCTATCATAATTCGATAATCTGAGATAATCGACATTTTCCTAAGAATCAGTGGTGTAAACGCCGTGATTCTATCACACCCATCCGATTTTCGTGACACACTCCTGAATCTCATAGGCTCGCGTCATTCACGCTTCAACGATCTCTCAAAACGCGTCCGCCTTTCCTGAATCTCCCATAATTCGACATAGTCCGACCAAAAACAATGCAATTCGACGCGCAGTCGCCTCGCCAGTTACGAAGCATACGAGCGTAGCCGAGGTTTACAGTTACGTCGTGTAGGATTACGTATGCGGGTAAAGGTGTAATTAAAATTCAGCTCGGCCCCCCCGTGGCACGCGCTCGCAGACCGTTAGGTCGACGAACGAGTGACGCGAGATAGTCCGTGAGTGGTTAGGAATGCCGGCTCTTGGACAGGCCGCGCTTCTTTCTACGAGCGAAGCCGTTAATGATCGGTGGGTGGATTCGACAGTGGATTAAGACCTCACTCCTCGGACCCCGATACAACATATAATACATTTTCCCACCAGTTCTGGGAATACCTCGTGCGTCGCGCTGCGCCCGTACAAATAACTGAGAAGCGAGGCTTTACGAATCCGAGTACAAGCGTTAAATGAAATATCAATGAACCCCAAATAGCAGGACAGAACAAGTACAGAGTCGGTCTAAATTTGGTCAGCCGCGGTTAGTTTTCCGTCAGTTTTCTGTCAGTTTACCGTTAAGCCCGGGATTTGTCAGTTACCGGACTGACTGATTTGACGGCAAAGTGAGCGAAGACCCAGGAAAAAATAGCCGTATATAGGCTGGTCAAAGTTACCCGAAAAATGTTTGCGTTGAACTGACAGTTTGGAACTGGACCGTGATGTCTACAAGCATTTATGTCAGCCCATTATTTTTGGATGACGTACCCGACGCACACATCGTCTAACTTTAATTTATCCAGAGTTCTCATTGGGTAACCATTGCAGAGAGATGTACAGTCGAAAAAGAGTGGCAGTCGTCGTTTTAATGATTTTATTGCAAGAAGAAGAAACCGAACAATGAGATTGAAAGCCTCAGCGACTCTGGTCCAAGAGCTGGTTACACCAAAGAGAAATATTTTCTCTTGTGAAGTTCGTCTGCTGCGATCCAATACATAGAACTACTTTGGAAATTGCCTTGGAATGAACCACGAAATTAGTTCACTCAAGAATAACCAGGAACGACACAGTAATCAAAGAATCTATTTTACCAGAAGACCGCTCTTTACTACTTCAAGATTACCAGCAACAGGAAGATCTTTGAAGTATTTTAAACACAGTACGATGATTTAACTCTGATTACGTGGGGAAATAATACCTTAAACTTGTGACATAATATACGAAGAACGCGGAACAACGTCCACTCTTACATTTCCAAGCATTGAACGCAGCACGAAAGTATTCTGTGCTCCATATAGTACTCTCCTGGGAGAAATTGCAAAATGGTAAAAATTCGATGAAATTTTGTGGGAAGATTTATAAATATGTTTCGAACTCCCTGATTAAAAGTCCGATCATTCCACTAAATGTTTGAAAAGTTCTAGCGTTGTATATATTAACAATTTTGGAGGAACCTACAGAACACAAACCTTTAAGTAGTATAGACTTTTTAAACCATTTAGTGAAGTGTTCGGAATTTGTCTCCAATAAATCTTTCGCGGCTAGCACGCCTAGTCTATTAGGACTACATTACATCGAACAAAAACATGGCCACCACAAGGGCACGACAAACTAAAGAACAAAAAATAATATACGATTTGCTCAAATCTAATCAAGGGACAAGGTGCCAAGTACAAAAAAGCCAGACCTTGTACCTTTGTCGGAGACAGAAAGTACGGGTTTTTGCAATGTCCAAACTGCATAAACAAATAAAAATTTCCCATATACTAAAGTATTTCAAAGATATAAGGAATTCCATCGCAGACATTCAAACTGTACGAGGATAATAAACCTTGAAGGAGGTTGGAAAAAGGCTTCGACAACTGGCGCTACCGCGATACACCTAAACGTCCTAAACGGATCTTAATCCGTTCTTTCGAATTTTCTAAGACCGCCGATGGCCGCTGTTACGCGGTATTCCCCGTTAGCGAGGCACATTGTATGCATTCGGCCTTAACGGTACTCGGTCCACGCTCCGGCGACTATTAATACTCCCTACTCTACACTATAGGGTCTCTACACCGAGGAAGACACTAACACCGAGGCAGACAGGACGAGTGCGCCTTGGAGGTATACTCCCGGGCTGGCCCACTACCGCCATCGAGGGAGCGCGCAACTTTGCTCTCGGGCGAGTGCTTTGACTTTTCCACGGGAAAGCCGTCGATCGACCATCGCCCCAGTTTACGATGTGTCTCGATCAAGTATTAGCATGAGACGGCTGATTATACTCGGCCAGAGCGACGCCGATCGATTCCGGCAGGCCCTGCTAACCTGTCTCTCGCGCTCGACGAGCGAGGTAATGTTCTCTTTTTAGTTCGATGACATTGCGTCGGCCGAGACTCGACTCACTCGCCCCTGCTTTTCACCAGGAGCCAGGCGAACAAGACGAGTCGAGCTAAGGAGGACTCAGCTCGAATCACCGCACTATTTCTGGCGAGTGGCTGTCACCGCCAGGGCCAGTCGACACCCTCGGGCGCCGACTTGGTCTCGCACTGCTTCGCCAGACGAATTAATCTCGGCGATTAAGTGGTTGGACGCGCGCTTGAAAGGGAGACTTACGACAAAGGTCCTGAAGTCCATGGTTCGGCTGGTCGTTGCCGACGGTCCTCACAAAGCACAAGGAAGGTTGACTCGCCGCGGGATAGAAAAATAGAAAAATACTAGGAACTAAACTAGATTATTGGTTGTAGGCTGTCCTGAAAATGTGATGTGATAGCTCGAGGCTCGTAGTCAAACTGAAAGGATCGGGGTCCCAAGCGTGGTGTATAAGTGGGACCGGTCTTCCTCAGCTGGGACCTACTGTAACGAGGGGGGCAGAGAGCGGCGGCATAGCGGGATACACCTTAGCCGAGCGTACTCCTCTTCTGCACGCCCGTCGATCGGCCGCCTCTCCTGACACGGTACCGTGCATTCCATTCGACCTAGTCGTCACTTATCCTGCTATCGGAGCTCCCAGCGAGTCTCTCTATCTTCCTGATGTGTTCCTCCAGGGCCAGCCGCCAACATCAATTTCCTATAAAACGTCTTTCGCTACTGTGGATCCCGGCGACCTCGCTGCCGAACGGTACCTTCGAGATCCGAGGCATCGTCCCCGCTCGAGATGTGACTCTCGTTGCTACGCCTTTTATTAAAAGGCGTAGGCAATCAGGCTTAAAAGCCTTTTAAGCCTGATTGCCTTCTCGCTTTACGTAGTCTAGTATGCGCGTGTACGCCAATGCGCGCTTGCGGAAAAGTAAGCCGAGATAAGCGGATGTCGCGGTTAGGTCGGAATATGGAGCAAGTGGCGAATAGGGAAGCTAGTCGACGCTGCTCGGAGGAGATTGGTTTCCTTGAGCGGGGACCAATCGCTTGCCGGAAATGCAGAGCTTCAGTTGGTCAAGGTCACCGAGTCATTGAACATCCTTCGCCGAGAAGAATGTCGAACGGTACGGGCGCTTGGTGCGGCTCTCGCTGGTCAGCGCGCGCCGGCTTTTTTTATTAGCCCGCCGAGTGATCGACGGCCCGTTACAGTAATCAAATCAGTAAAACGCATCCTGAATTACGAGCGAGCGAGCGAGCGCTGCCACCCGATATCTCCGGCAATTTTTCGCCGGTGATGGCAGTACTGGGGTTTCGTCGGTGACCGCGACAGCCGTCCATCCATCTCGTCTGATGGGAGAACCGAAAATTCCTCCCGATTCCTCTTTAATAGCGTATTCGCGGTGGCCGATAGCGGCCGGGCTATTTCCTGATAACGAAAAAGCTCCGACGGCTCTCGGAAACCGGCGTCCCCCTCTCTCTCTCTCTCTCTCGTTCTGGGAAAAAGTCCATCGCAAACGCAATCAATCGGTGTGGCCGCGTCGCGATTCCAGCGGCTGGCAATCCATCACGCTTCCGCCTCTGGCATTCCGGCGCGCGAGAGCACGCGCCGCGCCGATATTGCTCGCCAGGATTCCACGGGATTTCCGACAATTAATCCGACTGCGGCTAATAAAAGTGGCTAACGAGGGAACGAGAAATGGAAAATATACGGCGTAAGGTCGAGGGCAATTTTGCGGGAGACCGGTGCGATGGCTGGACATAAATCCTCCCTCGCCACTCGATATACATTCCGCTCCCGATTCATTGGCCCCTGCAGCATCCGTTTTCCATCTCCCGTGCGAGCCGTGGAAACACGCCGGGACACGCCGGCTCGATAAATCGTTCTCGGTCGGCGCAATTGAAACGTGGCCGCTTGTGTATAATTAATGTAACAGTGCGAGCACGGTGCTTGGCAACTGTGGAGCGTTTAGTCGACAAATTGATCGTTCACCTACCTTTTGCAGCGGCTGGACAGGTGGACGATGCTCTCTTCTCTGTTCGATGGCTGGAAATCGGGCGCGGGTAGGAGAACATAGGGAATGAGCCGTGCGCCAGTTTCGTTACTTAGTAGGATAGATGACATTTATTTCATTATTCTTTTTTTTGTCTCAATCGTTATTACTTGCTACTTGAATGCTATACTTGTAATAGGTAGATTCTAGAATTATGTCGATAATTATGCGTGAATCCAAAGAATGCGTGAGGTCAGCCCCGCGAGAGATGTACAGCCGGTGTCGATTGGTTATACAATTAGCGAATCGTACCACGAGAGTTAATTACAAAACGGAGAGGAAACACCACCGTCGGTACCCTTCGCCTTCTTCTCCCGTCTTCCGTTCCTGTTTCACTCGGCTCTCCAAATCTCGTTTTCTTACGCCACACTCTCTCTCTCTCTCTCTCTCGCTTTCTCTCGTTCTTTCTCTCACTACGTCGCCGCTGCTCCTCGCTTAGACTCTTTTCCCCGAAAAAGAGAAGACGCACACGAGATTTTCGAACGGGGAGATTGGGAGGAGAGTGTTCTGGTCTTTTTGCAACGAGGGGTGACTCTAAAACTTTATTCCTCCGGCTGAGCTGTTCGACGGGGGGTACGCGCGTTCCTCTCCTCGTGCCTCACTTCCGGCGGATCCGACGTGACCGCCCAAGGGAAACACACACCTCGAAAGCAGTCTCGGCGCGGTCACACCTTATACGCATACACACGAGAGATTGCACTGGACACACTTTGTACAAACGTGCCATTCGCACGGCGGACTCGCGCTCGCCTCGCACACCATATATGCTATACCGCATGTGAAAACCGGAAGTCGTGCGCGCCGAGAGCCGGCTGCTACGTGCTCTGCTCTCCCCGCAGATTTCCAGGACGAGACTCTCCGGCGATGCGTCGCTCCCACACCCGGAGGCTCGCGACGACCAAGCTCTATCTTCGTCCGTCGTCGAGCTCGAATAAATTAAAAAAGTCTTCTCCCGGCGCTGGCCGGTGTCCGCGAGGGAAGAGGCCACTGGCCTCCTCGGAGGGTGTGAGGGAAGCATTGCACCAACGGGCGGAGCCTCGACGAAACTCACGAAGCGCGGGAATGACGGGTAGAGGAAGCCTGGTGACGAAGAGAGGAGGTCGGAAGATTACTAAATTAGGGACGATCATGCGTCGAATGAAAAATTCGCCTAACGTCTGCGGACGAGAGTCGTCTCGACGCGTCGAGGAAGAGTCTCCTCTTCCTCCGAGATCTCTCCGACTCGACTCGAGCCTCGAGGCTCTCGCCCGACGTGTACTATCGATGCACACTGGCCGGATAACCGCTGGCGCGGATTAATCCTAAGATTCTCGCTCGCTCACACACTTTCTTGCTCGCTCTTTCGCTCTGTCGATCGCATACTCTCTCTATCTCTCACTCGCTCTTTCTCTCTTTCTCGCTAGAGGTATCTGCTCGCTCTCATTCGCTCTCTTTCTCTCTAACTCAACGCTGAGTAGCCCTTCGGAGGGTACTCGGAGCTTGGACACGGGTCAAGTAGATTCTCGCGTTCCTTGACACCGAATCACAGGGGAATCGCGCCGATAGCGCGCGCGCGCGTTCCTACGAATACTGTGTGTGCGCTTTTCTAGTCGAGTCTTCGACTTCGACCCACCCTCTTCCGTGCGAGGAGGACCATCGAGCTTCCCAAAGACTTGACTGCGTCTCGCTGAGCGGCTCGATCGTCGAATGCCCAAGGAAGCGGCGATGAGTGCGAGCACAATGCCAATACGAATGCTTCACCCCCTTTAACTTGATTATCCGAGGGGCTAACGCGGCGCTGAGCCGCTCACTGATTCCAGGGCGAATAAATAGAAGGGGGACTCGGTGCTCGCAGGCATTGCCGCTCCATAGCGTTGAACGTCGCTAAACACACCTCTCGGCCCACCGGTCGCCGGCCCTGCGAGAACCTATCCGGTAAGATCTCTAAGAGTCCTATCGCGCGTGAATCGACTACGCATATTAACATGGTAGAAAATTGGTTGTAGCTCGCAGGCTCGCTGTACAAAAGTTGTGTTGGATCAAAGTGTTTTACAAGCAAAGTGGAGGGTGGCCGGATTGTCAAGCAGTGGGTTTCGCGGGGGGTTCGCAAGGATACCAGCGATGTTCAACGCCCGCTGAACGCTATTGTGTTTCTACTAGAGGAGGGTGCACCTGAGGGTGAGGTCGAACCCTTCCTGGTACGAAGATACGTCGGCGCTCGCTTCCCCGGAAGGTTCGGGGTGCTCGATCGCTCTCGGACGCCCGTCGATGTGCGTGTGCTGTCCCGGGCGCGCTGGCGTACAATCTCATTCCTCGGCGACGAGGGCATCGCTCGAGAGCCTAAGTAAAACAAGTAGGAGGAGCTCCGGGCTGGAGCGAGGAGAACCGCGTCCCTGTCGAGCGCAACTCCCGACTGTCGATTAAATAAAAACACTAAGCCTAGAGGCAGGAACCGTTGACACCCGCCGGCGTACCAATTCTCGTCTGGTACTGGTCGAACGTGTAAAAACGAACGGGGGGCAGGAGACGCTAGAATAAAAATAAACAGATAAATATATCGCTGTGCCCGAATTGCGCGGCATGGCTTATCGCAAGACGCGCGCCCCGGCCTTAACTATTGCAGACGCCCGCAACCACCCCCTTGTCCCTTGTGCTTTAGTTCCTCTCTCTTGCTCAGGTGGCCACGCGCACCTTTTATACACGCTATAATACTAAGAGTCGGTTAGTAAGAAGCACACGGCGGGAAAGACCATCCGGATATGCTCGGCGCACTCATGCTATTCGAACCCGCGCGGAAGCTCCCTCTCGTTTGTCCGATTATAAAAAGTTTACTCTAAAACTTATGTACATTTTTCCTCTCGCACACTCGCTCTCTCCCTCTCGTTCTCTCTTATTCTCTCTCGCTCGCTCGCTCGCTCGCTCCCTCTTTCGTGCTCGTTCTCGAGAAAGACCAAGCGGTCAATGAAACTAGTATACACCCGGCAATGGCCGTGGGGCCGCCGTAAGCGGCGGCGAAGTAGCATAGAAAAGTCCGTGATTTCTAAAACGGCGGGTCAAGTGGGTCGCTTTCCTTTCACAGGGGAACATACGAATTGTCCATAGTGTCTCCGTGTCGGTGCCCTTTCTTTCCTTTTTGTTTGTTCTAAATTACTTTTCCCTTCCCAATTTCTCGATCCCCTAGGTGCTTGTACGCCAGCGCGGGGTTCCTCGGCGAATCGCTCCAACGAAAAGACGCTGCTTGCAGGAAGAATTCTCTCTCTCTCTCACTCTCTCGCTCGGTCGTTCCATTCTCTCACACTTACTCTCGCTCTTCCGTCGTCTGTCGCTCAAAGTTCATGCGTGTCCTTATCTAGAGTGGGTGTCCCTTCCGCCGTACGAGTAGGAGGACCGCTGGAAGAGGAACAGGAGATTAAGAGAAACGGTGGGGAAGAGTCATCGAAGACAAGATACAAGAGCGGAAGTGGGTATACCTGGTGTGTATTAGGGGCCGAAGGGACCACGACAAGATGACTCGGAAGAAGATGCAAGTGCATGGGAAGGACACTCGGGTGGACTACTGTGGACGACGGGTTTAATCAGGATTCTTTGTCTGCGTGTATGTCTCACTGTATGCGCGCGCGCGCTCGTGTGTGCATGCCGAGAGTGTATAACAGAGTGTGTGTGTATGTGTGTATGTGTGTGTCGCTCTCATATATCCAGCTCGGGCAATTGGCGCGGCCGTCTCGTATCTGTCGCTCGCTCGCTCACACACTCTCTCTCTCTCGCGCGCTTTCTTTCTCTCGCTCTCTCTCTCTCTCTCTCTCTGTCTGGCTTAAAACAGTGTGTTTTAGTTTGGTCTCGGGTTCCAACGACTCGTGAGAAGTTATTGTATGAAATAATCGGGGTGATCTGAGTCCTTCTCAAACCTCTTGGCCTCCTCCTGCATGCTCTCCTTGATCTTGAGTATGGCCGCCGACTCGGTCTGATCCTGCGAATCAACCAACACCAGGCCGGTTACACGTAAATGGTCAGGCAAGTATCTCGCTCTTTCTTTCTTCCCCTCTCTCTCTCTCGCTCTCTCGCGCTCGCTCTCGCTCGCTATCATCTCTCTCTCTCTCTCTCTCGCTCTCTTTCTCTATCCCCCGCTCTCCTTGCCTAGGTGGTAGAGGATGTGTAGATGCAGATTGCCCTCCGTGCGCCCCAGCTGCTCGTAGACGGCAGGGCGCACGAAGAGGGCGCCTCCCCTTCGAATCGACCGGCTAGGTGACACGGTGCGCTCGAATCGTGATCGGTGAGAGGGGCCGGGCGCGCGCGCGAGCACGCAAAGTACACACTCGGATGAACCAACAGCAATCAACGACAACAACAACAACAGCGGGCAAGGGTTCTGTTTCTCCGGCCGTAACCAGGAGGCGGCGAAAGAACGAAGGGAAAAAGTCGAGGGTGCGGTCTGCTTCGCGGCACGGGGTACCAAAGGCCGCGGGGGGCATGGCGCGCTGTGGCTTGGCCTCGCCTTCCTAGCTGGCGGCTCTGCTCTCTCTCTCCTTTTCTGGGCCCTTCGCTCCGCCAGTGCGTCCGTCGCTCCGGCGCACCGGGGCCCTTTGGTACCGCCGTGACGTATCCGGGCGCTCTGACCCACAACACATGGACGTTACGTACAAAAGAGAGTCTATATACAATATTATAGATATGTGTGTTTGTGTGTGAACTGGCCGAGTGTCGAGCGGCGACAATAGAATTGAAACGTACGCGCGTCTACCAAGAACGAAATGGCGAAAAAAATGGTATGCTCGGGTGTAATGCAAGTCACTTGGTGCGAAGACAGATGCAAACGAGAACACGGTTTGAGCAACGAGTATACGAGTACAAATATGTATATATATATAAATATATATATAAACATATTCGTATGCGTGTGTACACATATATGTATGTATAGATGCGGTAAAAATGTAAAAAGACGGTGTGCAAGACAAATCAAGTAGAATGCAAAAACGAATGGCGAAGAGCTCGAGGATGCATCCTTGCGCTGGCCGCGCCGCCTGCCCCCCCGCACACGCACACCTCACACCGGGCGAGATATATAACAATAACATGTGTTTGGATTATAGAGAATTCAAGTTCTAAGAGAGGAAGTGAACGACTGCGCTAACAGGACAGATGAGTCAGATAACAATGCGATAATAGAGCAACTCGACGTGTCCTCCCTCCCTCAATAGCGACTCTGCTTGTTTGTTTGTTTTTTTTCTAGCCAGCTAATCGTTCGTTTCTTAGTAATTTCGTGCACGCAAGAGATGTGATCTTTCTCGAGATTTTCGGAGAATCGACAGGCGACAATGACAGACACCCGGCGCCGACGACAGTGACTCGTGTCTCGATACGATCTCGCAATCCACCGAATCGCTTGGTTTGTTCGCTCACGCATCCATGTGCTACAGGTCAGTACAGGCTCTAGTGGTCTATGCATGTATACAAAACTAGAGAAATCGATTGTTTGCTCGGCTTCTTCCGATGGCCCATCGCTAGTCTCTCACGCTCACTCAGGCTCGCTCACTCACTCTCGCACTCTTTCGCATTCCCTTGCACTGCTTCTCTCGCGCTGTCGCACACTCTCGCACACTCCGCCCCGTGTCTAGATTTCTGCTGGTGTCGTCCTGGCACTCGATTCCTCATCGGTTGCCATCGGCGCGTTGTGTTCCCAGGCGTCTGATGATCGCGTCTTAGTCATCTGCGAGGTCCGGTGATTTCGGCAAGTGTGCTGATCTCAGTGGTCTCTCTCCCATTTTGCCTCACTCTTTCGCTCTCACTCTCTCACTCTCTCACTCTCTCTCGCTCTCTTTCTCTCTCGCGCTGCGGGTTTTCCAAAATAAACATCCCTCTCGTGTACCGAAAGCGGCGGGCGAGCGAATAGTTCCAGGAGGGGCGCACGCAGTCGATTCGAGGGTGTACTAGAAAAGGTCTAGACATAATACACGTGTGCTACCAGGGACATTGAGAAGCGGTGGTGGCGGTGGTTGCTGTGTGTGCGCACGGGGGTGCAAGACACCAACGAGAAACGACGAGGACACACGAGTTACGTGGCGCACACTGAGAGACATATCTACCAGTCGTGTCTGTGAGAGAGAGAGCAGGGGAGGGCTATAATCCTCTCCTCGGGAACTATTCGTCGAGCCCGCTCCGCCCTTTCCAGCTTTGTGAAAGACAACGTGCGGCCGGGTGAGCGTCGACGTGGCGACGAGTAAAAGAAAAAAGTAGTCGAACAAAACGAGAAGTAGAAGAAGAGACGGCGAACGTAAAGAAGGAGCGTCTAGTGAGCAAGTACACGTGAACACAGTGCTCTAGTAGTAGCCAGCACCCTGCGGACCAAGAAACGCAAATAATAAAAGAAAAACGCAGTATATTCTCAGTGTAACAGGTTTACATTTATTGTCTCGATCTCCCCTGGCTTAGGTAAATATATTAATAAAAATCGTAATTGTTCGTCACCACAGATGGTTCTCTCTCAATTCTCGTCGAGAGCGAGGACCTGCTTTTTTCTCACGGGGTCTCGCTGGGTGCGCGCGGCGCGCACCACCGTCTGACCTGTCTCTCTCTGTGTCTGTGTGTTGCGGGGGCTCTGCTGCGTAAAACTATAAAAAAAAAGAAGGAGGCTCGGCGAGTCGAGAGTAGTTGGCGTACAATTGCCCGGAGACACAAGAGGTGCTCGCTTCCTTAAAAACGCATTAATTCGTACACCGACGACACACCACTGCTCGCTGATCTTACTCTTATCGATAGTAGCTCGCGATTATCGCCGACAGCCCTGCGTTCACCCCCGCCGATCGCATATTCGCAAACAGTAGTAGCGGCCCGGCTCTCTCCCGCCGAGACCAAGACGCGTCCAAACGATCAACATGATAAGACTAGTTATATCCCATGTGTTTAAGTAGACTGCCGATCAACGTGTGCCAGTTGTTACGCGTGCGTGATATTAGACAGCCGGCAAAAGTGCGCACCGAGCTGATTGCCAGTGATACGGGCGAGCGTGACATTCTTCTCTCACGATCGACAGGGCTTGAACGCCAGAGCTGCGCGACGACGACCACTCTGATGTCTGGCGAGCGAGAAAAAGAGGCTTCCCACCCCTCGCGCCGCTATCCTAACGGATTCAATTCTCTCTCATACACACGCATTTCTCTCTCTTCTCCGCTCACTCTCACCCTGGCGAGAATAGACTTCGAACCACGCTCGATAATACTGGAGTGATCTCACTGATTCCCTTGCTTTCCTAACATTAATTTCTGCATGATCAATGCTCGTATTACAAATTAATTAACTACCTCCAGCATCTCCTCGTCGAGAGTTTAAAAGGTTCAGGCCTCAAGCGGCGCACACGCTCCAAGTTCGAAGTAACAATTTATACAGCGGCCGCTCGGAAACAACGGCAAGCACTCTCCAGCCAATCGTAAAGCTGCAATTTCACCCCCGATTTCGCGCGGGGCACGTCTACGAAGTGGGAGGCCGATCGGGCCTGATTAAAACCAATCGAACGGCCACGCACGATGGAACACCTCTAATACTGTTAAGATTCCCTGCATCAGATCCCTGTCGGATCTTCGATTAAAACGAGTAGATCCGAACTAAGGACAACAACAGGGGGGAGTCTCGAAGTCATTGTATCGAAAAAATTTCATCAAGGCAGCCTTGCCATTGTTTCAGAGAAAGTTTAATCAAACTCGCCCCTTTCTCGCAGACTCTTTCTCTCTCTCTCTCTCCCTTTCTATTCTCACAGATACACTCAGGCACAACCATTTTCCCTCGGCTCTCTCTCTCTTTCTCTCACTCGCTCTCTGCTCTGGCGGGGTTCTCTCTTTTTCTCTCGGCGCTCGCGTGCACGCGCCGTGTTACAATGTAGCATCGATCGATAGTCTAGTGCTTTAAGTTAATTTAAGGACACAACTAACAGCGGCACAGCATAGTCCAGTACTGACCTATAACCATTGTGAGACGGACGGATGGATTCCGGGATGGATTCGCACGATATCTCAAATGTGTCGATGTCACTTCGAATTTCTCTGTCACTTTAATCTCTTCCTCCGTACTCTGCTGCCTTTTCTCCCTTTCTCTGTCTTTCTCTCTCGTGTGGATTTGCTCTCGTCAGGTTCAGTACTCAGCCTGCCTTGGACTCTCTCACTCTCACTCGTTCTCTCTTTCTCTTGCTCTCTCTCTATCTCACACTCACTCTCTTTCTCTCTCGCTCTCTCTCTCTCACTTATATTCATACAAAAATATTAGCTCCGTTATATATATAGCGCGAGTGTACCGTCTTCTCTACGTTATACATATAACGCCTCTGCTCCTTCCTAGTAATATGCGTTAACATCCAAGTACTTTCCTCGTAAGTTCTCAGCGCAGTCGCCGTTGGCCACGCGACGCGCACGAGCCGAGTCGTTAATTACAAGGTGCGACCGCGACAAGTCCAAGGGGGCAAAGGTGATGATCCTGCGCGGGTGAGAAGGGGGAGGGGGGGGGGGGGGGCACGCGCGTTGCCAACGGCCTACGACTAATCCGATGGTGCTTAAACCAGCCTCGCTCCCCGCTGGGGGGGCGACTAATGTGAGCAAACAGTGGAGGGACTCGTTTCGAGTTCGGCCGATTCAATCACCTCATTACAGAGTCTCGCCGAGAGCTTCGTCTCGCGGACAACATCGAGAAGCGGATGAGTCGTCCCACCTCGGTGGCAAATCGATCGACACTAGAGCTTAGGCTGTCTACTTAGGCTGAGGAGGAGAGTCGTCCTCGTTGTCCTAACTCCATAATGGGATGAGAAATGAGCCGGTGCGATCAGCGCGAAACTAAAGTGGAAACAAGACGTAGAAAAAGAAGGCTCGAAATAGTCGATTCATAACAATTATGCGATCGGTAGTGTAATCACAGTAGTTCTTGTTTCTCAGGCACCCTTTCCTTACAAGCTAGGTCTCGTGTCGTCAAATAAATATAAATAATAATATAAGTCAAGGCTCGACGTTGCGTTAATCATAGTAGTAGTTATTCATAATCGTAAGAGAACAGTCGCGCGCGCGAGTGCGCGGTCACGTTAAAACCGCGACGGAACTAAGTGTCGAACTGATAACGACAGTAAAAAAACAAACCAAGAAGAAGAAGATGAAGGAAGGAGAAAGTCGGAGAAAAGATACACGGCGAGAGAAGAATAAAAAAAAAGGAATTCGTAAACCTAGTCTGCAACCTTGTGAGTATTTAGCGAAAGCATATATATATATAGATATATCTCTATCTGTGTATATATATTTATAATTCGTAGTGTAATTCGCGCGCAAAAATCGAAGTAGTGACGACCATTCGAAAAAACTAGTAGCGTATTCAACGACTCCTCGTGTAATAATAATAGTAGTGAGCGCTTAACAATTAGTCTAGGCGATTAGGATCCATTAATCAAACGTTCTCTCTCTCTCTCCCTCTCTCTCTTTCTTTCTTTCTCTCGTTCTCACTTTCTCACTTGCTCGTTCTCTCTCTCACGCACGCACACACTCACACTCAGACTGTCTGCCTGGTTCATACCACCGACGGAACATTGCGAGCACATGTTACTCTATGCGTTTCTCTGTATGTATGTACGTTACTCGGCGATTCGCATGATCCTGTTCCAGTTTCAGTGATTTACCGGGTAATATACGGCACCTACGAACTCGGGGCTGGATCGTCCAAGGCGACTTGACTTTTTAAAAAAACTGTCGGGAATACAGAAGGCGCACGTGCGAGATTACTTGTTATTCCTGTAGCTTTTGGGTTTTTTTTTTTGTTTTGTTGTTTCGTATATGTTTTGTGTTCTACTTCTGATTGTTTCTTTCTTTCTTTTTTTAGGTTGCTTTTGGCTTTTGACTCGGTTTGCTTTCGGATCTGTTCCTCTGGTGTGGGAACCGTCCTACTCACAGACCGCAAGTAGCGACGCGAAACCAATGCCAATTGGAGTGAGATTATTGTAGATTTGTGTCGCGGGCACAGGTACTTAGACTCCGACAGCCTGTCGCAGTGGGAAGAAAAACTTGCGAGGCCTAATTCTAGTCTGGGATATCGAAAGTCTCGAGAAGGAAAGGCCGCTACGCATCCATGATCATCGAATTTGGCAGAGAAGAAGTCTCGACTGAGAGGAAAGGCCTCGGTGTTTTTGTACCCACTTGATTGCTGCTTCATTAGTCATACTGTTAGTATGATAAGTTAGGCGCAATCCGAGCAAAGGTAATGTTACAAAAATATTAGCTGCGAGTAGGTGTGACCGAAAGTCAATTCCCCAGGAAGCCATCGTTTTAAGTGAATACGACATATCTCGAAAAAATCTTATGAAACCTCCGATACTTGAGAATTAAGCATTGATCAGGTTGATGAAACAAGCTTGACGACAAGCCCTCTAAACGTAATGAGACCCAAATTATTCTGAACGGCATAAATAAATAGATGTCGCATTGACGGAAGCGCCTGTATCTGTTAATAGCTGAATAATTAGAAGAAAGATCAGTTAAAGTATGAACTTGTATGCTTCTCAGGTATACTCCACACGTCGCTCTGCTTTCGAGCGATCGAGCGTGAATCTCGCAAACTTCTACTCAAGGCACAACTTGCTGGCAATCGCAACGCGAAACACATACAAGTCCACGGCAACACGTCGAGTGGCTATTACAGGGAATTGTTAAAGAACCGACAAATACTCACATTTTCTCCAGGACCTCCAAAACCACCCAGATTATAGTCACCCATTCCGCTTCCACTGTCTTCTCGTGGTGTGCCGGGGCCTCCGTTGGCCGGACTGTTCTTCATACCGTCCAGACCATCGCCGTTCAACACCGGACCCATTGTGTTCGGTCCCATGGGCCCCATTGGCCCACCTTCTGGCCCACCACTCATTGGAAAGTCCTGCATAAATCACGTAGACACTTACTTAATCCACCAATCTCCATTGCACGCGACAAGTATCAAGTCGGCGATTTCTCGTCACACTTACACCAGGCATATTTCCTCCAGGTACGGGTTTCATCATTGTGTACATGTTCTCGCCGCCACTATTACTACTGTCTTGTGGGCTCGGCATGATTGGTGTACCTGGGCCCGGAGGACCCGTGGAACCAGGTGGTCCTCCATAATTACCCGGTGATGATGACGAATAATTCATGGGCTAAACACGTGGACGATCATTATCACAATTTCGTTCTGGTTTGATGAATTGTATTTAATTAAAAATTTATGGGAAATATCTGCATACCGTCGATGTGTTGGGTTGCCACTGTTGTCTGCCGCCTGGTCCAGGCATACTCATGGGTGGCATTCCTGGCCCTCCCGGGCCACCCGGTCCTAAAGTACTGTTGGGCGGTGGTGCCCTCATTCCGGGGCCGTAGTTGCCAGGGCCCATCGGACCCATTCCAGGACCTCGTGGCGGATTCATTCTCGGATTCATCGGACTCATGCCTGGCGGACCTAGGAAGCGAATGACCCTTGAATGCCCTGGCTTTCACAAGCCCAGTGATTTGATATGTCCTAATCTCATGTTAATGCTAGATGCTAATCGTGAATCACTGACACCAACGGCAAAGCATGTGGCATTCCCAGTATCGTTTGCCGATACAAATCATTCTGAATAATTGACAATTCGGTGATTATGTGGTACTTGCGGGCCACCAACATGGTTTGCCGGTGTCGAAGACAAAGAAAAGCGAGTGGATGGCATGCTAATCTGACAATTACGTCCACACAAACTAAAAGCTCATGCTGAGGGGTGGGGACCAGCGCTACCACGCGTCGCCTGCAGACTATTGAGCTTTCGAGGAAGGACAGAATAGCATGGCGCTTGTTAAAGACACAGCTAGCGGAAGAATCATTAATTCGGCTGCACAATTGTCGTGGCGTGAATGGTGGTAAGATTAGTCACAAGATTACACGAATATTCGATTCGTTTCTCCTTTTACGACTACGGATTTTCGGGATCTCTAATACAGTGCGCTTGGGAAGGGACTACAAAAATAGCGATTGCTTTGGCAGAGAAGTCGAGACTCGAGAGTAGTCTCACAACACCGATCAAACACACTCTCTCTCTCTCTCTTCCTCTATGGCGACTGGCATGCTGGATGCAAGATTGGCCGAGCAACTATTTGGCAGAGAAGTGCAAGCTGGTGCAATTAATCGACGCGAAATGCGAGAGCACATTTGGATTCGAATGGGAAAGAGAGAGAAAAAGAACAAAACAACAACAACAACAAAATCGAATGTCTGAAGACGAGCAGGAGAAAAAAAAAGTTAGGCTTGACTAAGTCATGTGAGTGTGATTTGGTTGCTGGGTTGCTTCCTACCTTGCCACCCTACAAATTCTCCAGCTTCGCCTGAGGAACACAAGAGCACACATTAGTACGGCAGGTAGGTAGGGTCAGGTTGATGGCGGTAAGGTCTAGTTACTTTGCGGTCGCATAGTAAAGACAAGTACTCTTAATGCCGGACTGCTTGTAAGTGAACTACACTCTTTCTTTGTGTGTGAATGATTCGATGATTCTAAAAAGCTATGTCTTCAACAAGCGTATCAGTGTCGAGAGACTATTTAAAGTCTAATGCGAATTTCCAAAGAGTATTACTCCAAACTGGATCTACACCATAGGGACTGCACAAGACTGATTTTGGATAACGTGAGAGACAACAGATGCCACAAGTAGGAAGTACTCTTACAACATTTCCACGTGAGAATTCGCCCAGCCGCTGTGTCTAATTCGTATGAGAAGCAACGCCGTGACACGCACGGTAATATCACTCTCGGGCGATGCTGACGGAAGAGAGGCTACGTATGTACAACATAGGAAGAGTAAGATGTATGGATAATGAATCGTGAATGCTCCGTTCGAGAAATCAACTACACCACTGCATGTAACTAGACAATTCAAAAACCAATCCACTCCACATCACAGCAATCCAATCCACTTTTAAGAAATTACTGACTCATTTATTGCTGTGTGGTTTTTGGTATGCATGCGTCTATGCCATTCTCCTCTCGCAATTATTGTCAATGCCAGGAAAAAAAAGTCCAATAATCAATCTAACACATAGTGGAGCCTCTCACCTTGCCTGGTTGGGTCCATGCTGTTCGGCATCATCGGCTGCCCCGGCGGCTAAGCACAGAATCGACAAAATCATTTAGTGAAACGAGACGTCCCCCTCCTATAGTCGTCGCCAACTGAATAGGCGGCTTCAAGATCGCTTTTCCGATTGTATTCCGAAAATGATAACACAGGAGGTATAGTAACTTATCCAACTTATGTGATTTGTTACCAAAAATACTACAATATTAGAAATTAGATGAGTTGAATGAGTTTGTACCAAATCATTGAAGGGGGAAAGTTGGTACCAAATATGTAATATAAATTGGATCAGTTGGTAATAAATAATACAAGTTGGACAGTATTTGCTACTTACTAATCCAACTTATATGATTTTGGTATCAACTACTCCAACTTTGATTATTTGGTTCCAACATATCCAACTTGTATGATTTGGTGCCAAAATTAGTAAAATTTGAACGAAATGGTATCAAATATTATGCCGAAAATAATAACACAGGAGGAATAGGAAGAAAAGCGCTCTTGAAACCGCCTATTCAGTTGGCGGCGAGTGTGACGAGGAAATGAAACATTCAGGTACACACCCCATTAAAGTCATTTCCCATTTGCGGCATGCGCACGCCGGGCCTCGGTCCTGCAGGATACCTTGGGCCCATGAACTGAAACAAGGTGGAGATTCACATAGTGACGCCACTCACCCCTGCGACAATCACACTATCGTATTCATAAGTATCTGCCCAGCGCACACAGAAACTCTGACGCAAACTAGCCTTTAGTACATCTGCTCTTCACGCAAACGTCAACCGGTACTTGCAAATCGCTGTATAAAACAGGCTTTGGGACGAGCATGTCTTAGGCAAAGTACTCTTACCTGAACACAAATTGGATAAATACTTGCAACTCCGAGAGACGTTGCCTTACCTTCTATACTGCGACAGATTGTCGTTTTCACTGTGTACGTTAGATATTAGCGGGAAATCATTGAAACAGTCTGTATATACACCGCGGAGAGTTCTGATTAGTACCACTCTGACATTCACACCCTCTCCCTCGCCCGCTCCAAGCATCGCTCGTTTCTTTAATCGTGTTACGACGGGTGGCACGATTAAGGGAGGCACATCATTGTCAGGCAACAACATTGAGCCCAAGGGTAAAAACAGTCGCGCGAGACAAGTGGTGAAGCCGCTCCTAGTGAGTATTAGAGAAGTGGTAATAACAATATAATACGTGAAATAAAAAGAAAAAGAGTAACGTCCAGAGGAAGGAAGCGTAAAAGACGACGAAGTTCGTGCGCAGAAGAAGAGATAGAAAGAGAGAGAAAGAGACATATGTCGGGTAATACGATGATGCTGCGGGTGTGAGAGATGATGATGAGCGGAACGAGTGATTCTCGATGAGTGGTAGTGTACGTGTCGAATGAGGCTTACCTGGGTGGACATCATCTGCGAGTGTGGGGGCGGGGGTGGCTGGGGGTGCTGGGGGGATGGCTGTGATGAGGGGTGTGTGGGCGGAGATGGTCGCATTGTCGAGTTGTTCTGCAACAAGCAACGCAAACGACAGACATGTAGCAACACTGCGATCCAGGCAACAGCTAGACTAGAAGGCTCAGGGATGATCGTGTTAATACTATGTTGCATGACTTCCTAACGCATTGCTTCCCACTTGGCTGGACACCTTCCCACTGACAATGCGTTAGGAGTGATCTAAAAGTTATGATTACAAGACTCTCTCGCCGAGAACTCCACGAACTTGATGGTAAAACCAATTCTCAGTGGGCATTGTCTGTTCTGCTTTTGAAATGCTTTCTTCCTGCTTTTCGCCTATGTTCAAAGAGACTGTGGTAGACTATCTCGAGTACTTTCATTTCCCTGTCAAAGATCCTGTTGCATTTACATAAAAAAAGATTTGTGGTCCCAATACTAGAGATGCTAGGCTACTATCTAGGCAGGCTTGTATATCAGCTGTTTGGTAAATTGTACTGAGTGTATCCTTGGCTGACTCTAACATCTTGCAAGCTTTTTGCAAGATATACAATGAACTGATAGAGTGAAAGGACTTTTTCGCGGGATTTCATTCTCTCTGAACGATGATTGCGTGTAATAGGATATTTCCACAGAAGCGAGGTCAGCGCAAGGTGAGACACTCAACAAGTTACATGGCCTACTGGTACAAAGAAAAAGATTAGAGCTAAGACTATTCTAACATCTAGACGAGTCTCGATTGGTAGATGTTTCCTAGGCCTGCTTTATGCAGAAAGGAGATCAAAGAGTGAAGATGGTAGAGGAACGCACATACAAGTGTTAGATACATAGCAAAGAGAAAATAAGTACATAGAATACAGTGTGGACAAGCATGGCATGAGAATATCTCGTTTGAATGTACACTTGAGAACGAACGCATCTTGATTACATGGATCTGTAGCTGTAGGGAAGAATGCAATTGTGCCGAAGTAATAGTAACATGCCCTTTTCCGTTCTATCATGGCAAACAAATCGTATGGAACTGTCTTTGGATTTTTGCATCAACGGTCAGGGAAGATTCGTCTACGCGTTCGATTCGTATTACGAGTATCTCCTATTATCGCTCAAGGTTCTGTAAGTCCTGTCCAGAAGCTTAGCTCTCCTTTGATGAATTTACTCCGGCAAAACCCGACAATGAAGCGAACACTAATTGCCAGACGACAAGTGCGCAGTAGGTGCACCCTAGAGCTGGTATTAAACCTGGCCATAAGATATGTTGCTTTCCACGAGTGAACAATTACGGACGCGTCGAAGCGATCGATACTGATTGGCGGCTAGACGATCACTTCGGCGAACGAGCCGGCCACACACAGAGAGCACACGTGAACAGTAAAATGGAACAGCGATGTCACAGCTAACAGCTTGAGAGGCAGGGTAGAGCGATCGTTTCGCAAGAGGGTCGAAAAACAGTTTAAAAAATAATCGACTCTCGCCGCTGTCGAGACGCGGAGTATATCTCGCTCGATAAGAGTTAAGGATAAAGTAGATGAAAGTCCAGAGAGTTTGGCTACGGAAAATCAGCTGGCACTTACGGGAAAGAATGCAGGTGGCATCGGACCGCCGGGCATACCATCGTTCGGCGGCATCTGCCCGATGGGAGAAGGTGCCGGACCCGCGTTCTGTAATTCCCAAGAAACCCAATTCGTCAGACTTACAAACTCTCATGTAACACGAACAAGTATGAGAATCAGTGAGTGGTAAACTTACGTGTGCGATGCCGTTAACGCCATATCCGCTGTTAACGAAACCCTGGCAAAACATACAAGAGAATCGTCAGAAAGGTCAGGAATATTCTGCCCGTCATATTGATCTCTTCTGAGTCATCGCTCAGTGTGATAATTCAGTATTGGCTCAATATTTATAACAGGCCGACTTGGATAATAACAGTGCAATGTTCAACGTGCTTGACAAAACTTTCGCAACATATACTTTAGGTTATTACTGGGAGGAAATGTGGTACAAGTACTAACATAGTCGTGGAAAGCTTTCGCCTCGCTACTGTGCTCGCAGGAGTCCCTCCTCTCAGGCGCTGCACAGTACAGGTCCCAAAACACACTGAAACAAACAGGATTCATATAATCTCGCACTCAAAAGCTAGCTCAATTTAGTTCCACGGAACCTGACAACACTCACCACCACCAGGAATGTAGAAATCCAGGCGGTTCGCCGAGTGTGATATTTTTTTCCCATCGAATCTGCGAATAAGAAACTATTAAAGTCACCTGAACCATAATAACATACAAATCTCAGAACTCGTCATATTTACCTCCGATAGGAATGTTTGTGCTGCTTTTTGTGCTCCAACATGTAACAAATACTCATAGACGTACAGGGCTAATCTGCAATAGAAAAAAACCAATTGAACAATGATTAAAACCCAAATATAATACTTCTGTTTCATCAAAGTACACCCAAAACAAAAGGCAATATCTAAGGAAGCACACAGAATCCCCAGAAACTTACGAACAATCAATGGACGATTATAACAAGGGGGATATGGTTGTAATAATAAATTTCGCGGTTTCCGCGTGCAATTGCATATGTTTACGCGCTTAATCTTGCGACTAGCGAAGGTCCCTGAACTTAGGAAGCTGCGGAGAAGCGAGTGCGGACGGCAAAGCACCGGATCAATCGATAACTCCATCATAACAGAGGTTTGCCCATCGAGCAACATCGGCGATTTTTTTCGCTCGCGGCGCTCACGGCTTTTGCAAACGATAGAAATATGGCGTCGAATTGGAGTAGAGACGGCTGTCCCGAGCGATCGGTAGTGCGAAAGAGAGAAAGAGCGAGAGAGGAACAAGTGAGTCTAGCGCGAGTGATAGGACGGTGCGCGGGCAACGTTGGGAAAGCAGGTTGCGGGGACGGCTATCAGGTAAACAGGTCTATCCTTCTCTATCGCTGTCTCCGACGACAGCGGACGCAGCAATCGCAAGGCATACGCTCGCCGTATCGTCCGTCCTCTCCTCTCCGCTCTCAAATCAAAGCTAACATCAATCCCCGCGAATCCGCCTAACATCCAACCAAACCAATTCGTTTCATTACGTTTGCTCGTGCAGAGGGCCCAATCCCTCGGATTCTACTCGATCGTTCAACCTCGATCAGACTCGAACGGCTCGAAGGCAACATCGGCAGGAATACTTTCCAATCATCAAATCTAAAGAAAGGAACCCTCAGTTCCCCATACGCAGCCAGACAGACACACACGCGCGCGCGGTGTCAAGAGAGAAAAAAAATGGAGTCACTGGTCGATCAATCGGCAAGTATTTTTCCTCTCTCTCGCGCGCTCCCTCGCACCGCAGCTGCTCTCTTCCCCCCTCTCGCTCTCTCACTCCCTCCCTCCAACTCTCTCTCTCTCTCTCTCTCTCTCTCTCTCTCGCACACGCTCGAGTGGGCCGTGTTTCCGTCTCCGTTGGACAGGCAGGCGGCGGCGGTTCCTTGACAAGTCGTCGTGCGCCGAGAAGTGTGATTCTGCCTCTCCGAATGCGCTCTCCGGCTCTCTCTCGGTGTCCACGGCGAGGAAAACTTATGACTTACTTTTCTCTGGCCTGCGAGTCGGAGGGCACCACGGCCCCTTTCCCCTTGGCGTACATCCTGTCAGCTCGTCAGTGCTTCCAGTGTAAACAGAGTATCTGGTGGCGGCGGTCGGTGCACGGTGTTGTCTTCCTCCTCGGAGGTGGAATATACTCGCGGCGAGCAGTAGCAATGTCCGCTGGTGGCGCGAGCGCGCGCGCGCGCCCGCCGCTGTGTACCGCAAGCGCGCGAGCGAGCGAGAGGCCAACACACGCGCGCACACTCTCTTCCTCTCTCTCCCTCTCACGACGCACGCACGCAACACACACACAGGCGCACACGCGGGCGCGAGGTACAGGTACGCACGCTGAGAGAGCGCGGGTAGATGTCCGCGGTAATAGACGGTGCGTTGGTAGTAGTAGTACTATTAGTGGTGGTGGTGGTGGTAATGGTGGTGGTGGTGGTAGTAGGCGGAAGAACTCTCCGGACGACGCGTTGGCGCCCGCAAGAAAACTGGCCCTCCGAGATATGTCGAGTCCCACTCTTCCACTTCTTTCTCACTCCCTCTCTTTGTGTACTCGTCGTCTATCCCTCACTCTCTCTGTCTCTCGCGCGCTCAGGGCTGGCGCAGCGAGCAAAAATTGCTGGTAGCAATCGCGAGGCGCAGCTCGTGTCACAGCCTCGGCCGGCAGCAGCAGCAGCCCACGTATTCCGCAAGAGTCCGCATCATGGTGCCACGGGTAATCGCACCAGCGTCGTCATCGCCTCCTTCGGCGAGTGCGTGCTTCTCCTCTCGTGCACGATCGGCAGACAACACAAGCCGCGCGCGCACTGCTTCCACTCTGGCCCGGCTGGCCGAGTTATGCGAGCATAGAGCACTCGTTTCCTAATCCCTGGGAGATACGAGCGCATACACGGCCGAGTGCGTATTGCCGAAAATGCGAGAGAGCCCTGCGATTCCTGCGCGTCCTCTCGCCGCGCCGTGTTCGAGAGTCGAACTTCTCTCTGTCTCGGTTGTTTCGCTCTCCTCGCCTCTCGCGCCCCCTTACACTCGATATTCCTCCGCGAGTCTGCCTCCGTCGCTCCCGGTGCTAGGCTCGATGCGCCTTCTCCCTCGCGCACAGCGCGCGCCCCCCTCTCTCTCGCTCCCTCTGTCTCTTTCTCGCTTCTTCTTTCGAGTTAGATGCGATTGCTCTCTGTCCCTCGCATTGGCGCACCGTGGCAGCCCACCTCGTCGACACAACGCCGGGCACAGCACTCGCGCAGGGTTCGGCGGTTGCCGAATCACCGTCAATGCAAAGTGTACTTGTTCTGGCCTCGAGCAGGAGACACGGTCAGGTCTACTCGGTCTACTCGCAATCGTCCGGTTCCTGTCGCTCCCTCTGGCTCTCTCCGCTCTCTGCCGTTCTTCCTTCGCCCGCAGCAGCAGTGTCCGCGCCTCGGAGCAGCCAGCCTGGCAGGCAGAGCTTTCTATCTCTCTCCCCCTCTCGCTCTCTCTCTTTCCCTCTCTCTCGCAGAAGGACGAGGACACCGAACGCGCTCGCCAACGTTACCCACACAAATCTGGATACACGCACGGGCTCGCCAGCGTCGTAGAACACGCGCGAGCTTGGATACTCTGTCTCTCTCCAACTGCTGCGCCGCACGCGCACTGAGCGCAGGAGTGAGCGCAATTTTCGCTCCTCTCGCTCCCTCTTTTGTACACGTTTACTGCGCTCTCGCCAGCGATTCCTCTCCTCGCTCTCTCTCTCTCTCGCGCGAAACTACCGGCACGCTTGCGCAGAGCCACTTTTCACCGCAGGACCGTACGCAACGTAATTTCCCGGTTTCTGGCCTTGCCTGCGGAATTAGAATTGCTTTGCACTCTCCTTAGGGCGAGCGAGCCGATCGTAAAGGATGATATGCAAGGTCGAGTCGATTATGAGTAATTTTGTGCGCAATTATTGATTTCTTTTGGGGCATTCCGCGAGGCTCCGATGCATCGATGAGATTGGAACTTTGCGCTGGTCGAGAGCCTGTTTTGGAAATCGATTTTTCCCCGGCGAGGCGTGTCGTTTCGGACGACACCGGCTGTCCAATCGGCCTATCCTTCAACTCCCACGTATCAGAGGCTAAACCGACATTTTCGAGTGAAACTGGAGCATGGAGTTATCGCTCGTGGCTGCATTCTTGCCATAGCCTTGCCAGTTATCGCATTCCACGCGCGCTGGCTCTGCGATTGCCATCGCTCCGAGCAACGTGCGAGACTATCAAGCCAACCTAGTCAACGCACCTATAACTTTCTCCCGGAAAAATACTCCAATTTTCTCTTCTGTAATTTCTATGATAGATTCGTAATACAATTTGTACCGAAAATATTGGGTATTCGATACGAGGGTTCCGAGCGGAGTACACTCGGGTGTCAATACGTTCCTGACTGCGACTCGGAGTCCCATTGGATGCTGATCGCTGCATGTACCGGGGGGAGCGACACACTCAAGCGCACCGAACAGGTGTTGGTGTGTACAGGGCGATTCACTTGCACTATGTCCCTTTCGCACTCTTTATTAGCTGTTTTATAATTATACTAGTCGCCTAAAGGGCTTGACTAATCCGTTACCTTTTATTAGAACAGATGAAAGAAGAACGCATGAACATTGAATTGGATTTAGTTTATGAGTTATAGATAACAATGTCAGGCTGACTTTCTTTTATTAGATGAAGAGATTACACACAGTACATATCGAACATAATATGTATTTAAAGAACATGAGGAAGAGTTGTGGAAGGTTTGTGTATTATTAAAATCTTTACATATATAAAAGAAAGTTTACCTGGCTTTGTTACCTTATAACTTTATGCGGTTTTCTTGCATGTAATTCTCGACGAAGGCTTTAGGCTATTTAACTTTAAATATCATTTACATACCATTGTTCTTATAAAAGGTAACAAATAAAACAGATACGAAAGCTAATCGTGCGCAGCCGGTAGGACAGTTAGTGGTAGAATAGTGGAATGATTCATAATTTTGTTGAATCAGCCTGTAGAGCCGGAGCAGCCGGAGATGCACGGAGTTATCGGCGCGCGCGTGCTGTCAGTGGGGATGCGCGTCCGAAGTTAGCCGAGCCGTGGCGAGGACGGCCGATGTAAAATAGCCGACAATTGACTTAGCGTTGAGGGGCCGGGCAGAAAGGAGACAGGCTGTTCCTTCGGGTGTGCAGCTTCCCCTTTCACGATTTTGTTATAGAATCGTTGCATCATTTAGTCGCCCTGCTCGGGAGCCGTGAAATTACATTCGATCTACCGTCGAATCCTTTAGGATAGGTGGCCCTTTCGTGATCGGCATTCGCCCCTTGCCAATGGCAGCCCCATTGCGCTTTGACGTGCGATTTCACTGGTCTGAGATTTTCATTTCGATTTTAGACGATTGAGGCTCAATTTACACTTAAACGTGACTTATCAGTGTTTCCACCGTTCCTGCCCTTGTAAATTGGAAATAACGTTCTATTGTTTGTCAACACTTGGAGTTTGGTAGCTCCTAAAAGAACAGCAACAGTTCTTTAGCAGGTCTTTTCCAACCACCCTAAAAGGTTTCTAGTCGGATACATTACGAAATTTGTGATACGAAGTTTCTGGTTATTTCAAAGGAATAGTCATAATTTATTTTAAACGAAGTTGTTTCTTTGAAATCAATTTTGGGTATAAAATGAGTTGTATCTAAAACTCGGTCAATGAAGCAGTCGGGTTGAAGCAACAAAGTGGGCCGAGGATTTAATACAGGCTGATTCACTTGCTATTGAATTGCCGTATAAATTATTTAACAATTTTGATTATATACGAATGTTTCCAGGCCCTTTATTGTATCCTGTACATTATATGTCACATTATGTTGTACGTATAACGTATATAATATAATATAGTAAAATATAGTTTCTTTATCACGCTCTTCCTCGCTTGAAGTAAGTCGTGGAAAAGTAAGATGACGCCCATAGTCCCATTCTTACAGATAATGTAATTTCTAATTGTATACGGCACAGACCAGGTGCGGAACCTCCGTACATGGTTTGTGCCGTATACATTATATAGAGTGATTCAAAACAATCTATCAGTGATTCTTTATGTTAAAACCAACGGAAAATGTTAATGGAGGTTTGCAAAATTTTGCATGATTTATTCGGTATAACCGTTTAGAAAATCGACCAATAGGAATTTCGCTATTCTGATGATTTTGCAAATGAGTGCGCAGCTAACAAACGTATCTGAGTTTTGCAAATTGTTAGTAATGTTTTCCGTTCATTTTGACATACAGAGTCAGTGGTTAAATTGATTTACATTTCTTTTGCACCAGCCTGTATAATGGATAAGGTTTTTCAAATGAGCAAAACTAATTAACTAAGCTGATTTTTGCAAGATGTCATTCACATTTTTCGTTTGTCTTGATACGAGTCGGTCGTTCGATTATATCATATTTCTTTTGCATCGCCCTGTACACATATTGGACATGTATACATACAATTAGATACATATCTGATGAAACGTGGGGTACGAAAGTTCCAGTCTTAGGCAAGGGAATTAGCCTGGAAACATATCTGCCCATCCACAAGTGCCAATACGTACTAACAATATTAACAAGGCGCAGTACTGTTACGCCACGTTCACTGATATATGTAACTATATCAATATATTAAATAAATATATAAATACATATATTAAAGGTGCAAGTGAACTACTTGATGCATTGTAGAGAAACACCTTAACTTTTAATTCACACAGTGTATGAGGTGTCATTTGAATTGCTTGTAAATGTAGGATTTCTTCGTCGGGGAGCAGAGGGCGCTGGAGAGATTAATTAGATCTAAGTGGTCCGAGGGTGTCGAGCAGTCCCCGAGGGATGTCGATTCGTCATTGGACACTGCTTGGCTGTAGTGATCCCTGCAACATACTTCGGAGGCAGAACGACTTGCTGTGTGTCTGATAAGAGGACACTCAAATAAATGACCACACCAGATGTTAATGAGGGGCGCATTATAATTAAGGAAGAATCGTGTGCGCTGCTTCGGAGTTAGATGGACGAGCCCGGGACCGTCACGTGGGAGGAGTTTGTCGAGGACGCACGCCATTTTTTGCGGCTCTCCGACGAGATCTCCGACGGCTGGGAACTACGAGGCGACAAGGTTACTTACTAATTGAATTCCTTTTACCAATTGATTTTCACCTTTCGTATCGGAGATTTGAATTTTCCTGGATTATTTTCATGAGTTTAGCAATTGTCCAAGATCAAAAGTAGTTACATAGAATGTGTTAAAAATTCAAATTTTATTATCGAAAATCAAAAACATTTCGTATCGAAGAGAGGAATTCGCGTGACAATAAAGAATGTGAACCGACTTCAAAAATGGGCAACACAAAAGCCTACTAAAAAGTATACAATAATTTCTGTTCTACTTACACGGACTAAATATAGTTCTTTTCGAAGGTGCTAGATATATCCTTAAACGGTCAATAATTATTCAATATTTTACACAATATTTATATCCAACTCGTCTATGAGCCTGTTTTTCATGTAATTCTTACCATCATTTCAATACTAAAATTCAAAGTGTACTATTTGCGGTTGCCCAGTATCTTTAATTAAAAGTTCCTTCCTTTCTGGAAGATCAAGCAAACCCCAAATTTACAAATGGATTGGTAATAATCCACTCTGTAGCGACAAAAATTACAGACATTTTTAAAAACCAAATTCAGAATAATAATAATAACAATAATAACATAGTTATACATAAATGCATTAAAAAATGAGTCATTCTAAAGGCATGTAACACAGTCGCAAGTTGCATAGTAGCATACGCGTTGAAACTTGGTTCGCCCCGTTTTAGGGGCAAGAAACAAATCCATCGAGAAAGGATGGGACAAAGAAAATAATAATAACAATAATAATAATAATAATGAAAAAGGAGAGCACAGTGCAGCGGTGGATTACCCAAACAAGAGTAAGCCTTAATTGAATGTATCGAGAGTGGCGGGAGAGAATTTAAGAATTGATACGGCTAATTAGAACAGGAAAGCCCTGTTACGGTCAGTTAGCCGGTGAGCGGCCAGCTCCGGCCTTCGCATATTATAAAGCAGTAATTCGATAATTTAGCTCGCGCTCGCCGCGAACGAATTCGCCCACTTTTTTTTGTTCGTCTCATTCGCCCGCCGAGAACGCGCTCGGCGTCGACCTGGATTCGTTCTCGGCCCTGATCGGCATAAGCCGATCTATCGGCCGATCGCGATTACATCGGCAGCGCGAATGCCTGAATTATGTAATGAAGACAATTGCGGATATTGTGAATACCGAGTAGGAAGCTCTGCCGCTGGAGAGTCGAGCTTGTCGAGCTATCCCTTTCAAAGATTCATCGCTGACAAAGCCTCTCATTTATGCAATCACCATCTGATTCGCAAACTTTAGGGCGAGCCTGGTGGGGCGTACCTGGCGCGACGCGGGAAGGTCTTCGTCCCAACCTCAACTGCGCCGCAGATAACAGGGACCAATGAGGAGTGCGTTTTCCAGCTGCAAGAGGACCCTCTCGAGGCGAAAACTGCAACTGAGAGACCTCTGCTTACCGAACATCATATTCTCTGGTCCATGAGCTACGGAGTGCCGGTTTTATACTTCAACGGGTGGTTCTCAGGTAATCAGGATTGCCCTGGTGACTGGTTCGGTTAATTGTTTATTTAGGAATTTATTATTTAGAATAGAACGTTGGGAAGAGTTGACAAACATTCGTGTGTAATTAAAATGATTCAATAGTTTATTGTTATTCTTCACCAGCTAATGTTGTACGTCGCGGTCACAATCTGTGGGTTAACAGTAATTGAATTTAAAAAATGATTAGGTGTTGCATTGTCGTCGAGGAGTTTTGTTAGCCTTCTTCACTGGTATCTTCATAGATTTTACTTTCAAACAAACATTTTTCGCTTCTGTATATTAGTTGGAGTTTTAAACGTATTGTAGACAATTTTTAACATATCAATTGGAGTTTCGTAAGATGGTGAAACACGTGTTACTTTACTTTGAATAATCGGACGATGGAAGATACCGCCCTTAGATGGGAGGCGAAGGTGGGTTGGATAAAGAATTAACTATATTTCGTTAGATTTGGTAGTAGTTTGATCTCTTTCTGTCTAAATACATCAAACTACATTTTTCATTAAGTTTTGTTGCAATAGTGATGTTGCGAATCGATAATAAAAATGAAATGACTATATATATTCAGATAAAATAAAATACCAACAAAACAAACAAATCGGGTAAAAAATTACCAGTTTCGCCGGCAGACGATTAAATATGGTTGTACAACTTGCACATTGTTTAAGTTCTTGTTATTTAGCTTGAATTACAAGTCACACGGTAAATTGGAGTTTCTTCTTTCCTGCTGACGAGGGTTCTAGTTTACTGGTCCACTTGGAAGGTGCAATCGCAGGGTGTGCAGTTCTTCTTCTTTGTGTGGCTTCTTCATTAGCACTGTTTGGATTTTGAGGTTAAAGAGTAGATCACACCCCGGCTGACTTTGGTAAGCACGTGCAGGCAAGAGGTGGACTGACCAGCCGGTCCGTTAATTTCTTAACGTCTATTCATAAAAATATGGAACTCCCGAGCGAGAATCGGTGTCTGATCGCCACTAGACCTTAATCTGGCGCACACATTGGGCGCGCGCGAGCCACCTGCCGGCAAGTGCCGGGACACAATGCTGATTGTTCCTTCGATTGTGGTCTGTCTTAAACTAGGCTAAGAAGCGTGCAAAGGGAGCGAGGGTGATTGTGAGAGAGAAAGAAAGACGAACGCGAGAAACAAAAGGGGACGACGTTCCCCGGTGAGGAGCGAAGCTTCCCGCCTACTGTGCGCTACGTATTTCTGAAAATTCCGCAAGGTTTCCACGAGTCTGCCTCACCTGCCCGCTCTCGCCTTTCCTTCGCAGACTTTCCAGGGGTAAATGCGATCTGCACGGAGGAGGCGCAGACACTGGTTCCAGGTGGCGAGCTCCACTACATGGAACTCTCCCAAGCCATTCATCCTGTTCTTGGCAGTCCCTTCTTGCAACTGCATCCCTGCATGTCGCGAGAACTCCTGCAAATAACGCACGAAAGGTGAGATTTGTCAAAGTTAAAATAGTTGGTAAAAAAATACCTTTTCAAAGTTTTTTTTAAACTTTCGCATAATTTAGAAAATCTTAACTTTACTCATTTTTATTGCGTTTAAAAGCTGCCGATTAGAATTTTAAAATATGAAATAATTAATTATTTTTTAATTCGAGCAATTAGTTCAATAATTTTAATTTTTTGATTTTTTTTGGAACATAAGGTTAGAATTTGAATTTATATATATCCTTCTGCCAAAATTGGCCAGTAATTCCAAGACCCTGCAAACATTATCACGTGAAAGTTAAAATAAAATCTTAAGAAAAGTGGTTTTCTTTGCCAACATCCTTAAAAAAGACGAGGATAAGCAAACGGAGATTCACACTATTTCTTTTTTCCCGCGACAGTAAAAACAAGTTAGTCAGCTGGCTGAGCGTGATGGCGCCCGCCGCCCTTGGACTGAAATTGCGGCCCGAATACTACAAACTCACCGTGTAATGCCGAAATACATGTTTGCAAATCGCGCAGCACACTCGACGTGGCAAACACTGCGTGCGAGAATTTCGTGGCTGGCGCTGCGCTAATAAAATGTACCGGCGAATGTCAGGTCAAATACGATGCAATCCGATCCCGTGGATATCGTCATTGCCAGGACGAATTGAATTACGAGTGAATTAGAGACTTCCGTGGACTTACACAAAATTCCCATGTGGCTGTGTGGCGTCGAGATAAATTCCGCGTTAATGTTCGAATTCGCCGGTGGTAGCAATAAATCGCTTCCTTGAGCGATGCCTAGGAAGCTTGGCACTTGTTGCCTTTCTATATTCAAGCCTCGGATTTCTTGGCAATCGACTGGCCAGCCGCTGCAATATTAAACGAGCGAACGCACTCTTATCTCAGCTCCTCTTACCAACTATTGTTACAACTTCTGACTTTCTACCGATAAATCCTCACTAATCACAATTCCCCTGAATCAGTAATCAATTCCTGGCATCGACCATGTCAACACGTGCTCGCCAAACATTCCCACCAGCAGATTCAGCTTCTCCACGGTGATTGTTGACGCAAAGTGTCCGCCAGGGCTTTGCAGGATTTACCACTGGCGTAAAGTCTGAAGTAACAGGGAACCGGAAAAAAAGGAGGACACACAATCGAATATCGCAGCAGCCATAACAACAGGGTGGTTGGAAGAATCTCGGAAATACTTGAACAGCGGCCAAGCGGAAAGTTCAATGGAATGGTTTTATGCAGGCAGATATATTTAACAAGCTCAGAGCGGAAGCGTTCCACCTCAACAATATATTCCGGGCGAACTAAACTCCGTTCCGACAGGAGCCGGCGTCTAATTCGATCTTTCGAGCCGTCCATCTCGGATGATTGAAAGGAGGGTGGCGCGGCGGGCATTCCCGAGCGTTTCGCCACGCACAAATTCAAGGAGGCGCGCGCTTCAATTAACGCGAAACCGGAGCCCCGTGCGAGTGGGAAGGCAGAGTCAGCAGCGGCGCGGAAAAAAGGAGCGCGAGAGGAGTAGAGAGCAAGTGCCGGCGTGTAAACTAGTGGAGTTTCGCATTCGAGTTCGTTAAAGCAAGGACGCCACGCGGGAGAGGAGTGTGTGGGTGGGTCTGTGTGTTGGTAAGTTTTCGCGGTTGCATTCGGCTGCGAAGTGCGATTCTACCGGCAGCGTGCGGTGCTCTAGCGCGCGAGGCCCGTCGTCGATTGGACGTAGTACGGGGCGGGCTAAGCGAGATTGGATACGCTTCTCATTGACGTACTTGGACGAGATCCCCACCCCGGGCGCGCTTTTCGAACACGCTTCCCGGGCCGTGGCCTCCTCGCCGTGGCACAGTCCCGCGAGCGTTACCGTACTGTAAACACACGGTGCGTGCTTCCCTCGAGATCCACCAATGACTCGGTGCTCCTCCGGCTCTCCCAGCACGCTCTTCTCCCGTCGCACTCTGCCGTCAACCAACTCCTCCCTACCTGCCCCTCGGACTTCTCATTCTGTGATCAAGATCCCCCAGCAACTCGGAACACCGCTCGCAGCCGACTCGACCGGCGCCTAGCGCTCACCAATTCCTCTTAAGGTCTCCGTAAGTAATCACCCGTCGAGATTCGTTTCACGCTCATTCGCTTCAACCCAGCCTGCTTTACAATAGTACGAATGCAAACGGTCGTGCACTGCGAGCTGCACAATTGCGCAAGATCTAATCGCAGTGTTATCGGAGCTCGTCCGACGCAGATATGTACTGGTTTTGCGACAGGGAAGTGGTGTGTGCGCGAATGTACCTGCTTTGTAAATCGATTGGCGACACCCGAGCCGCTCTTACTCATAGAATGTCGAGCGGCGGGATGTAATAAAGATACAAAGCGTTTAGTCCGCCTATGGAAATGAGGTAGCCAGGCGGTGCGTGCGGTGGTTATTAGAGGGCGAGGTGGAAGTGGCCCGGCCCATCTGGATGAAGAAATCGCCCGTTACACCGGCAGTAATCGTTTAGCACGTCGATAGAACATGTAGCAGCGTAGACATTTCACCGAGGCTCGTCATCCGCGCGGAGAATGAGAGGGGAAGCGCTGCGAAGACTATTTTCGAGGGTATTCTCGTCGGGCGCGAGGGAGAGGAAGTCCTCGTTGTTCCTCTCGCTCCAACCTCCGCACTCCGGAATAGTGCGCGTGCCGTGGAAAGCTCTCGGCCGTGGAATAAGGTAGACACGGCCGGGGCGTCGCGACGCGTCCTCCGATGATTTAGTGTCCCGCGGAAGCTCTCGGGCCATTGGCTCTGAAAGGTGTGAGAGTCGACGGTGGCTCGCACGTGGCCGCAAAGAAGAAAGTGGCAGATGTCTTGGATTCCCATTGGCTACGCTCGCTCTCCTCTATACATCCATTCTTGCCATCCTCGACTTTTCGTTAATCCACTTATGTACTTCTTGCGCGTTGATCTAGTCGAATTGCGTGCTCGCTTCGCTTTAATCCCGTTTCCTATGACGAATCGAGCTCGCCGCTCCGAGCAGCTAGACAACTCTCCCGCGCAGCCTCCAATTTCTCTCGGCCTACCAATGAATTCGACGTGAATGCGTGCAATTTGGCCAGCGTCGGCGTCGGCGGGAGAATAGTTTATCATACGCGACCTGCCAATTATCCGGGGACGAGCTAATCGAATCAATCCTTCACGTCGCGGTTTATCCTCCCGGGAGAAAGGAGAGTCCTCATTTTCAAGCTCTGATTTCAGCATCAATCACTCGGCTTCCTTCGACCTTTTTCGTCAAAAGTCAGACATTAAGTGAAATTTGAACCTCATCATTTAACTCTAAAACTGAGATCTTAGCATAATTATTGGTAATCGTAATTAGGAATAATTTCCTAATCTGAGAAATATATTGCAAATTGTATAAATATTTCTCCTATCTCATCTACAAAGTTAGCTGTTTTAGTTTGACTTTTACGACAGTCATTGGAGTCCAGGAACTACTTGTTCCTACTGTGCGCCTCCAACTAATACCAAGTCTTATCGCATCTCGGCTCCATTGCGCCACGGACACCCAAACGAGAGAATGAATAAAGACATTAGAGCAGATAGTGGAGTTAAACGACTCTTTCGCAATCGAGTCCTCTCCACTCCCAACACACTTCAGTCTTTCTCTCTTTCTTGTTGTCTTCTCGCCGCGACGAAAGCATGACCCGCTGCCTTATAATTCGCGTGTTATTTTAGACTTTCGTGCGAGGCTGAGGAGTATCGCGCGTTGTCCTCTCTGCATGTACAGGCTGATTCAATTGTCTATTAATCGTTGATTTTAGGTGCAGACCACTCTTGTGAAGGTTAAACATAAATTATCTTTTCAATATGTTCTCATTTATATCCTGAATATTAAAGTATGTTATGTTTAGACTTGGGAGTTCTATGCGACTATCAATTTTAATTGTTACATTGCACATTAAAATATCATGAGCGGAGCACAAAAATTGAATTTTAATACCAAACACGTGGAAGACGTGAAGTCAGAATTCAAAAGATTCCATCATATATTGTAAATTTCATAGAATTCAAATAAGCAAATAAAATCTGCAGCTTTGTTTTATTACGTAACCTGTGTAATGCAGATAATATAATATGCCTGCGTGTTTCATAAAGGGTGGGTGACGACAGTGTCCAGCATAAAGGCAACTGCATAGCCCTGTATTTATATTAAAATTGCTAATATTTATATTTTGAACTATGGTAAACAGGTTGCCGTTAACGAGGGGGTGCTAAAAATAATCAAATTATTATGGTTTGAATTAGGAATATTAGCAGTTCCGGAGTAAACTATACGTTTTAATAAATAATTCAAACGTGCGGTGTTGTTGGACAGGCTTGATAATATACTGTGTATAAAATACGTATAACGTTATGTAAACATACTGCACACATACTGATTGAAAGCCAAGTGAATCATTCTCCACGATGCATAAGCTGGGAAGAGTTTGGAAAGATTTGCATACAAGTAAAATTACAAGATAATTTGTAGTTATTGGACTGCGGTTTTTTATGCAAGTATCAATTTTTATTGTCACTTTGTGCATCGAAATACTCTGATTGGATCAAAAGTATTGAAAATATTGTTAATACCAAAGACATGCAAGATGTGAATACAGAATTCGGTAGGTTCCATCAGATATTGTAGATTTCATAGAATTCAAAACTACCTAATTTGCATGAAAGTCTGCGGTCTAGTAGATACTTATTCGACACACAGGCGTGTACAGCTGTCAAAAGTGATTAAGAGGCAAATGAATGAAGAGGCCTGTAGAATTCGGCGTGGCACCGGAGAAACCGTGAACGTCTCGTCGAATGGCTCGAGGGCGAAGAGACACCCACGGATCTCTCTTGATCCATTGCTCCTCACGCAACTCATCTCGACGAATCTCCCAGTAAAAGTCAAGCGGGCAGAGATCGCATTTATCTCCCGATTACACAATGCGAGCCAGGTCAGATCGGCTATTAACTCCTCGTGCAAGAAGCACACTAGAGTTAGGCCTCGAATCGCCGCCGCAGGCTCGGAACTGCGTTTCACTCCTTTAACGAGGCAACTTTCGGCTCGTACGCTGCCCGATGGGACACGAAGCGCTCAGAACTCGGAACTACTCTTCTCCCCTCAATTACCTGACGCGTTTCTGAGAGCACGTCGAACGGCCTCGCCGCTGTGGTTCGCGTCCTGGAAGTTGGAGGCTGGGCACTACACGTGTGACATTGACGAGCATTGTTGTTTGTATATTGGTTGTGTTGCGTAGAAGTTCGAGATGATTCACTTGCTTTCCATTGGATTAAGCTGGCTTTTCGTCACCGCCCGCAGGAAACTTTTATTCGCGTACACTTCGAGTATTTAACCTTCGGATTACGTATACAAATAATACATATATGTATAAAAATCTAATATAAAATTTATTACAGTATTTGAAATGAATATTAATATCAAATTCCATATTAAATATTTCAAATGTACGAGACTATGAAACCTTTACGGCGTGTCAAAAAAGCTACCGTAATCCGAGGCTTGATGTAAAATTTGTCAATATCATTTCTCTAACTCACGTGAGTCATACAGAAAGTAATATTGAAAATATAAAAATAGATTGGCGAACATTTTTTTAAATCAAATAGGAAATTTAAATGTGTTGGGGCCACTGGAAGAATACAGTTGTTTAAAAAAATCAACATTTTATTCAGCGTCTTTCGGCTGAAATATCTAAATATATTTAAAATGTATTTAAAAGCCGTGTATTGCGAATTACGTTGAAGAATACGTAACGAATATGTCAAAAGAGACCAAAATGTGCGTATAATTTAGTCACACATGTACGGTGAGAAATAAGGCGTGAACATGAGGGACGAGTTTTGTATTACATAAAGCAATAGTGTCCAGAAACAGGTTGGCGGTTTTGCAAGTCTGATATCGGCGAAGAAATGAATGCCTGATTAACCACATTAATAATTCATCAAGGCGTCAAGCTACCAGTAAACTATCTTCGCCTCGGATACATAGTCGATTTTATTCTCAAAAATCCTCCAAAGATTAATCTTTTTTCATTGAAACGTTAGACTATATACAAGGAGAACGTCAAATGCGTTTTACAAATTTATATGTATAAGTAAAATAAATGAAAAACATAAGTTATTGTGACTCAAGTACAAATTTGCATACTTTAATACTTCGTTGGTATCAATTCAAAATCGTATTTTAAGCTTTTTTTTAATATTCGGAATCATATTGTGTAACACAAATGACAAGTCTATAATTGATATATTCGGTCAAAGATAATAGGTGTTGCTCTGAGAACCGTTCAAATTCAAATAACAATCCCCCACTATTTTACGCAAATTACATTTTTTATCGTGTTTCCATCATAACCTTCATTATTAGAATCTCATTAAAACGCGATCAGCGTCGAAAATGCTAGCGCGCGACACTATTAGCACAGGACAAATTTACAGCCGTTCGACTAGCCGTCGTTCGATTCTACATTTCGGATTGACTGGCGTGGCAGGTCAATTGGCAAGCGAGTAATCCTATTTAGCCCGGCGCCTGGCAATCTCCTCCGAAGAAGTCGGTAGAGAGAAGAGAACTCGCGGCACGCGCCAGCGAGTCCGCAGGATTCCGCTCGAGGAAATGGTTCAATTGCACTCGGCAATCGGTTTAATCTGGTTTCGGCGGACAATGCAAGTGCAAAACTCGTTTGGGGGCCCAGCGGGAGCCTAATTCGCCTCAACTCTTCTCATATCCGCGCGCCACTGGGTCCGGCGAGTCTGCCTGCGGGGCAGGAGAGTATCAATGCACTCATTATCAAGCCGTTTCTACGGACGGATTAAACGAGCCTCGCACTCCCGAGTTATGTAATCGGGTGTGTGTATTCAGTTCGCTCTGTACACGCGGACACACAAGCCACGCTAAGTTCAAGTTTGCTCAAGTGCTGCGCCTTCCGAATCTCGGCGGGGAAGTGTGGTCGCATGGGAACCTGTTGACACATAGGCCGCGGCTAGGTTATGTACATACAGGGTGTTGCTGCTGCTTTTGAAGCAGCAGAGTGTAACCTTCGACATTTCATCGCACGTGTATGGAATAATGCATTATGCATACAATGTATAGGATTTTTCAAAAGCTGGATATAAGAAATTCATCCGAATTTTCCAAAATGCCAGCATCTTCCGTTCGGTTTTTCAATCGGACGTTAGGTATCGTCAAATTGCTTTTGAATCACCCTGTATAATATATGAATTGCTCCAGTAGCTACAATAAAGAAATTAAGCCGAATCTTTCAATATGCCCCTAATAGTTTCAGTTTGATTTCCCCTAAAGAATCGGAGGTCAAGTTTATTTGTATTTGTTTTGGATCACCCTGTAGTATAGGATTTTTTAAATGGTCATAACTTTCAAACTAAGCTGAGTTTAGTAAAATTCCATTCACATTTTCGGTTCGATTTCCCATAAATAATTGAAGTTTTGAATCACTCTGTATAAATGGATAGGATTTTTCAAATGGGTATGACCAAGAAACTAAATCAAATGTTTATAAAATACCATAAGCTTCCGTTCGACTTTGCAAGAATCGGAGGTTTCTGAACACATCACAGATAAATTCTAATTCTCCAATAAACCTGATTCTTGTAAGTAAATTTTCAAAGTCTACTTATTAATGAGGAATTGGATTTCATCGTATTCGTTTTTAATCACCCTGTATGGAAGACAGACACGTGAGTGTCCCGACAGGTGCAGAATTATAGCATGAGCCTGTACTTTCGTGCCAGACGGATTTTCCAGCGGCCATCATCGTCGGCCGCACACCCACACTCCACCTGCATGTCATCGGCTGATTGCGTCACGGAGTCGCTCTATAATAGTTCATTAAATCGCCGGTAATCCGCGGCACACGGCGGGGGTTATTTTATGTACGATGAATGGGAATGAACATTATACGGGACAGCGTGTCTCGCACTTTGAGCCCGATCGATATATGTAGAACTTATAATAAAGCGTAGGAGTATATTGGAGGCTACCAGACAGCACAAAAGTTGGAAACTTCCCATGAAATCCTCTTATACGCTGGCTGCACTCCCAGAAGACTCCTTGCGAGGACTTTTCTGATGTCTAGCTGTCCAATCTGCTTCCCATTGTTAACTTTTGTGTGCATTTAATCTGTTTCCTTTTATGAGAACAATGTTTCTCTGAGCAATGGATTATTAACTCACTAACTAGTATACTATTATCGAACTTAAAACCTTGAGCAAAAATGACGCTGCACCCGAAAGAAACCGTATAGATATTAATCAATTAATTCATGAGTTATGAGTAGGCTGCGGCTGTTTATGGAAATACATATTTTTGTAGGAAATAGATAAGGTTATGGAGCCTGGATAAAAATTAACTTTGTCGTTAGAAGATTTAAAAATTACAGTTTTTACTTTGTATATTTTGTAAGGATTATCCGACTTTTCTACTGTCTGGTCTACTTTGAATCCGTTCAACTTATTGTCTCGTCATGTATTCGGAAACTCGAAGCTGATTTCCAGAAGATGTCACAAAGATATTATTACACTCTATCCCTTGTAATGCTAAACATACACCTACGTCTCCACACGATGGATATGCGTGCCGTGTAAGACTCGATGTGTAAGAAGGTATCCATATAAAACATGTATTTAATTAAAGCAAACTGTACAAAGGGAAAATTTATAATATAAAATTGCATTTTTTCATTGTGGCTTTGAATTATGTGGCAACAAATGAATTGTATTACTACTGCAATAATATCACTTTAATTACTCAAAATATTTGCTAAACAACGTGCTATCAAATCGAGTTACTAACTATGCTTAGGTAGTTTTGAAATATGTGTACACATTTTAAACAAATAAGCTAAAACAGGAAGATAAGTTGGAGTGGAGTTGACCGATTCAACCCAAAATATGGCTCAATGGCTGCCAGTTAGCAAATTATACTCCTTTGAGTATATTGAGCGCCGCTTACTAAAAAGTTCTTTCCCAATAGAAGAGTCGAATTTCCCTAGCCTGCCGGAAGTACGACATCCTCCAATTCGTCAGGCCAATCGACCGTATTACTCGCTTCTCGTCTCCCGCATGAGGAAACGCGCGTTCTTCCGCCGAAAGAAATAGCTCTGGAGCGATGCCGCTCGGTTTTTACTGCTGCGCCGATTAACCGCGACCAATCCGATTGAGACGCCTCTCGCTCGAGTGTTTCACACCGTACTACAAATTTATTCCGAGCGCGCGCGCGCGCCTTGACACCTGTCCCCGCGATAAGTAGGGAAACGAATCTATCTGGAGGCGCAGCCGAGCCCGAGACAGAGGCGCATTCGCTGCTCCTCGCCTATCTCCCATTGATAGTCAAAGTATACAAGCGCGAACCTGTCAGTCAGCCATTTGAACTGCTTAGTAGTCGAATGATGCCAGAGCGAGAGAGAACTTCACATTGAATTTATCCCAACAGTCTTCCAGGTGCATTCTGCGAAATGTTGTTAATATTTTCGGTTCGACTTTGCATGAGGAATCAGAGGTTAGATTTTTTCAAATTCGTTTTGAATCACCCTGTGTATTACATAGGAGTTTTCAAACAGCTATGACAAAATAAAATAAACAGTATTTCGCAAAATTCCATTAATATTTTCCATTCGATTTCTCATAAAGCATCGAACGTTAAACTTTGTCAAATTTCTTTTGAAGCAATCCGTGTAAATACCGGATTTTCCGAATAAATGCAACTAATAAATTGCGCCTAATGTTATAAAATCTCATTAACATTCTCCGTTCGGTTTCCCATAAAGAATTGGAGGTTGAACTTCCTCACATTCGTTCCCAATCAGCCTGTATAATGAATAGGATTTTTCAAATGACTACAACCAGTAAGCTAAGTCACTTTCTAAAATCTCATCAACGTTCTCCCTTCGGTTTGACATAAACAATTGGAGGTTGGATTTATCTTAGACATAGGCGCACTGGTTCGTCGCCTATCTGTGATTGATAGTCAAAGTATACAAGCGCAAACCTGTCAGTCACCAGTCCGCACTGCTTAGTAGTCAGGCGATGCCAGTGCGAGAGTGAACTTTGCATTGGACTTATCCACGCAGTCTTTCAGGCGTACACAGAAATCACACATGTCGTGTAGCACATGTTACCAGCAGTGTTTCGGTAGTGGAAACAGTCGTTGATATACGAGCGCCGGTGCTTTATCAAGATTTATCGTTACTTTTTTTTACTTTCGAGAGTCCTAGCATCATCAAGGACGAGTTTAATTGATATAGACACCGATAAACTATTGCCTTGGATATACGGTCGATTCTGTAACTTACAAATCCGTCAAGAGCTGTTTATGTATTTATTTTAATGAAACTTTAGGCAAATTAATACAGGATGATAACTTGCCTCTTATACAACAATATATATTTTTTACTATATTATATAAAATTGTATAATATAACACAATGTTATAGAGAATATACAGAATGTAGGAAAGAGTTGGCAAATATATCTGTATAATTAAAAGTATCAGATTATTTATAATCGTCTTATATGCAGCAACGATTTAAAGATTTTCTTGCTGTTCAATCAGTACTGTCGAGTACGCACTAGCACAGAGTGAAGAATTATAAATAATCTTTTAACTTTGTATGTCATTCTTTCTCATAGTTATGTATTATAATGATTTAAACGTCTAATGAAAAGTGAAGAACGACAGTGCTAATTAAATGTAAATCACCCTGTAAATAGAATTTATACACTATATAATGCACTTTATTAAATGTATAATATGACTATTCTCTTCAATCGTAAAGAGTGATTCATCGTCAACATGACGAACTTTCAATTCTTTAAAACCATTAATCATTTCGGGTCAGACGAACGACGCACATAATTGATATACGCAATCAAAGATAGATTGCTCTGAGAAACATTCCTCCTTTCTTCTCTCGTCTTCCCTTAGTGATTCAAGTTAGTAAAATGGAGTCATCGGAGAGAGTATAGTGCCTGTCCAATCGGGTTTGAGAGTGGCATTTCCCGGGGGGCGGGCCACCTCGGACAACCATGGACAGCTGTCAATCGGAAGATTCGGGTTGCCGGTCTAGTTGAATGGGCGAGAAACCAACGCTTGCAACATACTTAGAATAATGCGCCACGAAAAAGGACGGGTGCTCGGCTCGGGCAGGAAGAAGACGGGAAGTAGAGTGTGGGGGGGAATCGGTTAAAGCTTTTTCCCTCTCGAGCCTGGCAAAGTGACCCATTTCTTCTGACTTGCCCTCGCCCGAGTTCCCTTGGTCCTCGCGATGCGGCTCTTGTTGCTCTTCACCAGTAAAGTAGGTCCTCTTTGGCCTCTCCAACCGTGAATGACCGTGCGGAGGAATCCTGGCGGGACTCTCCTGCGTTCAGTTAGGGTAAAGACGTACAGGGTGGTTCACTTGCCTTTCAATTCGTACAATCGGACCGCACTTTTAATCAATGTAATATTATATGTATATAACATTTTGTGTTTGCGAGTGTGGAAAATGTAGAAAAGCCTTTGGAAAGTTTCGGATGCAATTAAAAATGCAGAGTAGCGTTGCGATTATAGTAACAAAGTTTTAATCAGTGCAAACTCACTTGTAGCGCATCATAACCTCCCGTTCTGCACCCAACTGGTTTTATTTGTCCAAATCTAGTTCTGTGAGGTAGAAATATTTACAACTTTATGGAATAAGGTGTGGAATTAACGAAATTAATTTCGCTGTTTACACATGGTGATTCAGGTCACATGTACAATTTTTCCTGTACCACAGCGACATTTCATTTGCTGGTAAAAAAGTGGGCAAATTTCAATTTCGCTACTTACTCTTTGCCTGCTGGTGTGTTCCAGTATGTTTTTACCTTGTAATTAGTTGAAGTACATAGAATCCCGTTGGACTCGGCAGAAAAGGGAGAATACCTGAAGGGTATGGGATGCGCGAGGCTCGCTCTGAGGGATCAAAGTGAAATGTAAGAGAGGAAGAGCGTGAGACTAACGAGCCTTGACCTCCATCCCGTTTCCTCGTGGCCGTACAGCGTCATTATGCAACCTGTACCCATTCACGTGGCTGTGTCCATAAAACATTTCCCCGCGGGCCCATCTCACTCTCATGGTGCTCTCCCGTAACGTCCGCCCCCATAACTTACAGGCTCATTCATTTGCCTCTGATGCGCCTCTGTCCAGTGTATTCACTCTTCCACGTATCATGATTCATAAGATTAATTCGAATTAATATATTTATACATTAATTAGATCAATTAAAAGACTATTTAAAAAAGAAAACTATGTTGATTAGTAATCCTTTCGCCAGAGAAAGTAAAATACATAAAAATAACGAAACTGTGAACCCAAAAACCAAATCGATTATTAGCTAATTAATTAAAGCATTAGAAAATAGTAATTAAATTAAATTATTTGTAACCTACTAAAAGGTGATAAATACAAGGTCGAGTGGAGTATTTATTGAAGCTAAACTCATTGATGATTATAAATTGTCAAGTAATTTGAATTGTACACTAATATTCCATATTCAATATACTATAATAATGGAAAGACTATTAACATTATTATTGTACTATTGTATAGAATCATATTCTGCATATAGGGATGAGCTTTGAACACCCGTGTATAATTAAATATATGACATTGTTTACAATTATCCGAAATACAAACCGCGTATGCCTTTAAATCAGCACTACAAGCCGCCATTTTTCACCAGGCATAAATGTATACTAATTTATCTGCATTCTACTTTCGTAGATTGTTACAGAATATATATAGTATTGAAAAATAGTACATAATGCATATATTTATGCAATGTACAAGATTTGCACCGATTAGTCGCGATTAAAAGGAAAGTAAATCACATTATATACAACCACATGAACCCGACAATCCTTCTCTCATAACCTGCACGAAGTTGCATCAGATCAACTCGGCAGGATTCGCTCTTGCTGAGGCTCAAGCCGATTAAGCCGGGCGGGCTTACGACTTCCACCTGTGTGCAATGGCTAACCTTTAAACCCCGAGATACCTGCACATTATCCCGGATGATTGGCCGGATTAGCGTCGAGCATTTCACGACTGTATTCTGTATTTCTGTTTGCGCAGGAGCGCCGCGAGCAGCGGAGGAGTAGGAGAGAGAAGATATCCTGGAGCGAGCGAGCGGAAGCTGCGGGATTTAGAGGAGGTCGGAAGGAAGGGAGCGACAGCGAGAGACGAGCAAACCGCGCGCACATCATTAGAGAGAGGGAGAGAGGATAATTAATAAAAGAGAGGCAGTGCTGTTGAAGAGTAAAAAAGAAGATATTCCGATCGGTGGGACGAGTGCGAGAGAACCGGCGATAGATCAATCCGGCGGGCGGCGAATCACATCATCATCATCATCATCATCCGCGGGCCGGCGCGTCGAGTGGCTGGCGAGCGAGAGCGAGCGAGAGGGAAGAGAGAGAGGAGGTGCGCGCTCCGGTGCGAGAGAAGCGAGCAGAGGAGACACGAACAATAGAGGCGCAACGACAACGAGAACGACAACGACGGTGGTGTACGCGCGCGGTGGCAGCGCTCGCTCTTCTCTCGGCCGATGGGGTCGTATAGTTGCTGCGCGTATTTGTAATGTATCTGGCGATGATAGGCCGGCAGCACGGCAGGAAGAGATCGTCGTAGGGGGATCGCCATAGCTAATCGTACCACCCAAGGTGGCACAGATTGAGAGGAGCCCCATCAGCACACATCCTCTCGCCCGGACCGAGAGGCCCCAGTGTATCCGACGAAACCGCTCCGCTCCGCTTCTCTCGATTGCTTCGCGCGCGCGCCACTGCCCGCCGCCGTCGCCGCCGCCGCCTCCTTTCCGCTCCTCCGATCAACAACACTACTTGGACTTCCCACGTATTCCACTTCACACGCACGCGCGCCTGCCTTGAAAAAACTCCCGGTTTCTCCGTTCCCAGTGGGAATCGTCGCCGCGAGAGGACCGCAGGCGAAGGAGAGAGGACGTCCGGGAGAGTGGCGAGTGTGACTCGGGGGACCGATCGGGAAGAAGATTCGAGGCGAAGGAAGACAAGGACGGGTCAGAGGCGAAGGCGGCTTCGCCAATCGGGGGAGGCCAATTGAGCGGGGAAAGCGGTCACATCGTGCGTGCTGGAACTGGTTCAACACTTCGACACGCCGATAGACAGTGTGCGAGCGCGCGAGGGCGAGCTGTGAATCCAGAGGGAGAGAGAAGGAGATCCCTTGTTCTCGATCCTCTCGACTCGATACGCGTCGATTCGATTCACCCGGTTCGACGAGGACTTCCGCCGCCGACCGGAACCTAAGCCCTCGGCGAGCTCGCCTACTGCCGCCGCTGCTGCCGCCGCTGCTGCTCCACTGGCGGAGCGCAGAAACTCTTTCTCGCTTCGACTTTCGCCGCTCGGTCAGCACCGAGCTGTGCTTCGCAAGCGGATAGGGAATTAGAGATCAGCGGACATGGAAGTCGCCACGGAAATGTGAGTATTTGTTTAATCAGTGCTTTATTAGTTGGATGTGGTTTGGTGCGATGTGCGATGCACGCAAACCCGATGCTTTAATCCTTCTTTCCGTCTGCAGCTTTCTCTCCCACTTCCTCCCGCAGCTTCCCGCTTCTTCCGGCCTCTCGAGAGCCGACTGCCTGCCCCTCGAGAGTGCCGGCAGTCCTTCGATTAACTAGACCAATGGCGTGAGCTTTCGCTCGCCCGCTACGCTAAGTTCCCGCTCGGCTATGATAGAACATTGGAAATACGAGGATGCATCGAGCACGCAACGTGCGGCTTGCACACTATGGCCGGCAGAAAAAATGTATTTAAAAGTGCTTTAACTACTTAAAAGAGTGGAGAATTCGGTAACTAAAAGGTCAAAACTTTTTGGGAATTAATGCGAATACGCAAGTACGCGCTACCTGAAAAGTAACTTGATAGACCAGAAATTAGTAGTGATCGGTATGATTATCATTGTTTTCCATAAACAAAGCATGTAATTACCATCGATGATTAGGACGCAAAAGGTCCCGGACACACAGCGCCGCAAACCCCACAAAAGTTGGCGACATTCTATTTACGACTCCTGTTTTGTCAGTTTCTGTTGACTTTGAGATTTAGGAATGAATGGTGCACTTTTAAATGTCGCTACAAGCGCTTGAAAGAAATTCAGAACAGACCATTGAACAGTATAAAGGTCTCCTTTTGTTGGATTAATATGGGCGCTTTTATGGTCAGACGTTGTATGGATAAATATATCAAGTGAATACCTAGAAAAATAGAATTCGAAGACCGTTAAATAGAATTTTTGCCAATTTTTAGATTTCTCCACAATATTTTTTGTATTCCTAGCTTGCTAATGTCAATCGAAACTTGCACGGAGATTATAAAAAGTGTCATTAACGTTACTAAAAGTGTCATTAAAAATGTCATTAAGATTTTTATATTCTTCATTTCGTCATATGATCCCACGCTAATTTAATAACTCGAGAATTTGTATACTATTTAATGTAAAATTCAGAATTCTTTTCAAGAGACGCAATTTTCACTACTAATTGGTACTTTGACAAGTTCATCTTTAACATATCGCAGTATTGTGATTCCTGCATCCCCACTTGTTGCTTCATTTATTCGCCCGCAACGCCCATTTCGGTGGAGTATTCTTAATGGTGCACGGTAAGCGCCTCGGCGAGCGTATCTCCGCGGACTTTCGTCTGACGCGCGGTTGCGTTGTTCGACGGTGATTTACACCGACCAGCTCTATAAATCAGTCCGACTGCCACTGCGATCAACGTACGTGCCGCGATGCTTTATTCCCTAGCGCGTCCGGGGAAAGCCCCGACGGTGACACGAGGAGCGTATCTCGCCAGACGGGAGCGCAACCACGTGGAAAGCACAATAAGCACGAGAAGACGACGTAGTCGAGTCCGATTGACATTGACACGAGGCGCTGCAGAGCTACCAATTGCTCGGCGTCCCTCCTCACGGTACAGTCTGTGGGTCGAAAGGATTCGGGCCTTTGAAAGATGGGACATTCGCTTAAAGTCTGATTTGGGGTCAAGAGAAGGGCGAATTGGGAAAAAGCATGGTGGTTGTGCTCGACCAATGTAAGCGAAGCCTGAGGGTCAAGTAAAAAGGTGATTGAAACGCAAAGTTAGGAAAAGGCATTGAAGTTTTCCTTATTCGACCAATCATTTCTAATTGAACAATGCAAACGAGGTCTAATGTCTGGTTTACATGAGTCAAGTAAAAAGGAGAGTAGAAGGCCAGGTTACGGAAAAAGCATAATGGTTTTTCTAAGTTTACCAAGACCTCTTCTACTTGACCAATGTAAATCAGACCTAAACGTCCTTATCAACGATGCCACTAAAGTGCACGAAGCAAGCGTTTCGCTGGTAACAATCGCCACTTACATCATGTAATTGCTGTGAAAATTCGCACATACAATTATAATTCTGCCCGATGTAAGCAGTTTACTCGCATCGTGGAGAAACACAATAAGATTAATTCTACGACCAGCAGTCCGGCAGTCCGCCCGGGTGCTACACTAATAAGATAATTACCGCTAATGCTTTGCTTCCTGATGTTACAGTATTATAATATACAGTTTACTTCTAGCATCTCCGGCTATTGAATAATGAAAATCCCATCGAAATCGGCTTAGTAGTTTTTTCGCCAAGTTTTGATAAACCAACGTACAATGAAACGCTTCAGATTTGTGTAACTAGAGGGTGTTCCAAAAATGTCCTAAATGAGTATAGCCCTCCTGTAGGGAATTTTGCGGCGAACAAGATAGGTACTTTAAATTTTTTGATTGGTTCTTGATTTCGCGAGAAAATTGAAAAAATTATACGCCAATAAGATACTTTGATGGCCCCGCTGGTGAGCGGATAGGGCCCACTGGCTAAAGGTGAGCCCTTTCTTCCGGCAGAAGAGATAATCTGTCCTTTCAGCGGTATGTTTTATTGACGCATAAACGACTTTGGCACCTATTGGCGCGCCCTTTTTTGTATTTCGTCGCAAAATAAAGCGCGAGACAACATTTTAAGAAAAGCCATCTTCATCGCCGCGAAATTCTTAACAAGATGGCAATACTAGTTTAAGACATTTTTGAAACACCCTGTATAAATGTGTGACTATACGTTGCAAGTAAAGTACTTGCAGTGAGCAGAATTGTAGTTTTATGTGCGCATTTCTACAGGACACTCATGGTGTGTGTGGTATTTGTTATAAGCAAAATACTCGCTGCAAGTATTCTACTCGCGTCGTGTAGAAAGACCTTAAGTAGAGAAGAAAAAGAGTAGAAAGAATAGAGCATTAGTTTACTCCCAGAGCACCTCCTGTTTTTAAACACTGGCAAATCCCATCGACAATCGGTTCAGTAGATTTCCGCCCAATCTACAAAGAGATCTTCAGCTTTGTCAGACGTGCTTCCTTCTATTCCTCAATTTCAGTAGAAACTCTCCGGCAATGAGTCTGGTTAGTAGAATCATCCAAGGGGAGCAGGGCTCGAATGTAAAGCTGTTTCTCCTCGACTTCCTCCCGGCGAGATCGGCCTATCGATGACGAAGTGGCTATAGGTGGCGGCGGCCGTGCTCTCCGCGAAACGGAGAACAAATGGAAGATGATTACGCGTCGCATAGGAACTCATTACGCCTCCTATTGTAGAATGCGGCTGGCGGAGGTCCATTGTCCCAATGAAGAGAGCCGCTCTCCTCCAGTTTCACCAGGGTTCCCCGCAAGTGGAATTCCCCGCTCGTTCTGCGAAAGTACAAGCACGATCTCAGCGGATTTGGCAAATTTCTTACCTCCGCTCCGCTATTATTCCCGGGGAGCACCTCTTTATTGTTAGCGGCGGAGATGGAGCGGCTTTCCCCTGAGAAGGAAGCAGGCTTGAGTGGCTTTCCGGCGACGTCGCGATTAGATTGGGGATTAATCGTCCTGGTAGTTCCGTATTCGGCCGGGATGGCGCCCGATTAGACAGTGGTATTGTTGGCCCAGGAATGTTACACAACCGGGGCGCAGCTTCTCGTCCGTACACAACGCGCACGTGTTTCCCCGCATGACGGAGGCGGCCGAGCCGAAGACGCGCGACTCCTGCACAGCAGCTTTCGATTGCCAACTGGCAGTGGTCCGCCCGTGCGCGTGGAATATTAATTGGCAGGGCAGCTCTTGGCGCAAAACCACGCACTCCGGCACGATCCTCCTCCCCAGCGCCGCTGCTCTTCCTGTAATGCATTGCGGCGACGTGTCGATTAGTCAGCTTTGCGAGAGTCGGAGTGAAAGAAAGGCCGGAGGCACGAAGCAAAGCTTACAAGTTTAAGACGGTGAGAATCCGAATCGGATCGCCGGACCTTGGTCGAATGCAAATGGCCCGCTTTGAATAGGTAGAATAGGCGAGGATCGGACGGTGCTCGGCGAAGCAGATACGTGCAGGGAGTTAGCCATGGCGCACAAGGCCGTCGAGAGCGAAACAGCGAAAGACAGAGTTCCGAGCTCTCGAGTGCTCGTCTCTCGGAGGTTGTTTAGCGCGAGGTCAGTCTTAAAGACTCAATCAAATCATAGCCGGGACTACGGACCCTCGCCTGTTAAGGCAATGGGTTACACTACCAAGCGAGCATCTCAGTCTCCCCGTTTTTCCTCCCAGGTGAGATCACTCGCCTGGAAAAATCCCACCGTTTGTCTAATCACACGCATCTCCTTACATTTCACTTTACCCTCGCGCTTGTACCAGGTAATTAGCCGACATAATACGACAAGCGATCGGTAGATTTGGAATGGTATCAATCGGCGATCGGTGAATCAGACATTTGCAGCACGTGCTCGAGACACATGGTGTGTGCAGGCACTGGCCACAGTGTGGCACTGGCTGAGCGGCCTGAGCGACGAGCTCGCACGAGTACGTGCACGCAGGCAGAGTAGCGTGTCCGTCTCCGGCGTACGAGCGCGCACAGGAAAGCACGATGATTGGCAATGAGTGCACCTAAGTTCGTCATTAGCCGGCGACGCACGCCGCAGCCCGTCTTGATCGAACCGATTCGCTCGATCGATCCTCCATTCCTGATAGCCGGGGATCGTTGACGGAATATCGAGCAGTTGTCCCATCGAGAGGATCTCGAGCGCACAGTTGCCGGGGAGTAAGGAAATGGGCCGGTAGAATGGGAGCGTCGGCAATCAGACGTCTCGCCGGGCGTTCCAGTCAAAGTGGCATCAACCGGAACTTATTAATCTCTCGGGCGACGGTATCACGTGGCATTAACATAAGTGTCGGTTAAATAGTGTCCCAGGGCGTAGTAGCGCGCTACTGCGAGCGCGTGAATGTCTGAAACTTGAAACCACTGATGATATCACTGCCGGAAAGAAAGGTCTCACCCTTGGCATACCCGGTCCTTCGAGTCGACACGACACTCATCCTCCCACGAAACGAGGAGTCCCTCCTTTCCATTCCCCCAATTATCCAACCGACTTAATTAATTGCCCACCGCTTTTTTGGACTCTTACTCATCCCCAACTTCCCACGTTTACATGCGCCGTCTGGCTTCGAGCTCGCTGGTCCGATTTTTTCCCGCAGCCGGTGTCCTCCGCCTGTAATCATCCGAGCTGGGAGAGACGTGTTACGTCGTGCGAGTGGCTCGTTGGCGCGGTTAAACGATCAACTCCGACAATTAGCGATATCAGGTCTCCTCGTTCCTTTACCTTCCTCGGACGCGATCCGCGCGGAAAGGACTTTTGCGCGCGTCAACCCACCGGACGCGCTTCCATCTATTTTCGAGGCATCGCCACTTGCCAAAATATCCAGGGTCTTCCTCGACAGAGTCCGCCGCCGGCAATCTAGCTGGACACGCGGAAAGCCTAGACGAGCTGGCGCGCCAGCGAATTGACACTGCAAGGTCGCGCGCGCCACCGCGTTTGTTTACCGACAGTTTTCCTTGACTCTACCGCTATACGTGACCCCATGCGAATGCCATACCCACTTGAATCGGAAAATCGGAATTACCCTGTGCCGCTCTGTCACCGTTCGAATCTCAATGTGACTATTGTTAATCGTAACAATATACTACTCTTGACAACGATGACAGTTTTCCTTGACTCTATTGTTATACGTGACCCCACGCGAACGCCGTACGCGCTCGAATAGGAATTCCCCTGTTTTGCCGTATTTCCCTGATCTTAAAGCGGCTATTGTAATCATAACAGTGTACTGCTCTCGACAACGATATCAGAGAAATAACTAATGAGCGCTTTCTTATTTTTCCACGTGGACGGGTCATTGGGTCAACAGATTAGTGCGAGCGACGACGAACGAGTGTTGAGTAGTTTTCCTTGAAGGGCAAGCAGAGCCATCGGCCGAGTTTCGTTGAACAACACCTAATTGAATTAGGATTCAATCAACCACCAGGATCGCTACGGCAGAGAGGAGGAAGTCAAGATTAATCAATATCGAGCCTTAATCCAATAGATTCTCCATAAGAGCCGCACACAGTCTACCTATCACTAGCATCGGTTAATCCCGTAATGGCTCTCTAGGCCCGGAGGATGATCGTCAGCGTGGAAATCCCTTGTCTACCAGATCCGGGGGGAAAAATAGTGAATCCCAATCAACGGGGATTAATCACTCGCCGACCGCTTTAATGAGGGCCAATAACCATAAACCACACTATCTCCCGCTGCAACTCACGGTCCAAGAGGATGCTTGCTCAACAGTGAACAGGAGCCGGCACTATCTGCCGAGACGTGGATTCGCGTCGTTGATAAAATGCGCCGTTGACATCTGGCGCGCACGGGTTTTCCTCTCGGCGCGGCTAGCTCCGGAGGCAGTTGGCGAGGGACACTTCGACGAGGATTGCGCGATTAGCAAGTGCGCTCCGCGCGTGTAAGAGGGCCGTCCGAAAGTCTTCCGCCGGTGGCTGTTATCGCTCCACGGATTGGGAAAGAGTGCGGAGGCTGGTAGAGTAGAGTTAGTGTTAGGAGGAGAAGAATCGAGAAGATGGAGCGAGAGAATTCCGTAGCGATGGAGTCGGTGTTAGTTTTGGGGAGGAGTGTAATTCGAGTTCCTGGCGATGGGATCTGATGGAGTGACGTGGTGCGGTGTGTGTTTCAGGTCGCCGCTGTCCGGCTCGGACACACAATGCAGGATCGAGAGGACGTCGTACTACCCGCAGGAGGCGGCCAAGAGGCCGCAGGGCCGCCCGGAGAGGATAAAGAACTGCCTGAGGCACAACGCTCTGACGATGCTCACGGTGAGCGGCGTCGTCGGCGGCGTCGTCCTCGGCATCATCCTGAGGAACTCCCGTACCGACAAGTGGACCCCGCGTGAGATCATGTACATCAATTACCTTGGCGACCTCTTCCTCAGGATGCTCAAGAGCTTGATCCTGCCGCTGATCATGTCCAGCTTGATCTCGGCCATCGGCTCCCTCGATCTCTCGCTCAGCGGACGCATCGGCGCACGTGCCATTGTTTATTACATGGTCACCACCGTCAGCGCCGTCGTGCTAGGTTCGTATCTTCCCCCACCGCCTTTTCTTGCTTCCTCCTTTTCCTGCCGCTGACCGATACTTTCATTATTTTAGAATCTAGAAAAAATGGTTTTTGGAGTCTTCGATTTGCGAAGAGAATTGCTCGAGATAATAATTAAAGTGATAACTCTAATAACTACCAATCGCTTGCATTTATTGCGCAAAAATTCCTTAAGGTTATTGGCAAAGAAAACTACTCTTTTTAGATTTTCTTTAAACTCTGATAGAATAATCTTTATAATATCCTGCGACTACTGGTCAAGTTTCATTGGGCTTGACAACCGTTCCGAAATAATTGACTTTTAAGTTGGCAAATTTCGGACTTTATTATACAGGGTTTTACAGAACGAAAATGAATGTTGTAACTACCGATTCTACATGCCAAACAAATTGATTTGGCATAAAGAATTGCAGGTTCATTTCGATGTTTATTTCGAAGCACCCTGTATAAGGTATCAGATTTTCCAAATGACTATAATTAGGAAACTAAGCTAAAGGTTTCAAGGTACAACAACAATTAACATTTTTCATTTGATTTAACGTGAAGAATTGTAGGTTAGATTGTCATCTTTATTTTGTTACACCGTGTATAATGGATTTGGTAAATTCCTATAACTAAGAAACTGATATGAATTTAGCAACAACCGTTTAAATTTTGCGTTTGATTGGACATGAAAAATGCCAGGTTAGATTTCTTTGCCGGTTAGAGATTGAGATGGGATTTGAAAAAAAGGAGTAAAAATGATTATCGAAAAATCTTGTAAGTTAAAAATTAGTAACTCGGTGATGGCGTTATGGAAGTTGGTACCACCAGGAATACCACGGTGAATCATATACCATGAAAAATTCATTTAACCATTTTCAAAAAATCAATTAAAAATTTTGCTCGGAACCACGCCGCTGAAATTCGGGTCATACGCACTCTCAGCTGTCTCGTGCAACTACCACTTGGCACGAGACCCCACCGAGTCTTTTGATGGAGTTCAGTCTCACAGAATACGAAATATTCGCTGCACCAACACGTCATATAAATAAAGACTTTAGTACGCAATAAAAACGACAGTACTTATTTTAGAAAAACAACAAAGGAAAACTAGTTTAAAGGGTTGAAATCAAACAAATACACTTCCCCGTCAGTTCAAACAATCACAGTGCCTCGAAGTAACTTTCCCCGCTTTTCTGACCCCCAGAAGAATGCCGCGATAACTTGTTCATCACCCCCTGACTTTCCCTAGCGAAGAACGAAAAGATCTTCGGGCCCACGCGTAAGCCGTGTCAAGCGGGTTATACTTGTCGGAAAAGTATTGTCCGCGTCATACGAAAAATCATGTAGTTTCGGCGTCGATTTGCGCAATAGCGCGCTCTCGAATATATCGCTTCTTAATTTAGATATTACGATCGCTTCCACGAAACCATTGGAACAAACAACGGGCACCCCGGGGGCCTTTATGACCGCGGCTCTTCTTCATGGAAGTATTTGACCACCGTGAAGCAACGGGTCACGATGATTAATTGGACATGTTGCGGAAAGCGGAGGATACTGCATTGTTGGAAGCCACTGGCGCAGTATGGAATTCCGTGTTCCGTAATGTCAAAGCTATACGTTATATAGTCAAAGTTCCCCGGAAGTTTGCAAGGGGAATTGTTCTGATTCCGGTCTTCTTCCTGTAGAGGATGTTCTAAAAAAATAACGATTTGCCTGGTGACCATCCCAAAGATCTTATAAATTTTGTGCTAAAATTAGTTTAATTTATTAGTTGTAATAATTTTAAAAATCCAATCATTATTTATGGTAATTCATAACAAACTTAGGGAAGTTTAACCGTCGATTCTTCATGCCGGACCATCCAAAAAATCTTACCAGCATTTGCCTAAAATAGCTACAACTAAGAAACGAAGCCGAATTTAACAAAATGCCTCTAAGATTTTTGGAAGGTTTGTTAGAAACTCAGTGTATTTCTGACTTGTCAATTATGTCATATTTGGACCACCCTATGGAATATCCAAACCATCCTCCACGATACCAGCGTAACTGCATCATATATGAACTTTTGCATCTTCTGTGCAAAGTCTTTCGCTGTAGACAAAGTACCTACAGGAAAAACCCGACTAAACTATTAGAAATGTTTTCTCGACCATTCGCAGAATGGCGATAGCGGCTATCGTTGACCCGCGGTAATCGCGCGCTAATCCACATCTAGAGATTTCTTGCCTCGCCCAATTACGTAAGGGGAAGGCGGATTTAATGCGTAAAGATTAATGCGCACGCACACAGTCGCCTCACGAGAGGCATCAATGAATTGGTAAGCAAGCAAGCAAGCAAGCAAGCGCGCGTCTCGTATGTTAATTACAGATTATGCGCTGTGCAGCCTTGAGCGCCCAGCGTTTCCCTATCGCATACTCGGCCGAGTTACTGCCGGAGTATATCCGTAGATTGTTTCACGCGATTGCGTAAATCCAGCGTATGCCGCCAGCGACAAGTGTAATTAAGAGGACGCGTCGGGAAATCGCATAGCGTTTGACAGGCGGAATTGGAGTAGCGAAGGGTCAAGCGAGTTAAGATTCCTGGCGTTCCCCGATTCCCCGAAAGGAAATCGCGTCAGGCTAATTTCATAATTCGGACAAATATAGAACCTAATAGGAAATTTAGATATTGATGTTTGAAGCTCTAGTAGTTTCAGGCATGAAATTACAGATCCATGGATCAACTAATACATTTCATAATTCATAAAAATTACATAAACTAATACGAAATTCGTGAATTGATTCTTGGGGTTGCAATTGTTTCAGAAAGGAAGGTTTTGTTTTGATCGAAAACGCTATCGTCCGCAAAAGGATTTTTTAAATGTGCTACAATTGAGTTCATAGTTCGATTAGAAATGTATATATTTCATTATCACAGCATACAGGATAATTCACTTGTGGTTTCACTTTTGCCTTCGAATGAATTTCGCCGAAATGCACATTCCAAATTATTACATGACATACATTCTGAATATAATGTAAACCCATATTATATGGATTATACAGAACTTTGGGAAAAGTTAACTCATATTCTCCATTACTTATAATTATCTTATACACAACAGCGGTAATTGAAAGGCAACTAAATCATCCTGTACGTAATTTCGTGCTTCCTTATTTGAAATATAGTGCCCCTAAAAATGAATAAGTATAGATTAATTTCAAACACCGGGTAAACAAGTTCCTGAAAAGTATCTACGGCTGCCTCGCACTGCTACTACTTAACGCAACAATCGGCTGGATCTCCTGATTCCCTTGAGAGGATACTTTTCTTAATAATTCCTTCTGTTCAGGTATCATCCTTGTGGTGTCCATCCAGCCCGGCGTCGGCAGCTCGGCGAATGTCCAGTCGAAGGCGCCCGCGCAGAATGTGTCGACGGTCGACACCCTCATGGACCTGGTGCGAAACATGTTCCCGCCGAATTTGGTGCAAGCTTGCATCGCCCAGCACCGGACGGAAGTTAGGAAACCGGCGAATAGCACCTCGGGTAAGACAGGCTCCCTCCCCTTCGAGAACAGCGTTCTTCCTTGTGTTATGACAGTCAGTGAAAATAGGGATTGTATCTGCAGACGATATAGACACCTGGGAACCGGTGGAGAAGGAAGTGTCCGGCATGAACATATTGGGCCTGGTAGTGTTCGCAACGGTGCTCGGCATCACCCTCGGAAAAATGGGTCCGCAAGGGAAACCACTGCTCAGCTTTTTCGAATCACTTTCGGGGGCTATGATGCTCATCACTAACTGGGTCATCTGGTGAGAATTACGGCAATCGTTAAAGTCCTGTATTATAATGCGACGCAAAGTAGGACGCAACGATTCTTGCAATCTTCCAAATCATAAAAATAAATGTAAAAATCAATTAAGTCACGGTTTCGGTAAGATGCAGAGTGAAAAGTAATTTCTTTAGCAAACACGACATTCTTTGTCGTAAGTAACAAGTAAAATCATTGGCCTAGCGTAATCATTAGTTTCCGCTTCAGAAATGCGAGAGTCCTGTGGCCCATAAAATTTTGTTAGATTATCTCAAAAGCGGCAAGAGGATCCAATAATAATTGCATGAAATATTGCATTGTTATCGCAAATACGCATTCGGGAAAAATGTCAAGAAAATCGATCCAGTAGAAGTCGGTCGCAAATTGATTTCCTCTTTGACCAATCAATAAAGCCATGCAATAATTACAATAAAAAATTTTAAAACTAAGACAATAGAGCAAGGGGACAACACAGCGTACATACAGCAGCCTGCAAACTTGTATATAATTAGCAATTTATTTTTACGGAACCGAGCTCATATCAATGTTAATTAAAAACCCTAACAAATTACGCCGTAAGATTAATTGCAGACTCAAATAGCTTTAAAAAATCGGTTTAATCTCCAATTTTTCACGAATTCGCCCACTGTGCGAGCGTAAGAGAAATCATGACTTTTCCAATGCACAACAGGTTGTCGCCGGTGGGTGTGTTGTTCCTGGTCGCCGCCAAGATCACGGAGATGAAGTCCCTCGACGAAGTGGTCGCCCAGCTGGGAATGTACTTCCTCACGGTGTTAATAGGACTGTGCATCCACGGGTTCATGGTGTTACCAGCTCTCTTCTTCATCATGACGAAGAAGAATCCCTACCGCTACATCTCCAACTTGGCCCAGGCGATGGTGACTGCGTTCGGCACGTCCTCCAGCTCAGCTACTTTGCCAGTAGCGATCGCCTGCTTGGAGGACAGGAATGGTGTCGACCCGCGGATCACCCGATTCGTCCTGCCAATCGGTGCTACCATCAACATGGATGGAACCGCTCTTTACGAGGCTGTCGCCGCGATTTTCATCGCGCAAGTCCGACAAGTCAGTCTCACCTTCGGTCAGCTCGTGGCTGTCAGGTATGATTGCATCGACATTGCTTTTATACCGAATCTCTATAGTTGGGCCTGAAAGAATGTGACTCAAAAAAACGTTAAGCCGCTCGAAACAGTGTGAAGCCCAGTAGTTAGAAGAGTTTTGTCCAAGAATTACTCGCGACTTCTGGATTAGGTCTGGGAAGTTCCATTTTTTGGTTTGGGGACTTCTGGGTGAGGTCTAGGAGGTTCCATTCTTTGGATTGGGGACTTTTGATTAGAGGATCTTCCTCCGAAGAACAGGACTTGTACAGACCTGAAATAGAAGCCCAAACATTTATAGGAAGATAGTGCGATTAGAAAAGTAAACGGTTCTGAAAACCAACTTACCAAGCCAACATTGTGGAACGTTTGTTGTTATTTCCCTGGCTTGTCGATCTCATTCTTTCAATGTCCCTAGCATAATTCGAAATCGATAGTACATGGGTTTATGTGTTTAGTATTACGGCGACTGCGGCGAGCATCGGTGCGGCTGGAATCCCGCAGGCGGGTCTGGTCACGATGGTGATGGTACTGGACACGGTCCGTCTTCCAGCTAACGACGTCTTCCTTATACTCGCGGTTGACTGGCTACTGTAAGTATCCCAAGTCCCCCGGCGATCTTATTCGCAGAGCGAATACTTCTCGACACTCTTGGCGCCGGCTTCGCCAGCCTTTCTCGCGAGAGTGAAAGTGGGAGGATGATGTAGAGGAGGGACAGGTGGCCGATTGTTCTTTTTCTGGTTGACAGAGACCGCTGCAGGACGACGGTGAACGTGGTGGGCGACTCGCTAGGCGCGGGTATCGTGAACCACCTGAGCAAAAACGAGCTAGCCAAGCTGCCGCAGAGCGCTCAGGCCCAGAACGGCGGCGACCACCACACCACGACCTCCATATGAGCTGAATCCGCACTTCCGACTCAAGACACCACCGTCGAGCGCGTGGAGCTCGATGCTAAGAGAAACGACGAAAGCTCACCCTCCATCTTCTCCCTTGACATCCCTCTGGGTCCCGCTGCGTCCTCGCATCGGGCATAATTTAATTCTATTTATCGAAACAGTCCTTTGCTCTTCCGTTTATCCTCTAGGAGAATACTCGGGCGAAGGTTCAAGGGTGAGTGAGTCGCGAGGGGTTACGTGGGGAGCGGTCGTTTAAGTAATACTCTCTCAAGTAGATGCCCGGGCATCGCTGGCAATTTTTCGTACACCCGACAGAAATTATTGGCGAGCACTGCCTTCGTGTTTCCTTTCATCGTTTAGTTAGCCGACTCCGTCGAAAGCGCGGAGTCGGCCGATTTATTCTTTGTTGCCGTAGTCGAGTAAATAGCCATTTGAACTAGCCATTTATTAGATCGTATCTAGGAGGCAAACACTCAGCGCGCGCCCCGTCAAACAACGAGTGATTTGCCGCATTGCCGCCTAAGTGTTCGTTTAGCCGCCTATGTTCTCGGAAAGCGCATTTGACGAGCAAAGCGCAAGGTTTTGGGTAGCTGGCGAGCGGTGGACTTGAAACCTCGCGTGCTCCACTGGCCGAAATTGCTTTGGAGGAGTCGCGCGAGATTCCGGCGGGTGGAGAAGCTGCTGCTTGCAGTGGTATTTTCCTCGGAGGGCGACTGCGAGTCGTGCGGAGCGCGCTTTCTCGGTTGCTGGACCTCGTATTTTTAGAAATTGGGACGAATTCGTGTCGCGGGGGAGACGAGTAATAGCGAGCGATCATTAGAGTGTGAGACATAAGTGTAAAGCATGGTTTGTTGATCCTATTTAGTCGACACTGGAGACGCGTCTGATTTCTTACACTGATCTGTGTTCTTCGCCTGTTTATGGAAAACGAAATAGAGTAACATGACACACTCACCGACGGACGAAATTAGCTGTTCTAGAGGGAAATCTTGTACGCATATTGGCGCATCTTCTAGCACTCGTTTGTGTACCCACGCATTATTCGGTAGCTCTTGGCGCGATTAATTCGCACTCTCAACGATTTGCAAACCATTCCAGTGTGAATATGATGTAACGTGCTTGTTGTTGATCACTGTTCTACAAGCCTCGGCTACTCTAAGGCCGAGCACTCCAGCTCCACCACTCTAGAATCTAGGACCACCCGATAAGTCAACTAATCGGCGAGCCACAATTGACAATAACAATTAATACCTGGGAAACTGGAATACCTGCTATCCTGTATTCTGTAAGGACTCCGAAAGTATTTCTTGCACAAGTAGAAAGGACTATCGACTCTTGACTCAGGGCCGACCAGAATCTTATCATTAAACTAGCAAGGAAAGTATAAGGAACTTACTCTCGACAATAATGTCGTCAATTATATTCCGAAAGCCAAAGGACCAAGAAACGCAAGGGGATCCACTCGAATTGCATATCAAAATTCCGTACTCTGCGTAGAATTAGTGCCCTGAGTCTGTGTCGCTGAGTAGGCGGACTATTTCCGGTCGAGAAAAGAAAGAAATTAGTGTAACTCTATTTTTAACATTCACACACACGTACGCGAGAGAATTTTCTATAAATTCCATGCAGCATAGAATGCGGGCGCACATTACTCGTTCTAAGTCCGAATGTGTTCGAGCCACTGTCCCTAGCCCGTTTCAAAGACTATAATCGGTGTATTTGGCGGCGAGGCAAAAGTCTCGAGGGAAGAGGGGAAGTATGTAGCTGGTTTCCAGATGAAAGGCTGCAAAGCCCCATCCGGACATGTCAAACGCTGGGCGTTCGATACTTGTTGGACATATTGACTACTGCTATATAGATTATTAATCGAATTGTAATTTTATCGAACCGATGCAGCACCGCGCGTGTATCCTCGTTCAAGCATAGCTTACTACCCGCTCCGAGTACTAAGCTCGTTGTCGGCTCGGTCAGTGGACCGAGCGAGTCTTCAATACCTAACTTCTAGCTCTTCCCGTAATTGTGCCATACTCGAGCAACTCCTGAACGATCCTTCCGCATTCGAGCGATGAAACTCTATCGACAAAAGTAGCCGTAGCACTTGCGAGGCCAAGCCAGGCTGCAATAACCGGGCGGGTTTCTTATGAAATCGAATTTCTTGCCGCAAAATACTCTCAAGTTACGCTTTCTCTGTATGTGTGTGCATGCGTGCGTGTACCGCTTAGCCGATTGCGCCCGGCCAGGCTGTCTAATGCACGCACTCCCATTGAGTTTCTGGTCCAATCGCTGCTAGTCGGTGACACTTGGTATTCGCGAGGAGAGCAGGAAAGGCGCGACGGCGGCGGCGACGGCGGCGGCGATCGATTTCTCGATCGGCAGGCGATCGCCGTGTGTGATTGTCGGAGGGAAGAGGGGAAGGTGTGTGTGTCCCGGACTCTCCCGGTCGCCAGGCGTTAGAGATGAGATCTATTTAACAATACCAAACTAATAATCATAATACTGTTACCAATATCGCGAATTAATGCGCGTGACGCGCGCAGGTAGTGTTTACACATGTAATTAAGTAATTGCCATAGATGCTTAACGATACGCTGTACAATATTTATTTGTACAATAAATGTACAAACTGATGTAATAATAAAACGAGCCGTTTATTCCTACAGGACGAGGCGAGGGTGTCGCGTACGACGCATTGTTCTTGGCGCGGGAATGAAGAGGCCCCGGAGGGGAGGGGAGAGAGATAATTGAAAAGTATTTATTTCAATCATAAGACTATCAGTGCATAAAGTATAACATTTCGTAATTTCTGTTTCTTTTTCTCGTTGGGTGGTTTCCTCTCGCGCTGATTCCTTCCTTTTAATACTGCGCAGCGCGCTCTCGCCAGAAAAATACATAGATATCGGATTCTTTCTCAAGTAGATCGATATCAATCGCAAGTGACCGGTACAGAAATGATCGCATACAACAATACAGATTGGAGAATGCTCCTAATCAATGACCAAAGGTGTGAAAATCAAACTCGTTTCTGCTTTCCCACAATCACTCGGTCGACCAGGCACCCAAGTTCGATTAATCAACAGTAACACACACCAACTGATTAGCTAGCGTCGCGGATCGAGGGTGCATTGAAATGCTATTCCCTCGATCGCGGGACTTGCCTAGAACGTCGAGTCCAAGGGGGAGTAGATCGTCTGCCAATTTGTTGGCTCGTTGTGAGGATACGGTTTATCAAATCTATGTGTAGAAAAGCGGGGCGCAAGCACGCGTGCGTCCCCGATTAAAAAACTAAGGCACGTAAACCCAGTATGACTAGAAAGGAAATGCACTTAAATTATAATACTTGCCGGTAAAATCAGACGTAGCAAAAAGGGGAGGATATCACCGTGACCTCGGAAAGTATTGTGCACCGTGCGACGCACGCGGCAACAGTACCATTCGCTTACGAGCTCTACTTCGCCGGCGGCGTTTCGCTGTGTCTGCGGTAAAAAGTTGGCGAATCCTTGAGTTCGTTCGTAGCTAGTGATTATTACAGCAATTAGACTTCTAATCGTTAAAGTGGACTACGCGAACCGAGAGAGAACGAGTCAATCGACACTGCATCGTACGCGCACGTCCCAATTGAGCCTACAGAGCGTTAAGCGAATTATGACGAGACCGATTGTGACAAAAACTCGCCTACGCTAAGAAAACGTCATTAAACGCGATCCGATTAATCAAAGCTAGTTTTCATTGCGGTCGATCGACGGCCCTCAGAATCGAGAGATAGATGCTCTTGCTGTCGGCAAAGTCGCTTTTTCAACAGGCATATCCGTATGTACAATAATAGAAACGATCCGCCTATGGATAAAGTCGTATTTACAAAATGAGAAGAATTCACGATTGATTTTGATAATGCTGATACATATCTAAACACCTAGAAATCACAATGGTCCTCGCTCGCGACGGGCCTTCCTCGTAAGCAGGGATCGCCGGAGGCAGCCGCGTTCAAGAGCGAGTTCATTAAATTGTGCTGAACGAGTGCGAGAGTGGGTGTGATCCCGTCCGCTAATTCAGGGAGATTCCCTGAATCCACGAGCTCAGATCATTCGTGTCCTCGCAACTTAGGCTCAACGGGTGGTTCTCGATGACCCGCGACTCGAGGAGCACCTGGGCGGCAGTTCGACCGGTTAGGTAAGCACCGTGCACTGTGCTGTAGAAGGAAGAATGCGTGTGCTCGCCCGCGAACGCAATTATCACCTTGGAGTCATTCTCCCGAGACAGCGGCTCCGCGAGGCTCCTGATGTCCAATTGACTGGCGCCCACGGCCATCGCCGTGTACGAGCCCCGGGTGTAAGGCTGTGAATGCCAGGAAGTGCGCAAGCAGTGTTTCGGCGTCGGTACAAAAGGGTCGTTGAGGAATTTCCGCAGGATCATCGTGCACGCCTCGACCACTTCGTTCGTCGGCAGTTGTTCCATGAACTCGGCAGCCTTGCCCGAGATCCAGCCGAGGAGGAGGGTGTCGGAGATCTTGGTGAAGGAGTAGATCTTCCGGTACCACGATTTACTGAGGTCCTGGCGCTCCTCGTCCGCAAGCCCTCGGTCGTCCCAGAGCAGCATCACTTCCGACACTCCGGGATTGAGGAAAGGCCTTTCGTATTCAAGGAATATTTTATCCACTGTACCGAACATTAATCTATCTATTGCTTCGAGCTTGTAACTTGGCAATGGCGGCTCGAATAGTTGCTCGCTCTTCGCTTTAAGTACTCCTAGTGGCAATGTACAAATTATTTGATCGGCCAGTATCTTTTTACCACTCTCGCACTCGACTTCAACTAGTCCTGCCGCGTGTTTACTCTCCGGACTCGCGTTGTCGTCAACTGTTCTTTGCCACCTATAACCAATCCAATTCCATTTGTCGCTTTAGTTCATAGGATTTGAAAGGAAGAGTTACTTCATTGGTAGGTTCTGGCTTACCTAATTTTCGTGACAACGTGTTTGGTGAGGATACGGTTCTTTGGTATGTGTTTGGCCACTGGCTCCAAAATAGCACTGTATCCATCTGGAAGACTGACATTGCCGCCTTGGAGCTCAGCGTAGGAACCCATCTCCAGAAGATCCACATCTTCCATGCTGTCGCAGCCAGTAATACAGGTCTCTCTCTTTAATAAACAGTCGAAAAGTAACTGTCTGACTTTCCTCTGGTCCGCTGGCAGTGAGGACAGGTAAATCTCAGCCTCCAGAGCGACGTGCGCCCCCACGCTATTAATGCCATCCGGCGGACTGAAAGCGCACAAGAAATACTCCTCGCATCTTCTCAGGAAACAGACGTAAGCCTCGTAGATCTCTTGCAAGATGGGAAAGGGTAACTGCTTGCCATCTTCCATCGCAGCCACTACTTTGTGGGGTTTAGGCATACAGATAATGTCTATGAGACCATGGGCCATCGCCAGCTCGAACATCGGGTTCCCCAGTACTCCGTGGATCCAATTAGCACCGAGCTCGACCTTCTCGCTACCTGCATCGCAACAGTCAAAGAGTTTCATTCGCCGCCAACACACATCCACTCAGCGCGCTTTTTCCCTAACAAGTATATTTCTCCGACAATGCGACTACTGTCGATCGCGCGGGCCGGGAACAGTGGAATCCCAGACCGCGAGAACGAAAGCGCGTCAGGAAGGCGAAATTGGAATAATATCGATCAAAAACGGGGACGAGTGATGGTAGCCCAGGTTATAAAAGTGGCGACCCACCGACTTTCGTTGCGACGATTCGGCCGCCGATGCGACCGCGAGCCTCGACGATTAGGAAGTCGGTCTCGCTGTTCTTGAGGAGATGGTTCGCCGCTGACAAGCCGGCCATCCCGCCGCCGATTATCAACACCTTGCATCGAGCCGTGTCCTCCTCCGACTTGATCGCGGATTCCGCCATGTTCATATCATGCCCAGTTGACAGGTTCGCGGCCGAGCTCCGATAACGCGGAGCCGAGGGAATTCCTTATCCGCAGGCTATTAGGCGAGTACCCATCTTGCGCCGCTGTCCTCTCTCCTCCAGCCGGACGCTCCAGCTTTTCGATGTTTCCTCTACACCTGTAAAACACTGCTCCCTCACATTATCGGGCACCCACCGCACCGATCGAAACCTATAGTACTATAGCTGATTTCGTAATCTACAGGGTGGTTCACTTGTTAATACCGCACTTGTGCACTTGACCATCGCGCTCTGATCCACAGGCCCCACAGGGTGATTCGTTTTCCCCTTTAAACTACACCAAACCACGCATTGTAATACACATATGTAACGGTGTATGATGCAACGTGCAGTTTGGAGCAGATATAGAGTACTCCTCTTTTTTTCCGGCATCAATAAGAATTTAATTAAGGGTGATTTCCATTTAAGCCTAATTAATTTTGTTTTAATTTTTCATTATTTTCTATTTATTTATTAATTTTCAAGTTAAAATATAGATTTTACATTAGCGCTCGTCGCATTCTCGAGTATTTTTTGTTATAAGTGAAATCTATTTTTAATTACTATATTTTTAATAAAAAAATAATATGTCTGCCATTTGTTCCACATATTTTTTATTATACTACATATATTAATGTGTATATTATATATTGTCAATGTATATATATTTGTCTGAGTGCAGCAAAAGTGAATAACCCTATAGTCATTTTGTCCGCTGTGCGTTTTATGTGTACCTGTACAGGATAATAATAATATATTTATCTAGCATATGTGAGCCAACTCTTATTATTCTATATACCCAGAGAACCTTGGCACATAACTGTAATGTAACCTTTATGTAACTTTGGCAACTTACGAATGTAACGGTTATGTTGGCATATTGGTTGCAACGCGCGAGTCAGCAATGTAACACTGTTACTTACATGTAATGAACATGGTTACATTGCAAGTACGTAACATTGTAATATTTCAGTAATGCAACTTTGTTACATTGCAGAAATATATAAACCGTACGCCATTGCTACTTGCCTACTATTAATTTTTATATTTATAATTTTGAATGTATGAAAAATCAGGGAAACGTTATAATTTTCTATTTTTATTAAATAAGTATGTTATATATAAATACAATAATATAATACATAATATATAATATAATAATATAATATAATATATGTCATAAACCCGGCATAGCGGAACCGCCAGCGACGGGGATAACGGGATGCAACGCCCACGAGAATCTTCCTCAAGGGTGATGGGTGGCAGCCCTAGTATTATCTGCATCTCTGCAAAGAAAAATTAAGCGCATCATGCCATACCTCATTTTACGGTATGGTCCCATCCCAAAAGTTCAAGGAAGCGTAAATGTTGTATTCTCAACTATACATTGAGACTCAGTCAAAGTTGCGATCGTTCAATTTCATTGAAGAAAGAGAATAGAAATGAATATTGGCGTATAATCGCATTGTTTTTCTCCTACTAACAATATCTATATCATGTCCTGTTTCATCAAACTAGAAGCATTCTTAAACAACTATCCACATGCAGCTTCATTCCTTGTTAAATTGAATAGTAAAGATATATTCCTTTTCAAACTCCGTTTTTCACAATATCCTAGATACTCAGCTTTTAAAAATGTTTGCCGTGAACTTTGTGGACATTGTCACACCAAAATCGTCGTCGTCAATGGATTAAAACAGAATGCATTGCCACCGGATTCCTTTAAAGTTATCCTCAATAAGTATTTATGAGAGTCTGCGCCTTATGGTGGGTCAATATTAGACTGTGGTAATGCTCTGGAACACGAATAAGAAACTTAAGCATTATATCGAGGACAAAATGATTTCACGTTAAGTGGAATTGTTCTCATTATGGAAAATAATACTGCTGCTGTTTGTGAGGTCTTGAAGAATTATGTAAACCACTACGCTTCTTTTTCCCTTAATTATCTGGATTTTTTAATACTAACTGCTTTATTGTCTCCTTTCATTTACTAATCCAGCAATTTGAGAAACTTCTAAGCTAATGAAATAACTTTGTTTCTTTGATCGTGCCCTGGTTTTTAGTTCTGTGGCTATATAGAAAAGTTTGTGGTCATCTTTGGAGTGTTTCATTTCACAATGTCGAAAGAAAAGGCGTGGCAGTATTTACAATTTTAGCGAGTACTAAAAGAGACAAGTATAAAGGAAGGGTACGTTCTTATTCAGATGTAAAGACTTACGTTCAAGTTAGTATCAACTGATCCTTCTGGAACATCTGCTCCGATATTCATATATTGGACATCCGTTTCAGCAATATGTACATTTAACTGAAAGTATGCTGAAGCAAATCTCTTTGATTTCTACCTTCCTTGCCTATCTTACTACTCACTGATATTATGTCTTCTTAGCCTTTTCCGTTTGGCCGCTACGGCCGATCGCACTTCAAAATTTACTAGGTGTCTTTGTTTCTGATTCAGAATATCAAAAGAAATATCCTGCAAATGAGTGGCAACCACAGACTGCTCTTCTTGCTAAACTCCAAATCTCAAGTATCAGAATACTCCTTACAAGAAACCACTTTTAAAACCATGTAAACCATACTAAACTTTAGTTAAATACCTTGGTTGCATTAAATCTATGGTACAGGAAATCATAATAGAGAAAAGAAACCCATGGGCATGGTGGGTGCAAGTAGCATAAAGTTGTAAGAATCAATGTGAAAAGACAATCAGAAATCAGGCTCAAAATCCTAATTTACTGCTTGATACTGGATATTGATATTGCATGATATTGGTTCTTCTATTCCTTCTGTTAATTTGGAATGTAGTGAAATTTAACACTGTATTAACAAAGCGTTTACAATGTAACACATATTGTATCTTTATAACTATCTTTCTGACTAGAATATCAGATCAGTTAGCATCTTTCAAAACTCAGTAATGAAACTGTACCATACACAAGCATGAGCAGTGTTTACACGCAAAATACTAGAATATCTATAAAAGAACAGGCAATAGTATATCGAGCACGTCAAATTGCTCATTAGCGAGATGGGGAGTGTGCTGCTATTGACAGTGTGAGTTGCGAAAGATATAGAAAATAAGAAGAATTCCCACAATAAACCATAATAAGTAATCATTACAATTGAAGGCTAGGGAAGTATTAAAATTATAGCAAATACCAACAAGCAATTATGAAGCTGCCAAGCTATTCCTAGGTTCACCAACAGCAGTTGGTTGTTTTCATCATTCAGGTAGGCCACGCACCAAATAAGCAACAGCCTGCAATGACATGTGAATGAAGAGTCAAATACATCTTAATTCCGATGTCATTCATCATTGCAGCCCATAAATGCTGCATGCTTCTTTCATGTGCGGCCCACCTTACCTATCAGTTTTCTGTCAAGCCTGTTGGCCACAGCATTGAACACACAGTCGAAAATTGACAAAAATTTGATTGTGCATGGCCAGCCCTACCTATGTGAAAGAATAATTATTTGCATATTTCCTCAGTAATAGTTCTCAGGATGTCCTCTCACAGAATACAGGATCGACCGTACCAACCATTGCCCCGTGTTATTTCCTGCAGATAATATACGGCCTGACCTGTCCTGACGGAGCTGACTAACCTGAGTTTTATTGGGGCAATTACGATTTACGATCGCACGGCCCACCCAAACTCCGATCTGCATAGTATTTACACGTTTCTCTCTGATGCTCTTCTTGCCAGCACCGTTAGTTTATTATCAGTTTCAAATAATAATTAACGGGCCTACGGCTAGTCAGAAACCGCAACTCTGCGCTCATTCGCAACTCATGATAAACTGCTGTCATGGTGGTCATGCCGGGGCCGGGATTCCATAAAGGCATATAATCATTACTTTTTGGTTGCGGAGTTACGTTGCCGATACATTACTTTTTCGTACCTAAGTATCTTTACTTTTTGGTTGCGGAGTTACGTTGCCGATACGTAACTTTTTCGTACCCAAGTTATATTACTTTTTGGTTGCAGAGTTACATTGCCGATACATTGCTTTTTCGTAAGTAACAAATATAACGGTGTTACGCTGAGGTTACATTACGGCAATGTTCCAGGTTCTCCGGGTACCTTGTAGATTTGTATACAAATCTTACACTGGTATTTATAAGTTTATTACAATGTATCTGACAAAACTTGAGCAAGTGCCAAGATCAAGATATCAAGTGAATCACCCTGTATAACTGATATGGAATTCATGTTTTCAATTGTGTTGGTATCGAAAAGTCTGCGCGCAGTTGCATGGGCATTTCGTAATAGGGCCGAAGCTCAGGTGGTAAAAGCAGTGGTAAGCGCTCGATTTGAAAGGTGTTGGTTGTCCCCTCGAAAGACCCCGACTTTCCCATTAACGCGGCAGAAATGAAAAAGAGTTAGAACGGTGGCTTAGGTTGCACGCGTCGCGAAGTCCGCACTCGATCGAAAGGGTTAGACGTCGTTTTTTCTTACTATTTACAAACAAGTATTTTGAATCGCAAGAGGCCCATCGGTGCTCTGATCGAGCGTCACGTGTTCTTCTTTAATACAAGTAGACAGAGTCCACGGGCAGAGAACCTATCTCTTGTGATCTGTGACTCGAATCGTCAGTTTGTCGTAATTGTTTGCCGTAGTTACGAACAGGATATGTCGATCGCGCGATGCTCCGGCCGCCTCGAGCACTGAAAACTATGATGCTGCACAAGTGCTAGCGATTGGTAAGAAATCCGTGCTGCTCTTCTATCTCAACTCTCTTACCCTAGAACTCGCCTAGACTCAGGTTAAACATTGTCTGACGTCCGGACACATATATTTCCTGGTGGTTTGCGACGCAGATCGCTTGTTGCACTGGCTTGTACGTGTGAAACTAATTTTGGAGTCGGTCCCTTTGACGACTTTTGGAGAGTGTCCTCTTAATCGGTTCTTTGTAACCCGAGGGAACTTCCGCGGACGAATAACACATGTACACCCGCATTTTCGTGCTTTCTCGATAAATTAGCGATCGTTAACTAGCCTCTTCGGCGGTGCAATCCATTGGAGCTTGACAGTAAATCGATTCGACCGGATGCTCGCCGATTGCCGAATCTCTGCAGGCATTGCAAGCATTTCGAGTCGATTTCTTCTTTTCTGGCGATGCTATTTATAAATGCTGCTTCATTTTTCACTCGTACACTTGACCAGCATCATTCTGGGGCAATGGGCCTAATGCGATTGCCATACACTGTTTTAGTTACTCCGGAATCGCAGGGCTACTAATATTAGCATCGTATCTTGTAATAGACGGCAACGGATACCTCAATGACTAAAGATAAAAAGGTCTTGATTTTATTGGATGTTGGATATTTCTTGTAGAGCTTACTGTGTGTCTAGTTAGAGCTACTACCTCTCGATTCATGTGTACCTTTTCAATAGGATCTATATGTTACCCCACACACGTCTATTACTTCATTGCAATTATAATCGTGTAGATCAATAGTTCCATTGTACAAATGTCGGAAACCATTCATCTATGATATCTAAGTGTAACTCTTCACTGTAGGCAGAACTCGATGTTAGCCAGTAATTAAATACTGCTTTTTTATGATTTCAGTTGGTCCCGCATGCTGTGCACTGTATCAACTGTCTCCCGCCTCAAACCATTGCACCGCATTTTTTCTTACTTTGCTGAAAGACACACACCGTCGACAATACCTTAAACGCATAAGAGAACCATGGCTGCCTACATCAATCGTACGATATCCATGATTGGAGGCGACAGCCAACTCCGTGCAGCAGACACCAGAACCGATAATTCCCCTCTGCAGATCTTTGTCAAGGCGAAAAAGCGAATCAACGACATTTTCGTGGAGATCTTGGATTATGTGGACGATACGTCCAAGTTTATGGAAAGTGAGTGGCTGTTAAGCTGTTAAATCTTTTGCGTGACTTGCTTTCATTTCTTCACTAACATTCTTTTTGGCAGCTTTGCAAAATGAATATGACATAGTGTCGGATGTGGAAACAAAGAAAATACAGGGGTACATTGATAAAGTGCAAGGGATCAAGGATGTTCTCAAAAGAGATCACATGAAGGTCGCCTTCTTTGGAAGGTGCGGATGAGATATATAAGACGATTAAAGGACATACCGAATTAGCTCTGATTGTTCTTTGCTCAATCGTGATTATAACATTACAGGACCAGCAATGGAAAAAGCACAGTAATCAATGCTATGTTGAGAGACAAAATACTGCCGAGTGGCATTGGACACACCACAAATTGCTTCCTGCAAGTGGAGGGTTCGGATAACGGGGAATCCTTTTTAATCACCGAAGGTTCCACAGACAAGCAACCTGTTCAGTCCGTTGGCCAGTTGGGACACGCACTCTGTAAGGAGAAGCTAAGTGAAAGCCACTTAGTGAGAATATTCTGGCCAAAGGACAAATGCTTGTTATTGCGGGACGACGTCGTCTTCGTCGACAGTCCCGGCGTTGATGTAACGCCTAACTTAGACGAATGGATCGACAAACACTGCCTCGATGCAGATGTCTTTGTACTAGTAGCGAATGCGGAATCTACTCTAATGGTCACTGTAAGTATTCCCAATATATATGCCACAGCTACTTAGTAACAATTTTACGACAGTGTTTCTGAATTATAGGAGAAAAACTTTTTCCACAAAGTATCCACAAAGTTGTCCAAACCGAATATATTCATACTGAATAATCGCTGGGACGCGTCTGCTTCGGAACCGGAATTCTTCGATCAAGTAGGTGCTTCATTATTACGCTCCCGATAACGTAGAACTTGGCCTTACTTTTGTACCGAATTCATTTCCCTCATTTCGAGAAAGTTTTCATTTGGCCTTAAAGCTGGTACTCCATATTATGTTGATATCCAACTTAATCTTTTCATTTGTCTGCGTTAAACCGAAAGGGGGTAGATTCTGTTATTGGATTCAATAGCTGTATGCAGTGACAGCTTTATCGAAGTAAATTTCAGTAATACCCCGTCTATCCCTTAGCTGGCCAAAGAGCAAAGGGAGGTAAGTTGCAACTCGTAAGATCCACTAGGTCTACAACCAAGCTTACTCCCTATCGCTGGAACAGTTCTGTCTCCTCGATCCTTCCATGTTCTCTCTTTCTATGTTTTGTTAAATCTGGCGAAACGAAACATGCACATTGACATTGTACACAATCAGTTGTGGCATGCACGAACTTCGTTGTACGGACTAGCTTGGTCTACCGTGCTTCTTGCTTTCGATAATCGTTTGGCACAGTACTTGCTTCCTGCCGCTTATTTCGATTTAATTTGTCGATAGGTCAGAGCCCAGCATCAAGAACGGGCTATAGACTTTCTGTCGCGTGAGTTGAAGGTTTATACGCCGAAAGATGCTGAGGAACGCGTGTTTTTCATCTCGGCAAAGGAAACCCTTCAGGCTCGTATTCAAGAACAACGGGGGCAACCTGCACACAGTAAGGAAACCCTTTAATAGCTTAGTTACAGATAATATGTAATTCAAGATTTCTATTTTATAAAACGTTTATTATCCAGACGGTGCACTCGCGGAAGGTTTCCAAACGCGCTACTTCGAGTTCCAAGATTTCGAGAGGAAGTTCGAGGAGTGTATTTCGAAATCGGCGGTTAAAACGAAATTCCAACAGCACTCGCAACGTGGCAAGCATATAGCCAAGTAAATAATCGACTATTCATTAGTTAAGAATATGTTGTCATTTTGGCGCTTTAATCGGCAATTGATGTCTTTCAGGGAATTAAAACAAACGCTGGACGAAATACTGGACAGGACCCAGAGAATGCGCGCAGAGAAGTCAGTTTTGAGGAAAGAGGTGAATGACCAGCTGTTATTCACGGAGAAGCAGTTGATGATGTTGACACAAGAGATGAAGGAAAAGATCCATCATATGGTGGAGGATGTCGAGCAAAGAGTGTCGAAGGCTTTAAGTGAAGAGATACGCAGACTCGCAGTACTAGTTGACGAATTCAGCGTCCCCTTCCACCCCGACGCACTAGTCCTCAATGTTTACAAGCGGGAACTGCACACCCACGTGGAGAACGGATTGGGCTCAAATTTGCGCGCGAGACTCAGCACAGCACTCGCTATGAACATCGAGACCTCGCAGCGCGAGATGACAAACAGAATGGCCACTCTGTTACCGGAGAGCAAGAAGCAGATGTCGGTAAACATTCTGCCGAGACGAGAGCCTTTCGAGATCCTCTACAGATTGAATTGCGACAACTTGTGCGCCGACTTCCACGAGGACTTGGAGTTCCGCTTTTCCTGGGGCATTTCTGCCTTGATCAATAGATTCGCAGGAAAGAACAGACAGAGACTGACCCTCGCCAATTATCCGACAGATGTTCGTATTCCTACTGTAACTTTATGTCCCGTAGTGCGCAGGTGGGAGATCTACATTAATTATTGCACGCTCTAGATTCCACCAGCCATCGCGTCCCCGGCGGACAGTGTCGATTCGATAAAGTTTATAGCCAATGCCCAGAACTTCCCGCCGAAACCGGACGAATGGTCGTTGCCGACGAAAATGATCATTGCGTCGATCACCTCGCAGGGTACAATGGGTGGACTAATTGTCGCTGGATTCGTGAGTATATTTCCGAAAAGAAACCGCGCGAAATGCAGTCGAACGGATTTTGGAACAATTCAATTGCGTGATTAGATGCTGAAGACAGTGGGATGGAAACTAATCGCAGCAACTGGTGCTATATACGGTACTCTGTATCTCTACGAAAGACTGACGTGGACCAACCGAGCAAAGGAACGGGAATTCAAGCGGCAATACGTTAACCACGCCACGAAGAAATTGCGACTAATCGTTGATCTGACATCAGCGAATTGCAGTCATCAAGTACAACAGTAAGTCAAGCTTGAAAATGTATTCTCCGCTTTCCGGAACCGATGCTGACACAGTTGTTTCCCCAAATTTCAGAGAGTTATCCAGCACCTTTGCTCGCCTCTGCCACTTGGTCGACGAAACCACATCCGAGATGGATACCGAGTTGCAAAGCATCGGCAAGACTCTGCAGATCCTCGAGAATGCAGGCAGCAGTGCTAAAGTTCTACGAAACAAAGCGAACTACTTAACGAACGAGCTCGACTTATTCGACGCCGCTTACCTCAAGTCCCTGAACTAGAAGTCAGTTGGTCCTTCCGAACTAATAATGCGAACTAGTGATTATTGACGTTGAAAAAGATCGGACGAGGAACACGTACGAGCCGTAAGGGTTGCATGCCGGCGAGCACCACTTGACGTCCTAATCATGTAATGTAACACATGCACGGGCGGGCAATTATCGAAGAACTGCCTGTCTTGCGTAAGAATGGAATGTTTTTACAATAAGGAGAACTCTAGTCTTAACACGGCAACACAGTTTCTTTAGACTTTTACTTGCCGAGAGCTTCTACACGATTTTCTTACCAGATCAGTGATTTAGTTCATACTGATTTTTTGAAAAAAGCGGCCCGGCAGCGTCAGCACAAACCAGATCCCTCGAGTGAGCTTTTCTCCCTTTTCGATTGATTTTCACGAGATGAATTTTAAAGATTTTCTTTAAGTATTACCTTTCAAGGGAGAGAAACGTGCACGCGCGTTTTGCTGCGATCTACTTTTTCCCCAAATGGACGATTGTTTCGAGCCCAGATCTATTGCAGGAATGCATCCCCTTGTTTAAGTAGATTATTAACTGATGCGATCTTTAGATTTATTAGATTATATTTATCAAAGAACTTATTATATTAATAAATGGTTGATTGTTGATTAAGATACCCGCAAACCTGTTATTATTCGTTTCATCGTCGCATCATGAACTGTACATATAATGTTACTCATTAATCAGACATTTATTAAACCGAACTATCAAACCAAGTAATCACCCAGTGAGAGAACTTTGCTACAATTACACCCTGCGCCGATACTGGCTGTTGACTTTCCTATGCGCACGTGAGTCGACGCGAATGAGGAAGTAGGAATCCGAGGACAGTCCGAGAGCGCGCTGGCCGACTACACCTGTTGTGTTCGAATACGTAACCTCCGTCGAAAGATGTAATTGTTACGAGATGGCGAAATTATGCAGCTACACAAACGCCAAATGTGTCAGCCTGGTCTCCAGACTGTACAGCACAGTAAGCTCTTTATTTCGTAAGTCAATCATAACACGTTGTTCTTATTCCTGACGATTTCTCTCTCGCAGAAGATAAATTCTAACCTGGAGACAGTGCGGAAGACGGATTTAATCGGACCGCCGCATCCAATTTCCAATTTGCCACCAATCGTTTTCGCGAGGCCGCACGATGAGACTAATCTGGAGAAACAGTACAGAGAAGCGAGGCAGGACACGCAAGTGTGGAATCAGGATTTCTGGACGAAGCACAACACCAGTTTCGTCGAGGTTCGTGAGTGCAAGTCTGCGAGAACTACAGCTTAGAGGAATTTGTGTTTTATCGATGTGTGAAACACCTTCGCAGGAACGAAAGGAATTCCAAGAGAGCCTGAAGGCCGAAGGCAAGTCCTCCCTCACTGCCGATGACATGTCAGTGTTTTACAAACGATTCTTAGACAAAAATTGGCGCAGACATTTCAACTACAACGTCGCCTGGTACAGAAGGAACATTCGGTTACTTTTCCTCGAGTTTCGTGTGAGATTGTCGAAATTAAAGTTCAAGTAGTAATTCAAGTAAAAAGCCTGTCGGATTAACTCGCACGTGTACATAGTAGCGATAGATTTGTATGAATTACGTACTCGAAAACAATAAAGGAGATTCTGTTATTTTATTAAAAAGCCGTTTGAAGTTCATCGATGATCCCGCGTCATTGCGAGCACCTTCATTTATTTCTTCATATAATTCCGCGTCAAATTGAACAGAAATTTGTGAACAGATCTTTCGCGAGCTGGAATGAAAATTAATTAGGATCCGAGATGTCTTTGCATCTGCGAGAAACGCCGCAGAAGTACAAACTGTCGCATTACATTCCGTGGAACATTTTATTGTGCTGGTGCTTGGTATTGTGGGCCGTGCTCTGTGTGGCCAATCGCTATCAAACCGAACAGTTAACCGGCGAAGGTAACGTTTCCGAATTATGTATTTTTGTGCTGTCGGATATGACGTGAAAGGTTTGTAGAAAGGGCGGCGAATATCAGCGAGTGTCCGACGGAGATTTCAACGGACGGTCAGTCGGGGAGAAATGAGGAAAGCGTCGCCAGTCAAAGGTTGTGGGAATTCTTCGCAATACCTCAAGTATTCTTCCGAATCTCGGAAGTCTTTCTGGTCGTATGCATCGTACTGCTGATCGTCTCCACCCAAAGATATGTGAGGCAAGAGTTAGACACGGTGAAGCGTCTGTAAGCACCGGAACCAAAGTCACTGGCAACTCTTACCTAATATGTTCATGAAAAACTGATGTCCCTGCAGGGTGCACACAATGCTTAAACCCTTAGCGAGCGAGCAGGCAACGTCCAGCACTTCGGAAACTTATTATAACGCCACGCATTCTGACGCAGGCACGGGCAATGATTGGATGAAAGAATTCTGGCGAGATTACACAGATTCGCCAAAAAGGACCAAAGAGAAAATCAACCCGTTCGGCGATCTATCGGACTTCCTCTTCGGCGGGGAAAATGAAAGTTCCGCAGCAAGCGGCGATTTTCACTTCGCGGCAGGCAAAATGATATCGGAAGTACACGAAGTGCATTCTTACGAATTCCCGTCAGACAGCGAGTATACTCCCGAATTCTGTGGGTTGAAAGTCCGGCGAATTCGCATGGAGAGTCACACTTATTCTGAAATACCGTGTTCCTTTGAAGACGGCTTTATATTTAAACCACGCTTTATCACTGCCTCCCCGGAATTCCAAGAGTTCTTGTCGAACATGAAGGAATTCACGACAGAGTGCTACGGCACAAATTGACAAAGCCAAAGCCAAACACGCACTCGTCATTTTTACCTATGTATATTATATATATATATATTTTTGTATGGTATTAAAATATCAAATCTTACGAAGACAATATTCATTACAATTGACGCGCTTCAAAGTCATAATGTAAAACAGTCGTTCCGGCGTCCGGCCACCGGATTCATTGAATCGTTTAAAATCGAATAGCAGGAATAATCCTGGTAAAAATCATGGCTCACGCAGTATTTTGTAATACCGTCCTCGTCCGCTTTACATTGCCAGTTTTGCAGTTGTTAACGTTACTCGCGAATCTTAGGGAATTCAAGGTCTCGTTATAGCACTCTTCCAAGGGAGAGATGTTCAGGAGCATCAAGGTTTTGGAGTTGCCTCCCAATGACGGCATTAGTAAGTGCGTCAGTTTGGAATTCCGGTATGGGACGTGTTCTTGTTTCTTCAGAAGGGCAAGTATGACATTGCCGAGGTTGGCCAGGGACTTGTTAATATTCTTCGTCTCGGCCACCCTCGCCGATTCTTCGCCCTTCAGTCGTTCCGAACCTGCCAAGTCGACTAGATTAAGATTTCCTACTGAAGCCTCGCCCTTGGTCAGATGCGTGCCGATGAGCCGGATTCTCGCCACTGAATGCGACCTTGATGACCTGGAATGGAAATAACAAGTTTATTTGGTGCTAGAAAAGCTGGAAACTAAAGAAGAAATCATTGAACTATGTACGTACCTCTCGTTCGACTGGGTAGCAGCCACTGCTCTGTTTTGCTGTGCTCTCAGTAAGCACTCCTGGAGCTCTTCCGGACTGTCAATTGCCTGAATCGTGAGATTGCTAACGTATAGATCGTGTCCTTTGGCGTCCGCCATCCGAATCTCGTAGGTCTTTGGTTGAGGATCGAGCAGGTCGATAATGTGTTCATTATAAATCTCGAGGAAACTCGCCTCGATTTTGTACTCCCAGCCGAGTAACTGGAATTGCTTCATCTCTCGGAAAATATGCCGCACCGTTCTTGGTATCATGCCTTCCGTCTCTATACCTGGCATACCCTCCATTGTGTAAGTTTTCCCCGATCCCGTCTGTCCGTACGCGAATACGCAAACATTGTAGCCTTCCAAGGCTGACTGCACTAACAGGGACAATTCCTTAAAAATGTCTTCTTGCGTCGTGTGTGGAGGGAAGACTTTATCGAAAGTGAATTCCTGGCGAGTTCCTCGGATTTTGCCGCTACAACTCATTGAGTCGGAGCCATCTGATTTGCCAACATCGATCGTGCACTCGTCGATAAAGTTTATGGAGCACAAGCTAAAAAGAAGGCAAACGATTAGCAAATACCACCTAGGACGGAATGCCAAATAGAAGGGATATAAAAGTAACATACCCTTTTGAAACTTCGCTTAGAGTCTTGGGTCTAACTCTGCAAAAGACTCTAATATTTCCTTTTAACTCCTGTATAGCATTATGTAGGACTCTTCTATCCATGTCCAGTCGATGTACCAGTGATTGCAATTCGTCTTTAAGTGTAATTAATTCCTCATTCGCTTTTATTTTACTCTCCAACTCCGATCGCAAGTTCTGCAGGTCTATTCTTAGACTTTGTACTTCAGACGCTTTCTCTGTTAGCTGAACCTGTTGGGAGCTACACTTGTTCTTGTAATCGTCCAACATCTTTGAGGCATTTTGATAGGACTCCTCGGTTTGAACTAATCTTTTAGACAAATCGTTCTTCTCCTCCTCTGCTAGATCCATTTTCCCTCTGAGCTCTTGTAACTCTGCATCCAGATCCTTGTTGATTATTTCGTATTCTCCTACTTTGGATTTGTAGGTATTCTCATTAGCTTTTAAGCTGTCTATTATCTCCTCGAGTTCGCTGTTCTTGGATAAGATGTCTTTGTGCTTTTGCTTTATGTTGGTCAGTTCATCGGCAGTGTGTGCCAGCCTGCCCTTCAAGTCCCATTTCGAAGGTTTCGGAGGTGCAGGTGCGGCGGCTGGCCTCTTCCCATTAACAGAAGTAGTCTTAGTGATAGTACTAGTCGTAGTTAATGCACTGCCACCTGGCCTTTGCGCAGCTGTTGGCCTCGCGGCAGTGGCTCTAATAAATTTCTTTGGCTCCGCATGCGTCATGGCAGCACCAAGCCGTTTCAACGGTTTGCTTGCTCCACCAGTCTTAGTAGTTATGGTCCCCAGTGTCTTAGATCGCACCATGGCTGGAGCAGGGTTTTGTGTAGGAGGCTTATTCTCAGCGCCTGCTTTGGCTGCGATATTCAATGTGCTCTTTGCTTTCTTCAAAGCGTTTGACGTCTGGCTAGTCGACTTCGAGGCCTGCTCGCTTTTGTCTTTCACTGTTCTTTGCGGGTTCACCTTCATTGTGAGATCTGCAGTGGCAATGGTTTTGGACAAATGAACCTGTGGCTGACGTAAACGAGACTCCATCTGTTGGATGGTTGGACTCCGTTAATCTTTATGAAAATCCAGTGCAACAATACCCCAATAGCCGAATAATTACAGTACACCGGAGAAAGAGAAGTACATGCATCCGATTCTTATAAGTTAGAGAGAGCGAAACGAACTTCCCGGCATGCTTGTAGAGAATCAACGCAAGTCACAACAGGTAGAATTATTGCTCGACTGCCAACTACTCTACATGGGGAAATTGAGCGGTTGCCCGATCGGGGCAACCCAGTTCGTGATAAGCAGCGATTTACGAACTATTTGATCAATCTAGTGGCACAAACCTCGTCGCCCCAATATAATGCAAACACAATCCTTCCACAGGCACGCGAGAAACTCGTCTACGCCAAATTGCCTGTTTACTCACAAAGTTTACCTAATGCTTTCGCGAGCGTGAGAGACTCAATTGGCGCAAGGCCGCATGTTTCCCGAGGAAGTCGAGAACACGCAGACGAGAGACGCGAGTTCGATGAGCCGGGGATGCAAAGCACGCAAAACACTAACTCCCTTTGCGAATCAGGAACGCGTCGGTTGGGCCCAGCCGCTACGCGAAATTCAAACTTGAATTCTTCCAAGCGTTGCCCGACGATCGCAAGTGTAGCCAATGCAACGAAACAAATTCTTTTGACTGTGCTGCCGTTGTTACGGATCCAGATCTCCGAATCGCCCGAATTTAGCCAAGTACGACCCAGGCTATCAAACCTCCTTTATCAAAATTCCGCGGGCATTCAAATTGATTGATTCGCGTCGCGCTTCGACCCGCGGATATTTCCGCGGACAATTAGACTTTATAACTCGACGCCTGGCACGCAGATGTGCCGCTGCCAGCAGGAATAGCGTGGACAATTAAAGGATTAGGACGCGACGTCTGACTCCCAGACGACTAATCCTCGTAGAAATCGCGAGAGCTTAAAACCCTCAATAAAGTAATTAAGTAATAAATGTAATCATCGTACGTGACTTCTTCAAAGACATCGCTAAGCCTAACAATAGAGACTTCGGAATTAGCAAGCAACCCTTGCAGCTGCGAGTCCGAACCGGCGTACCCGGCGGACAATACAATCATAAAACCTCGCTCGCCTCGCACGAGCTCGACTAGCGAGGAAGGCCCCGGGATACTCCCGCGCTCAGCCGCCCTTCCTCCTCGCCGCAATCTCACGCGCCGATTCCTCGCGCACAAAATAAGGGCCAGGTAACCGAGAGCCAATCAGCCGCGTCGGCTGGCCGGAACTACGTCACGTAGTAGGGCTCCTGCGAAGGGCCTCCAACCAGAAATTTGCTCGCGCCCACGTGGTCAAGCCAGCCTGCGATTGGCCGCCGACCACGTGCCAGGAGTGGGAAGCCACGCGACCGGGCTTCCTGACTTCGAATCTGAGGAGCGACTAACAGAACTTTCTCAGCCGCCTTGACTCACAGAACTTATTCTGCCGTTTTAACGACCAACAGAACTCTCTCAGCCGCCTTAACCATCAGAACTCTTTCTGCCGTTTTAAAGATCAGAACCTTCTCCGCCGCCGTGACCAACAGACTTATCTCCGCCGTCTTAGCGACTAGAACTCTTTAAAACTTGTACTGGACAGTAGTAGCTTTATTTGAAATCTCTTGAATACATTTCATCAATATCCTTGAACTCTTAAATTCGTTTTGCTTACTCTTCTATTCCATTTTCCCGCAACTCCGCGAGCAGGGTGCCTCAGCACCCCACGGGCACACTTGCCCACGTTCACCTCTCTAAACCGCCGAACACGCAACAAAACTGGTGACAGCGGTGGGATGGCACAATTGAACACAGTGAATATTCGGTGGGATGGCACAATTGAACACAGTGAATATTCGGTGGGATGGCACAATTGAACACAGTGAATATTCGGTGGGATGGCACAATTGAACACAGTGAATATTCGGTGGGATAGCACAATTAAACTCAGTGAATATTAGACTCAGTGACTATTAGACTCAGTAATTATTCAACTCAGAACACTTCTTTACATTTCAAATTTCGTGATATTGTGTTGTGCCGGCTCGCGTAGTTGTCCAAAGACTTTCGTACCCGAATCATCGCCGCCGCTGAGATTCGGATTCTCTCTGGAATCGTCGATTCCTTCCTACCGTCTTCGCCGGAGATAGCAGTTCGGAGGACCGTACGTGCAACGGGGATTTGCAGTTCGGAGGACCGTACGCGCAACGAGGACCAGCTGCTGGAGGACCAGCTTTTCCATTCTCATCTCGTGGAGTTTTCCTGTGGATCTCAAGTGCATCTCTCTGCTCCCGGTTTTTGCACGGTTTCCCTGGAGCCTAGGACGAATGTCAGAGAAGGAGTGAAATCAGCGTCCGTGCACGTTATACCTGATCTTCACACGCACGATCCACAACACCTTGGTTAATTGGGCCTGGACATCAATTTCTGGACATCTCGAAGGACGACATCTCTCAGGACTCCATCCACCCGACGGATCACAGCAATCACCGCAAAACTTCGCCCAGGCCTGTGTATCATTTCCATTTTTTCTGCTACTGTCCATCGTTCTGTTCATATTAAGTATTCTGTTTAATTAAATCGTCAAAATGCCGAAATCATTGAAAGCAATGAAGCAAATCCACGCAAAGCGCGCAGCTCGAGCAAAGAAAAATGTTTTAACGCCTTTTACCGTCGAGGAAGTTCCTGTAGAATCTTCGCCGCAATTAACCTCGGAAACTCCACCGCAGGTTCGTTCCGAAACTCCTTTGCCAAATGTCTTGCATAATTTGTCGCAAATTCCATCAATTAATTCGCCGCAAGTTCCTTCGTCTAGTTCATTGCGAGTTCCTTTGCCAGTTCCGCCGCAAGACTCACTTTCAGCTCCGCAACAGCAAATTCAATCGGAAATCACGCCAGCTGACCCTACGAATAGCACACCATTAGAATCTAATCCAACATGCAGGCGCGAATTAATTTTTTCTCCAACCTCCAAAAGAACAACACCTGAGTATTCGCGATTGAAAGATGTCAAAGATCAGATCCCGACATTCGACGGAACAGACTCCGCGCTTTCCAAATTTATCCGTCGCTGTGAAATGGTCGCGTCGTGGATTTCTCCTTCTGAAGAACAAAGTCTCCTCAATAGCATAGACGATCGTATCACCGGAATAGCCAAGGAAACATTACGTGGAAACCCGGAATCAACTTCTCTTATCGAACTTTTTGCCATATTACGTCAACACTTCGGCCGGAAATTCAACGTCAGGAACCTCGGGAACAAGTTTCGATCTCTGAAACAGGAAAGGGGGGAGTCAACCAAAACATTCGGAAACAGAATTAAAATAGTTATGAATGACGAATTAGAAGCAGCACGACAAACTTACACTGGAACCCAATTACACCCCTACGAAACAATAATCAGAGATGAAGCACTCAACACCTTTACTAATGGTATCCAAGACAGAATGATTAGAGTAACTCTAGCACGCGAACCGGAAACTGATTTAACAAAAACAATTGCATTAGTCGAGTCCATGCAGAAAAGTGTAGCTGTAGGCGATCAACAGGCCGGAATCGATTCAAGATCAAGACCCAATACCTACTCAATATAAAGAGTCCAGTTTCAAGACTCGTAAAGTGGAGATTACGTCTTAACGAATACTATTTTGAAATAATTTACATACCTGGCAAAATCAATTCCAATGCAAACGCTTTATCCAGAAATCCAATCCTGTCAGTATCAGAAGTCATTGATCCATCTGTCAGTCCTGAGGAGGAGATATTCAATGTAAATAGGATCATAGTTTTTGTGTATATAATGTTTGGCAAAGTAATGCCCAGAAAGAGTCAGTTATGCCAACAAATATTGCGGACTTTTGAATCAAGGGATTGTGTCAAACAAATACCTCTGGTCAATTCTCAGGTACTAGCCTTTTGAATCGTGATGAGTTGAAGTCCATTGAGACCTCATCCAAGGCTTCATCTGGAGTAGATTTAGAGATTCTTAGATGCTAGCCTTTCGAATCGTGATGAGTTGAAGTCCATTGAGACCTCATCCAAGGCTTCGTCTGGAATAGATTTGGAGGCCCAAATACCTTAAGTCCCTTTTTAGATGTTAGTCTTTCGAATCGTGATGAGTTGAAGTCCTTTGGGACCTCATCCAAGACTTCATCTGGAATATATTTGAAGGTTCAGTTAAGAATCAGTTACACCAGTTAATATTGAGGATCATAGAGTAGAGAGATCGCATCATAACTATACCTTGAGTCCGTTTTTGGATGTCAGTCTTTCGAATGGTGGTGAGTCCTCCGGGACATCACCCAAGACTTCGTCTGGAATGGATGATAGGGTTGTCCTGGGTGCTAGGGCACTGAGTGATCGATCGGCTAACGAAGTAACCGTACTGCGGCCCTTCGCTTTCGATCAACATCCATCTGCCCGCTGCTTGACTCGTAGCAGAGGCTGCAATGCCTGGCTTTTGAGCTGTGAAGTTCAGCCACTTTGTGGACCTAGTACCACTTGGTCTTCGGACGTTTTTTGTTGGAGGCAGACGTGTCAATCCAACTTGGGGTTCAATTACCCACCTTTTGCGAACAAGTATGCAAGGACGATGGTGCAATCTCGATACAATCAATATCTTGAATATCACAATCTTAAGAATACTCCTGCAACACCTGAAATAGAAAAATCCAACTAGAATTCTGACAGCTACTGCCTCACTATCAAACTTAGATGCATATTTTGACCCATTTCCCAACATTTCCAAAGACCAACTTCTCATGCGTCAAGACAGCCTTATTCATCTTTTTACAACTTATGAAGTAGATTTATATTACCTTGGGAGATTGAATCGTTGCAACACCAAAGATCCAGCTCTGATTGAGGCATCATCATGGATGTTGAGGTGGTCTAAATTGACGGGCCTCTGAGTTATCAACAATGAATTGATCGACAACCTTAAGCTGGCTGCTCACTCCTTTTTTTTGGCGAATATGCCCATTTTTGAAGAGACGAATATGTCTATTTTGTCTGCGGACAATGAAGTTGGGGCTGGTGTGCCAGACCAACCTGAGGCGGTATTGCCTGGTTTTTGGAAGAGTACGCTAGGACAACACGCCAATCTCCCTCGGCAATGATATTTAAACCTAAAAGAAAAGAAAATTGAATGTCAATCAAATCACTTCACTTTAGGATAAACAGAACAGTTTATCAGTTGTCTTGAATGTCTAGGTAGTATTCACACAGGCCAAAAGAGCAATTTCACCAGTCGAATAATGGAAAATCTCGGCAAATATTTAAATTTCAAAGAATCACCTCGATCAGCTATTTACTCGTATTTCTACGATCCAAGGAACGGCTTCCGCGAATCTTGAAAAGGCAAAGGAACGAAGCAAGGAACACTTTGACAAAATATAAATCCTCGTATTTCCAATGTTGACAACGTTTACTTGCTCAAGGAATAAAAACCTCGAATTTCCAGGATATCTAACGACTTGACAATTGAGATAGCAATTAGTGCTGTCATGAGCAAAATAGCGCATACCAATAAGCTTAAGTTAGCCTATGTAAGGCCCGATGTTGTAAATACTCACACGTAAATGTACGTATCCTAGTAGTAGTCCAAGATGTGTAATCACTTCACTTATGTTGTTTATCTTCGTTTCTTCTACACGATCGATGTTATGTTTTCCGCACAATACCGACAAAAGCTGTTTCTTATGGAAACACCTTTTTGCATAGGGAAGGAGGTGTTACGGATCCAGATCTCCGAATCGCCCGAATTTAGCCAAGTACGACCCAGGCTATCAAACCTCCTTTATCAAAATTCCGCGGGCATTCAAATTGATTGATTCGCGTCGCGCTTCGACCCGCGGATATTTCCGCGGACAATTAGACTTTATAACTCGACGCCTGGCACGCAGATGTGCCGCTGCCAGCAGGAATAGCGTGGACAATTAAAGGATTAGGACGCGACGTCTGACTCCCAGACGACTAATCCTCGTAGAAATCGCGAGAGCTTAAAACCCTCAATAAAGTAATTAAGTAATAAATGTAATCATCGTACGTGACTTCTTCAAAGACATCGCTAAGCCTAACAATAGAGACTTCGGAATTAGCAAGCAACCCTTGCAGCTGCGAGTCCGAACCGGCGTACCCGGCGGACAATACAATCATAAAACCTCGCTCGCCTCGCACGAGCTCGACTAGCGAGGAAGGCCCCGGGATACTCCCGCGCTCAGCCGCCCTTCCTCCTCGCCGCAATCTCACGCGCCGATTCCTCGCGCACAAAATAAGGGCCAGGTAACCGAGAGCCAATCAGCCGCGTCGGCTGGCCGGAACTACGTCACGTAGTAGGGCTCCTGCGAAGGGCCTCCAACCAGAAATTTGCTCGCGCCCACGTGGTCAAGCCAGCCTGCGATTGGCCGCCGACCACGTGCCAGGAGTGGGAAGCCACGCGACCGGGCTTCCTGACTTCGAATCTGAGGAGCGACTAACAGAACTTTCTCAGCCGCCTTGACTCACAGAACTTATTCTGCCGTTTTAACGACCAACAGAACTCTCTCAGCCGCCTTAACCATCAGAACTCTTTCTGCCGTTTTAAAGATCAGAACCTTCTCCGCCGCCGTGACCAACAGACTTATCTCCGCCGTCTTAGCGACTAGAACTCTTTAAAACTTGTACTGGACAGTAGTAGCTTTATTTGAAATCTCTTGAATACATTTCATCAATATCCTTGAACTCTTAAATTCGTTTTGCTTACTCTTCTATTCCATTTTCCCGCAACTCCGCGAGCAGGGTGCCTCAGCACCCCACGGGCACACTTGCCCACGTTCACCTCTCTAAACCGCCGAACACGCAACACCGTATGGTGGCTGAAATGCAACTTGCGAGGGCGCTGCAGTCGGGGTCACGTGGCATTGAAACAAGAATCCATTCAGGCTTGCCAGACTGCACAGATTTCTCTGTCACTGGTCCCAACTGCGCATGCGCCACAGGTTTCTCTGTGTGCGTGACAAACCCGTATAGCTCGCTTTACATAGGGTGCTCTGAGGGGCCCCTACGACTGTCGAGTCTTCGACTCTTCGAGTCGTCGACATGCTGACACTGTACTATGCAATAATTATTATAGCGTAGTAACAATGTAATATTTTATGATTGAAATGTATATATGTATACTTACTGCAATATAATTTAACAGTATTTTATAATGAACAAATACAATGAATTCATTTATGAAATACTTCACCCTGTGTCATGACATTCTATAAAAACGTAATTTTTAAAGCATAGATATCATATCTACAATCTTTCGTGCATAAATATGACACGAGCAACAAAGGTTAGACATAATATTAAAATAAAAAAAAAGCCGCGGCTGGAACTGAATCAGCGTTTTCGAAATTAACAGTCTAGTATGCTACCATATGAGCCGTATTAGTATCCACAAATTCCTAATCTCGTTCCCGGTATTTAAAGTACACGAGTGAAATTAAATACGCAGATCGCAATGACAGGTGCAATTACCCCTTTTAAAGTTTACCCTAAGAGATTCCCAATTCAAGCATATATTTAGTGCCAAACCAAATTACATATAGTTTCAATGCAATCACCATTCTCTAAGAAGAGCAGGGCAAAGTTCTACATTCACCTATTTCTTTTATTTTTTTACATTCTACAGTGTAGAGAATTGCAATGATGCCAAGAGTACTGGAACAGTTATTTCCAAGCACACTAAAGATCGCAACAAGTGTAGCGGACGCTTATCTTATACGCGTCATGCGTATAAGATAACATTTTCCATCATTTACATAAGCACATATTTATTATATTTCTTTCTCTTCTGTAGAACTTCATAGTGCAATACAATTATTTTTAATTTCACATTTATAAGTATGTGCCAATATTTAATTCCTTCCTAGCAGCTATTATTCACCTAAGAATGATATATTTCCTTTTCCTATAATCTTTTCCACCGCTTCCTGCAATCCTACTAAAAATTTAAAATTTTCCTTACGTAGGCTAGCTAACAGGTGGATGGGGCGAATAAGATACCCCCATTTCTTTGCGCGTGATACGTCCTGAGAGGCAAATTCTGACTATCTGAATGCGCATGCGTCATTTCCCCCTCTTAATCTGGCAACGCTGAATCCATTCTGTGTATGCGCTTATTTTATGAATTCTTTCGATTCATTTCGTTATTCCCAATGTAATTATTCATATAAGCAGTTTACATGTAATATTGTGCATTTGAATTGCACATTGCGATTTTTGCGAGTTTTCTGAGAGCAGTTTTTGCTAAAATGTTGATGAGCAGTTTGCCGAATTTGGACACTGACTCTGCCCGGTTCCGAATGATGCGAGCGTTATGTTTGCTATTGTGCCCATAATCGATCGATTTAGATGAATTATCAGTAATTTCTTAAATATTGAACGCAATTCATTTTAGTTTCATCTTCCGCTTTATATAATAATTTTATCGTCCTATCTGGTTTAACATCGACTGTCCCAGATGGTTAAATAAGACTTAGTTTTAGGTTAAGTTACACGTATTCAATATTTCGTTGACGCATAAAACATATTTCTTGTAGTGAGTAATGTTTTCTGGTGTACGAAAAGTTAATTAAATAAGAAAAGATAAAATAGCCAATTCATTGTGATTGTAGATATAATAAGTGAGTAGCTGTGAAGCTCGGCGAGTTTTAGCAAAATCATCCTAGTATGCACCACTTTGACACAAGACAACTTTCAGGTGCACAGTAATAAGGAATTCCAAACCTGGTCTAATAATTAAGTAGCCAAAATGGACGTGAGTACATTATTCAAGGCCTGTGTGAAGACAGTGAGTCTGAGAAACAAGGATCTTGGTGGAAAAGGTGGTTCCAGGAACCTTTTGAAAAAATCCCGAAGTAAAAGTGCTTTCAACATAAAAGGCCAAGCTGTGCTTGCGCAGATTTCAAAGCTCAGGGAATTCCTCCTAGAAAATCGAAAGGCCTACCTAAACTTCTCCAACTATTTGTCCAGCATACCGAACATGTCTGATGCTGATAGAGATGAGATTGACGCTGGAGCACAGAAAATTATGACCACCTGTTCCCAGCTGATAAAGGAATTGAAAAGAGAAGTGGCTGCTTCCGAAGTGTCTCATCAGAACATGGAGCACAGGGAAATCATGTTGCTCCTGATTGAAGAGTACTTGAAGAGCGTTTGCAAGATTTACTCTGAGCAAAAAGCGATGAGAGTAAAACGTGCGGTCGAAATACGAAAGGTTTCTAGACTGGAACCAGAGATGAAGCTTGGCCGAAAGGTGGAAGCAAAGAAATCGAGTTTGAATGAAACAGAGAAAGCCAATTGTGATAAGGAGAATAAAAACGACTCTAGCGAGTCTAGTCCGATGAAGATCCAGGAGATAAATGGTGATGTCGGTTCATTAACATATGAAGAGGAACTGTCCCCTGAAGATATCCAAGTGTTCGAGTCTGAGAATGAGCAACTATACAATGAGCTCAACAATTTAACGGAAGAAGTAAAGCAGATCGAAAGCAAAGTCGTGCACATAGCTGAGTTACAGGAGATATTCACGGAGAAAGTATTGGACCAGGACAAGGATTTGGATCGGTTAATGACCACTGTTGTTGGTTCTACAGAAAATGTGAAAGAAGCCAATGAACAGATTCGACAAGCGATTCAGAGGAATGCTGGCTTGAGAGTCTGGATCCTCTTTTTCCTCCTGGTGATGTCATTCTCCTTACTATTCTTGGATTGGTACAATCCTTGAGATTCCATTCCTAGTAGACTTATCAATTTTTTGGTACTTTTTGTAAATATCTGTAATATTGCTGTACATTACCACTACTGTAATCATTGAACCCGAGTTTAAGAGAATAAACAGGGCCTTTTGCCAAAATATGTGTATTTTATCCCCAGACACTTTACATAGTAACTACAACTTACATAATAAAATTTGTAGTATATTCATATATATACTTATATACACACAATCGCACATGTGCACCTGCCACATACACCTTTCGTCACTCCAGCAATATTTGGTATAACAGAAAACTGATTCTGTACGCTATTTACCCAAGCTGGCAATCAAAACTTGTAAGATACGTCGAACAGTATCTTCCTTAAAAACAAAAGAGCTTATATCCTAGGTGGGAATATTTGTATGGTAAAAGATTCTCCTGTCTTTTCTCTTTCGTCGCTGAACTCAAAATACACCTGGCGTACACGTGAGCGAAGAGATATATAGATTTAGAGCGACTTCAACGATGGTGCACGCGCTCGCACGCTTAGAGTAATGAAAAATGGAGCTCGGTATTCGTGATACTTCCGTGTAAAAAAAGTATTTACAGAGCGCACCGTCTACCACTTGCATTGAATGCACGATTCCATGAATATTCGATCAATCAAAGTCCGCACTAATATGCTTAGGAAACCGATGATTCTAGTTTGGTCTGTGTATGAATTTTGCATCGAAAAACTAGATGGGAGTGAAAGCCAATCATAACTATTTACATTCTGCGGGAAGGCAATACTTCAATAAATCTGTCCATGCGTCAATCAATGTGCATCAGTTCCTGTTACTTCGTTAAAGGATAATCAACTGCTAAAACTGGTAAACCTCGTTAATTACAGTCAGTCTCTATCGGTGTGATGAGTTTCAAATGGCATTAGAAAAAGGTGTGTATATTTCTGCTTACGACATGATTAGCGTTCCGCCGGCTTCGCCTTCCGAATGATGAGCTGTGTCTTAGTCATACAAAAGTCGCGACCTCCTTTTTGATTTTATACAAAATGTTACAAAACGCTAGTGCTATGATTCCCGTGGAAAGCGGCACGCAGTGTGCATATTTACCATTGGTGTAATTAGTGGGCACAGAGTGTGTCCGATACGTCTCGAATATCAAAGGTACCGTTGCATAGAGGATGGTCGTGGAAACCTCGCGTTCAAAGAACCAAAAGGAAAGATTATAATTGGCGCAAAACATTGGCCCCCTGCCGCACAACATCGAAACTAGTGGAACGGAAGTCGAACTGAAAACAAGTTGAATTCGCAATACCTCTAACATATATAGCGAATCTGTACCGAAGCAAATAATAGCGTCATAACTATGCGTCAGGAAACATGTAAAACGTAGGTCGACAGTACACGATATGAAAATGCAACGTATCCACTTACATGTTCGAGCTATAATTAAAGACCCTAAAGACGTTTTTCCTTCATCATTATATACCCTTAGTTCGTTACGTAATTATACGCATACCGTGACTGTGCATCGTGAGAGCATGCTTTACCCTCGATCAGACACTGTACGATATACGTGGTCGAGACCAATGGAATTTGCAGTTCGCGGGCTCGGTCGACTACCCACGGTGGAGACCTGTGGTTCGCGAGAACCATCGTTGCGTCTCCAAAACTGTCAATTGATTCTGGAATAAACAATTCACACGTTAATTCATTGAAAAATATGAACTCCTTTGTTAGACCATTGTTTGCTCAGCGACATACCTGGTTTCTCTGCTAATATTACGACAGCACCAGCATTTTCACAGATTTGACGCCAGAATGAAGTGGCCTTCCGCTCGGATTCCAGCGCAGGAATTATCACGACAGCCTGCTCCAAAGGTTTACTACTAGGCCTTTCAAACATTTCGACGTAGGACTGTTTCTCTAAGCTCCATCCTGCTGGCAGCCCGTTCTCCGCAGGATTCACGATTTTGTTCTGTAAAACAAATCTATTTAGTACTTTTGACGACGTTTGTTTAATAATTGGGGTACTTTGAAACATACCTCTAGGCAACATCGTATGATCCAGTTGTGACTGTATACGGGAATGCCTATGGAAAGGCAGAGTAAAGCCTTGGCCGTTGTGTTGGGCACATTCGATATGAGTTTGGTCGTCTTGTACTCGCTTTCCGGAATCTCTACGAACTCGTCGTAAACTTTCCCGCCGCCCGCTGTTATCTGAGTACGTAGTCTCTCCCGTACAAACGGCTTCTTCACCCATTCCTCTTCTATTTCGGTTTCAGGCTCGGAGCCTGTGTTACATTTGCTCAAGTCCGATTGATATCTGTCTATGGTCTCTAAAGACGCGCAAGTTAGGACGAAGGACATTCCCTTGAAAAGAGTGGCGTTTGCTGGAATTGGACCCAAAGTAGCGACGGTCTCTTCGTCCTCGGCTTTCTTTTTACTTCGTGCTTTGCTTTTTATTCTACTCTGCGGACCTTTAGAGTCCAGGACATTCGGTGTTCCTATGATTTCCGGTTGCACCACTCCGAATAGAGTCTCCTCTTTTATGGAGACGTTCGAGTCGCTGGATGCGCCTTCGTTCTCCGAAGCCTTCTTTTCCTTTTTGATTTTCGATGCCACTCCAGATACTGAGGGCTCGGCTACACTGCCCGACTTTAATGGCGTGTGAAAACCTCTGGTTTTGGGAGAAGACACGCTTGGTGTGGCAATCCGTCTGGATCGGCGCTTCCCATCGAGCACATTATCTAATGTTACTTGGCCTAAATGTTTCGGCGTTGACGGTAGACTCGGTGCATGCATGGTTCCATCTTCTTTGAGAACCTGAGCTTGATCCGAGGATAAGAAAATATCTTGTACTTGAACTTTTAACTTTTCTCCCTCGTCAGTCTCCACGATGTAGTAAACTTCGCCGTCCACGCGTTGACAATCGACGATTATACCGCAAGAGCCGTAATCGTCGTTCTTCGTGGTGGCGTACACGGACAAACCCTCTCTCAAAGTGTCTGGTATGGGAATAATAAAGTCTTCTATGAGAACTTTATTCTTCCCGTCGTAGAAGCTGACTTTATATTTCGTTTTGACCTTGTCAATAACTGTCCCAGGATAGTAATTGTTATCGGACCATTTGGCGAAGGCCTCCCGCCCTACTAATTCATCTGTTACGCTCGGCGGAATAGGTTTGACTGTTTCATCGGCGTCGGCCGATGAAACGGCAGCTTCATGCTGCTCCGTCTTGTTCTTCTTCCGCGGCGTCCCGCTGTTCTCCGAGGGTATCAGGACCTTCGGAGATATCTTTCCGATGCCATTTGACTGCGCGTCGGTTCTCTTAGTTCTCGGTCTCTTCACCGGCTTGCCTCTCTTCGTACTCTTCGGTGTAGCTGGGTGTACTTCCACCTTCGGTGCCTCTGGCGTCGATGAATGAATCTTCTGCATCTGCTCCTCCAACCGATCGTGGCTAACATTGTACGTGTCAACTCCGCTCAATTCAGCGTTGGCGAACGAGAGGATTGTCGTTGTTATCAGGCGATTGTTGTGCCATTCTTTCGTCAGGCGGTCGTAAGAATCGTCTGTTTGCTTGTCCGCTGCTGAAGGTAGCAAGTCCTGGTAGCATTTCTTCGCATGCTTCACAGGTGCTCGTGGCAGAGAAAAGTGAGCGTTGTCTCTTAGCGCAATCTTTGCCGCTAGCGAAGCTGCGCTCGACGCCGAGCTCAATGAACTAATTGTCGACGCGCAGGATAGTCTCGATGGATTCAATGGGAAGAGTTGAGCATTGCTCATGACAGAACCAGGGGATCCGTCCTTGTTGTCTGAGATATCCGCCAGAGAGGAGGACGTGTCGTTGGTCTTCTGACGAATTAGCGTTGGTTCTGAAGTGGGGTCGCAATAGACAGCAGTGACTTCCTTACTGATGTACTCCTTGGTTGATTCGTCCATGTGAAGCAGACACTTCAGCCGAACATACATACTGACTTCCCTCTCTACTTGGAGAGCTCTTGCCAAGGAGTTACTGTGTGTTGAGTCTGATTTGTTCTTGTCATCACCTAAGAACATGTCCGTGTCGTTCTCACTTATGCTTAACAAATCTGAATTCTCTGTTTCTTTTACAGCCGGTGCTGCAACTTTTACTTGCTTGCTCAAGCCCTGACTTGAAGACGAGCTTTGGCTGTCCACTTTGTCAAGCACACCTGGGAAATCAGTGAATGTATCTGATTGCAGGCTGCCTGTACTGTCAGTATCGCACCTCTTTGAATCTGTACTACCGTTCACAAGCCTCTTATCTGACTTAGAATCGAGGGATGATTCTTTGGTGCTTGGTATTGACTTGTAGCTATAATCGCTGCTACTTTTACTGTCAATGCAGCTCTTGTACGTAGTATTGGCCTTTGAGTAATCTAATTTGTCAGCTGATTTAGAGTCTGAGTCCTCTTGGGATGAGTCCAAAACGATTTTCTCGCCGTCCTCGTCAATCTCTACAACTTCTTTCAGCTTTCGTTCCTGGGATGGAGGTTTCACTTCCTGATTGCATTCTGTTTTATCGTAAATGACTTCTATACTCATTCTTGAATTGCAAGCCTTCTTTGTCACTTCTTCGACTGATTTGTTGTTGTTTTTGATAATTTCTACCGACTGTTCTGCAACTTCCATGGAGTTGTTCTCGGAACCAGTTGCATCTTCTGCCGGCTTAATCGATTCCTCCTGTTTCTCGTGGTTAACTTCTGGGGTCACCTTCTCATCAACTTTAACAGGTTCTGTTTCTTGTTTCTCTTCCTGTTTGTTTTCCGTGGGTTCGATATTATTATGGAGGACCTCAGTTTTTTCAAGGTCTGTTTTGATTTCTTCCTTCTTCTCGGGTGCACTGAGATTCTCATTTTTGTCGATGTAATGTTTTTCTAATACAGATTTCTCGTTCTTTGTGATCTCTTCCGTCTTATCTTCTATAAGTTGACTACTCGGAATGATTTCATCCTTCTCTATATCTTGAGTCTCGGGAATAATAACATTGGTCTCTGGTAACACAATGTCGCTAATTTCGAACCTAGCTTGTGTGTCCTCTTCCATCCTTTCCTTATCAATTACTAAGGCATCTTCTCTCGAGGTGGTCCTTAAAATCTTCTTCAATGGTGCTCCTAGCGAATCTGCTTTCCTCTTGAGCGCTTCCTTCTTTGGCGAAACAAGTACTTCGTTTAAAGTACATTGAATTACTTCTTCGCCATCCTCGCATTCCTTTGTTTTGGTTTCCGTGGTACAGGTGTCACTAACATCTTTTTCCTCCGCCTCCGGCTTCGCTTCCTCGGGTTTCAAAGTATCTTCTGACGCTCCGGATTTATTCTTGTCTATCTCCGGTTGAATTTGATTTCCATCCGACTGTTCGGTGACTGAACTGGAAGCTTCTACCGCTTGCTCGCTCTTCTTGACTTTCTTAGCACCAGAAAGCAGCGATTGGGTCTGATCCTCGTCTCCAGAATCAACAAGTTGAAAGTCTTGGCTTTCGTTCACACTGGACATGTGCGTGTCCATTGAAATATCCTTCTCCGCAATTTCGCAATATGTTTCTTGGCTATCCATGATACTGTTTTCCGTACTCTTCGCTTCCGACATATTTAGACTGTATAATCAATTCTCTGAAAAGAGAAAATCAATCGGTCCATCACATGAGGCGTAGATCTCGCGTTACGTATTTCGATGCATAATCGGCGAAATTAGAGGCGTTCGAGAAACACGAGGTAGCAGCGAGCGATTGCGTGTCGCTCGGCATCGTAAAAGCGGGAAAACGCGGCTCGGAGGTAACAAGCCGAAGAAATCTACCGTTAAAAGCATCGAAAATTACACGCATGGTCTGCGTGGTCGGCGAGCACGCGAGGGTGGAGGAAGCTAACGAAAGGGGAATATGCGCAACAATTCGACGACACCTTGCACAGCGAGGACGGTGTTTACAGTGGGCATGGTAGGTTACGGCGGGAAGATTATATCATCGTAAAAAGTGGCCGCGGCCTCGCGAATCCTCTGGAAAAGGATCGCTGGCGAGCGGTATATCAGAATAGCCAGGTTTCTGGCGGCAAAGCGCATACCTTTCCCTCGAAAATCTCGCATTTGCCGCGGGGCCGCGGGTACGTTAGCCGGCGGTGATGACTCGCTCTGCCCATAAACTCTCACCTCCGGCGGCGGGCTGGACCCCTTCTCACGCTTTTCGCCGCTCCTTCCTCGTCAGCGTCGCTTGACCGCGTGCCGCTCTATCGTATCTTCCGCAAGCCCGCCAACCAAGTCGGCCTCCCATAGAAGCGCGTGGGACAAACAGCACTACGTATTCACAAAGGAACACAGAACACATAAAACGCCATCATTCGCCACCACTTTCCGCCGCGCGAGCACACACACACACAGGCTAGTGATACATGTGTCGGGGTCTGCTTCCCCCTCAGTATTGGTCACAGATTATGTAAGTGTACACGAGACACACACGAGACCGCGCGCAGCGCACCCGCCACTTCCGCCCGACGCCGCGTCCAGATCCGATTGGCTGCCTTCGACCAATCACCTTGCTCGCCAGCGCGCCCAATCTCCCAATCCGCATTCATCGATCTGCCGAACGGACACAGCGCTCTCGCTTCATTCGAGAAACCGCAAAATGCCGACAATCAACATTTACAAAAACTGCCGATTTATCGAAAAGATGGCGATTATTTTGTTATGAATTTTATTAGTTGCGCCTTCCTGTTCCGTGGATATTAATGGAAAATCGGTGATAAAGTGAAAATCGTGCGTAGAAAGTCAGTTTCTTCGCTTCCAAAGATGGCGACCGCTGAACAATGCTGAGTAAAATGTATATACACGCGTGACATCTAGTCAGTGTCCTATATACATGACTAGAATTCTTATCTATAGAGCAGCAAGCTTGTCAGAGAAACCTGCCGGATCATGAAAGGCGCCGATTCCTTCGACGAAGTCCACGAAGTGTCGAGTAACGCGTCAGTGATGGACACCAGAATAAACCCGGACCGGCAGAGGTTTCCATTCTGCATTGTTTGGACACCTTTACCAGTAATTACGTGAGTTACAGTCGATGTATCCAGCTAACCTATCAAACTCTCACAAGTTGAAGTATCAGGAGCCTCGCGCCAAGTAGTGGTGTATATAGTACGGCGCGCGATAACCGAGGATGCTTATCCCAGAATAGCGAAAGTTAGAGCTCCAAGGATTTATTTATGAATTTGAAAGCAAAAAATCGAACGAATCGGTTCAGTCGTTTAAGAGATATAATTTTCTCCTATTATCATCTTATCCATCAGGTATCTTTTCCCAGTGATTGGACACATGGGAATAGCAATGTCCAGCGGTATAATAAAGAATTTCGACGCACCTTATCATGTCTCTGAAGGAAACATGGCATTTGGAAAGCCAACCAAGTACTGGCAGTTGAATCCAGGAAAGGCTCGTGGGGGAGTGCAAGGCTGGGACACAGCGGTGACCGAAGCCAGTGAAGTCTACAAGACCAGAATGGTTAGCAAGACTCGGCGAGCCTGAATTTCTAAATGTGGATGTATAACTCGACGAAGCGAGAGTGATCTCAGCCATATGAGATCCCACGGTCAGTTCAATTCTGCTTTAAATATAACTTCTCAGTATCGCTTTGACTCTACTCACACTGCTAGTTCTTCTATAAATGATCACTCTCATTTGATCGAGCTATACTTTCCATCGGACGAGACTGAATCTGAACATTATTCCTGCAGCACAATATATGCTGTGACAATTGTCATTCCCATGTGGGAATGGCGCTCAGCCTCATGGAGTACGACGACACAAGGAATTGGAATATGGTGAAGCTGGCCTTCTACATTTTAAGATACGGGAAATACGTGAGGTGAGTACCTTTGTTGTCCATTAAGGTACAATAATGGAAGAATGATTTCCTTTTTCAGTTTCTTGGCGTTCCTGAAGACATGGTTACCATTTGCTGTGATTGTCAGTGTGATACTTACAATTTCTTTAATTTATTAATAAGCATTATTTCCAACAACAGTACTGTCTTTATCTTTACTTAGTGTACCTCACTCAGCTGTTACAGAGGATTTGTCTCTCCGAAACGGCAATTTATTCCAACGCTCGAGCGTCGCGTACAGCGCACACTATATTGCAGAAGCGATACATTTTACAACATGCAACTCCGTGATCAGAAAAATATATGGCGGGATACACACTCTATACACTAATAACATCGCGCGCTTTAAACTACGAGGAATCTCATTAAACATTAAAAAGTAGCGGGCGTTTCCACCCTTATCACGTCATTAAAAACCAAGTCCACCGTAGGATGTGTCCGATCTACTTTCCACCCAGGCGAAGAGAGCTCACGATGGCAAGATACAACAGTCCCATACACTGGCAGGCGACAAAGAGATGTGAGCGAGCCATGGGCAAGTGGATCTAATCGCCCGCGTTTTCCGCCATCATTCCCATCTCGTCTACGATGCCTTGTTCGAGGCTGAAGCTGTAGTTGTAATTCTGCTCTCCTATCCTGCCGAGGAAGGACTCGATTTCTCCGACCCTTAGACTATCAATTTCCGTGTCGTCATTCCTGGTCCTCTCGAGTTCCTTGCACAGTTTGAAAGGCACTCCAGTCAAGTAACTGGTCGAGTCGGCTAGCGCCGAGCTATCGCCGGAGGATGCTGCGTGCGGGTTCACGTGAGGGTACACGTTTCCTCCAGCGAGCGTGGGGTAGAGTCCCGAGGTCGGGTAAGGCGCGCCGTTACCAGGAACCGGAGGTGGCGGGGCCGGTCGCCTCTCCACGACGATGAAGCTATTATCATCCTGATTGGACTGGTCCTCTTCCTCCCCCGAGTCAGGCGAGGAGTCCTTGTGGTGTTTCCGTCTGCCGAAGAGCCAGGACATTTTCTGCAATATGTGCGCATAGTCTCCCATCAGCGATATCTCTCCCAGCGATAACACCCGTTAAGGTTAACACCGGGCCCAATTGTCAAGTGAGAATCCCGAGGCCCACGCTCTTTCCACCCTCTCGGCAAACACGCCTGTTGACAATTGCCGATCCCCTGCGCAGTCCGCGCATCGCACAAAGCTACTGGCAATAACAAAGGATTACTCACGTCTGCTATAATTGGAGCTCGCCGAAGCTATAACTGAGAAGCGCGATCCCTAAGGCACTGCCATTCTCTACGTATCACAGGGCTATTGCGACAAGTGCCTCGCGCTATCCTCTCCCATTCTCCTCGTCACTCCGCACTCTCGCTCGAGGAATAATGACGTTTCTCGATCGCCCTTATCACACGGCAGACATTCTTCATCAACGACTAACGATCGATCAGGACTCTCCTTCGTACTCCAACTTTTACCTCGAGCGAATTCTACTAGACTACGCCACTAAGCCGAGAGATGCCAGCACCAGGCTCGTTGCGGTTCGCGGAACTTTACGGCGAATTGGCAGTGAAGATTGTTAGAAATACGATTCTAGGAGAGTGTGCAGTTGGCAGTGGTTGGCAGCGCTGGGGAACTGGCCGAGACTCGACAGTGCCCAGGAAGAGACCACCGTGCGAGAGTGCCGTCCTTCCCGGGTCGCCGGAGGACATCTATCACCGGGACGATTCCCTCTCGGTGGTGTTCATTTAAAGAGCGAGGGAGAGAAGCGCAGAGTTAGAGAGGGAGGGAGAGAGACGAAGCGAGAGCGATCGAGCGATTAATCCCAGGGGAAACGTGGAGCCGAGGACGCTCCTAGTCTCGGGTGGGGAACGCATGCGTGCTTCCCCGGGACGTGGAGGCGCGCGGCGGCCCGTCCGAGAGTGCGTCTCGCTTTTCCCGATAATCCCTCGGCGCTGGCTATAGTTGGCTCGGCCGCGACGAGGTAGCAGCGCGATCGCATTGTTTTTGTGTCGGCCCGTGGGTGCATGCACGCTGCTGCTGCTGCTACTGCTGCTGCTCCCTGCGAGGCCAGGACACCCGTCGCGAGTGCGTAAGCCCTTTTCCGCAAGCCGAGTGCCGTCGCGAGTTCTCTCGAGGAGCAGCGAGGAGGCGGCGGCGTCGAGGAAGCGGAGCCAGGACAGCCGGAGGTGTGGCAGCCCGAACAAGTGAGTCTACGATTCCACCTTGCTGCGCTACGCGTGGCCCAGCCCAGACAGAGTCGCTCCCCGCATGCCAACCCTAGAGTCGCACTCTCGCGCGAGATTGGAGTGTGCGAGAGAGCGCGCGCGCGCGCGCGCTCCTACCGCGTCTCGCCACAGGCAGCACACCGTTGCCACGTGTCCCGATCGAATTCGCCAAGGTAGCGAAGGTACTGGCACGGGGCTTTGCTCCTCGGACACTTGCTGTCATCGAGCACTGTTGCGCTCCTCTGCGACACTGGCTCGCGCTCCCTTCGATCCACCTTGCGGCGAGAGCTCCTCGTCGCGAGGAGGAATGCAATTGGACGCGCGTGTGCGTCGATGTCGACTCGCCCCTTTCTTTCGTTAGTCTCTTCGCCCGGTAATCCCAGATGCGCCTCCCCCCGCCTTTCCAGCGGCGATTCTCTCGCTCGCATTCTTGCCCGGCGCGGCGCATTAACTGAAAAGTGCTCGCTTGCGACACATACGCTCTATGGGAGAGCGGCGGAGAGCCAATGGGAGAAAGAGAGAGCCGAGTCGGCCGCGGCAAGTGTTTCGGTAGCACGCAATCGCGCGCGCGCTCTCTCTCCGTAGAGGCGTAGAGTCTGCGATCGACGAGCGGGCTGCTGCATCAAGTGGCCTTTTAATCCCCAAGTTTTTCCCCTTTGCGCCCGCTCTCGTATTGCGCAAATGGCGCTGGTACAACCGATATGCGCATACAGTGGTTGTCCCGGTGGGTACTACTGTCCTGTCCAAATGTTAGACGCGCGAAATGAATCACGCGCCGCCTGCCATTGAAACCTTTAGCAGCTTTGGTTGGCCTGCTGAGAGAATCGAAACGATCGAGATATACAAAGTTTGTGTGATAGGAAACTTGTTTGGATATAGTGCGATTGGCTAAAATTCTTATTGTTGTCCTCGTCAATTCAATAGGCGGTGACAAGGTCGCCTTTTCAATTGTATTACGAAAATTATAACATAGGCGGAATAGGAACTTATCCAACTTATATGATTTCATACCGAAAATAATACAAGTTGGACGAGTTCCTAAGGAATGTTATAAATTGGATGAGTTGGTACCAAATAATACACATCGAATGAGTTCATACCAAATGATAGAAATAAAATAACTCGGTAATAAATAATACAAGTTGGACAACATTTAGTACCAACTTGTCCAACTTTAACTATTTCGTACTAGCTTATCCAATTTACATGATTTAGTACGAAACATAATAGAAGTTGGACGAGTTGGTAGCAAATCTTTTGCTGAAAATGATAACACATGAGGAATAGGAAGAAACGCGACCTTCAAACCGTCTATTGAGTTGGCGGCAACAATAGTTGATCGCGATTTCTCCGATTTGGCAATTTTACTCATTCAACGGCCTTGCTATAGATTCCTCCACTCCCACATGGAAAGATTCATGGAATATGAATGTTCAAAAAATAATTAAGCACGTACACGGGTGCTGTCCATGTCTGCTATTTCTAGCAACAACATCCAATAAAAAAATCTTGAATATCTAACTGGATCTACTCGATGGCAATGTTTTGCACAGAACAGGCATCGCACAAACTCGACGTGTCATTTCCAAGCGGACTCCGGGCGCGTAGATTCAATAGTAGTGGAAGATGCGGCGATGTAAATATACCGAGATGACAGGCAGGGGCTTCCTGGCGGTGGCGTGCGCCAGGGAGAAAGCCCAGTGTGTCACTCTGGAAGGTCCCATTGCCGATTTTAGACCGCTCCAATTAGCACCGTCCGAGGCCCGATAGATCGAAATGGATCGAAATGGATGGAAATGGATCGCGATGATGATTGGGATTGTCTGTTGGTTTTCAGGACGCGAGCGGGAGCGAAGAGGGTGCACGGGGATGTGACGCCTCTGACAGCGAGCGCAGTCCACCGTGGATGCTTGAGAAGTCGGAATGTCTAGCGAGCAGACGCGAGCGAGCGGAATCGCGAGCAAAGGTGAGCGCAGCTGCTTTCTTGGGTTTCTTTAGAAACCGACTTCGCGATTCGACATAATCGACTCGCCCGCTCTTTACTTCGGTCCTGTCCAAGAGCTGCTTCCGAGCGGATCGTAATCCAATCTGTGTTTGATTATTCTTATTCAGGACTTCGGATTGGATGATGTCGCTTCTAGGAGCAGGACTTGGACAGGACTGATTTGCTGTGTAGGTTTTAGTTTGGGGTCGGTAGTTTGGCACTGGAAAGTGCTTGGCGCCCAACTTTTGCGTGTATGATTAGAGAAATAGTTGTACCTGCGGAGAATCCTGCATATATATGTCTGGATGTGCCCATGTTTAAGGTTGAAATGATGCAATTTTAGGTTCATAGGAAAATATTATGCTTTTCAGGATTATATTTTGTGTATTAAAGTCATTAACTATTGATGATATCATCTGTAGTTTTGTATTCAACTCTTAAGGTCCAGTTTTATGTTATAATTAAAATTGTACCATTTAATTGAGTTTGATAATTGAAAATATCTACTTTCGCAGATAATCAATTGAGTTCAAACATAGTGAATGGTTAGGAAATAATCACGACTGCGCGTCTAATAAATTTCAGGCAATTCGTAAGAAAAATTCTTTAAAAAACGCGTGTACCACTTTAAGTAGAGTGAGAAACTACTTAAGCAGAATTGTCAAGCCTTCGTGGACTGGAGTGGCTTTAAAAGAAAGAAGAACAAAATAAAAAATCGTAGTAAAATCTTGATAACTTCAAGATAAAAGAAATTCTCCACCAAAGTAACTGCAATTGATCCATGATCTCGCCTGGACTGAAACGAGTTAAAATGTTATGAATAGTTTAATAATAATGTTAAAGAAATGGACTTAAATATTTAAAAATATAGACTGCAGAGAGTTAAAGAAGTAAATGCAAGTAAAACTAAGTAAACAGTTACAGTAAAATGTTGATAACTTCAATTTACCGGAAATTCCTTAACATATTACCGAAATTGTTTCCTGATTTCTGGAAACCGACGGCATATTGTTCGAAGGATGCCACCGCAAACTTTCCAAGTCTCCAAAACCTAAGCGAAACTGCTACTCCGAGCGCGAATCTCGGCCACTGTTCGGGACAGAGTGTCATCACATTCGACGCATTTGTACTTTAAACCCCGCATATTCCATCGGGCGAGCGTCGGCAAGTTTGCGTGGTCGTAACGCGTGCGTTCGGTGTTATATTAATAGAAGATGCGCTTGCTTTCGCCGCTCGGCCTCCGATTGCGACGTAACGCGGCAACTCTCCCCTCCCCGATGCATCTGCCGCGGACAATCCGCCACTCGGCAATATCTCCGCCAGCTGTTTAGCGGAGAGTCGCGAGCGAAGCAATCGGAGCACTGATAGAACGAGGTGGGGAATCTATTGATGAATGGAGCTTCGAGAGAAAAGGCTGGATTCTGAGATTGTTTTAGAATGACTTTTGTCATTGGGTAGAATTCGAACAGATTTTCATTGATGGAACTATCTCATAAATTAACGGAAGCACTGCTAGGAGGTGAATTTATCCATGAATGGAGCCTGAAGAGATAAGTTTGAAGTTTGTAATTATTTAGGAATTACTTTTTAATCATGGAGTATGTGGAGCCAAATTTTATTGGTAGAAACGATCGTATAAATTAACAACGGGAGCCCCGATTGCAGAATAAAAATCTGCAGTTTGTCTGAAATCATTTCAAGAATGACTTCAAGTCATCGAAACCTGCAACAAATTGTAATTAACTAAATGATCATTAAGGCGCCTTGATTGGCAGAGAGAGTGGAATAGGAGAACAAAGTATGGATTGTGAAATTCTTTTAAAAATGACTTCAAGTCATCGAGCCACTCGAACAAATTTTCATTTGCACAATGATTTTATAAATTAACGGAAACCCTAATAGGAGAAAAATCTATGATTTAATGAACTTGCAAGACGTACATTGCAACTCCGTGTAAGATCCTTTTAAGAATGACTTCAAATCATCAAGCAACAATTTTTCATTGACAGACCTTGGAAATAACCAAAAGCCCTGATAGGAGAATCTATCAATGAATGGAACTCCAAACCCACACCTCACAACTCTGCTCGAATCCCGTGGAATGTTATATTCATTGAAGCAATACCTGGAGGAAATTTTCATTGGCAGGATGATCTAATAAATTACTAGTGCTCCGAAGAAAGCGTAGGAAAGGTAGGAGCGGAGTAAGAAGAGGGCCTCTGCCAAAATCAACGGGGCATGCTCTTCGCTGAGGTCAAGTTCGCTCGACCTACGTGAGAGCCCAAGTCTCTCCGCCGAGGTCCACGGCCTCCTTTCCTCTCACTCTCGCACCCCGAGAGCGGGAAAGAGGGAGAAAGGGAGAAAGAGAGAGGGGGAGAGAGAGAAGTGCACTCTTCAGGGCGATTTCGCAGGCGCATCTTTATTTATCGATGCGTGCCACGCTTGTCGTCGGAAAAACGAAAATAACCAGCGCGGCAGCTCGCGGCGGCTCCCGCTGCCTGGGATAATAATATGAATGAAATACAGGCGGTCCGGTTTGGTAAGAGGCTTCCTCGAACTCGACTACGCTCGGCCCTCGCCTGTCGTCTGTGAATGAAGCAGCCATCTAATCAACTCCACCCAATATGCACCACCAACAAAACAGAGGTCCACTGCGAGCAGTCGGGAAATATGTGAAACAGAACAAATACATAACTTCTGATCGAATGAACCAATATTGCTTCTTAAACCGATTGTTTCTTGGTTCAAAAATATCTTGGATTTGGGAAAAATATCATGCAATACAAGATTCATTAGGTTAATTGAATTCTAATTGATCCTAGACGAATAAAATTGTGGTTTTCCAACCATTTGCTTCTTGGCTTAGAGGTATCTGGGATTTGAAAAAAATGTGACATAACGAATTTATGTCATATTTTCGTGTAATGAATTATCTTAGACTTTTTTAAATTCAAATCTGCCTTATTTCCAGAGAGATTTGCAATCTACTAATAGCCATTGCTGTAAACATTGGATTATTATTTGTACACTCCAAGGTGTAAAATACAATCAAATAGCAAGACGACAAGTTTCAGGAACAATCGGTCAATTAGTTTCTAAAATATCCTTTTTACTTTATTTTCCCGGAATTCTATTAAATTCTGTATTTCGAGGAAGACGCGTTTAAAGTTTCAAAACAATGTACAAAATTACCAATTTTCAAACAATAATACTTTTTTTCTAAAAAAATCGTATCTACCGATTAATTGTTTTAAAAAAATCGTGTAACACGTAGGTCTGAGACCTCGTAAAGAGTCGTAAAGAGTCGCGCCACGCGACCAGGACTATTTCAACTTGCAACACCGCAAGGACCTCCCACGGACGAGTCAGCCGCCGACAGAAATACACCGTTCGCACGCCTGGGCATACTACGGGCGAGAGAGAGAGAAACGTTTACGACTATTATTAATCGGAAGCGATCTGCCAAGTTGTAGAAATAAGCTTCTGCCGGCGCAAGCTATCTCCGCCGCTCCGAGGATATGCATGCACACATAGACAGGGACGCCTGCCGGCCTGCCTCCCCCGACGGAATCGGAGCCTTTGCGAGAATCCACTTCCGTCTTGCCGTTTCGCCATTCACGCCCCGATGACAAACGCACCCTTCGAGCCACGCATTTATCATCTCGGCATACAGGGTGTTCCAAAAACGGGGTAATGTCTACAGAAGATTGTGTTAGCAACGAAACGGGAAGGGGTTGACTATTTTCAAAATTCTCATTCTACCCATAATTCTAAGCAATTCAATGATCATTGCAGCAACGGCTTAGTGATACTTGACCAATTGCAGATGATCCCCTGGTTCTTCAGAGGCGGAGTTAATAAAATCGTTTATGGCTAAATAAAAAATGTTAGTACAAGAAGCTCCGATTTCACCTGTTGGGAGGCCTTGCGGTTGTAGCCTCAGATTTGCTTTATTGGCACATCATTTTTATTATTTCCTTGTCAAAGGAAGCGCAAACAGCCATTTTCGCCAACCATTTACCACATTTTCCGGACACCTTGTATAAAAGTCTTTAGCACTTATTCTGTGTGTTTGTTTCGGCTTCGCGAAAAAAGCTACTGAACCGATTCCCGATGGGATTTGTCACCGTTCGAAAGCGGAAAGTGACTAATGTGTGTTATGACGTTGTAATGTCAAAACGCAAAATATTAGCAATAATTATGGTCTGTTGGATAGGACTACAAGGCTTTTCTGCTTCATCATTCAAACAAGTTTTGAAAAATATGATGAAAAAACGTTGTGGCCAAGTCTAATAAAATTTGGTTAGTAGCTTCGAGTCCTGTTAAAGATTATTATGTGCAAATTTAACAAAATTCTTTAAAAAAGTGGTATTCCTCAGCAACCAACTTATATTCACAACCGTTTCCACAAAAATATCTTCATCTCTTTTTATACTCGACTTATAACCCATAACTGGGAAATCCCTCGATCGACAGTGACCCAACTTTTCTATTTATATCTTCGTAACCTATTAATCATCAGGCTAGAAAACCTACTACTAAACAATAAAGTACATTCGAAACTTTCAAAGCGCACTAATAAAACTCCTGCCGGCAGTTCTAACAAAAGACAGATTAAATCCACGCGAGCGGGCCGACCAAGCAGACACGCGGATAAACAGCCAGTTTATAATAAACCAGGAAGCCCGAAATCTCGCGGAACCGGCGGAAGCTCGGATCTTCAGCAGCAATAAAGCCAGCGCATCGTGCGAAGGACTGGGAAGGTCGGAACGGACGCGCGTCGGGGATTTAAGCGGGTGTTGCCAGGAAATTTGGGAAACGCCAATTACTCGAATCGGTCATCCTGTCTGCGTGTGATTCGGCCAGGAGGAATTGGGACTCGAGGCAGGTTTCCCAAGCCCCAAGAGCTGGTGCGCGTGGATAGGTGTGGAGGGCTCCTTGAATCGCTTCTCGCGCGAGGATATCGCGTTTCGCGATTTCATCACGACCTTTCGGTTAGAAGGAGGCTCGGGACTGGATTAGAAAGCGTGTCGTTAGATAACGGGTAATGCGGCCGGCTAGTGTGTCGCTCGGCGTACGACCTACACGCGCTTGTGTCTGTGGATCTCCACCGAAAAGAACGACGCCCGCTACGAGTTCCAAGTGGCCGGTGTGTGTCGCTACTTTGTATGCACCATCGCGCGCAACCTAATTGACTCCTCGGACTTTCCTCTCCGCTCTCGCACATTGCCCCTTTGCACACTCTTCAGGCTCATTCACTTGCCTTTTAATTGATATGTAATTTATATTATATTTTACTGCAACCCAACAGCAGTCAGCGACACACTCATAAGATAATTACTGCACTGGGGATGTTTATGCAAATTAGATTGATTTCAATTCTATAAAGTCTAGAATATCTGAATTCATGTCTTCTATGTGTTTGGTGTTGGCAATGTATTCGATACTTTTTGTCTAATCATGATATTTCAATACGTAATGTAACAGTACAAAATTCGCAGTCGATTAATTATTGTTAATCCTCTGCTTGCTGACGTTACAGTGCCCGATACACTCGAGTTTACTTTTAGGACCCTTTTGATTTAAAACAGTGGCAAATTCCATTCAAGTTATAATATTTCGATGCGTATAAAGTTGGAAATAAATTGAAATAGTGTCGTTGTTTCTGCCCCAGCCTGTATACTGTAATATAATAGCATTTGGAATGTCAGGAATGTAGAGAAAATAGTAAATCTTCTGGCATAATTACAATTGTCTCATATACATCAGTGTTGTTGTACATGTACACCGACAGTGGTGATTCAAAGCCAAGTGCCTGCAGAGGATTCACTTGCCTTTGAATCACTATTGTCTGGTATACATAATACTCTACACAAAATAATTGTAAATCCTCTAATAACTTTTATCTAGACGAGAGAAGAGATTAGAATTTTAATTTTTAATTTTAATTTAATTTAATAGTAATTTTAGTAAGTTCTTAACTACCGTAGAGTACACACAAACCCTTTCATTCTCGTATTTTTTCGTATGCACGGACCCGTGTCAGGTTTTTTAAACTGAGAAATGCGGTTTCTCAAAATGCAGTTGAATAACGTAATTTTAACAAATTGTAATTAATTACACCAAGGTGTAATATGAATAATGTCCAGAGTGAATCACTTTCCTTTTAATCATTCCCTTCACACTCGATTTCAATTATTTCCATTATTGATACAATTTGGTGTTACAAATAATGATCAGTGGGTGGAAAAGACTCGGAAAAGACTCCTTTAAATTAAAATTACTCAACACCGTATAATTATTACATTTTCCACGGCTTATATAAATTATTACCGATTAAAAGCCAAGTGAATCACCTTGTACAATGGCGTAATAGCAACCTATGATGAAGGGTTCAGCAGTAAAAAGGTTAGAGAAAGGCTTGTTTCTATATGCTCTCCATAAATAGAAATTAGTTTAGTTCATTGCCTCTTTTAATCGGTTCGTACGTGTGCAGAGCAGAATATTTAAACCAGTGCTGTTCAAGATTCGCCAATGCGAAGTTTCATCTTTCGATTCCGAATTTTTGATTAGAAGATGCTGCTCCGAAGAACCGATTTTGGACAGACCCAACTTAAACTTTCAGCAATGGCATCTAAACAGTATCGGACCTACACGATCCGAGCGGAATTGCCCGTGCAAAGTCGAGGACTTACTCTAGCAAGTGTGCATGCGTGAGGGAGGCAGAGGGAGTCCGAGGGAGGACAAGGCGGTGTGTATGGCTCGAGCGAACTATTTGCGACAAAGCATCGCTATTTTCGAACCGGTCGTCCGCTACTTCTGTCTCTCAGCCATCTGGCAGAGTGTCGTAATAACGTCCCTTCGAAAAACAAGATCGTTCGTCAGCCACATCGTTAGAGGCGCGTATCGGCCCGTCGTCGGCACCGCTTTTCTCCCCGCGATCCGCCACCCGCCACCCGCCCCTCTCTCCCATCCCCGAGATTCCTTTCCCGCAGCATCCGACCTCTTCCGCGCACTTCCTCGTCCAGGTTGATTTACTGGCTGCGCTGGGACTTTAAGCGGGTTGTCGTGCTATGTACTCTTCGAACGTTGAACATAAGAAGCGAATATCTTCACCTGTGATCTTTCCTTCTAAGTTTTACCTGGGTTTGTACATTTTCTAGTCTTACGCGTGCCTAGCAAACAAGCGATTTTTATACGTTGGAAAGTTTATCTTGAAAAGGTGTCTAGGCATTTCGGCGAAATGGATAATCCACCGTTTTTCCGCTGCGCGTATGCAATTTAGTTAAGTCCCAATTTTGAGAATATTCGTGTTTAAGGGGTTGAAACTTACGAGATTGATTTCTACAAGCTAGTAATCGAGTGATACATATGTATATGCCCGGTCTTCGAGGTGCCAGTCATTGTATAGTGTAAATGGCGCTGTATAGGCGCTTAATAATAAATTAAATTAATAGGTATTCTTTCCAGAGCTACATCTCTCTAAAGAAAACATTTCTAACTTTTTAACAATTTAAATTTATTGGTTAATAATAAACCAATAATAATTATTAATACTTTTTCCAATATTCATACTATTCTCTTCCATAATTCGGCAATTTTTCATCTAAACCGTCAACAAATTAGAAGTGTACGATTTGCACTTGAAAAAGTACACTCTTTGAACATTACTTTTTCTACTTGAAATGATCTCCCTTAGACGATCAAAGTGGTCCAATCTTCCCGAACTTCCCTCACCAAAAACAAAAAATAAAATCGACCAAAGCTAAAGAAAAGTGGTTTGGCGAGGAGAGCGCCACGGCGACAGAACGAGGTGGCGAAATTATTGGCCGGCGTGGCGGGCGTCGCTACGTCAATGCGGGGGTTTCATTCATCGTGGCCGACGTACATCCTTATTTTCGATTCGAGCCTCGCCCCCACCTCACTCGCGAGCGGCGCGTCTTCTCGCGTCCCGACGCACTCTCCGCCTCTCTGCCATTGAGGAGAGAGCGAGCAGCGGACCCGGCGGACGCGCCGGACGCGGCGAAAGATATCCGCCGGTATTATTATCGAGCCACCTTCGGAATCCTGGCGCGGGGGGCGAGGGCGGCGCTCGCCGAGGGTGGTGTCTCCCACCTCAAAGTGTCCGACGCCGTCGTCGTCGGCGGCGGCTCAGGAAAAAAGTGGCCAGGTAAAAATAAACAAGCCGGGGCGCAGCGGGGCGCTGCCTGCCCATCCGAAATAGACCCCGACTAGCAGCGTCATCCGTCATCCCGAAGTTAACGACTCGCCAGTGTGTGTGTGTGTAAAAGAGAGAGAGAGAGAGAGAGAGAGAGAGAGAGAGGGGTGGGGGGGAAGACAGAGGCGTCGTTAATGTTTGTTGCCTTCTCGGGCGCTCTATTTTCGGACGCTCAGATCGGATATACGAGCCACCGCCAAGGCCGCATTGCGAAACGATTATCGACGCCGCCGCGTCTTTCCACCGGCGCATATGCAGCCAGAGTTTGTTTCGTCAGGGAATATCGTAGAAGAGGATTATCCGAGCCAGAGCCGTCCAAGTCCGGCTCGCGGGAGAAGCGTCGTATATGATCCGAAATCCGGAATCGAAAGAAGAGAAGGTTGATTGGATGATTGGTTTAGGAGCAACTCTCTCTTGGTAGCACTGATTCAAGGGTTGAAGAGTGTCAACCAATGAATAGTTTCAAACCGAGGGAATGGAATATTGCATTTCATTTCACAAGAGCTGCCTATCAACATTTCAATCCGCAAAGAGAAATTGCATTCTCTTGATTGGGGGAGTTTGACTGGTTGATGCTACTCTTGGGAGTAGACCTTGCACAGTCCTGTTGTAGGAACCAGAGAATATCGTAGAACCAGCTTATCCAGTGGCTGATCGTGCCATGATTATCGGCCAACGAGAAGCCCAAACCAAAAAAAACAAATAATCAAAGTTGGACATGTTGGTACCAAATATTATCCAACTTGTATTATTTGATACCAACTTGTCGAATTTTTATTATTTGGTACCAATTTTCCGCCGTATATGATTTGGTACCAACTGATCCAATTTTTATTATCTGGTACCAACTCATTCAATTTCAATTATTTGGTACCAACTTTGCACCGTATATGATTTGGTACCAACTGATCCAATTTCTATAATTTGGTACCAACACATCCGGTTTCTAATATTTGGTACCAGCTGATGGAACTTGTATTATTTTTGCTAGCAAATCATATAAGTTGGATAAGTTCCTATTCCTCCTGTGCTATCATTTTCGTAGTATAATCACAAAAGTGACCTTGAAAGCGCCTATTGCGTTGGCGGCGATTATAAGAGCCGAGCCCCAACAGGTGGTCGTCCAATGAGAAGTTTTCATTGGATGGCATTGAGCAACTCTATCGAATACACCGCGAAGAATAATTACCTGAGCTCACTGCCGTCTTGACCTTGGGACCTGCATGATTTGGCGACTCCTCAGGAAGCTGGTGTACCGCCTGTGAATATGAAAGACGCAGGCGAGGAAGGTGAGGGTGACGCCGGCCGACTTCATCATCATGAGCTTCCTAGTGTCGTGCTCCTGCGAGGACGTCCAGCAGAGGAACTCGACGACGTCCTTGGCCATCTGCGAGGCTGTCGCTGGTGTGCCGTCGTCGTAGCTCACCAGGCCATCGAAGAACATCTGAAAACGCGTTCATTTCCACGGAGATCGATAATAAATCCTTCAAATTCGATGCCTCGCTAGATAGAAAAACTCAACTGAAATTGATTTAAGGTGTACAGGGTAAGTCAGTTGCCTTTTAATCATTCTCTTCACTCGAGTTCCAATTGGTGGAATTTGATGTTATAAATAAACTTCAGTGCGTGAAAAAGACTCGTTTTTACTGATCAATTGGCTCAATTGACTCAATTACTCAACACCTTCTAATTCTAACATTATCAACGGCCCATACCCATCATTAACCATTCAAAGCCAACTGAATCACCCTGTACACACGAGCGGGTCGGACCGGGCCGAGGTAAAAAACATGCGCTCGAGTCCCCAACTGGCCCGTCAGTCCCATCCCCGGCGCGTCTGAGGCATCCTTTAACCGGCGCTCTCCCGGTCGGGCTCGCTCGTGTGGTGGAGCCTTACCTCAGCCATCCCAATAGCACCGTCGGCGAAGTAAGGATTGAAATACTGGCCCTCGTCGAGATTGAATCCAGCAGGTGCCTCCATATAGCCCGTGAGGAGGGCGAAGATGTAATTGATGCCGTTCGGTCTCGCTCGAACGACATAGGTGAGATCCGGCGGAGAGGCGCCGCCATTGGCCGCCCTGGCCGCCTCCTCGTTCGGGTAAGGACCCGGCAGACGATCGGAGAGCTTGCCCGGTCGCTTGAAGTAGTTGCCCTCGGAATCCGGCCCGTCGTCCACCTACTCGCAACCCTATCATTACAAACCGCACTTACACCTAGGACACAGAGCTGTTCAAGTCCGGCTTTTGGCAACATCGTCCTCCGATCGAAAGTTGGACGATGATTTGCTTGAGAGCAAATCTTGGACAGCAGTGGCGTAGGAGGTACGAAATCTCCTCGCGAAAGATGACATTTTTTTAAACAGAAAAAGATTCATATTTAATATCAATCGCATATGTATAAAAGTATTAATAGTGGAAGCGATGATAGTTTAAATTAAGGGATAAATTATTGTGCGTTTTCCATTTAGACGCAATCTGACACTGTGTTCGTCACGAGTGTTTCATCTATATTACCAATTTGCCTGATATTTAAACAGAGAGATTTGATTTAGACTCGATGTCTAAATGGCTATAAGGAAGTAAATATAAGTTAGTAAATGTGCACCAAATCTGAGACCCCAAACATGAGGTCTGAAGATTGGTGTACATTTACTATTTCTGTTGAACAAAAGTATTCTTCGGGGGGTCATTTTAATTATATCTCGTGAGCATTTAAACGCGAACCAAAAATGAATAAGTAATAATATTAAAATGATATCCGGGGATGTACTGGTGCGGTGTTTTGCGATAACCATCGTAACCTTTATAATATCAGGCAATTTCCAGTAAAATGGCCAGTTTTTGCGGGTTTCGTACCTCCTAGGTGATTGTATCCTCTAAAGTGACTCACAGGCTCATTAACGTTAACACTTCGCAGTTTGACACAACTGCTGTCTCACGCGGTAATTGCAACTTCCACGGAAATACGATAAGATTAGTTTTCGACTTATAAATAGCTAAAGATACTCGCACTATTTGCAAAATGTCCAACTATGTGAATGAATTGACAACTCGCTGGTACGAAGCGTACACGATTGTCTGCTAAAATCTGTAATCCGTGCGCTCACCTCAAACTCGGCGGCGATCTCCTTGGTTTCCTGGAGGGTGTGGGTGACTTGAACGAGGTCCCGGAAGCTGAGGTACTGGAGGCTGTGGCAGGTGTGACAGACGCTCTTGTAGACGAGCCAACCGCGTCGCAGCGCGCCATGATCGAACGAGTGGAAGCCGATCTTCTCGAAGACCCACGGATAGGTTGGCACGTCGGCTATCATCTCGTAAGCCTTCACCGAGCTGTCCAAGTAGTAAACAAGCGCCCCGCAGGTGCCGAGGCTCCCTAGACCCGCGGCGAGCAGCGCTCTCCGCAGTCGCTGCTTATTCCTCGCGTGTCCTCGCTCGACGTCGACGCGCCTCCTTTTCAGCCTGGCCAGGGTGGCCACGCAATCGCGCCGGAACAAACGGTACACCGTCAGCAGACGCCGGGCGAACGGGACCGACATTTTACCCGTGCACGGATGGTCGGCGCAGGATCGAAACAACCGCCAGCCGCGAGATCCCTTTTGCTTGAAGCCATGCGATTTCGAGTCTGATCGCGCAATTCCGTTTTTAATTTGTGTTGGGATCACGCGGAGGGGTGGATACCTGCTGTTCCTCTAACGAAGGGCCACCGAACTTTCCTAGCAACGTACTTTGATTTTTGCCAAGATTATTGGTGATTTAGTTAAGGTTCGAAGAAAACTTTTAATACAACATTGGTTGCACGCCTGCCAAATGCAAAAGGACTTAAGAAATTGAACATTAATGATAGATGCTGTCCTCCAAATTTTTTTTTTTTTATTTTGGATGACCCAGCATTGTCACCGCAGCTTCTAAAGAAAGTCTTATAAGAAATTAATTAATGTCTCTTATAATTTTCATTATATGAAAATTTTATGAAAGAATTACTGTAGACGGGCCGCTGAAAGAATGGGGTTGTAAAAAATTTCAAATGCTCGAAACACTGGGATATCCAGTAGCTAAAAGCTTTACAAATTTAGCGAAGTAGTGTCATTGGGGAAGGAAGGATTACTTAAAAATTAATTGGATTGGCCCAAAAACCTGGCAACCTTAGTCGGTATGTCTCCGACTTATGAAACCCATTTTTTCAGTGACCGGATTGATGTCTTGGAATTTAAAAAGAACTTATAAAAGCATCAAAGTTTTCGAAAAGAAAAAACTTGAAAGTGCATGTCTTTTTAATGCTCCTAATAGGTACAGCGTGCCGAAAGAATCCTGTCCAGTTCCGGTTTGTCTGGTGGGGCAGAAACGTGAAGTTGGGTACGCCGGTCTAGGCTGACTGCATAGTTTTGGGCAGTCACGTGGGTCGGATCAGCCCGGGCGGCATGACCAAGTGACAGCTAGCGAAAGAGGCATGCATACTGGGTGGGCAAAAGAGTTGGAACGCACGGAAATAAGTATGGGGACGTGTTTCATGCGATAAAGGATAAGAGGGGCCGAATAATTCGTGGGGGAGAAAGTCTTTATTGCATCGCAAGGTTAACAATTAGGCGGTAGCGGCTGACGACATGACAATCCGATTAATTATCAACAGGTGTCAGTATAGAAGAAAGACATAGTTGTGGAAAGCTGAGAGGAAGAAGGATAAATACAAAAGTCAGCAAAGAAAGCATTTTTAAAGGACTGAGGTGATTTATTGCCAGTTTATCCGTGTCGAAAATTTAGCCTGCACATTCTCGGTGGATACAGGAGTGGGACCCGGGCTGCAGGGGCTTAACAATGTCGGCAAGTTCTGTAAAAATCTGGTAGCTGGTATAATACAATCATACAATCATAATCACGCATTGACATTATTGCACGAGAGAGTTACAGCTGTAGGGTTCTTTGCGATTTCAGGCTCTAGCAAACATTTGGAAACCATTTTTGACTGGAAATGTTTGCGGAGGCTGGTGGTGTCCTTGCATGAGGAGAAAGAATGAAAAGGATGCTACTGTGTGCGTGGAAAATATTCATAGCCAGATATATTCGAAGGAGACGTAGACCTTGTCAAGACTTTTGAAGGGAAACTATCAGCGGCTCGCTGTGAATAGGACAAGAAGGGACCAAGCAAAAGATGGATGCAAGGTAGAGGCTTTGCGCAAGGAGAATTTCTTTCTGGTGAGCAATCAGGGTGCCACAAAACTTAGGGTGATACGATTAGACACACTTTGAAAGTAGCACAGTGTCCTTTTAAGGGGAAAACAACCAGCAATTTATGGCTCCTGGTTCAAAATGAAAAACTGGAGTAGAACCTCGCTTATTCGAATAACGTTGTCTAACTTTTCTACCATTCGAACAAGCTAGCACCAGAAGAACCCATAAAAATAGAATGAGCCAATGACTGAGGTCCGAATAAGGGAGGTTTTGCTATGCCACTTTCAAAGCAGTAAGGCGCTCACTGCTAATTAATAGTTGTGAACTATTTGGTCTGCTCTCCTGGACTAAATGTTTCCCTTGCGATATTTTGCAGAGCCTGAGAATCCTGCATCCCGAATCCAAACTGGTCCCGTCTCACCAGCGAGCACCCCTCCTGAATCCCGGCCCGCCGTCCAGTCTCTCTCCACCTATTGCCCGGCCCGGTTTCTGTAGCGAGCGCCACACCACTCCTGAATCCCAGCCCCTTCCGACTCAACAGCAGCGAGCGCCTCTTACTGCTTTGAAAGTAGCACAGCAAAAGCTCTCTTATTCGAACCTCAGTCACTGAGTCACTCTATTTTTATGGGTTCTTCTGGTGCTAGTAGCTTCCATGCGTATCCAGAGAAACCATTCACATATTTATCGCAGGCTGTTCGAATGGTAGAAAAGTTAGACAATGCCATTCGAATAAGCGAGGTTCTACTCCAGTTTTTCATTCCGAACCAGCAGCCATAAAATGCTGGTTGTTTTCCCCTTAAAAGCACACTATGCTACTTTCAAAGTGTGTCTAATCGAATCACTCTAAGTCTTGTGGCACCCTGATTGCTTGCTAGAAAGAAATTCTTCTTGCGCAGAGCCTCTTTCTTGCAACCATCTTTTGCGTGGTCCCTTCTTGTCCTATTCACAGCGAGCTGCTGATAGTTTCCCTTCAAAAGTCTTGACAAGGCGTATGTCTCCTTTGAATATATCTGGCTGTGAATATTTTCCACGCACACAGAAGCATCCTTTTCATTCTTTTTTCTCATGCAAGGACACCACCAGCCTCCGCAAACATTTCCAGTCAAAAATGGTTTCCAAATGTTTGCTAGACCCTGAAATCGCAAAGAACCCAACAGCTGTAACTCTCTCGTGCAATAATGTCAACGCGTGATTATGATTGTATGATTGTATTATACCAGCAACCAGATTTTTACAGAACTTGCTGACAATGTTAAGCCCTTGCAGCCCGGGTTCCACTACTGTATCCACCGATAATGTGTAGGCTAAATTGTCGACACAGATAAACTGGCAGTAAATCACCTCAGTCCTTTAAGAATGCTTTCCTTGCTGACTTTTGTATTTATCCTTCTTCCTCTCAGCTTTCCACAACTATGTCTTTCTTCTATACTGACACCTGTTGATAATTAATCGGATTGTCATTTCGTCAGCCGCTACCGCTTAATTGTTAACCTTGCGATTCAATAAAGACTTTCTCCCCCACGAATTATTCGGCCCCTCTTATCCTTTATCGCATGAAACACGTCCCCATACTTATTTCCGTGCGTTCCAACTCTTTTGCCCACCCAGTATGCACGCCTCTTTCGCTAGCTGTCACTTGGCCATGCCGCCCGGGCTGATCCGACCCACGTGACTGCCCAAAACTATGCAGTCAGCCTAGACCGGCGTACCCAACTTCACGTTTCTGCCCCACCTGACAAACCGGAACTGGACAGGATTCTTTCGGCACGCTGTACATGTCCCGAAACTACGAATTGCAAAAGTTTTTTTCAAAGTCTGTCAAATATACAATTAAAACAGCCAAAAGTAATTTCATAGAAAAGATTGTGAAAATTCTTCTATGCGGTTTGGAACAGATTTTCCGGAGACTGAAATTAGTGGTAATTATAAATACCATCAATAAAAGGGCAACTTTGAAAGATTTCGCCCAACTCCGCGAGCCACACCGCAGCTCCTCAGGCTTGCCAGGAGAAGAGTCGACTCGTCGACCCACCCACCGAGCGAGCCATGCTGCCACGCACGCGGGAGAGCAAGTGCAGAGTGCATGTGTCGCGGCTGTTGCGAGCATCTATAATTAGAAGTACATATTCGCCCACTAGCGCAAATACGGCTCCGAAGATATACACGGGGTAGAACGCCGAGCCGCTAGGATATTAACGCTCCGAATAGCACCGGGACCAGTGCGCGCAGGTGGCTCGGCACCGCCTTCCTCTTTGCAGCCGGCTTCCATCGGATCAGGCTGCATTCAATTATAGAATCAATGATCAGCGCCATTGAAACTCCTAGTCGAGCCAATCGAGGATATCAGGAATCCGTGTTGCCTTCCAAGATGTATGGAAGGATTAATGCCTTCTAAACCTCTACAGGGTCTTGCAAAAGTTTAGTTAGCAGCTGCAATCATTTTCTTGAGAATAGTTGTAACTTGAGTCATTTTAATTGTAAACGAATACTGTACAAGTTGCATTATACTTATTAAGTGTGTTCTTCAGAGTGTTTCAAAAATTTATTTAGCAATTGCAATCATTTTCTTGGGAATAGTTGTAACTTAAGTCATTTTAATTGTAAACGAATGCTGTACAAGTTGCATTATACTTATTAAGTGTTTTCTTCAGAGTGTTTCAAAAGTTTATTTAGCAGTTGCAATCATTTTCTTGGCAATAATTGTAACTTAAGTTATTTTAATTGTAAACGAATGCTGTTCAAGTTGCATTATATTTACTACACGTTCTGTTCAGGGTGTTGAAAAATGTGGTAAATGGCTAGATCTAATCATCCTCGACTCAGACACGATAAAATCGTTACAGTCGGTCACGAAATATTGACAGCAATCAGTATAGGCCTGTGTAACCCAAGTATACGTAGTTGGGCCCAGCGAGAGTGAGCCTTTGCACGAGCATGCGCGGCCACTGCATCTCTGTTTTACACGTAATTTGCAGTATATTTCCTACTCATTGCACATATCCTACTCAGAAGGTCCTGTATATCGAGATTCTTTCAAGTGATTCACTTGATAGAAAGTATGAAACTAGAATTAACTTGCACAAGGAGATGTAACATAACATGCTAGCTTTGTTGTAAATGGAATTTTTGGAAGGAAACATTGGATTAATTTCTTGGAATCCTGTGTAAAATAAAAGTATAGGCGTTCGCCACTTAAACCCGTAACGAATGGCAGGACAACATTTGAGACAGATTTCGGAATCATTTAAAAGAGATTTCAGACAGGCGATTGACACATTTACGATTCATTGAAACCTCATTTCACGTGGATTGACGTAGAGTTGAAACAGGTTCATGCTAATGTAATTCAAATCAAAGCGCAGGCGAAGTATTACTTTGTACTTTTCCATTAATAAGAAAAAACTCAGAATCATAATACAATAACAATTTTAATGTCTTTTCCTGTCTAACCGAGAGCGGAAGATGTTGCCGGGGTCAAGGAAAGCTTTCGGCGAAAGGGCCCGGTCACGGAACTGTCAAGTAAATCTCCGCGCGATGCGTAAGTCGCATACTCGGAGTCTCTCGAATCGGGTCGCGTTCTTTTCGCTCTCGGCGCGCACTCGGCGCGCACTCTGCGTGTATCGCGCGCGCGTTGCATTACGTAATGGCCGTAGCTGCGAGCGAGCGCGTGTTACACAACCTTTTACAATAAAGGCATCGAGTGTATTTCCGCGAGGTTATAAATAAACCACTTGGTTATGCTTGGCATTATGCATGCGCACATATTGCCGGCCTCTCTCTCTCCCTCTCTCTCGTCCTGTGCTCGTCTCCCTGTCTCTCCGGGCAGGCCGGCACACGGAGCGCGACGGGCCGGCTCGCTCGAAAAGCAGAGCGACGGAGCGAGAGGACACTCTCCGTCCTCCGGTACACAGTACACACTGCTGCCCCCTCATGCATATGGAAGCCGGACAATATCCAGCGGTGATGTCCGCGCGCATAAGTGCATTTCCTGCTTGCACGTGTCTCTGCTGGTAGCGGCCAATTAATAAAGCGGAATCCGCACTGCTACCGGACTCTCCGCCGGCTACCACACCTCACGAGTCTCGAGCTCGCTGTATGACTGTTTGTTCCAACGTTTTGTAGTTTCTGGGGCACCTTCAGCTGGCTCACGCCTGCTTCCGGATTTTAGCATTTCGTGGGAAACCTCGTCGGCGGAATCTTGTCGTGTCAGCGTAATCGAGATTTTCTAGAGCGACTTTTTTCAGTACGGAATTGCGAGTGGCTGGATTTAGGATTTTTTAGATTTTCCTGATTTTTGTTCGATTTCTGGGAAAGTTTCTGATCTTGAAGTACTTTGGTGAAAGATGTAATGCGTGGCATAGAAGAAAGTCAAGTTTTCAATTCAAGATATCTCGTATTAATTAATTAAGTGCTACTAATGTTACAATTGGCCGTGTGCGTTTTGTTTATGTCTGTTTTCTTTTAGCCATTGCATTGCCACAAAAATATAATTGCTCGAAAAGCTAAGTATTAATTAATTAACTAATTACTTACCTCGCATTTCTAACGTTGAAATCTAGCGTGGGTGTTTTATGCTTGTGTCTGAATTTATTCATGCATTTATTCCTGTATAAACAATAGCTTGTCGGACCTCACTGTCGAAAAAGCCAAGTTTCCATCAACTAATTACCAACTAACTGGCATCTTGAACGCTTCAACTTAGTGTGCGCGTTTTGTCTGCATCTATGTTGTATACTATGTACATATTTAATCCTTTAGAAAAGATAGCTTCTCCAACTACGTTGCCAGAAAATTTAACTGCCCCAAATGTCAGATTTTCATTAATTAACGAATTAATTACATCGCGTTCCGACGTTCAAATTCGGCACGCGCGGTCTACGTCTTATTCAGTGTGTGTGTTTGAGTCTGTGTGTGTGCTCTCCACTCGATTGCAGCTCCGCATTGGACTCCAGGAGAGTTTTTCCGCGGGCGGCTCGGGCCGCCTTCTCACAGAGCTTTGTTTTCACCGGCGCTCGGCCGTGGCAGTGTGCGCGCGCGGCCGCTTCCCGGCGACGGTAATCACAACACGCTGGGAAGGGAAGAGAAACAGAAAGAGCGAGAGAGGGAGAGGGGAGGCGGAGCGGCGATAAGGACAACGGCGATGATAGACGTGGCGAGCGGGGCGGCGCGCGATCTATTAATAGAGGCTCGTCCTATCGATCGGCCGCGACGAAAGAGCGCTATTTTCCGTCGCTATTAATTTAGACCTGATAATCTTGCGCTCGCCCCCGCGCCCCCTCCGCCCGCGCCGCCCGCCACCGAGCTATATTCCACGGAGCTGCAATCCTAGGCGGATACAACGGCCGACCGCACGCCGACCTATACTACTCGAAGGGAGAAGAGCCTGATTCATGACACGTTTAAGAGTTTTCATTAACGATTGATCATGCAAGGCCGAGGGGTAATGTTGATGGGACTTTGCGGGTATCGCTTTAGTTTGTTAGGTGGAATTGTTTGAAGTTGGGTAGAGATTTGGTTCAAACTTGAACACGTATGACTTGAAACGTCCTGTATAGTGGTAAATGGAGGTAGGAGAGATTTGTATGTAATGCGAATTAAGAGTCTGTGAATGGTTTGGATTTTTGCATTGACATTTTTCTACGCTTTGGCATGGAGAATTGTACAAGTGTCCTGAAACATATCCTGTATAATATTAGAGAAGAGTTGGATTAAATTTGTACGCAAACATCGCAAACCGAATCAAGAGTTTTTAAATGGTTCGGCATAAAGAATTGCTGATTAAAAAATCGTACACATGTTCTGAATAATCCTGTATAAGTTGGAGTAGTTGGTACAGATGCGTACGTTAATTCGAATTAATTTTCTGTATGGTTTAGCATGAAGAATCGCTGGTTAGAAACTTTTCCGCGTGTCCTGACTCACTTTGCATGTGTTCAACTGGTGGCAGTGATCTAGTCCTTTTGTTATTTTAAAGTAGTGCTGTACAGTACCATCAAAAATTCGACCACTGACTAGTCATCAAGTTACCCATAATGTGTGTAATATTAATACATTATACAATAGAATCTTTCATATCAAAATTGTATACTACTAAAACGCTTTGTCTATACTTGGATTTTCATGGTCCTTCATAAAAACCATACAAATTTTATAACAGATTGTTTGCATCAGCTGTCCAAGATCGCCGACAGCATCAACCAATTAGAAGTACCGAATGAGGACAACGTATACATCTGATTGGCTGATGTTGCTCCCTGGTACAGGTCTTGGACATCACTTATTACTGCCAGAATATAGTAACAGATTTAAATAACACAATTCGCATGAAAGAAATTATACTATAATAACAACAAACAATCCACTGTACGACCATGAGGCACGATAGTCCTAATTCGGAGGCAAGTGCACAGTACACAACCAGAGTCACTCAACACACAGCACAGCAAGTAGCCACTGCGACGACCATTTTTCTGCGGAGTATTTCGGGCAATGAGTGGAAAAAGAAACGCGTGTACAATTTATTTTACTACTTAATTACTCAACTCGCATCTCTAATGTTAAAATCTGGTTTGCGCGTTTTGTTTATGTGTATTGATCCGTAGCTTATTGAACTTTATTGCTGATAAAGTGCTGATTTACGAGTCGTTGGATGTAGGATTTATTAGATTTTTCTGATTTTTATTAAATTTCCAGGGAATGGCCTGATTTTAAAGTATGTACATTATCGAACAGAGTAATGCGTAGCATACATGAGAGTAAAGTTTTCAATCAAAGGTATCTCGCATTGATTAATTAATCAATTAATTTTTATTAAAAGTTAAAATAGAAAGTGCGTACTCTGTTTATGTGGGCCTATTTTCCATTATTGCATTGCTAGAAAAACCTAATTGTCCAAAAAGCCACATTTTAATTAATAAATTAGCCAACTAACTCCCATCTCCAACGTAACGTGAAACCACCTCTGCCGTTTCTATCGCATGCTCCAGAAAAGATTATCTTCTTGAATTTCTCGAACAAAGTCACCCACCACGCATACACTTCCACAGAGCGAGGCCCAGGAGTGGCAGTGCGAGCAAAAGAGCATTTTTCCGCCGAGTATTTCGGGCAGTGAGTGAAAAGAGAGACACAGAGAAGAAGGCGTGTGCGGCGGTGGGTGGTTGCGGCGAGGATATGAATTATCCAAACAACGTCCTGGATAGAGCGCGCGGCGGTGCACCTGGCCTCGACCCGCTGACACAGTATGCAACGCGCGCGCACTCCTCGCGACAGGTGGTTTCAGGCCTGCTGGAACCACTTGCTCGCCGCTCGAGCGCCGGCCCAGATCGCGCGACGCGTCTCCGAGATCGATCCTGTCGGCTCTCGCAGACTCGTCCTGCTGAGCCGGCCGGCCAGCCGATTCCCGCTGTCTCCGGAGGAGGCGAGGCCGGAAAGTGCAGCGGAGGTGGCTGCTCCATCGCCAAAGCTACGTGCAGGTTCGCCCTGGGAGAAATGGAGCCTCTGCCGTTCCCATAGCAGCATTGACCGCTTCTATTTATGTAACACGTTCCTGGTCGACTCTCTCTCACCCTCGGCCCTTGCTTAGGTGCTTTCTCCCTTGCTCGCGTCCCAGACGCCCTTCGGATGATTTTCTTCTGATTCCCAGTATCTGCCCTTTATGCTGGGAAGTCGCGGCTCGTTATGGTCCCAGTAAAAGCTCTCACGTAGTTGTAATCCTTGGAGATAAAATCTCTAAAAGCTCTAGGAAAACTAGAGCTTCTTGGAGAAAATGAAAGAACTCCAGGCGAAGAATTTGAAGAGTTTAAAGTAACTCTTCCTCGAGAGTAACTGTGTTGGGTATAGCTTTAGAGAAATTCTCTATCTCAGAAGTTAGTCTTGAATGTTTAAACTTAAATACAAAATATCTAAAGTGGCTCTAGGTAATTATAGAATCTCCTAGAGATTTTCTAGAGATAAGGGATGTAGGAACTTGGCATAAACTGTCGAATGTAGATGAAACGAACGAGGCCCAGATCGAATAAGAATTATTGCAGAAGTATTTTCTCTCTTGCTCTTTTTCCAGTCATCCATATCTATCCTTTATATGTATTGGCAATAAGTCTTGCTTAGATTGCAACTTGTAACAACCTGTGACGTAGTCTTATCACAGGAATATCGAATGCTCGGATACAGATAGAATGACTAAGAGGTCTTGAGTAATAATTATACAAGAGCGACAACTTTAGAATTCTATATTTAATTCTATAATTCTATATTTCCTGACTAGTAAATTCGAATGTTTTTGAGGTTCATTGGAATCAGGAAAAAATACTGAGTCACATGTCACCATAATAAAATTACTTAATACCGTAAATAACCTTAGAAAATCCAAATTTAATTTTTCGTGGATTTGGAAATCTATTGTTACTTGAATCGGTTCGAAAAAAAATATACAAGATGAATTGAGAATGTCCACCTTTTTCAAAGTCTCGTTGGCCAGGCGGTTGATGCACGAGCTTTCAAACCACTAGGCATCGAGACTCTACCGAGTCTCCTCTTAAGGGTAACTCTCTCCTAATTGTCTCCTCTTCTTCTAGACACCCTCGAGACGATTTCCCCTGCTTCCCTTTACCTTTGCAGTAAGCAATGACGTAGTTGTATGATGTAAGCCTGGGCTGTCGCTGTCGAGTGCAGATAGAATGAATAAGTGTTACATGCTATGCCTCCACCTACACGTAATTACGGCTATGGTTATCATTGATTCATGTAAGCAAAACGCGTAATTACCAGCGACGGTTACGACTAGCCGGTGACATAACAACAGGCTTAGTGACAGTGACATTAAACCCTTGACGAGGTAGTTTGTCTGTCTCCCTTGCTCTCACTCCAGACACCCTCCTCATAATTTCCTTTGCTTCCCAGCGTCATCCACCCTCCCCTATCTCGTTCCAGCTTAATGGTCGTCATAAGCTATGACGTAGTTGTGCGATAAGAACCTGGCGGGACCTGTCCAATGCAAGTTTTGGACCAATTAGTATTCCGGGTTGAATGACAGCGATACTGACAGTGGACACATAACGCTCTGGCAGTTCTTCCCTCAAAAGTTCGCCTGTGGCCGGGCGGAGATTTTGATTGGCAGAAGAAAAGCCTTTGGCTCAAATTTAGTGAAATTTAGTAAAATTGAGTAATACGCAAAATATGCGCCCTCGGGCTTTAATGTGTCAACACCTGCAGCACCCACCGCGTGCGATAATAACGAATTCCACATTAAATATTTAATATAGAAGGGAATAAAGAACTCCTGCTGTCACCTGAGAGTTGAGACAGGATCTCTGTGCATTCGTTATTAACACATTATTTCCGACGACAAAAGCTAGAATTCTCGTTTGAAATATTCCATGCCAACGAAATATTCTGCTAAAAAACAACACCAGAATTGCTTATATGCAAGCTCCGAACATTCCAGTAAAATATGTTAATTCCACAAGAATCATCCCATTTTTAATACACACACACGGTGAATTTTGAAATGATCTTACAAATGATGCCGCAATGAGCATTTTAAAATTACAAATGATTTTAATTTGTAGGGTTAATCTAAGCCTCACATGATTTACAAGGGATGAAATTTTAAAATAAAAATCATAGCAATTTTAAAATAAATTCTGCATTTTTTAAACAATCATTTATGATTGAAGCCCGCGTCGCATAGGCGAATTCTAGATACGAAATAATCAAATCGTGGATTGCGCATGCCAAACCGAATCGAAACTGCTAATCATTTTGGAAAATTCGATTGCGTTTCTTACAAGTATCCTAAAAAAATATGATGAAAAAGGGTTAATGAGGAGTGGAGGAAGAATCGAATGTTTGAGCGTGGGCGTGCAGAGGGGTTGGAAGGGTAGCTGTGTACGGCGGCGGCGGCGGCGGCGGGCGGCGTCGCGTTGGGTGGAGGTGGAGGAGGATCCATATAGTTGGGATCTATTCGGAGCTCGGCTTTGGTCGGCTGCCAATTCTATTTTGCCGGGCGAAGGCGGCTTCTCGCATTGTGCCCGTGCTAATTCCGTTATGCCGTGCCGCGCTCGGCACGCGTGGGTGGCAACTGGCAGCTCGCGGGGCCTCCCAGCACGCGTTTCCAATCAGCCTGGCACATCTACGCCGCGCGCGCGATTCCTCCACGCCGACCTCCCTCTCGCTCTCTCCCTCTTGGATCGATTCGCCCTTTGGTGCGGGGCCAAGGGAACCCTGCGAAGATTTCGCCGTGGAAACGCCGAGCAAGAGTACCTGCTGGTGGTTGGGTGGTTGCTCGGTGAAAAGTGGCGGAAATTCGCTAGGACGTAAAAAGCCGCGTGGCTCGCCCGCTGCGCCGCAGGGAAAAGACGCGCTCGATCGATCGTAGGTATTTCTATTTTTATCGGAACGGCCGTTGCTACGCGAACGGACGCTTTCGTCGCGCCGCGCTTTCCTTCCTTTCGCCCGCCGCGCCGCGCCGACGGATTTCACTGGATCCTCCGTCGTAGTCGAGTACAGCGCCACTTGCGATTGGCTAATTGCTCGAATGGGCCAAGAGTAGTTTTGTCAGGCCACTTCCGCTTTACACCGCTGATGTAAAAAGTGCCCTTGTAATGTGAAATAGTAATTTCTAGATTGAGGGAATTTTGCGAATTTTAATTCTGGCAAATATAAAATGTTTGATAAAACCGGGAAACTCGGAATTGGCGACTACCGTATATTTCGCATCAATAACGTATTTAAAATTTGTGTACAACCAATCAGATTAAAATGCGCAATGTAATAATAAAAACTAATATTTGCATAAAAAACCGCAGTCTAGTAAACATCCACTTTCTCCACCATTTTATACAGGGTGATTTACTTTCCTTTGAATCAGTATACAATCCATACTATGTTACGTATTCACTGTAGAATATTATTATATGATTTTGTGGAATACACAGAATGTACAGAAAAGTTGTATCCACAAAACACTGAATTATTTCTAATTATTTTCTACACAAAACTAGTGATTCGAAGGCGAGTGAATAACCTTACAAACCACTGACTATGCTGTTAAAACCCTGTTATGTCCAAACATATCAAAAAAAGAAATGCTTTGTTACGCCATGGTTAAAGAAAAATATGGGCTGGCATGTGAACAGCCCAGAAAATTTCGCCTCTGCTTTGCGTCGGGAAAGTGGTGCTGTTGATATTCAAAACTTCCTCGCTGTTTTCTATGCTTCTACATATTTAAGCATAAAACCTCGTCCTAATTTAATAACAGGGTAACTTGTCTACTATTTACTGTAGCATTGGGGATGGGTTTCATGAGATTCTGGACATATTTGTAAATTCTATCATGATATTTTAACCATTTGTTAGTAATTTTGTATGCTTTCACTTAATGTATGTTGATCCATACGTCACTCGAAACCATAAGAGCCCATTCTAATTTCATAACAAAGCATAACTTTGACGCTATTTATTTAACTTAATAACAGAATAACTTTTCTACTGTGCAATGTGACATTCGGAATTGTTTTGAGGAGATTCTGGATTCAATATGTAACTCCTCTCACGAAATTTCGACCACTTCACGGTATTTTTAAGAGTCTACTAGACATCCTTAGCCAGATCCAAAAGTGGACTTCTCACACCTCCCGTACTTGTGTCCGTCGATAACCACTGTTGGGGCACGAGAGAGAGGGAGAGAGGGAGAGAGACTCGACTTTCCGACAGCTCTAAAATTAAGTCTCCCGCAAGCTTTCGACCTGCTTTCCCCGAGTCTGGTGAACCCGAGGGCTGGCGTTCGCCATCATCGACAAGTGCGAATGATGCTCCCTGGGCGAGGTGACTCGATTATATCAGCAGACTCCCCCGATCCGAACTCCAGTGCAGGATCGAAGCTTAGTTAGCGCAGAGGCGTCGTCGCTTTGATCTCGGCGTGGCAAGCTGTCTCCGGTTCGCTTTGGCACTCGCCTCGCCACCGATCAAAGCCGGCCTTTCTTCGATGGCGGAAAGATCAGTAATCAAAGAACGCTCCCCCGCCCGATCGAGCTTTCTTTTCCCACTCGGCCGCCGCTTCACTCCCGCACGTGCCGCCGGATTTCTAACTACGTACTAACTACTTCTGCATCGATTCCTACCGGCTACAATGTGGGGAGAGATCGCGCGATTTCGTGCTAGCTGCTTTGTGTTCTGGGAAACTCGTATCGAGAGTGCGGGTCTTTATGGAAATGAAGGGCAATGAATTATGAAACATTTGTAAAATCTGGTGTAAATCAGGTGATTTCACGATTTATGATTAGTTTGTGTTTAGATTTAACACATCTGGCTTTTTTATGTTTTATATTTCCGTATGTTCTATATTCTATATTCTACAAATTCTCACTTACTAATAAAAATTGTAACGTGTTTATGTGGATATAAGTGGTAAACCTTATATTTTTGGATCTGCTTTGAAGATGGTTTTTAAAAATTCTTCTAACATAAGATAGGCACTGAAACCAACCCGTACTACTAAAGACGTAAGATGTAAGAAGTAGTTTTTGAAATATAGAACTTTTAAACATATTTTAAAAGTTCTTTCACTATGAGAAAACTCACGGCTTTCTGGGTAAATTTGGTGAAGTACAACGTATAACTGATATAGGATAATAGATACATATAGTCGGGCGAAGATGACCAGCGACACCAGCATCCAATAAAACTAGATGAAGTCGCGTTTTCCCTTACCGACATCCTATAATGCGTAATATAACAGTGAAAATTGATAAGAAATCCGTAGTTCACTCATATTCATATGGGCGCATATGACTGAAATTTATACATAAATACATTCAGTCTTCTCTCATTAATTCTAGCATTTATTAGTTTACCCCTTTGCATCTCCTTAGAACTTTACTTCTCTCATTGATTCTAGTACTTGTTAGTTTCGCTTTGCGAGAGTTCAATACTTCAAATTAATATATAAAGTATAGTGCAGTAAAATGAAGTTTAGTTATTCAGCAAGTATTGCATGTACAAAAATTGAGTATAGTAGAATAGGGTTGTTAGAAAGTGAATGCAAAATGCAAGAGTGAAAATTGCCAGGTGCATAAAAGTCCGCAGTGGACTGATACCGATATGGGTGTAAATGGGCGGAAAAGTGTGTCGAAGGGTATTTAGTTGGAGGTTGGAGGGCGCACGCAGGCCGAGTGAGCCGAGTCCTCGTGCGCCGGGGCTCGACGCTGACCTCGGGGAAAGCGTGGCGCGCGAGTGCGCGACACGCAGGGAGCAGTGGAGCGAGCGAGCGAGCGAGGGTGGGCGTCGAACGGCGGTTCGGGGGTGGTAAACATAACCCAGATTTGCGAGGAGCCGAGGGGTCGAGGGGGAGTGGGCCGGGAGAGGCAGAGAGCGGAGCCGAGGACGAACCAATAACCTAGCCTAATAGCGCCGTGAAAGTCGCCGGGTGCTCCTCGCTCAAAGGTCACCCTAGAAGAGTGCCCGCGGGTCGAGTATCGGTTCTATTAATAGCCATTGCTTTTCCTTCTTCTTCTTCCTCTTCTTCTTACCCTCGCGTTCTCCTCTTCTAGCTCGGCATCCCTCTGTCCTCCTTCCTCCTCGTCGCTTCCTCATCGCTCTTGCGCCTCTCGCTCGGTGACCCTGTCTCACTTCCTCGCTTCGAGCTGCGTTTCTACACTCTGAAGAAAAGTTGTTCCATTCCGAGTAGTGGACTTCGACGTTTTATTAGTTTGGAAATTCTTGCTGTATATGACTTTTAAAGAATTGGCTGAAACTGCTGTACGATTTATTATTACCAATAACAATTTTACAAAGTTATGACTTGACTATCAAGGCAGATACTTTTAAGAGAGTTGATAAAGAAAAACCAATTTTTTAAAGATTTTCTTTATACTTTCACATATTAATCTCTATACATACAGTCTTGCGACTTTGAAATTGGTAACTTTTATACGTGCGACATAGCCAAAACCTGTCAGTCATTCAAAAAGCTATCGAAAATTATAAATAAAAATGTTGTGGTCGAGTCTAATCAACTGAGTCTAGTCTAATGAAAAACGTCGGATTAGATAATAAATTATAGTGATGGATACAATAAGTAACAGAGATTTTAGCGCAAAGTACACTTGTTGGTACAGGTGGATTCACTTATGCCTTGAATCATTACAGTCGGTGTATATGACACTGCAAGCAACCAAAGTTATAAATAATATAATATCGATTATACACAAATATCTACTAACTTTTCTCTATATTCGTATATTCCATATAAAATTATGTAATAAAGTGTATAATAGAAGATAAATTTTGCACTGATTCAAAGGCAACTGAATGTCCCTGTGATACATTGGCCAAACCTTTCAATTAATGCATACTCGCGTGTTTTTAACGATCCACTCTGGAGTTAAAGATCATATTGGTAACTACTGTTACTAAACAATGCATCTTTCGCAAGGTAGATTATGGAGATCGGAGGATCTCCAGGCTCAGAGAGCGGTGGTTGTTGTTATTGTCGTGGATCGCGAGCGCGGCGGCTCCGATCACCGGTGAGTCAGAGAGCGACTCGCGAGAGGCGCGTTCTCGTCACGTCGGCGTCGGCGGCGCCGCGGCGGCAGCCTGTCACGTTGGCGCCAGCCACCACTTTCCTCGGCGAGTCGCCGTTTTGACGCGAGCATGCCACGCGAACCACCAACCGCGCCATCGCCTTCAGAATAAAGTCCCTCGTCGTTCTCGCTCCCGCTGTAGCGGGAATCTTGAAAGATTTGCGAGCTCTTCTCGCCAGTCTGATGATTTAGCCCTTTCCTTCGGGATAACCCACCCAGGGACGCGTTCACACGGTGGGTGTTCGCTCGGCTCCCCCAATTTTAAATGAATGCATACCTATAAGATCAGTTTAATAATCAAATGGAAAAAACCTTATGAAATTGACAAAATCTGGAACAAATTTCATTCTGAGGTATACTTCGATGCAACCCTAAACGATTTTGTTGATATGCAATGTTAACGCGTTTAAATTAAAGTGTATATACAATAATAGCTTTAATTATAAAAGCTCAAACAGCTTTTCCTCCAAATAAGAGTACTGAATGATTGTAAATAATCTAGTAGTTAAACTATGTACGAATATTCACCAACTCTTCTTAAAATGTAGTCAAATATTCTCTTCAGTGGGTTATACAAATAATTACAATATAATGTAATAAAGTAGTGTAAAATTACTAAATGTTTATTAATAATTGCAGTATAACAGTTTATTATTATCTGAGAGTACAATTATTACATTATAATAAACATGTACAAATGTAGCTAAATACAAGTCTGAAGAAGTGGAGTAGAATAGAAAAAATGAAGTAGACAGTTGTGATTGAAACACAAGTGAAACACATACATATATATATATATATATAGTTGGCATCCTTCAACATACATTCGTAACATCAGCTCATTAAATTCCCCGTCCATTTTTATTAACCAAACTCTGCAACTCCACCTCGGTTTTGACTAACACAATTTTTCTCCCCAACCGCTCGCTTCGATCGCGGAGAGCGAGAAGCTAAGGTTGCGGCTTGGAGGTGAGGAATTGGCGGAAATTTGACCGCGGCATTACCGGCGAGATCGATCGGCCGGCCGGCCGGCGCGGCGGCCGGGCGAAACTGGGTCAAGATTTCGCGCACGTCGTTCTAACATCAGCACGAGCGCGCGAACCGGCGAACCTCTTTCCGTTCCTCGAAGGCTTCGGGGCCGAGAGCGACGTGTCGCGTACGAATCCACACGTATACGTATTTACAGAGACGCCAGTTGGTACGCCACCACCACCCCCCACCCCCCGCCGGTATTTCCGTCGGCCGCTCGCCCTCAAAAGGGTCTCGTCCGATCGCAATTAGCATCGGTGGAGAACGCGCGCGACCTCACCCGCGCTCTGCTGACCCACATAGCCTGCCCGACGACCCACTATCCCGGAAATCCAAGCCCGCTTCCCGTCGAGCGCCACACTCGCCCTCCGCACTCACCATCGTCCCCGCCGCGTCCTCTGACCCTGGGCAACTTGGCCCGATCACTTCTTCCACATCCACGCCATTGTCGAGGTTTCAAGGTTTCAGTAGAATGTGAAAGGACCTGGAGAACTATTCCATACTTTTCTCTTCTCAGGCTAATCGTCCACCGATAAAGTTTCGTAATTTTTTACCCCTTTTTATTCTTGTCTATTTTGATTAAATTTTTTTATAGTTGAAAATTTACTATAAGAATCTGAATCTTAATGAATACAATACAATACTTCTCAATGCAATTGATACGTACATAGAAACTATATTTATTATTAGAATTTTTATTCGACATACAAACTATACTGCAATGTGTACCTGAGTATGCCAAGATCCAACTTTTGTTTAGCTCTTTAGATAAAAATTTAAACCCACTTTCACGATAAAGTTTACACACACAAGATTAGGCTCATTTTCTAGTATAGGATAAATATACCACCTGTCACTCGAATTGGGGTGACCTGCCAATGAGAATGTTAAAGTTCATTGGGTTAACCTCCATCTGATTACACGTGAGAGCCTTCTTGAGTCTGGAAAGGTTAATGGGTGTTTTAATGAGCTCTTCATTAGCACAGCTATGAAAATGTAATTAATATATTTTTTTAAATAACTTCTTTATTGTAACCGTAATTGTTACCCATACGATTAATGCGGTTAGAGCTGACAGGGTTTATATAGAGTCTAGTCGACCTTAAGTGCGCACTTGCACACATGGTGAATAAAAAGGACTTTGGTGATGGGTGTTGCTTATGAATTATTATAGTAATTCAAGTAAATAGGATTCTATACTGGTTGTTGTTTTCTGGGTAGTAGTATATTGGTTTAAGATTATGTAAAAATTGCAGGTGATATTTGTTATTGTATCTATGCAAGGAGTGAGTAGGTTTCACGATACATAGAGGACAGGGTCAGTGCTCGAGGTTTCTCGCGCGGCGAGCGCCGGGACGCTTTTACTCGGTGCGACGGTCCTTGTGGACCTTTTGCCTGCGCTCCCTTTCTCGATTTAGGTGTCCTCCCCCGTCGTCGCGACAAACGGGCGCCCTCGTCGCCGTCGCCACTCGCTCTTTCTCTCCATCGAATACGAGACTATAAGTCTCCGTGTGTGTGTGTGGCTCTGTGCAACACTGGTCCCGCGCTGGAGAACAAGGCTCGAGCGCGCGGGCACGAGCGCCGCCAATATGAATGCCTGTTTTTACACGTGCGGACGTTTATTTTCGCCCGTATTTTTAGCGGCCGGTATTTTCGAACGAGCCCGCCACTATTTTCGTACTAGTACGCGCTGGTACACACTTGCACGCGCGCTGCCCCAAGTAATAGCCCACCGCCGGATTCTCCCCTCGGTCCAAGGAGTTGTCGCGGTTGACGGCTAAATGGAAATTGTATTAATTGGCAGACACAAATAATCGACGTCTAAGACACTTCTCGTGAATGGTATCGTTAAAAATTTCCAATGTT